>LR738716.1:325362982-325381284 GCA_902687465.1 Secale cereale
ACATCTAATATACCATCTACTCCTTCTTTATAAAGATGTGGGTCATCCCAAAAGTAATGTCTTAAATCATAAAAGAACTTTTTCTTTTGTTGATAAGTGAAACTAGGTGGTAAATATTTAGCAACAATGTAATTAGCATAGTCAGCATACCAAGGAGTACTATTAGTAACATTTATTGCAGCTAACTACTCGTTAGGAGAACTATCATCAATAGGTAGTGGGTCATCAAGCACATTTTCAGCTCCTTTTCTATCAGTGATATGCAAGTCAAATTCTTGTAGCAAGAGAACCCACCAAATAAGTCTAGGTTTAGCATCTTTCTTTTCCATAAGATATTTAATAGCAGCATGGTCAGTGTGAACATTTACTTTTGAATCAACAATGTATGATCTAAACTTGTCACAAGCAAACACAATTACTAAGAATTCTTTTCTAGTGGTCGCATAATTCTTTTTAGCACTGTCTAGAGTTTTACTAGCATAATGAATAACATTCAATTTCTTATCAACTCTTTGTCCTAGAACAGCACCAACAGCATAATCACTAGCATCACACATAATTTCAAAAGGTAAGTTCCAATCAGGTGGTTGAATTATAGGTGCAGAAATTAAAGCTTTCTTAAGTGTTTCAAAGGCCTGAAAGGAATCATCATCAAAAACAAAAGGAACATCCTTTTGTAAAAGGTTAGTGAGAGGTCTAGAAATTTTAGGAAAGTCTTTGATAAATCTATCGGATTTTGGGTTCCATCAAAACCCTTAAGGTTTGAACTCTGGGGTGCGCACGAAGATCTCTCCTTCCGCCCTAGCTCGCCAACTCAGCATCCCTAAGCCTAGCTCGTCAGATCCAATGAACAAGAGACACAATATTTATACTGGTCCGGGCCACCGTTGTGGTGTAACACCCTAATCCAGTGTGGTGTGGTGGATTGCCTTGTAGGCAGCGGAAGAACTAGTACATGGATGAACTGCCTCCTGGGGAGAGGTGTTCTTGAGCTCGGGTGAGCTTGTGGTGTGTGAGAGGTCTCGATGATCCGATCGAGATGAGATCAACCCTCCCCGTCCCCTATGATGGTGGCTAGGCCCTATTTATAGTGGCCAGGGTCCTCTTCCCAAATATTGAGCCGGAAGGAATCCCACAACGGCTAAGTTTGAAGGGGGACAGCTAGTACAAGCTATCCTGACAAAAGGTGGTCTTCGCTGCCAAAGGCTCTGGTGGTGACGCCGCCGTGGGCTCCGCGATGACCTCTGTCCTATCGTCTTGCTGGTATTGATCTTGTTGCACCGATATGGAAACCTTTGCCCGACACCTCAGGACTCCGCGCCACCTGCTACTTTAGCACGGAAGAGGTAACTGGCACTCTGCGCTCGCTGGCGCCCGCCTGGCTTTGGTCGTCACTGCTCACGTCATGAGGACCTCACGAGCTGCCCCTCGCCTTGATATCTCTGATCCTCACGAGCCGGCCTGGCGAGGCCGCCCCAGGGCATGTCCTGTGTCATCCGCCTCGCGAGGCTTGGCCCCTCGCGAGGGTCTTGAGTGTTGCTGAAGATGCTGGGCCACACTAGGCCGCCTTGCGAGCCACGCTCTGGGACGCAGGCAGGCAAGTCTGGGTACCCCTGTTCCCAGAACGCCGACAGTAGCCCCTGGGCCCAAGGTGCGCTCGGGCTTGGCTTCGCGGCAAAGCCAAGGGCCAAGTGCAGAGCGCTGCGGGCCCCAAAGCCAGCGGTCCTGACTGATGGGTGGCGATTGACGGGACGTGGGCGTCTCCACTTACCCATATAGCCTCGATTTTCGCCCGGCCGGCGGCCACTGTTACCTGCTCGATTCTGCCTCCTCTGTCAGCGGCGCGCCCGACGATTTTGGTCATCTTCTGAATCCCCTTCTCCGGACAGATCCAACACCAAATCCCTCCACCGCTATGGCTTCTAGAAGAGAGAAGGGGAGGGGAGCGGTGCCCTGCGCCTCGGCTTCCTCGCCACCAGTTTTCATGCCCACCACCGAGCAGACGGTGGTGATTAATGATGAGATGATGGAGAAGGTGCGCCCGGCGCTCGCCGCCATCTCCAACGTGTGGGGGCGACGGTGGCTTGGCCTGCTTCTCTCGCCGCGATTGGCAGGTATGCCACCAAGGTCCCCTTCATCTCCATGCCCTTTGGGCTGGCTTGATACCTCCCTTCTCCGACTTCTTCAACGCGGTGCTATCGCACTACCAAATCAGCGCGCTTCATCTGGACCCTCAGTCCATCATCCTCCTTGCTGTTTTCGACTTCGTCTACGAGGCCATGGTGGGCATTGCTCCCTCTGTGGCCTTGTTCCACCACTTCTTCTCGCTCCATCTGACGAACGCGCTCCAATGCTCTGGATGTGTGTCACACCCTGCATTTTGTAACATGTCATTTGCATCAATAAAGCATGAAAATTTGGACCAGCAAATTTTTTTGGCATCCTTTGGCTTTTATTTGGAGTTGAGTTTTTCTTCCTGTGTTTTTCATGTGCTCATTAAAGTCAACTACTACCTATTGTAGAATTCATCTCCTGACCCAAAACTTCTGCCCAATGATCATGCCAAGTGTTTATAGCAGTATAGTATCTTCTTATAAAATTAATTTGGCCAAAATGTATTTTCAAAAATTAGTATTCCAAAAACCCCTGAATTGAGGTTTGCACTGCAAGTGCTTGATTCAGGGTGAGAAAATTATTTCAAAAAGTATATTTGAGACCTAGTAGTCATAGGACTCCCAGAAACTACAAAAGTATAATTGTAAAAGTTATTTTCCCATTTTATTTAAAAGCTTTTTCTTAAGGCCAGAAATGGTCTTTAATAGGGAAAAATTATTTAATTATTTCAAAAATATTTGCCAAAATTCAGGGAGACTCATAGGACATATATTGTTCATATATAAGAGTTTCAACACTTGGTCATGTTCAAAATATTGGGCTAATCCCTCAGAAACCCTTTCTGGATATTTCAAGCTTTTGAAATATTTACAAAGGAAATATTCTCTAAAAATTCCAGGGAAATTCTATCATGTCATATATGACATATTTGATGACCTTGACAAGCCCCATGCCTTGGGAAGCAAGAAAACATCATCAAAAGCCTTCAAAACCATTCTGTCCATATCTGAAGTTTGAGCAACTTTACATTGCCAAACTTGTCCAAATGCTCTCAAACTTGGTGCACATGCTAGAATGGTCTAATAAGGCATCTAGACCAAATGGCACAAGCTTTGGAGAAGGGCAACTTGATCAGAGTACCCCAAAACCATTTCTGTTCAAATTCAAATTTGAACAACTTTACATTACCAACTTTTTACCTGGGGCTTCAAACTTTGTGAGCATGATCATAACCCCAAATGATGACACTACACCAAGTGGTGCATCAAGGGGAGATGATTAGCTTGACTTAAACATGGTGAAACCATTTCTGTTGAATTCTAGGGTTCACCAAAGTTACATTGGCAAGTTTCTTCAAACAAGCCCAAATTTGGTGAAACACCCTATTTCCATATGCCATTTAATCCTGTTAAGTGTCATAGCCAGTGGAGATCATTTGCTTGCCCAGAACATAATCAAACACCTTCTGCCATTTTACCAAAACCATCATTTTGACCTCTTTTACTATTTACTTTTGCTTCAACTTTCTACCACAGCCTCACCTAGTCACCTTCTACCTCCAGTAACTTCCCCATGACCAGAGTTCAATGATTGAAGGGTGAAAACCCCAATTTACCTTGCTGGACAGCCCAGTTCTTATCTTCTCTCAGCTTCCCTCCTCTCTCACTGGACAGCCAAGGCATCCAAGGCCACAGCCAGATTGTTTACTTCATGTTTGACCCCCCCAGACACAGTGGACGCGTCCAGCTAGCCAACGGCATGCCGTAGCATGCAGAAGGCACGCTCCAGAGCGTGCTACAGTGCATGCCCGTACTGTAGCCTCGCCCAATCAGCCAGCCTCGATCACCTTGTGCTTCCCCCTCGCGCCGTTCAATGCGCCTCGGCGTCCGCAACGTTCCCCGGAGCTGTCCCCCTCCTCCTTCTCCCTCCAGTGGACGTCCTCACACGCGCACCGGCCGCCGGCGAGCTCCAGTCGTCGGCCTCGCATGCGCGCAGCTCCAGAAGCTTCCCCCGCTCCCTCTCTTCCTCTCCTCTGCCCTGGACCTCATCCAACAAGCCCGCAGACACTTCCCAGTGCCTCCCGTGCACTGTGGCAATGAGCAGAGGCTCGCCGGCGCACAGGTCCACGGCACCTCGCCGTCCGCCTATAAATAGGCCCCCGAGCCCCTCCTCTCCTCACCAGTCGCACTCTCCCTCTCTGAATCTCCCCCCAGAGCCACTCGCCCCACTCCAGACCAGCCCGAGCTCGAGATCGAGCTCGAGCTCCGCCGCGGCGGCTCCCCGTCGCCTGCTCGGTACAGGCCGCCCCAGCCTCTCCTCTCACTTGATCTAGCACCACAGCACGTCACTGACTCGATTCCCCCTCTTTCCCCTCTCTGCAGCTGCTAGAATCGACCGGAGCAGCATCCACCCGAAGCTCCTCCGCCGCGTGACCTCATCGCCGGCGAACCAGGCCCCTCTGGCGACCCGCACCACCACCACCAGAACGGCGACATCTTGCTGAGTCCATCCCTGCCCTTAGCTCGCCCCGCCGTGCCTGGAAACGTCACCGGTGAGCTTGCCAGCTCTCTGCCGGAGGGTTAGGGATGACAGGCAGGCCCCGCCTGTCAGCCTTCCCTCGCCCTCGCTCCTCTCTCCTCTCACTGACGCCGGGCCCGCCCGTCAGGTTTGAAAAACCCTGGCGCGCGCAGGCGCCGTGCGGTGGGCTGTTTTCGCCCTGGGCCGTTGCACTGTGGCCGTTCTGGCCCAGTGGCACACAGCCCTTTTTCCTTTTCCTTTTCTGTGGATTTTCAAATAATTCCACAGAATTAAATATATATCCAAATGAATTAATTCCAGTTCCTAAAAACTTGTAAAAATCCAACCTATTTAATGATGTCACTTTCACACATGTCCATGGACCTTTTCTGTTATGTTCAAATTTAAATTCCTATTTGAACATTAGAACTTCTGTTCAAATATTCATGTACCCCATTCTGCCACTCCAAAACTCAAACTAAATTTTTTTGCCATCTTAGTTTTCGATCTAGTATTTAATAAAAATAAGTTGACATTTTTCTGAGCACTTTGGTTTTTCTGTTTTTATTGTGGTCTTATTTTCCCGTTGTTTATTGCGACGATTAGATACCGTATTTGACGAGGTTGCTGAAGAAGAAGGAGGGGAAGGATTTGAAGACTTTGAAGACCAAGCCAATCCAGGCAAGCAGCCCTTTGACCATGATACCCTTGTGTTCTTCGGAACCCATTTACTTCCGAATGCATGATGATAAGAGTGACGGTGGTGACCTAGTTGAGAACCACCACATGATGCATGATTTATTCATGATCTTGCTAAATGCTTAGACGCAATGCTAATGATTAGTAGTGAGGCTTAGTGATGCATGTGTGTGCCATGAAACCTTCGTGGTTGCATTCTTTCAAAACCCCATCGGGTGCCCCTAATGCCCGAGGGTGATGTTGAGTTAGGTCATCACTTGAGGAAGAAGTGATGTGCCGATAAAGATCTTGTGCATTGGGTGAAATAATGGATTAGATTTATGTGTGACTACCGTCCCAACCAAACATGTGCAACCACTCTAACCCTTATGGGACGGGGCATTATTGATTACTTAGGCCGATACTAGCATCGTGCCCACATTACTAGTGACGGGAAGACTTGAGGTCTTTCCCGGGACGGGGTCGTGCTTGGATAGGCGACCATGACTGTTTTCACAGGGCACCGGACAAACCGTTGGTCCCTTCGTGTACGCGTGACATTGAATATTGGGCAAGTCCCATGATCTATTGTTTGTACTCGAGGGCTGTGCACCAACGAGTGGACCCTATGTTAGTGTCGTCTAGGGAAAGGTAATGACCGGGTGCTTACCCCGGGTACTTGAGGCACCGTGGGTCATGGATGACACGGAAGTTCCCTGGATCTAGTGGGTAAAGTGCGCAACCTTTGCAGAGTGTAAAACTATTCGAATATCCGTGTCCACGGTCATGGACAGTTGGGTGGTGCTACTTAAACTATGTCCAGAATTTTACTATATCGGTGAAAGTATGTGTGTGTGATGAGTCAAGGTGGTGACTTGACTCGTTGAGCTGGATCCTATTCATGTTGATATCGGTAACCTATCCTCGAGGTTACGTGAATTTATTGATGCATATACTTGATGGTAGAATATATGTTCTAGCTTGTAGCTAGATTGCTCATTGTTGTACAATTGCATTGTTACTTTGAAGCAAATCATGGGTTACTTGCGAGTACATTCAACGTACTCATTGGCTTGCCACTGGTTATTTAATTGGCCAGGCATGGAAGAGCAGGAATATGAAGAAGAATTCTATGGAGACGAACATGCAAACTAGGACGCTATCCCAGTCAGAATGCCTGTAGGGTTAAGGCAGATGGCATGGGTTCTACTTATCTTCAAAGACTTCCGCTATTCGAGTTATTTGCTATTCAGCCCTTGAGGCTTTATCTATGTAAGACTTGGCCATAATGGCCATAATTTGTGTAAGACGGTTTGTATGGATGTAAGACTCTTGTTATTCAGCTTCTGTGTGTTCAGTGAGCATTGATCTCTTGGATCACTGTACACGTGCATTCGGTGATCTCGACTCTTAAATCGGGGTCCCCACAGAGCTGGTATCAGAGCCATCCTGACTATAGGAAGCCTTAGTTAGCATGGGTGTTAGTTAGATGAGACCCCTTTTCGAAAACCTTCTGAACCTCTCTTCTTTTCTAAACCTTACCAACCTGAGATATCATCAGCTTATTAACCTCTCCTATTCACCCTTTGTAGATGGCCGCTGTACCTGAAGAGCACCTGACCACTGGGTTTCCCTTGATTCTCGAGGATAGCCTCCAGGAGTGCCAGTTCCATCGAGCGCCCATCCTCACCTACCTTGAGCATTGGGTTAGCGACACTGAGGTGGAGTACCATGTGGAAGTGATCGTGAAGGCAAACGATCCTCCCACAAGTTGGGTCTTCGAGGGACCCCAGATGGCAACACTACCTCTCGCTGTCGAGGCTGCTGCACTCAAGGCACTAAACCGTCTCCGCGAGCTTCTTCCGGAGATGGCAGCCAAGATGACAACCCGCTTCTTGCCTTTCCGAAAGGAAGGTGAAGATGAAAGCAGCGCACTAGCCCCTCCACTGAAGGAAGGACTTCCACTTCGATTTCAGACCTACTTCAGTCTATGTGCCGACAGCTTGGCACAAGATTTGGCCGCGGAATCAATGAAGCTCCGGGAAGAACTTCACAAGACCAAGGCACTTCTTCGTCGAGCACAAGAGAAGACAGATAGGATCAAGAAGGAAGGTGCGCCTCCCGGACAATCTGATATCGCGTATCGAGGCGGAAGGCCCTCAGGAGATGTATCTTCCAAGGATGAAGAACCACCTCGGCGACGCCGTATGACGGCAAGGGAATATCACAAGCTTTTCCCTGCACCACCGACGAAGCACCGTCGTATCCAACTCCTCCACTCCCCCACACCCTCAAGTGACAAGGGGGCCCAGACAGATGAAGATAAGGAGGAAGAGCCAGAATACGCTACCGAGCATTCCGCCGCTTAGGCATTATTCGCAACTCGGATATGCCAGTTCATGACCTCTACGGTAGGATAGGTCGTGTAACCCCCATGCGCAGTCGAGTCCTTGTATGGTTCATATGAAACCATCTAGTGTTGCTTTTGTTGTATGTCGTATTCTTCCTTCGGGAATATGTAAACGACTACATCACCCATTTGAATTTTAATGAATGTGTTTGGCCCTTACGGCCCTTGCATGATTTGATTAGTGTCACACCCACCCCCTTACTAGGCACCCATCTTTATTGCTTTCCCTCTTCCAATCATCAGACCTTTTACCGCTCCAACATAATGCCTATTGTAACTCGTACTGGTACCTCTACCCAGCAGCCTGAAGCCGGAGCATCCGCTCAATCAGAGGTAGGCCACGACCAAACAACGACCAAGCTCCACCACCACCACCTCCTCCGAACATGGACATGGCTCAGCTTCTCCAAGCTTTCCGAGAGGAACGCCAAGCCAACACCGCAGCCCTTCAGTTGATTGCTCAAGCTGTCACCAACAACCGCCAGCCGGCGGGGAATTGCAATGGACGTTCCACGTTGGGAGAGTTCAAGAAGCATGCACCGCCAACTTTCATCGAGACTGCTGAACCCCTGGATGCAGACGACTGGGTCCACACCATTGAGGACTTGCTGGAACTAGTCGGATGCACCGAAGACCGCGAGAAGGTGGCTTATGCAGCCCACCGCCTTGGGGGGACTGCTAGAGCTTGGTGGGATGGATTCAAGGTCATGCACGCTGGGCAAGACATCACTTGGGACAACTTCAAGGCAGAATTCCGCAAAGCCCACATTCCTTCCGGAATCATGGCTATCAAAAAGCGTGAATTCCGAGCCCTGAAGCAAGGAAGTGGCACTGTCAAGGAGTACATGCAGAAGTTCAGTGTTCTGTCAAGGTATGCCCCTGAAGATGTCAGCACTGATGCTGCAAAAAGGGAGCGCTTCATGGAAGGCCTCAATCAGACTCTGCAGTACTCGCTTGTCGTGTGCGACTGCCGAACCTTCCCTGACCTGGTGAACAAAGCACTCATGCTTGAAGACAAGCGGCGTGCTCTAGAAGACACTCGCAAGCGCAAGATGGTCAGCAAGGGAAGTTCCAGCAACCAGAAGCCTCGCCCGTGGCAGTCAGCCCCGGTCAAGCCAACTTATCAGCAACCAAGAGCTCCTGCACCTCGCACCAATTATCAGCCACAGCCGTATGCCAACCCAAGGCCAGCATTCAACCCCAATAACAGTGGTGGCAACAAGATCAATAATCCAAACCAAGTCACTTGCTTTGGATGTGGTCAGTCAGGACACATCTCAAGGGTGTGCCCCAACAAGAAGCGTGATGCCCCGCGCCCCAATGCGCAAAACCCAGGACAAGGCCGCAGGATACCACCAAGGAACCCAACTCCTCGCAACCTGCCTAACCATGGGAAGGGGCGTGTGAATCACGTCACTGCTGAAGAAGCCCAGGAAGACCCGGACGTCGTGCTGGGTACGTTCCTTGTCAACTCAGCACCTGCAACTGTCGTGTTTGATTCTGGAGCCACGCATTCATTTGTCACTCAAAGATTTGCATTAAAAAGTGGCATGACCCCTACACCCCTGAATAACCCCATGGTGGTACAAACCCCCGGAGCAGAGATGAGAGCCAAGATAGGTTGTAAAGGAGTTAGTATTACCATTTACGGTGTAGACTTCCTAGCAGACCTCATCATCCTAAGATCGCAAGGCTTGGATGTGATCTTAGGGATGGATTGGCTCAGTAAGCACCAAGGCTTATTAGACTGTGCCAATCGGACTGTCACTGTGACCAATGACCAAGGAGTCGAAGTTAAGTTTGCTCCCAACTCCTCTTCTGCTCAAGCCGTTCAACTCAATTGTCTGTCCGAAGTTGGGCTGGAGCAAGTACCGGTAGTATGCGAGTATCCTGATGTCTTTCCGGATGAGCTACCGGGAATGCCCCCTGACCGTGACATTGAGTTCATCATCGAGCTCGTGCCCGGGGCAGGACCCATCTATAAGAAGCCTTATAGAATGGGGACGGAAGAATTAGCCGAGTTGAAGACGCAACTGGAAGAGCAGCTGAGGAAGGGATTTATCCGCCCAAGTGCCTCTCCTTGGGGATCACCTGTTCTGTTTGTGGCAAAGAGGGACGGTACCATCCGCTTATGCATTAACTATCATTCCCTCAATGAGGTTACAATCAAGAACAAGTATCCACTTCCCAAGATTGAAGATCTGTTTGATCAGCTCAGCGGAGCCAAGGTGTTCTCCAAGATCGACCTCAGATCTGGGTACTACGAGCTGAAGATCAGACCCCAAGATATTCCGAAGACGGCATTCGTAACCAGATATGGCCTGTACGAGTGCACGGTCATGTCCTTTGGGTTAACCAATGCCCCAGCTTACTTCATGTATCTCATGAATAAAGTCTTCATGGAATATTTGGACAAGTTTGTTGTTGTCTTCATCGATGACATTCTTGTCTTCTCGAAGACGGAGGAAGAGCACGAGCAACATTTGAGGATGTTCCTAGACAAGCTTCAAGAGCGCCAACTATATGCCAAATTCAGCAAGTGTGAGTTCTAGCTGCATAAAGTTGGATTCTTAGGTCATGTCTTCAACGAAGAAGGATTATCAGTTGATCCTGCGAAGATCGAAGCTGTGACCCAATGGCAATCTCCAACGACCGTCAAGGAAGTCAGAAGCTTCCTCGGACTTGCGGGCTATTACCGCAAATTCGTGGAAGGATTCTCTAGCATTGCCCGACCAATGACTCAGCTCCTCAAGAAGGACAAGAAGTTCGAGTGGACGCCAAAATGCGAAGAGAGCTTCCAAGACCTCAAAAAGAGATTGACCACCGCCCCAGTTCTGGCAATACCTGATATTCACAAGGAGTTCGTGATATATTGTGATGCCTCTCGAACCGGATTGGGAAGCGTTCTGATGCAAGAAGGTCGAGTCATAGCTTACCTCTCCAGGCAGCTACGACCTCATGAAGAGAACTACGCTACTCACGATCTTGAGTTAGCAGCAGTGGTTCATGCCTTGAAGACATGGCGGCATTACCTCCTAGGGAAACGGTGTGAGATATACACAGACCACAAAAGTCTGAAGTACATATTCACCAAGAAGGAATTGAACATGAGGCAAGGAAGATGGTTGGAACTCATCAAAGACTATGACCTCAGTGTTCAATATCACCCCGGGAAGGCTAACGTGGTGGCCGATGCCTTAAGCAGAAAGGCTTGCTCCTTGAATGCCATAATTCAAAAGAGGCAGCCAGCCCTGTTTAAGGAGCTCGAACAATTCAGTTTGGAATTGGTCACCCCTGGATTTCTGGATCATTTGGAAGTCAAACCAACCCTGATGGATGAAGTCAAGAAGGTGCAAGGTGGGCACGCAAGCATTGAAGGCATCAAGAAGAAGATGAAGCTAGGCAAGGCCCCAGGATTCTCCGAGGACGAGCACGGGATTGTTTGGTACAAAGGCCACATCTGCGTACCTGATGGCTTCTCGCCCCTCGTTGGTTACCCCAAGTGGAAGGTTTGAGATGTAGCGTAGTGGTAGTTTTCCCTTGGCAAAGATACCAAGGATCGAATCCCGTGAGACTCCGAGGGTCAACAAGAAGGTGTCAATAGCGCCAGAGACTTTTGCTTGACAGGACCTGCACACAGATACAAATAACTTTGCTCCCAACAAGTACAGAGAGGTTGTCAATCCCTCCGGCCTTGTCGTTTACAAAGGATCAAACGCAAGAGATAATAGTGATAGGTATGACTGCAACTAGTAAATAAGAACAGGAAGTAAATAACGGGTGTGATCAGTGATGGTAATATGGACCGGGGTCCCATGATGATCACTAGTGATGTCTCTCTCCCAAAAGACGATAAAACAGCTAAGCGAGGTAAACGAATTACAGCTGGGCAATTGATAGGATTATGTGCGCAAACCAATGCTAACTATGCTGTAAGAAAGGTAGAGGCTCAAAAGCATGGGCGGTACGCCAAGGCAAGTAGACCGAAATCCATCTGCATCTACTACTAATCATCCACCTTGAGATATCTATCCAGAACATATCGTTGGTATTAAGTTGCGAGTCCCACCCATAGTGTAAACTCAAAGCAACAGACAATTGCATTAAAAGAACTTTGCGTAAAGTAAACAATCCTTGCACCCGCAAGTACAAGCACCGTTTTTTTTCCCTTGTGGCAACAGCACATCCCCTAGACTCATGTTTCTGTCACTCAAGCTAGTCATCGAGGGGCATGAACCCACAATCAAGCATAACATTCCCTCTTGGAGTTACTACCTACTACTCGGCCAAAGCAATAAATAGCAACGGAGAACATGCAAGAATTACTCAAGAACATAAATATAAAAGCGGTGAATCAAATATATTACTAACACACAATCTGAACATAATCTCATAATCCATCGGATCCCAGCAAACTCAGCATAGCAACAGCATAAAGATTACATATGTGCCTCGATCATGTAGGGCAGCTCACGAGGTCTAATCGGTGAAGAACAAAGAGGGGAGGAGAACATCACATAGCTACTGGTCATGGACCCATGGTCCAAGGGGGACTACTCACAACTCATCCGGGAAGCGTCCATGGTGGTGGAGAAGCTCCCGGTGGTGGTTCTCCCCTCCGGCAGGATGCCGGGAAGAGTTCTCCTGGTGCCATTTGTTTCATCCACGAGGGTTTCGGGACGCGGTGTAAATATATGCCAAAGGGGGTCACCAGAGGAGGTAAGGGGGGCCCAGGCGCCCCCCCCGGCGCGGCCAGGAGGGGGGCCGCGTGGGCAGGCCGCCTGGGCTGCCCCCGGCTCCCCTCTGGCCCCACTTCTGGCGCGTGGAAGCTTCCGGAACGCTGATTTTTTATATATTTTTCCCGGAATTTTTCTGGCAATTTAAGTAATGGGAAAACCTGAAATAGAAAAACAACAGAAAACAGAAACTGGCACTAGGGTGCACTGAGTTAATAGGTTAGTCCAAATATGATCAAAAGTGTATGGAAGTGCATAAATATCATAGCAATATCACACAAAAGAGGCATGGAGCAAGCAGAAATTATAGATACATTTTGGACGTATCGGTACCGAACAAGATGGAGCTGAAGAACCTGATCCTGCAAGAAGCCCACGACACTCCGTATTCCATCCACCCTGGAGGAACCAAGATGTATCAAGACTTGAAGGAAATATTCTGGTGGCACGGGATGAAAAGAGAGATTGCAACCTATGTTGCAAAGTGTGATGTGTGCCAAAGGGTCAAGGCTTAATATCAGCGACCCGCTGGATTGCTCCAACCACTCAAGGTTCCTGAGTGGAAGTGGGATAAAGTCGGAATGGACTTCATCACTGGATTACCAAGGTCGAATAGAGGACATGACTCCATCTGGGTCATAGTCGACCATTTGACCAAGGTGGCCCATTTCATTCCTGTCAAGACTACTTATGATGGCAACCGGCTGGCAGCTCTCTACATCAACAGAATCGTAAGCCTTCACGGCGTTCCCAAGGAGATTGTGTCAGATCAAGGAACCCAGTTCACCTCAAGGTTCTGGAAGAAGTTCCAAGAAGCTTTGGGAACCAAGTTGTCTTTCAGCACAGCTTTCCACCCACAGACCGGAGGTCAGACAGAACGAGTAAATCAAATTCTCGAAGACATGCTCCGAGCCTGTGTCTTGGCATATGGAGCCAAGTGGGAAGATTGTCTCCCTTTTGCCGAGTTCTCCTATAACAACAATTATCAGCCGAGCCTTCAGATGGCACCATTTGAGGTGTTGTACGGACGCAGATGTCGCACACCCCTCAACTGGTAAGAGACTGGAGAAGGGCTAGTCTTTGGACCAGATATTCTTCACGAAGCAGAAAAACAAGTCCAACTAGTCAGAGAGCGTTTGAAGGCAGCCAAGTCAAGGCAGAAGAGTTATGCTGACACTCACCGCCGAGATATGAGTTTCCATGTCGGAGACCATGTGTACCTACGGGTAACTCCTCTGAAGGGAACCAAGTGTTTCCACGTCAAGGGGAAGCTCGCACCAAGGTTCATTGGACCCTTTGAGATCACTGCACGATGAGGAGAAGTGGCTTACCAGTTGGAACTACCACCTGAGCTATTCGATGTGCCCAACGTATTCCACATGTCACAACTCCGAAAGTGTCTCCAAGTTCCGAACAAGCCTGATCTCTACAAGGATGTTGATCACCAAGCCATTGATCTCCAGCCTGATTTGACCTACCGCGAGAAGCCCATTCGTATTCTAGATGAAGCAGAACGACGGACTCGAAGCCGCACCATCAAGTACTTCAAGGTCCAGTGGAGCAACCACACGGAAGCAGAAGCAACCTGGGAACGTGATGTCACATCCCTAGCAGTGCTTGCATTAGGACTAGCTAGAGTGTGCATCATGTTTACTTTCCAAAGAAACTTGAAATGGGAATGACAGAAACCCCAGCACCCCTCTTCTAACAACTAGGGTTTAATAAAATCTTTTCCAATGTACCCAAAATGCCCTTCAAAAATGTTCATCATTTCTGCCTTGGTCTTAAACCTCTGCCAAAAATGGTGCACAATTTTCTAGGACACCCAAGGTCTCTGGATTAATTCATATGGTATTTGCATTTGGGCATTTAAATGCTATAAATATTTTATGTGCCCAAATAATCATAAACTAAAATGTTCCATACTATTCATATTATATACAGTGGGCATGACTAGTTCTATGAGTTATAAAAATGTTCTGGCATTTTATTTAATTCAACAAAGTTGCAAAAGAAATGAAACAGAAAGTAAATAGAAAAAAAATAGAAAGGCAGACTTACCTGAGCCCACCTACCTGCCTGGCCCAGACGGCCCAGCCCACCAGGGGCATCCCCGTCTTCTTCGCCGTGCCAGCACACGAAGCAGCTCGATGGCGAGCGCCGCCGACGCGCGGGCCACCTCCTGCCTGCCTAGCTGGCCTTTGACTCTCTGGATGGAACCGGACGACGCCACACAGACCCCCTCGACCCTGAGTCTTTCCCCTCCTCTCTCCCCTCCGCCGAGCTCCACCGAGCGAGCTCGTCGCCGTCGATCGCTACCACCGCGCCCTACGCCACTCCCTCGCCTTCTCTACGCACTGTTAGCTCCGCCGCATTGCCCCGAAGCTCCCCACCGACGCACTTGACGCCAGAAGCCCTGCAACACCCTCCCCGCCGTCGTCTTCAACCTTCGGCACCGGAGATCGCCGCCGCCCGTACGCCGCCATCCGACCTTCCCCGAGCTCCACTACAAGAAATATGTCAACTTATGACCTTTTGTTAGTGACCCTGGAAGAATTGGTCATAGATCTATGACCATTTCAGACCAATTGGTCAAAAGCTGTTCGGGGGGCTCCAAACCCTAAACTATAACGACCATTTTGGTCAGAAAGGTCATAATTTCCTTACACGAAATGGTCACAAAGCAGATAGCACTGGTTCGCTGCCTTATTTCTAGTTGTTCATGACCAATATAGATGGTCATAACCTTGAAAATTGTGGTGGGTTGCTACGACTAGGCGCCACCTCATCAGTTTTGCCTATGTGTCATGTCCATGTGGCAGTTTTTGCCCTAGGTTGTGAAGCAACCTATATTTCTTTCATTCCCAAAATTCCCCAAAAAATCTCATAAATTCTTTGGGTCATATCTTCGTCAAATATGTAAAAAACCTTCCTTGCCGAGTTCAAAAATAATTCAAAAATATTCATTTTCCTATTCTGTTCAAAAAAACACTTTGTGAAGGAAGTACCACTTTGGCATGTCCAAATGGTATCCATTTTCTACAGTGCTTTCCTATGCCCAAATAACTATCCTCCACCAAATGCCATCTCAATCCATTCATTATTTTGAGCCCATCTTCAACATTCGTATTTATGTCCAGTGTGGTACTTTGCAAAGCAAGTACCACCTAGACTCCTCCTTTTGAGCTGAAAATTTGTGAAGACGGTCTTCTTAGTAACTGATCATCCTCAACCAAAACTCACGCCCATTAGCCATGTGCATTTTCCGTACCGCTAATCAAACACTTGGCTGCTAATTCATGTTTGAGCATCGATCGGTCTCCTCGTGAGAATCTTATGTTGTAATTTTCTTCCTAGCACCTACCTGGGGAGTGGCCAACCCACTAGACATGCCTAGGCCGCCCAGAACACATGGCAACGCCACAGTCACGCGGTGACCACGCAGCGGGCATGCGAGTTTACGCGCTCTAGAGTTGGGGCCCTCGACCACCGCCCAAACCTCGACGTATCGCCACCAAACCATGTATTTATGATTAAATAGGTACTTATGTACCTAGAAATGATTTTTGGAAAAAATAAATAGCAAACTATGAGGCAGCCGCAGTTCAAATTTGACCCGCTTCCACCTGAATCGGCGGAAATTTGTCTTTTTCACGAGAGGTGGATCAAAACTTTTTACACCCAACCATTTTGTCAATTGTGCATTAAATATGTCCTAGTATTTTAGAAAATTGATTTGGTCAAATTTTGCAACAATTATTTGGCAGGTCCTTCACAAAAAAACCTCCTTTTGGGCACTCGAAAAATGGAAAATGAATTTTTCGTCCAAAGAAAATGAAAACTTCCTTAGGAAACATTGTTTGCCATTCCAAGATGCACCCTTGTGCACAATATGAGATCATTTGAACAAACTATGCCATGAATGTGGCAATAGGATTGATCATTTGGCTTGAAAGCCATGAATCTTCACGCATGATAGCTCATTTCTGAGAACACTTTTTTAATAGAATTGCCGTATTACAAGTTTATTATTTTTCCTGGTAACTTGGTCATATATAATGACACAATGCGAAGGTGTTCCAATTTTTTGATTTTTTTTAATATTTTATGCCCGTTTCAAAATGCGGTCAAAACGGCGGGAATGACCGTTCCTAGTTAGTGGTTGAATCTTGGAATTTTTTTGGTGTTTCTCTGATTAAATAGGTACTTATGTACCTAGAAATGATTTTTGGAAAAAATAAATAGCAAACTATGAGGCATCCGCAGTTCAAATTTGACCCGCTTCCAACTGAATCGGCCGAAATTTGTCTTTTTCACGAGAGGTGGATCAAAACTTTTTACACACAACCATTTGGTCAATTGTGCATTAAATATGGCCTAGTATTTTATAAAAATGATTTGGTCAAATTTTGCAACAATTATTTGGGAGGTCCTTCACAAAAAAACCTCCTTTTGGGCACTCGAAAAATGGAAAATGAATTTTTCGTCCAAAGAAAATGAAAACTTCCTTAGGCAACATTGTTTGCCATTCCAATATGCACCTTTGTGCACAATATGAGATCATTTGAACAAACTATGCCATGAATGTGGCCATAGGATTGATCATTTGGCTTGAAAGCCATGAATCTTCACGCATGATAGCTCATTTCTGAGAACACTTTTTTAATAGAATTGCCGTATTACAAGTTTGTTATTTTTCCTGGTAACTTGGTCATATATAATGACACAATGCGAAGGTTTTCCAACTTTTTGATTTTTTTTTGAATTTTTTATGCCCGTTTCAAAATGCGGTCAAAACGGCGGGAATGACCGTTCCTAGCTAGTGGTTGAATCTTGGTATTTTTTTGGTGTTTCTCTGATTAAATAGATACTTATGTACCTAGAAATGATTTTTGTAAAAAATAAAGAGCAAACTACAAGGCAGCTATAGTTCAAATTTGAGCCACTTCCAACTGAATCGGCCGAAATTTGTCTTTTTCACGAGAGGTGGATCAAAACTTTTTTCACACAACCAGTTTATCAATCGTGCATTAAATATGGCCTAGTATTTTAGAAAATTGATTTGGTACAATTTTGCAAAAAATATATGGTAGGTCCTTCACAAAAAAACTCATTTTGGGCATTTGGAAAATGATTAAAAATAGCTAGAAAGATCATAAATGCATACAAATTGGTAATTATCCATAATATGTGGTCTAACTCTAGTGAAAATTTGTATGGTGCCCTTTTGCAAAATATTTTTGATAGCTACTTCACAAAATCCCTTTATTTTTAGTACTTGGGGACTATTTTAAATCACTGGTTTTCTGAGCCAATTAGAACCCTTCCCACGGATCGATGACATGGCGTCCATCCATCCATCCATCCATCTCTCCATCTCTCCCTACCACATCCATCCATCCATCCATCTAAAGAACAAAAAGAAAAACAAATGAAAATGGCAAAGCCCCACCCGCAGCCCAACTAACCCTAACTCAGATCCCATCTCCCCCCCCCTCATCTCCTCGCCGCCGCCGCCTCCTCCTCGTCCTGCACGGCGCATCCTACCACCTCCTCCTCTCCGTTCCGCCACCTCCTCCTTCCTCGACGCGTCCCGCAGCGGCGCCCACCTCCTCCTTCCTCGACGCGTCCCTCTCCCTCTACCACCTCGATCCACTCCCGCCGCCACCCCCGCCCCCGCCCTCGATCCACTCCCTCTACCACCTCGATCCACAGCTGCCAGATCTGCCGCTCTCCGACCCCTCCGTCCTCGAGGACGACTGGATCCGCCCCTCCTTCTATCTGAAGCTCGTCGCGACCCTTTGCCCGTGGCTAGGGTTTCGGCTGTGGTGTTGCGTCCACCGACG
>LR738716.1:325383082-325401246 GCA_902687465.1 Secale cereale
ATGCTGATCCGGGGATTGCAAAACCTTTTCGTAACGCGTTCATATGCTTTCAGCACAAAGATGTTAGAACGAAACTCCTCTCTTGTGTTTGTTCTTTTCTGTACCTTGTTGTTTTTATTATTTTATCCTTTTTGATCCCTATGTGGCTTCTCGTGAAGACTGATGTTATCAATTAACTAAGAAATTCATTCGTTCCTCTTGTTCGGATGATTTCATTCGTTCTTATTGTTCGAATGATTATTGTGAAGACTTGTTGCAATTCATTCCATTGATTCAGCTTGTTCCTTTTGTCAATCCATTGCTGATTCGTGGTCATCTCTTACAGGATGGCTCCGAAAAAGGTTCCGAATGCCAACCCAGAGGTGGAAGAGGTTCCAGAACGTCCTCCTTCTCCTCCTCCTCCGCCTGAGGCTTGGAGAGCAATTATGCAGACTACTGCTCAGAACACTCAGTTGATGATGCAGATGATGCAGCAAATGCAAGCTATGCAAGCTAATCAAGCTAATCAGGGCGTTCCTATGAACCAAGGCAACTTCTTCCAGCAGCACCATGCTACTCTCAACCAGTTCTTGGCCAACAATCCTAAAGCTTTCAGTTACTGTGTCGACCCTCTTGATGCTGAAGATTGGCTGACCGATATCAAAAAGCATTTTGAGTGCAGTAACGTGAAAGAAGATGACTATGTGAAGTTTGCAGCCTTCCAACTGAAAGATCAAGCAGCTGATTGGTGGCAGCAGTACAAAGACTCAAGGCCGGGTCAAGTGATCTCGTGGGAGAACTTCTGCAAGGATTTCCGCTCGCATCACATTCCTACAAGTGTCATCGAGGGTATGCGTGAGCAATTCCGCAACCTCAAGCAGGGCTCCATGACAGTCTATCAGTATAATGTCAAGTTCCAAAACCTCGCTCGCTATGCAAAGCAAGACATTCCTGATGCAAAGAGCAAAATCTATCAGTTCCGTGGAGGTCTCAAAGATGAACTTCAGCTTGCTCTCACCTTGTTCGAGCCAGACGAATTCGATAAGTTCTATAATATGGCTTTGAAACAAGAAGCAGCTCAGCTCAAGATGGAGGCTTCTAAGAAGAGAATTCGAGATGCTGTTCACTCTACCTCATCGTCTCAGTTGGCTGCGAAACAACAGAAATTCTGGCTTCCTCCTCCTCCAATGATTCGAGCTCCATACAACAACTCCAACAACAAGAACTCTAGTGGTCGTGGTTTCTCCCACCCACCCAACCCAAGCAACCAGTCGAAGAAGCAGTTTCAGTCTCAAGGCTCCAAGTCCAGTGGCTCTCAGTTCCGTCCTCTCTCAGAAGTGACTTGCAACAAATGCACTCAGAAAGGTCACTATGCAAACAGATGTCCGAATCCGAAGCGTCTTCCTCCTCCACCACCTGTGAGTTCAGCTATTGTCAGGCATGATCCAAAGGCTGCAAGGGTCAATCTGATGAATGCAGCACAAGCAGAGGCTTCTTCTGATGTCATTCTGGGTAACCTTCCAGTGAAATCTTTTCCAGCTAAAGTGTTATTTGATTCGGGTGCTTCCTGCTCTTTCATGTCATATCCATTTGCATCCAAGCACGATTTTGTCACAAAAAATCTGCCAAGGGAGTTAACAGTTATTTCTCCGGAAGACGAATGCACTCCAGTGTCTATGCTCCGGATATTTCTATTCGCATGGGTGATTATCGATTTTTGGCTTCTCCGGTGGTTCTTGGTCATTCTGACATCGACCTCATTCTCGGAATGGATTGGCTTTCTCAGCACGATGCTCACATTGATTGTGCTCAAAAGGAAGTCAAGTTGACTCATTCTGATGAAGATGTGATTATCTTCGCCTCCAGGGATAATACTATTCGGCTTTTCTCTCTTAATGATAAGGGTGAAATTAATGCCATAGAGCAAATTCCAGTGGTGAATGAATATCAAGACGTCTTTCCAGAAGAACTTCCAGGCATGCCTCCACACCGTCAGGTGGAGTTTGTCATTGAACTCGAGCCGGGCACCGAACCTGTTTGTTGGCGTCCATACAAGCTCTCTTCAGATGAATTGAAGGAATTGAAGAAACAGTTGGATGAACAGGAGCGTATGGGTCTCATCAGACCGAGTACATCTCCGTGGGGCTGTGGTGTCTTATTTGTCAAGAAGAAAGATGGCACGGAGCGTCTCTGTGTTGACTACCGGCCACTGAACAAGAAGACGATTAAGAACAAGTATCCGCTCCCCAACATCAACGAACTCTTTGAGCAGCTCAAAGGAGCTAAAGTGTTCTCTAAGCTTGACCTTCGAATGGGCTATCATCAAATTCGCATTCGCGAGGAAGACATTCCCAAGACGGCCTTCAGAACGAGCTACGGTTCATATGAGTATACCGTCATGTCCTTCGGTCTCGCCAATGCTCCTCCTACCTTTTCAAGGATGATGCATTACATCTTCAACCCCTATACTGGCGAATTCGTGCTTGTGTATCTGGATGATATTCTGGTGTTTTCCAAGAATGAAGAAGATCACGAAAAGCACTTGCGTCTGGTTCTTGATCGACTCAGAGAGCATAAATTCTATGCCAAGTTCTCAAAGTGCGAGTTTTGGCTTGATAAGGTTTTGTACCTGGGCCACATTATCTCAGCTGACGGTATTGCGGTTAATCCCGAGAAAGTTGAAGCAATTGTCAACTGGGAAGCTCCTCAGAACGTCAAGCAGCTCCGCAGTTTTCTGGGTCTTGCCAGCTATTGCAGAAGGTTTGTGGAGAACTTCTCCAAGATTGCCAAGCCTCTTTCCAACCTCCTTCAGAAGAATGTCAAATACTTTTGGTCTCCCGAATGTGAAGTGGCTTTCAAAACCCTCAAAGAGAAGCTTGTCTCTGCTCCAGTTCTGACTCCTCCGGATGAAACCAAGCCCTATGAAGTGTTCTGTGACGCTTCTCTTCAAGGTCTTGGTGGTGTGCTTATGCAAGATAAGAAAATTGTGGCATATACTTCTCGGCAGCTCAAGCCCAGTGAGAAGAACTATCCCACACATGATCTCGAGCTAGCAGCTGTGGTACATGCTCTGATTACGTGGAGACATCTGTTGTTGGGCAGAAAGGTCGACATCTTCACTGATCACAAGAGTTTGAAGTACATCTTCACACAGCTGCATCTGAACCTCCGCCAGACTCGTTGGGTCGAAATGATCCAAGAGTACAACCCCAGCATCGAATACACTCCAGGCAAGGCGAATGTCATTGCAGATGCTTTGAGCAGAAAGGCATATTGCAACAGCCTTCTTATCAAGCCATATCAGCCTGAGCTTTGTGAAGCTTTCAGGAAGCTCAACCTTCAGGTTGTTCCGCAGGGTTTTCTTGCTAATCTCCAAATTGCTCCTACCTTGGAAGATCAAGTCCGTGAGGCCCAGCTCAGTGATACCATGGTGAAGAAGGTGAAACATGGGATTGCAAAGGGCACTCCAAAATATAAGTGCTTCCGTGTTGATGAGAGAGATACCTTGTTCTTCGAGGACAGACTCGTTGTTCCCAAAGGTGATCTCAGGAAGCTCATAATGGAAGAAGCTCATGACTCTCTCCTTTCCATTCATCCTGGCAGTTCCAAGATGTATCAAGACCTCAAGCAATCTTACTGGTGGACACGCATGAAAAGGGAGATTGCCCAATTCGTGAATGAATGTGATGTATGCAGAAGAGTGAAAGCAGAACATCAACGTCCAGCCGGTCTTCTCCAACCTCTTCCTATTCCTGAGTGGAAGTTCGACCACATTGAAATGGACTTCGTCACTAGCTTTCCTAAATCCAAGCGAGGCAATGATGCTATCTTTGTGGTGATTGACAAGCTTACCAAAGTCGCTCACTTTCTTCCAGTCAAAGAATCAATCAATGCAGCTCAACTTGCAGAGCTGTACACTTCCAGAATTGTGTCCCTACATGGCATTCCTCAAGTGATATCCTCAGACCGTGGCAGCTTGTTCACATCAAAGTTCTGGGACTCCTTTCAGTCCGCCATGGGCACGAAGATCAGGTTCAGCACTGCCTTTCACCCTCAGACTAGTGGTCAAGTCGAGCGTGTGAATCAGATCCTTGAAGATATGCTCAGAGCCTGTGTCATCTCCTTCGGCATGAAATGGGAAGACTGTCTTCCATTTGCCGAATTCTCTTACAACAACAGCTTTCAAGCAAGTGCAGGCAAAGCACCGTTTGAAATTCTCTATGGCAGAAAGTGCCGTACCCATCTCAACTGGTCTGAAATAGGCGAACGCCAAATTCTTGGCAATGATTTGATCTCTGAAGCCGAAGAAATGTGCAAAGTCATACGTGAGAATCTCAAGGCCGCTCAGTCGCGTCAGAAGAGTTACTATGACGGAAAGCATCGTGATTTGGCTTTCGACATCGGTGATCATGTCTACCTCCGAGTTTCTCCGATGAAAGGAACCCAAAGGTTCGGTATCAAAGGAAAGCTTGCTCCTAGATACGTCGGGCCTTTCAAAATTCTTGGCAAAAGAGGCGATCTAGCCTATCAGCTCGAGCTCCCTTCCAACTTTGCAAATGTTCATGATGTCTTTCATGTGTCTCAACTTCGCAAATGCTTCAAGGCACCTGAGCGCATGATTCCGTTTGAGGAGATTGATCTTCAACAAGACCTTTCCTACCGAGAGCATCCAGTTGCAATTCTCGAAGAAACTGAACGCAAGACTCGCAACAAGTCCATCAAGTTTCTGAAAGTCAAGTGGTCACATCACACAGACCGAGAAGCTACCTGGGAACGAGAAGATCATCTTCGTTCCGAGTACCCTTCATTTTTCCAGTCCTAGATCTCGGGACGAGATCTTTTTGTAGTAGAGGAGAGTTTGTAATGCCCCGGATGTAATACTTTCCCTTTTGGGCTTATAATAAATCTCCGGCTTCATCTATTTCCATTTCGGGTTCTTTGTCTTTTGGGCTTTCGTCGTTTTGTTGTGTGAGTGTGTGGCATTCATTCATATCATGTAGACATGTGCATTGCATTGCATTCGTGTTGTGGGTTGCATCCGGTTCGTGGCGTTTCTTCCCGTTGTCCGTTTCGTGTTCCGGAGCTCCCTCACGTGTCCGTGACGTCCCGTAGGCCTACTTTGTTGTTCGGGCGTTTTTCGTTACCGGTGTGCCGCGAGGTTGTGTTGTGTGTTGTTGTTTTGTTGTGTGCAACCCGCCTCTCAAATCTCGTCTCGTTTGGACTCCGTCGACTTTTCCCTCCGTTGTCCGTGTGGGTCCGAAGTGCCTTCGCTTCGTGTCCCGAAAATACCCCTACTGCATTCTTTTATCTCCGTCTGGCCCTTTTAAATCATCCCCGCGATCGGATCCGTTGGATCCCGATCGGAGGGCTCCTAAACATCCCTAGTCCCCAAACCCTAAAATTCTGCTACATATAGACCCCCTAGTCTATTTGGACATTCCCCTTCTTCTTCCCTAAATTTCAGATCTCAGATCCCAAAAATCCTCCCTGTTTTCTTCTCTGGATCCCGAGGAGGATCTCCCTCGATCTACCAGCGCCGCGCCGGGTTTCCTCGATCTGCTCGCAGAGTCAACGCGCGCCGCCGCACGCATCCAGGCGACCGAGCCGGTCGCATCGCTCCAGCTGGGCGCTTCACCGCGTCGGTCGTTTCGACCCGGCCCCGAGCGACCGCTTCGGCCTCGTCCCGATCCAGCCGGGTCCCCACATCGACGACGCTCGCATCGCTCCGCCCCGAGGCCGGGCTCCCTCGCCGCACGGGCCGGCCCACTCGGCCGACTGCCTCCGTCGCCTCCTTCGCCTCGCTCCAGCCGGCTCGCGAGCTGGGCCGGCTTCCCGCACCGCCGAGCGGGCCGTCGATCGCCCCGAGTCAGCCCAGGCGCCAGGCGCCGCCGCCTCGGTTGGGCCTCCCCGGCCCAGGCGCCCGCCGCGCCAGCCGCACCGCCCGGAGGGCCCAGCTCCTCCACCTCTTCTCGGGCCGCACTGTTCCTCCAGGCCGCCGCACTGTTCATCTCAGCCCAGATCTGGATCTAGGTTGACCTAGATCCCTCTAAGTCCTTTTATTCCTGATCTGAGTATGCCTACTTTGAACTGCTGTATCTTTTACTGTGGTGCTCCGTTTTGCGCGTGTAGCATGTCCAGATGTTCGTGGAGATGCCCTCTACGTTTTACCTGTTGTAGTCATGCATGTTAGATGTCATCTTGACACATGTTTTGCTGTTACAAGAGTGCATGATGTTACAAACTGCTGCTATGTGTTATTTTCATGCCACCTTTGACATGTGATATCTTTTAGCTCGTTTGTCCAAACGATGCAAATGACATGTCCACGTGTTCGTCTTGCCACGAACTACGTGTTGGGTGTGATAGGTTGCATGGTAGATGTTTTGTTTCCTTGTTATCATCGTTGCAAGATGCCATGTTCACATGTTGTGTTTTCACTTGTTATGAAATGCCATCTTGTTGAGCTCGTTGCAATCGGTGTGTTCACCACAATGATGCATGCTTGTGTGTTTCGGGATCACCGTCATGTGTATGTTGATGAGGTGCTTACCCTTTGCCATGTTTAGTTTCGAGGTGTCTTAAACATGCTCTTTTGTGTGCTAAGATGATGTTGCTGTTTTGGGACTTAGTGAAATTTCACTAAGTCTGAAATCTGTAACGTTCCGATGCCATGTTCGGGTGATGTTGTAGGACAAAGCATGATAGTTTTGGGGTGGATTTTGATTGTTCCTTGAAGTATATATTGTTGTCTTTCCATCCATGTCCTCACATGTCCATTTGAGTGGCTGTAGCATGTTTATCTTTTGCTCCAAACTTTCAATAAAATTCTGCTGCCAGAATTTTATTTCAAAGTTCAATATGTCCAAGATCATTGCTTTTGATCCGTGACTCCGTTGGGGGTGCACTTTGGACCTAGTTGCTGTACATTATATCTAGTTTATGTTCAAGTCCTTTGCCATGCTTTTTGAGTGCTGCAGATTAATTATTTTGAGCTCCCAAGATGCTATGTTGCTGTAATTTGCAGTTTTCGCTCAAATCTTGTTTCGGGCATAACTTTTAGCCCGTAACTCCGATTTCAGCGATTCTTATATCAAACTTGGGTGTTTTTCTGTGTAGATTAATATTATCAGCTTGTTATCTTGTTTTGAGGTGTTTTGCTTGAGTGATGTTTTACGTGCTCCATGTGCATCCCTAGTGCATCCATCATGCATTCATGTTTTTCGAGTGCGCATTGCATCGTGTTGATTGGTGCTTGGTGTGTTTGTCTTGTTTAGAGCCGGAAGTTGAGCACGAGTTTTCCAACGAGGTTGAGCACGAGGTTTCCAACGAGTTTGAGCACGAGGACCCTTCTTTCGATCCGAACGTCTTCTCTTCAGGCAAGATGACCGAACCTCGATAACATTACTATCTTTGTCTATTGCTAGTAGTCTCGATCTATAGTTTTGCCTCGATGCCCATGTTCTTCTTGTCAGCCTCCTACTTGTAACCAATTGCCATGTTTAACCAACCCTACCTATGCAAACCGTTGCTTGGCTAAGTACGCTTCGCTCAGCCCTTCTTATAGCGTTGCTAGTTGCAGGTGAAGTGAAGATGCTTGCTCCATGTTGAAGTTTGGTTGGGTTATATCACACTATATAAATGCTTTAATTGAAATCACCTATATATTGGCAAGGGTGGAAGGCTAAGCCTTTTGCTTGGTGTTTTGTTCCACTCATGCCGTTAGGATCCGTATAAGCCGGTTTTATGTTCCTTGATTATGCGTTCCTAACACGGTTGGGGTGTATGGGACCCCCTCGATAAACCGCTAAGTGCTAAGTCTTTTCCAGCAAATCCCAACATTGGTACTTTTTGCCTAATAACAAACTAAACATGCATAAGGGAGTAATTAACCCTCTTTCTTAATCAACAACCCCGGGCCAGTGCTCCACATGAGTGTTGGTCCGAAACGGGCAACCTGCGGGGCCACCTCGAGGAAACTCAAGGTTTGGTAAAAACCCGTAGCTTGTCCCATCCGGTCGTGGCCTGAGACGAGATACGCGCGGCTACTATCAGGGTGTCGGCACGCCGGGAGGATTTGCTGGATTAGCCTTACCTTAGCTCGGTATATCTTGAGCACGGGATTCCGAGGATACTCGGGTCTTCCCACTTTGGAGTTGCGACTCCGCGGATCGTGGGCTTGTAATGGGTCAAGTTGGAACACCCCTGCAGGGTTTGAACTTTCGAAAGCCGTGCCCGCGGTTATGTGGCAGATGGGAGCTTGTTAATTCCGGTTGTAGAAAACTTGACACAATGATACTAATACACTACCAGCGTGTGTTCCGTGACTGTCAATTTCCGAATCGGGATTCGGGAGTTGAACACGGAGGGGTTATGTTTGTGAGCTTGTAGCTAGGATCACTTAGTGATCACTTCTCGCCGATGCCTTCTCTTCTCGCTCTCACTTGCGTAAGATAGATGCTAGTTGCTGCTGCAGACTTGTTCTTTTCTTCAGCCTTTCCCTCACCTAAAGGCTTTGATAGTTCTGTTACCCGGGAACGGGATTGCTGAGTCCTCTGTGGCTCACAGTTACTTCACACACCAGATGCAGGTCCAGCTGTGAGCTATCCAGGTGATGGCACCGAGCTGGATTGGGAGTACGACGAGGAGCGTAGTCGTTACTACGTGCGCTACCCGGACGATCAGTAGTGGAGTCTCTTACTAGGATTCGATCCGCCTGTGGTTGTTTTAGTTATCTGAGTTTGGTACTTTGACATTTGGCTTTTGCCCTTAGAGGGTTGTAGTGATCTTATTGTATGATGTTTGAGACTTGTACTGTTATTCTGTGACGTGGCGATTGTAAGCCAACTATTTTCAGTTTACTATCCCTCTTTTACATGAGTTGTGCAAAGATTACCAAACTTGAGATCATTCTAGGATGGACTTATGCCTTTAAGTCGTGCCTCGACACGTAGGAGGTATAATTCCATCCTGGGCATTACAAGAAGGCTGTGATATCCTTAGAGAGATTCATGAAGGGGATTGCGGTCATCATGCCGGTTGAAAATCTTTGGTGGCTAAAGCTTTTCGGCATGGGTTCTACTGGTTGACGGCTCACGCCGACGCAGAGGACTTAGTCAGAAAATGTGATGCTTGCCAGAAATTCTCACATCGTGCTCATATACCGGCGCAAGAGCTGAGGATGATCCCAATTACCTGGCCGTTTGCGACCCGGGGGCTTGATATGGTTGGACCCTTCAAAAGATCCCAAGATAAGAAAACCCATCTTTTGGTGGCAGTGGATAAGTTTACCAAATGGGTTGAAGCGGAGCCTGTCAGTAAGTGTGATGCAGCAACAGCGGTTCAGTTCATCAAAAAGGTGATTTTCCGGTTTGGCTTTCCACACAGCATTATAACTGATAATGGCACCAATCTATCCAAGGGGGCTATGGAGGAGTTCTGTCAACGAGAGCACGTCCTTCTCGATGTATCACTAGTAGCTCACCCTCAGTCTAATGGCCAAGATGAAAGAGCCAATCAAGAGATCTTGAGAGGCATCAAACCCCGGCTTATGGTTCCTTTGCAGAGAACACCGGGTTGCTGGGTGGAGGAGTTGCCTTCTGTACTATGGAGCATCAACACTACACCTAACAGATCTATAGGGTACATGCCTTTCTTCATGGTATATGGAGCTGAAGCGGTCCTCCCTAGTGATATCCGCCATGACTTGCCGCGGGTGGCGGCTTACGTTGAAGCGGATAATGAACAAGCAAGACAAGACGCCTTGGATCGGCTGGACGAGGAACAGGACGTGGCAGCAGCTCGATCGACGATTTACCAACAAGATCTGCGCCGGTACCACAGTCGCCGGGTTAAGACCAGGACGTTTCAAGAAGGGGATCTGGTGCCCCGGCTCATCCAAGACCAGACAGACATGCACAAGCTATCCCCACCTTGGGAAGGACCCTTTGTGGTCAGCAAGAACCTGCACAACGGATCATACTACCTCGTCGACGTTCGAGAACATAAGGACTCACGCACGGCGAAGGAGGAGACCAAGTGGCCGTGGAACATCGCTCTTCTTCGACCTTACTATACTTGAGCCATAGGCTCCGCTTTATGTACAATGTATATATTATGATTAATATAATAAACCGGCACCCCCGGTAAACCGGGGTATCAGCCATCTTTTTCATAAGAGTATCACATGAGGGCTTCCACGGGCAAGGGAGTTTTCTATGGCCTCTTAAACCAGCGCCCTTGATAAATCAAGGTATCAGCCATCTTTCCTGTACATAAAGAGAACCACATGGGGGCTTCCGTGCGCAAGGAAGTTTCCTATGGCCTCTTAAATGGCGGCCACATCAAGATCATCATAAGAGCATAGCTCTAGTTGCTTCGGCAATTTCCACATGATGATGAGGGGCAAAAGAGAGTTTGATGCCTAGCACAACTCAAACATATGCCCCGACGAGCAATGCTCAAACGCTACCTGGGGGCTCCTGATGCAAGTTCATCAGCGAGTTGAAAACTCTTGTAGTAAACACGGCTTGGAAACTTGGTGTATACACCTAAAACCCCGGATTAACCTGCCTGCATCAAGTAAATCACGGCGTCCAAGTAAACCTGGTATGACCCGTCGAACGTACACACAAGTCAATCCTTTGGGACCCTGAACTTGGTAACGTTAAATTGACGATCATCAAGTGATTACACAAGTCAAATCTTTATAAGATTTTGAACATTGGTAGCATTTGACATTGATGATTTGGTTAAGGATTGCGGATCATCTTAATAGGCTTTGCTAAAATGGTTAATGACAATAGCCTGGCAGCTCATAAAAAGCCTCGAATTTGGAGCCTGGCAGCTCGTAAAAAGCCTCGACTACATGGTCTTATTTGCCCAAAAACTTTATTTTTCATTTTTTATGTTTTCTCAAATCTTTATCTTCAAGGTCATTGGTTTTTCAACCAAGTCCATTGATTCAAGGCTGGATAACTACAAAGTTACGGCTACATCTGTCTTTACAGAGTTATAGTCTGGGTTATAAACACCAGTACTAGGTTACAGTTAAACCGGAGTTCATTGTAACCCGGATCGGCCTTCATGATGAGCCGACAAAGAACCAAGGAAGTCACCAGCACTTACACCTTAAATCGTTCCTGCCGGATTAAGGTTTAAAGATACACTTAATCACATGTATGATACATGCTTATATTTTATACACACTTCAAATTATTAAATTAGATCATGTGTTTGGGCAATATGACCCGTCCGGCGATAAACCTCCAGGACACTTTGAGCATTGTTTTATGCAGAAACATGTAATATAAACCGTCAAAACATTGCAAGCAGGATATATTTCAGAAGCTGCCAAACAAAGTAATATCACGAAACATAGTGGAGGACAAAGACAGTATCTCAGCTACCCTATTACAAGGCACTGAAAGTCTCAAAAGAATATCAGTTTTTCTCAAACTACGGGGCATAAAGGTAAACAGGAGCCGGTTTATGATTCTGCATCAGCTTGTCGTGACGATTGAGGGTCAGCCTGCTCCGGATCTTCGGCAGTTTCTACCAAACGTTGGAAATCAGTGAAGCTCCAGTCAATCTTGGCAAGAGCGCGGAAATATACTTCATCATTTATTAGTTCTGACGGTTCGATGTCAGGAGCAAAGGTATGCTTACGGACGGGTGGAATAAGATTTTCAATGTCATAGGATGGACGCTCCACCCGCACGTTCTCCAGATCATAACCCGGGTGATACCTTGACAAGTCCGCTTCATCAGCAAGCTTACCCGCAAGAGGCCGCATATCTTTGGTTAAGGCGCGAAGATCCTCATCGGAGAAAGCTGATCCGTCCTCTTTCATACTTGGATAACCATTCATGGCCTCCGCCGGATCAAAGTCAGGAACCCATGCCTTGGCCCGGGTTAAAGCCATTAGAGAGCCAGTTCTGGCGGAGGACTTCTTCACTTCAACAATGCGAGCAGGCAAGATTGATAGTTTCTCCAGAGTACCCTGGATGGTGGTTGGAGCCGCTTTATTGTGGGAGATAGCACTAATGTCCCTTTGTGCGCCGGAATATAACTGCTCCAGCAAAGTGTATGCAGCCTTCAGTTTCTTCCGCATATCATCCCCAAGATGAGTAACGCGCCTCCCTGTGTACAAATGATGAGTTAAAACGGAGCAGCACAAGATAGCAAGGATAAGCTTATGACTTACCAAAGATAGCAGATGTCATATCATTTATATGCTGACTTAACCCGGACAACTCTTCCGTCACCGGGTTAAGAGCTGCTTCAGCATCACTGGCTCTTTTTTCCAAGGCAGCTTTTCCACCTCCCAAGTGGACCGTTCTGCTTCAAAATCTTTCTTCAGCTTTTCCATACTGGCTAAAGCAAGGGTAAGTTCCTCCTTGGCTTTAGTCAAAGCAGTCTCTTGGAAGGTCAGGCTATTCCGAAGCTCAGTTATCTCAGAAGCCCTCCAGTTCAAGTCAGTCCGCAGAGGATAAAGAATATTAGATGTTCATAAAGACAATCCAATCAAAAGTCCCAAGCACATAACAAGTTATGCACTTGACACTTGGGGGCTAATGTACATTTGCAATAATAAGCAGGCAATTTTTCCAGGCAAGTCCCAAGCGTATAACAAGTTATATACTTGGCACTTGGGGGCTAATGCGACATCATTCTAAGCATAAGGAAAAGTCTCGGTCCACCCGCAATGGAGTAAACCGGCCCTTGGAGGCTACAAGTGCAAAGCAAAGTTATTCTAGTTGATATACTGAAGTCCCGGTTCACCCTAAAGGTTAAACTGGCACTTGGGGGCTACAATGGACTAAAGGTACAGCTACAAGACACAAGCAGAAATGAAAGGCAACGGAAAAGAAGTTACCTCATATCGTTCTTTCATTAAATTCACCAAGCCGGCCTCGTAGTCACGGCTGGTGTATAGCCGGTTTAAAAACCCAGAGTGGAGTTCCTGAGCATTAAGTTGTGCACAGCTGGACAGATCGGTGTTCCATTTGCCCTTGTCTTTTTTGAGAAACTCCTCCTTGGCAGTGTGCTTGGCCAAAGCGACAGGCTCTCCTGGGTTGGTAAAGCCAGTCCCAGTAATCTCAACATCGCCCGTTGAAGTAACGGTTGGCCTGGAAGGATCAGCAGTAGTGGGATTGGCGTGTACCGGACTAACAGGAGCCGGACTAGCCCGGGCAGGGCTGGCCGGTTCAGCAGTATATTCTATGGGGTTATCCTCCGGAGCGGCAAGATCTTCTCGATCCATAGGAGAAGGATCATCGTGTGAGACTTCAATATTCTCCTCCAAGGGGTTGGCAATTTTAGGATCGTCTGCCGGTCCGGGAGTGGTATTTTCAACTACCGTTTATTCAATTTTGCATTTTTGCTAGGCTTGGGCATACTGAAAAGATTAGAGGAACACTAAAAATCACAAGTCAAAATGGAAAGATAAACCAGATAGACTGAAAGACAGCTTACCCGTGAATAGTCTTGAGCACAGGGACTTGGGTGGCGGTTGACTCACCAGAGGATGATAGAGGACTTTCCTGATAATTTGGATCAGACGGTTTAAGAGGTTTACGAATAAGACCCGCTTTGGGATGAAGAATAGTTGGAATAAGTGAAACCTCAGAACGGCGCCTTCGAGCCGGAGTGTGGGTTAGTCCGGTCGATTCGACCACATGGCCACTGTGGCGTGTGGTGCAGCGAGTCTCATGTTGTTGTTTATTTAAAAGAAAATTGGGATCCAGTTGAGCATAAGGATGAGAAAACGGACATTTCCAGGCAACCCGATGAACTTTGGGTGGCAATGGTTCTGAATCAGAGGAAAGAGAGATTACCTCAACATCATCCGCTTTACTGCCTTCGGCCGGATCCTGGGAAAAGTCATTGTTAATAGAAATACAGACAAAGGACAGATTAAAGGTCATAAGAACCAAGCGGTACCTCAGAAGCCGGATCATCTTCTTCCACGAATTGAACCGGAAGCGGCGGCAGGTTTCTTCTTATGCTTCTTCACAGGCAGGCTCTTCTTGCGAGATGGTTTCGCTGGTTTGTCCTGGGGTTTCCTTTTCCAGAAGGGGTCGTTAGCCTGTATAAAAGGAATACAAGCATGTTAAGACAAGCAATATGATGGATTACACAAAGTAAAGGGTCAGAAGAATCTCTTACCGACGGTGGTTTATTAGTCACGCAAAAGGGAGCTAAACCGGTCCGACTGCACTCTTCCAGAGGTATATTCAGCATCTTTTTGGCAGATTCGGTAACTTCATTGTCTGGAAGCACCTTCTCCGTGTGACGCAGAGGGTCCTTGGGGTTACCGGTATACTCGCACATTAATCCGGAGCGCCGCCTTAACGGGAGAATGCTCCAAGAGAGCCAGCAACGGACGAAATCAACCCTAGTTAACCCGTTGTCTGCAAAGGCCCTGAGCTTTGAAAGTTCGGGGGCATATCGAGCTCGGTCTTGGGCATTCAAGCGCTGCGGGAAAGGATGATCCGCTGTCAGACGGTGGGAGCGATAACCCGGCATTGGATTCTCCCCTTCTGGTGAAGTGTCAACACAGTAGAACCAAGTTTGGTTCCAATCCTTGGGATGGCTATGGAGGGTGGCATGAGGAAAGCCGACATCCTTCCTCTTCTGGATACTCATTCCGCCAAGTTCAGTATTTGGCCCATCATGAAATTCAGTCCGGCGTTTCAAATGGAAGAAGTCCCGGAATAACTCCACAGATGGCTCCTCTTGCAGGTAAGCTTCTGAGAAGACTTGGAAGTTGCAGATATTTGATACGGAGTTGGGACCTATGTCTTGGGGATGGAGGTGAAAATCTGCCAACAGGTCGCGGAAAAACTTTGACCCTGGAGGGCTAAAACCCCGGGCCAGGTGATCGAAAAAGACAATAATCTCTCCATCCTTAGGTTGAGGAGGACATTCTTTTCGAGGAACCCTCCAATGAAGAACATCCTTTGGGCCTAAAGCGCCAATGGAGGCCATGTTTTCTAAATCCTCCTCAGTGATCCGGGATGGGACCCAGTTGCAAGCGACAAACTGCTTGGCCACGGAAGTCATCCTTTTTCAAAGGGGAGGCTGAAAATACAGTAAAGATCTGGTTTACGATTTGCACAGATTTAAACCGGCACATTCTGTCACAACCCTAGTTCTGGTATGCACTAGGTTAGTTCTTGTGGTTTGCATCATGTTTAGTTTTCAAATGAAATTGAATTGAGGACTTGTGAAACCCTCAGAAACCCTTTTTAAAATGACCCAAATAAAAGTTGCTCCAAAAAGGTCCAAGAAAATGTTCATGTGGCCCTCTAAAAATATTGGCCAGAGATAAAAATCAAACCAATATTATTAGAAGCCCATAAGCATTTGTTTTGGGCATTTGGAATTAATGCAATAGCTATTTTGCTTGGATATGTATATATTATATATTTTATATATGTCCAAAATTCTGGTTCTTTATTTTTAGGGGTTTGGGTTAATTCCTAGGTCCCTGCAAAATAAAATGTCAGAAGAAAATAAATGATTTAGTTTGGAAATTAAATCAAAACAAATGTCAGAAGAAAATAGAAAAGAAAAATAAAAAGGGCAGACTTACCTGTGCTGGCCCAGCACAGCACGGCCTGGCCGGCCCAGCTGGCCAGCCCAGCCCGCTCCTCCCTGTCGTCTTCCTCCTTGACAGAAGGACGAGCGTGTGCTCGGCGCCCGCGGCCACGCGCCACGGCCACCTCGTGCTTCCGCCGCTGCCCGACGCGCCTAGCAGCCTCTGGACGACGCCACACACCCCCTGGACCCTCTCACTCCCCCTCGGTCCCTTTCCCTCCCTCCTGGTGCTCTTCCTCGCGAACGCCCGAACGCCATCGTCGCCGCCGCTTGCTGTAGTCGTGGCCACTGTCCACCTCTCGCCTCGCCGGAGCGCCCAGAAGCTCCGCCCCGTTCCTCTCCTTCTCCTCGCCGAGCTGCCCGACGTCAGAAGCCCCTGGAGCGCCGTCGACGACCTCGTCTTCAACCTGCGGCCGTGAAGATCGCCGGCGACCCTGCGCCCGCTCCGACGCGTCCCCGAGCTCGCTGACGACGCCATCAAGATCACCGTGAGCTCCTCTACCTTTCCCCTCTTCTCTCGTGCTCGCGCCTGTCCCCTAGCTCTGATTCCTCCCGCGGCCGAGAGCTTCTCGCCGCCGGCCATGGTGTAGCCGTGGCCACAGCCGCACGAGCTCACAACGGAGCACATCATCGTGCTCAGGAAGCCCCCAGGAACCCAACACACCCACTCCCTCGCCTTCTCGTGCACCGCAGCACCTAAACCGACGAGGCCCGAACTCCGGCCGCCGCTGGGCTCGACGCCGGCGACGATTTCGGCCGCTCTAGCTGCTGCCGCCTAGCGTGTTGGATGCGCAAGAGGCTGCGCATCCTGTAGATGCCCTCCGCCGCTCGAATGGTCGACGGAGGCGAGTTTCCGACGCCCTCCGCCGCATTCGGCCTCGCCGGCGGCTAACCGCCGGTGGGTTTTGACCCAAACCCACTGGGTTTGACTTCCTCTCAGTCAATGACATGTGGGGCCAGCTTTGACTAATTTTTAGTTTAGGGTTTGATTAAGTTTTAATTACTGACATTAATCTAATTAGAGACTGACATGTGGGCCCCGTGTCTGTTTAGTTTAGTTTTAAACTTTAGTTAATTAACTGAGTCACTGACCAGTGGGACCCACTGTCAGGTTTGACTCTGGACCAGCTCTTTGACCTGCTGACGTCATGCTTGTGTCATGCTGACGCAGTAATCCAGTTCTGGTTTTTAAATAAATCTTAAATGATTTATTTATTTCAGAATTTGGCCTAAACTTCAAAAAATCACATAAATTCAACCGTAGCTCAGAATGAAATAATTTATATATGAAAAATTATCAGAAAAATTCAATCTATCCATCTGTACCATTTTCATGCATGACAAATGAAGTTATACCTACTGTTTTTATGAAAACACATATTTGGCATTTAAAATGCTTATTTTAAAATTGCATTTGAACCCTTGGTTCAAATGGACTTCTTTCAAATTGAATGCTAGTTGCACTTGCCCAAACAACATCATAACTTCATGCCATATTCATGCATCATATTGTTGCATATGCTTGTGTTTGATTGTCGGCACCGTTCTTCTCGATAGGTCCAGCTCCGGAGACCGATCCAGAGTACCTGTCAGAGGAGCAGTGTTCTGCACGTTGTTTTACCAGGCAAGCAAACCCCCTTGTTCATTCCGATACAATCCATCTCTCACTCCTGCTCCCTGTTATTGCATTAGGACAACAATGATTTCAACTGCTACTTTATGCTGCGGTAGTTGAACCCATTCCTCTGCATGACCTGTCTTTCCACAGTAAATAGTTGAAACCCACTAGCATGTGTAGGAGTTGATTGAAGCCATGTTGTGATCTTACCATGCCTTGCTTGCTATTGCTTAGAGTGTGTCAGGTCTGATTCATCGGGAATGAATTAGAGTGAAATGATATGTTCTGATGCTGAGGGTTAAGTGTGTGAACACGATTTGGTAAAGGTAGTGGTGAGAGGCCATGTAGGAGTACATGGTGGGTTGTCTCACTGGAACCGTCCCTAAGAACTGAGTTCTGTGTATGTTGTCCAATGATCAGCTACTACCACGCATTGGAATGCTTAAGTGCCCCTCTCGACTTATTAATCAACATGATCTCTGTCTAGGAGTTGCAACTAGTTTCTGGTGTTTGTAGGTAGTGTTATTTCTCTACCAGGTGGCACCCGGCAGGGTGGGCTTGGGACAGACTAGGCACACGTGGCCCGGTGTACCGAGTGGCACCCGGATGGTGGGCTCGGGAACCCTGTACACATCGTTTGGGTCCGTGATGGAAACCTCGGCCGGACTCCCTTACGGATGGAACCCGAATAGGCGATAAACCTGGACGAGAGACTTGTGTGGTTAGTCAGGTCGTGGCCGACACCCTCGCCAGGCTTCCGCTTGAAGGTTGCCGAGATACACGAGATGTACATGGCGGTAAGTGGCGAGAGCGTGTGTGAAGAAGTACACCCCTGCATGGTTATCATAAACTATTCGAATAGCCGGGTCCGCGGATATGGACTTCTTGGATGCTTACGTGGTACATAGACAACTTGAAGTGGATACTCTAAAATACTCAAGACAAGTGTGAGTGCTATGGATGGCCT
>LR738716.1:325410907-325423182 GCA_902687465.1 Secale cereale
GCCAGGGGCTGAGGTCCGGCTGCCCTCTCCCCCCCACTATATATAGGGGCCAGGGGGGCGCCGGCCCTAGGAGATTGGATCTCCTAGGGGGGCGGCAGCCAAGGGGGTGGCTTGCCCCCCAAGCCTAGGGGGGCGCCCCCACCCCTAGGGTTTCAACCCTAGGCGCAGGGGGGAGGCCCAAGGAGGGTGTGCCAGCCCACTAAGGGCTGGTCCCCCTCCCCCCTACAGCCCACGGGGCCCTCCGGGATGGGTGGCCCCACCCGGTGGACCCCCGGGACCCTTCCGGTGGTCCCGATACACTACCGGTGACCCCCGGAACTCTCCCGATGGCCGAAACTGGACTTCCTATATATCATTATTTACCTCCGGACCATTCCGGAACTCCTCGTGACATCCAGGATCTCATCCGGGACTCCGAACGACATTCGGGTTACCGTGTGCATATATCTCTACAACCCTAGCATCACCGAACCTTAAGTGTGTAGACCCTACGAGTTCGGGAGACATGTAGACATGATCGAGACGACTCTCCGGTCAATAACCAACAGCGGTATCTGGATACCCATGTTGGTTCCCACGTGTTCCTTGATGATTTCATCGGATGAACCACGATGTCAAGAATTCACTTAATCCCGTATGCTATTCCCTTTGTCCATCGATACAACACTTGCCCGAGATTCGATCGTCGGTATACCGATACCTTGTTCAATCTCGTCATGGCAAGTCTCTTTACTCGTTCCGTAATACATCATCCCGTGACTAACCCCTTAGTCACATTGAGCTCATTATGATGATGTCTTACCGAGTGGGCGCAGAGATACCTCTCCGTCATACGGAGTGACAAATCCCAGTCTCGGTTCGTGCGAACTCAACAGAGACTTTCGGAGATACCTATTGCGTACCTTTATAGCCACCCAGTTACGTTGTGACGTTTGGCACACCCAAAGTATTCCTACGGTATCCGGGAGTTGCACAACCTCATGGTCTAAGGAAAAGATACTTGACATTGGAAAAGCTTAAGCATTACGAACTACACGATCTTGTGCTAGGCTTAGGATTGGGTCTTGTCCAACACATCATTCTCCTAATGATATGATCCCGTTATCAATGACATCCAATGTCCATGGCCAGGATGTGACGCCCCAAGACCGACGTCCCAGAAGATTCCAGATGTTCTGGGTTGTCCCGTGTGTTTCTTTTGTGCTTGTGTTATTTATTTTGCATTGCATCATGTCATCATGCCATCATGACTTCAATTCTGCAACTCAACCAAATAAGTCGTGTGGACCTTCGGTCCATTTAAATCAAGGGACGAGTGACTTCTCTTTATAACATATCCTCCTAATAATTATGGAGCTATTATAATTAATTCATTAATTTGGAATATCCAAACACAGTTGCAATTAATTCTCTTGCCTTTGTTATCTTAATTCTCGGCCTCAGACTTGTCCTCAAATTCTAGTCCCTTTGGATTCTTCTAAAGAGTTTTCTAAATTCAAATAGTTTGACTTTTATTCAACCTTGTTTGAATTTTCATCTTCCATAAACCTTCCAACATTTTTATTTATTTTCCTTACATTTTTGTGAGTCCAGGGATTTTTACCCTATGCCCAATTGTTTCCCTAACCTTTGCTCTTCTCTCTTTTTCTCCTTCCTTTTTTTTCTGTAAAATAAAGAGAAAGGAGGAGGGCAGCCGCAGCCCAGCCTCCTCCCTGCGGCCAGGTCGGCCCAATCTCTTCCTAGCCGGCCCATCAGGCCTTCTGCAGCCCAGCCGCGCCCCCTTCTAACCCTAAGTCCCCGAGCCATCCTCCCCGCAGCTCTCCCCCTCGTCATCCCGAGCGCCGCCAGTCGCTCGCCTCCATCCCTCTTCCCCGATCCCCATCGTCTCCACCACGTGCCCCCCTCTCGCTCGCTGGACCTCGAGGCTGGCCACTGCCGCATCTTCCCCCGCAGTGCCTCCGCGCCCCTCACCTCTCCTCCGCCGCGCGTCGTGGCCTCCTTCCCCGCGCCATGGCGCCGTCCAGCGCCGCCAGCCCCCTCGCGCCGCCAGTCAAAGGCCACCTCGTCGGCCCTCCTCCTCCCGCGCGCTAGGATCGCCGTTCCCTCGCGCTGAATCGCCGTTCGCCTCCTCCTTCGGATGCATCGACCGCCAGGGCGAAGCTCCGAGGCGGACACCGGAGCTGCTGCCGGCGCGCCGTCTCCGCGACCTCTGCGCCTCCACGACCACCGGCGCCGCCAAGGCCGCTGCCTCGCGCGCCTCCTCGCCCTTCGAGCTCCTCCACGGGCCAGTGCAGCAGCCGCTGGAGCTCTTCTCCCCCTATGCTTCGAACCAGGGACGCCTCTTGCGTGGGTTCCGGCGTCCCTCCTTGCCTCCTCCTTGCTGTTGCTGCTTCGAGTTGGGTGTTGCCATGAGCAGTCAACGCCGAGCTCCGCTGTTGGCTCGCCACCATCGCCCTGACAGGTGCTCCGCCTCCCCGGTGTTGTTGCCAAGACCGGCCAGATTGCCTACATGGACGCAAGTACCCCGACGACCGCAGTTTTTGGAAGACTCAAGTACCACGACACGATGAACATGAACATCTACGAAACGAGAACGACTACATCCTCTACCGTCGACCCCGAACATCTTCGATAACGTGATCGGTTACAAAACGTGTACCCCTACGTCAACGACGACCTCGTTGCCTCGTGTACAACTACTTCCCACGACGACCCCGTGAATGGCTACTTCCCTCTACAAAACGTGTACCACGACCCGCGAGTACCACTACTTCCTCTACGACCTCGAACCGCCCCGAAACGAATGCTTCGAAGGTATAACCCCGAGACGATGACCCGTGGATTGCATGTGTTGTATGAGATAAATCGGATGTTTGCTCGTGTCCGTTGTGCCCTCGTTTGCCTTGGCGGCAACCCGTGGGAACCCGGTGACAGGATCACCCCACCTTTCATCTTGTTTGACTCGCTCACGTCACCTTTTCTTTTGCACCGGTCTCTCAACGAGTTACCGGAACTGAGATGTTGCCGTTGCATCATTTTCGGATCGTTGCCGTGGCACCCTTTCCTTCCACCACGGTGACAATACTTCATATCTCTTCATGTTAACGTTTATCTAAAAATTGCATAAAACTTGATCATGACATCCGCATCATGTTAACAACATTAAAATGTTAAATTGTTGTTTGCTTAAAAATTGCTAAACATGCATATGGGGATTTTCCGGAATTGTTGTTGTAGTTTCCGGCCTCATTTAAACTTGTTGACTTGTGTTGTTTTTGAGTGCTTCCTACCTTGCCATGTATTGCATCATATAGACTTGTGTTGTATTTCTGTGCTTCCTACCTTGCCATGTATTGCTTCCTGTATATACTTTTCATGCATCATACCTTGCCATGTATTGCATCATATAGACTTGTGTTGTTTTTCTGTGCTTCCTACCTTGCTATGTATTGCTTCCTATATAGACTTGTCATGCATCATACCTTGCCATGTATTGCATCATATATACTTGTGTTGTTTTCTGTGCTTCCTACCTTGCCATGTTGTGCTTCCTGTATAGACTTGTAGTGCTTCCTATGTAGACTTGTGTTGCATCATACTTGTTTGAGCATATTGTCATGTCTCGTGTGGTGTGTTTACCGTATTGCTTGCTTCTTCTCGTTAGTGCTTGTTCCGTTGCGATCGTGAGGATTCGTTCGTCTTCTCGTGGTTCGTCTTCAAGACTTCTTCTTCGTCTTCTTCATGGATCCGTTCTTCTCCCTTGCGGAATCTCAGGCAAGATGACTGATGCGGAGCATCCGTCGTTCATCCCCATGTACTCTACGACTACTACCCAAACCCCAAGTGGACACAAGGTGAACCCGTTCCTCGATGCTTCCCCTTTTCATTCACGCGAGACTTGGTTGCTACCTAATGCAAAGACACTACATGTGCTTAGGAACCGAGGAGACGACCAAGGAGATGCTCGAAGCATAGGACAAGTCCACACAGAAGCGGATCAAGAAGTGCCTCAAGTGGAGTCGTCGCGGAGCTTCAGCGGCCGGACATCCGGCCGACCCTCAGACATCCGGCGCCTCGCGTCGAGCCGGACATCCGGCGCCAGCCCGAAAATCCGGCGCCCATCACAGAAGCTGGACCATGCCAGCCCGGACATCCGGCCCCAGCGCCCAGACATCCGGCGTCTCGGGAAGGCCCGGACATCCGGCCCCTGTCTGCGCACAGTGTATCGGGCCTGAGGCCCATGTATCCCTCTCCCACTTACCCCTTCGTGGACCTAGACTATATATACCCCTCCACCTCCTCCTAGTTAGGGTTAGCAATGATTTAGCTCATACGTGAGATAGAGCTTTGCTCATCCATCCCGGATCTACTCCACGAGAGAGACCGCGGCCCCTCTACGGAGAAGATCCACCTTGGATTCAAGACCCCTAAACGGGAAGATCCTTCACGGATTCAAGACCTCCTCTTGGAGATGAACTCTACCCATGTATCTTTCCCTTTGTTGTCCATGTACCTTGTGATCTTGTGTGTTTTATTGTCTAGTGGATGTGCGATTGGACTTGTTCTTAAGTGTTTCCCTCGTGATTCCCCTTTGTGTTCTTCGTGTTCATCGTGGGATCCCCTCCATTTCGTGAAAGATCGGCCACATAGGGTTCCACCCTACATCATATGGTATCAAGAGCCATGGTTTCTCACGAAATTGGAGCCCCCCGCCTAGTTTAGTGATCATATGGTATCATGAGCCACGGTTTCTTACGAATTTGGAGCCTCCCCACCGTTTTCAAGCCTTGTTTTGTTGTGTTCTTCCCCAAATTCGAAAATTCCCCACCAAAAATAGCCCCAATTTTTTTTTGTGATCTGTTGGTTTGATGAAGTTTTGTTGATTTTGATCCGTGGATTTGCTTGGTTTCAAGTGGATCTAGCATTTCCCCAAGTTTCCCCATCTTTCCTCCACAAAATCCATCAAGTTTTGCCCCCAAAATCATCAAATTCCGCCCCCAAACGAGTTTGGAAGTCCTAATCCCGATCTGGAATCGTCGGGCCGGACATCCGGGCCATAGGCCGGACATCCGGGCCATCGGGCCGGACATCCGGGTCCCCAGCCGGACATCCGGCTCCTAGAGGGCAAAATCGCGCAAGTTTCTGGACATCAGGTCCCGGAAATCCGGACCCGACCCCGGATGTCCGACCCCTGGGAATTCAGCCACCCGTGTTTCACCGTTTTGTCAATAACTAATTCATCCGAACTCCGATTTCGACGTTCTTGAGCTCGTTTTGAAGATCTTGACATCCCCCATAACACAAAAATACCACCATAATCATTTGACTCCATCATATTTTTGGAAAATTGACATCTTTGCCTAGGGCTTCCACCACATCATCCGCATAACCACCACCGATTTCCGCAACCTAACCAATTTTGTTCCCATAGCATTTGTGGTTGCTTGAGTAGTGATTTGAGTCTCCTAAGGTGTTTAGGCTACTTAGGGACAATTGCTTCTTCATCAACCACCACCACCACTTCCGCATAGCCTAGCCCACTATACATTACCGACCCAACTTAACCCAATTTTGTTCGAGCTTGTTTGAGTTGTGGCTCGGGTCTCCTAAGGTGTTTCGGCTACTTAGGGACCGTTTATGATGAGTTTGATGATTGTAGGGTAATCATTGTATATTCACATAATATATATGTGATTGGACTATTGTCAACTCTTCATCGGCTACTTAGGGACCGTTTTGAGGAAATTATAGGGAATCATTGTATATTCCCCTGCAATTGCATTGTTAACCCCTAGCCCATTTTTGCGTCACCTACCTATCGAGACTAGCCATTTGAGTATTGCCGGCAACGTGACTTGTGCACATTAGTGATCATACTTCCCATAGCATACATACCATATCACCGTGGTGCATCTCTTGGTATCATCTCTTGTGACACAAGGTTGTCATCGCATATACTCAATTGCTATCTTGGTTCGTGAAGTTTTGCATGACAAAAGAGCTCAAGAGAAAGAGCCAAACAAGCTTTTAAGCACAAAGAAAAAGATACGCAAAGAGCTTTTAAGCAAGAACCATAGCATCATACTACATTAAGATTGTCATACTCGATCATTTTGGATCATACCACCGGAATACCATACATATAGCATACTTGGGATAGAAGTCGTTGCATTTTGCTTAGTAGGTTGTGCACAAGTTGTATCCGCCTATTGTGCAATCGCGCTAGCGTCTCTCTAGTGTTGTGCAACACGAGCATTTTCGTGGATTCCACATTTTGGCTCATTCCTTGGTTGCATGACCCCATCTATCTATCCGTGTGTGTGTTTCCGTGTGCCACCCATATTGCTATTGGTCTACTTGTTTCACTTGCGAATTTGTGAATCTTTTTCAACTTTATTGACTCTTGCTAACATTTCACATCAATTTTTTGTGCCACTATCCTCACCGAGCTCCACCATAAGCTTTACTTGTGTAGGTGTGAGAAACCGACAAGAATTGGTACCAATTGTGCTATTTCCTTGTTCCACATTTGAGTGATCATTGATCCATCTTCAACATCGGTCAAGGTACATTTGGTATAGTTCTTCTCTTTCTCCCACTCATACTTGCTAGTATCTTGTGATGGATAGGCAAGGCATTTCATCTCCGGTCTTCGACATTGACGGCGCGAACAATGACATCCACGCGAAAACCATCGGACTACAACGAGCAATGCAAGAGCGCTTGGGCAACATCGCCATCGAACTACGACACTACGAGACAAGGACAATGGCTTCCTTCGACGACATGTTCGACTCCTTCAACAAACAAATGGCGGAGATCCGACACTTGGTGGTCGATTACAAGTCTTCTTCCCCTTCGTCATCCTCTCGGCGGCGACGTTCAAGTCACAAGTCTTCGGAGCGCAAACATGATGCAAGTGCAAGTCTTCCACGTCCACACCGCCATGGCGACCATCGACATCGTCATGAAGGGCAAGTCACCTCCAAGCATCATGTGCACGACGACGACGAACCACATCTACCAAGAGCTCAAGCACGACAACGACATCATCATCATGAAGATGCTCGACAAGCGCATACCTACAAGTCCAAAGAAGCTCTACATCACGCCAAGGCCAAGCTTCAAGAGCAAAAGAGAAGACCGCGAGACAAGCACACCCAAGATGGAGCTACGGCTACAACCACCACTTCGGCATCTTCGCCAAGTGCTATCAAGGCATCTTCGCCTTCGGACTTACGACATCTTCGCCTACTTCCCATGAGTTCGCCTACATCGACATCTCCAACTACAAGGCGACCACCTACGAGCGAGGGCGACACTTCCATCTTCGGAAGCTCCCCACATCAAGACGGCGACAAGATGGTCTACCAAGGGCCATCCCCTTCAACTACGGCGACGAGCATGAACCTCTTCAACAACATGAAGACGGCGCCCAAATATGACGACTACTCCGAGTCAAGCTACGCGAGCACACATGAGACATTTCCTTTGGTCTCGGAGGAGAGTGATGATTTGCCACACCCTACGGCATTCACCTTTGGAGGCGTTATGGATGAGGAGACGATTGGAGTTGAGCATGGAGACATTTGCACCTACATCTTTCCGACACCCACATATGACGAGATGCCCCAATTTCCATGTGAGGAGCGCCACCACCACATGAGTGACATGAGTGACTCCACCATATGTGAGATTGAGAGCATTTCTTTTGAGAGGACGAGAGTGACCACCACTAGCCCCACACATGATAGCATGCCACACAACCTATGTGAGGTTGAGAGCCATTTGAGTGACTCCACCAACCATACGAGTGAGAGCATCCAAGAGGGAGTGAGTGAGAAACACCACTCAGTGAGTGAGGTAGTTGAGAGGGCATGTGAGGCCACTATGATTTCTAACGACTTAACCTCTACTCCGAGTGTGTTTTCTTTGGTGCTAGGTCTCCTACAAGAGGGCATGCCTACCCTCGACGAGTCCATCCCTCCAATGGACAACCCGATGGCCATGGTGGAAGACGATGCACCACCCACATGGTTCCATCAAGATGAAGATGAGCATGATTGGATCTTGAACACCTCACCTACAACACATGAGCGACGCTCCAAAGGTAAAATAGGTGAAGGTGATGCTCATGTCCCACTAGTGGACTATCTTACCGATGATTGCTTGCATGATGTTGACACACCTATTGCCATGCTTCATGCTAGTGCGACTTCATCATGTCTTGACTTACCTATTTATGATGAATATGATGATGAGCATGTTGAGTTGCCTAGTTGTGATGCTATGCTCCATAGGATATCATGTGAAAATTCGTTTGGTCACATCATGTTTGATAATCCTTTGAACTTGTCATATGCTATGAGTGAGATCTCCCATGTTGTATCATTGCAATCTCGACATAGTAGCTATGCATGCCCCATTAAAGTAAATCGCATTTGCACTTGTGGCATAGATGACAAGATGATGGTCATTGGAATGTGTTTCTCTTGCGATGATATTGCCATGCTTCCTTTACATGATTTGCGCAATTCATCTAATATACCGTGCCATGATCACATTGCTCCGGATATGCATTGTTTTGGATGTTATCAATATTCTCCATGTGATGTTTCCACTAATGCTCATGAGGAGACCCCCATAATTTCCTCATACATACTAGGAGATCTTGATGCATTCCATACCTTGCATGATTACCATGAATGTGTGCACCATATGCATTACATGAATAACAATGCTCTACCTACTTGTCATGATGCATTACACCATGTGAGTCTCCATTATGCTATACATAACAACAAACCTCTCATGATGGATGACATGTTTCTATATCACGCGTCTCATTTGTTTGAGAATTGGATATTTTGTGCTAACCACCACACGCACGTGCGCATCATGATGGATGATGTGTACATATACCACGCACACACAATTTTTCCTTTGTGTTTGTTTTGTGTAGGTACTCATGAACACTTGTCAACCTCACAATCCCATGAGTTGACAAAACGAGCTCTTGAGAGCAACGACGATTTGGGATCCCGTGGATTGTCCCTACCACCGTTCTCTTCGCGCAACCACTACGCGCATCTCTTTTACTTGGCTCTCACACGGCTATGGGCTATTTGCCACTTGTCACATTATGCCCATACTATCGTGTTCACTTTGCATGTTATGCCTCTTGCTATGATTTTGCCATGCAATTGTGACCCTTGCTTGCAATTACCCATGATTCACCATTATGATACTCCTATGTGTATTTGCACGCTTGGTGGAGACACTTGTAGCTACTACCATGATTTCTTTGTGCCCCACGCTATTGTTGATTCTTGTGTTGGGAGAGTCATGATGCCCTATTGCTATCTACATATGGCCTCTCGCCAATACATTGATCCTATTTTGCTCATATCTTGCTTACATGCTTGTGCTATGCCATGTGCATTATTCATGCCTACAATTTGCACACATGACATGCTTGCCATGATTGCCTCTAGTACGTTGCATCTTCGCACTACTAGCTTGTTTGACTTGATTGCTATGATTGCTTGCTATGTTGCATCACCCATGTTCCACTCTTACTTGCTTTCTTGGGTTGATGGCATATATGTTCATGCCATTCACATGATTCACATTGATCATTGTCATTTGTCTCCACTAGTTGCATCTCTCATCACTTGTATTGAGTGCAACAATGCTATGTTTGTTGATCTTGGAGACTTGGACACCATACTTGTGATGCATGCTTGCTTGTTTGAGCCTAATGCCTTTGGTTGTTATCGCATCATATGCTTACATGCCATGCCACATTACCTTGTCCTTTCTTATGATAAGAATGATGCAAGCACTTGTTGGGTATTTTCCCTCACGAATGCTAGGTTTTGCATTCACGCTAACCTCATTTGTTTTTCCGAGTGTTTGTCATGTTCTTTCATTTTGAAGGATTCACAAGGCGGTGTCGTCATGCAACAACGTGGTCATGCGAAGGCATACATGATGTGCAACACCAACATTCGCGAGAATCTCCTTAAGGTGCACTCCTTCCCTTTGAGCCATCCTCACATACGCATATGGGATTGGTCATTCTTTCATTGTTGTATTCTTCTTATTGTCTCCATGATACATCTATTGGAGAGAGGACCGACATTGAAGATGGACCCTTTGGATGCACCTTCGGACCTTCACTCATGCCGCGACATCGAGCATTGGTATATCAAAACTCCCTTGGCACATTGCACCAAAACCTTCATACTTGTTGATTGTGTGCTCACATGCCATGCTCCATGGACATATCTTTCCCATACCAAATTTGCATCTTATGCATGGATTGACTCACATTATGATTGCCTTGTTGCATCGTGTATTCCCATGTCATCCATGATATATGAGCTTGTGCATTTCCTTAGCAAATTTGTTGTGATCTTTCTTGACGGCATATTCATACATAATGATCATATTGCCCACCATCAATTGCATGATAACATACACATATTGAGCATCACTTGCCATGTTCATGCTCTTGATAAACCATCACACTATGACATCATTTTGCACAATGGTTGCAATGATCACATTCACAACAACTTTGTGTGCACCACAAATGCATTTGATCACATGAATGCTTTACATCTCATACTATATCATCTTGCTAAGCTTCATGTACCTTGTCACACGGGCTCATTCTTACACGATAGACACTTTGTGTGCGCTAACAATTGTATTTCCGAGTGTTGTTTGTGTTTGCTCTTATTGCATGTATATCACTCCGACGACACTTTGGAGTACTTGGATTGCACCATGTCTACGACTACGTCCAACTACAAGTCCATCCACGACAACCGTTTCCATGGTGATGAGGTTATTGATCCGAGGTCGGATCTTTCCCAAGGGAGGGGAGATGATGCGGAGCATCCCTCGTTCATCCCCATGTACTCTACGACTACTACCCAAACCCCAAGTGGACACAAGGTGAACCCGTTCCTCGATGCTTCCCCTTTTCATTCACGCGAGACTTGGTTGCTACCTAATGCAAAGACACTACATGTGCTTAGGAACCGAGGAGACGACCAAGGAGATGCTCGAAGCATAGGACAAGTCCACACAGAAGCGGATCAAGAAGTGCCTCAAGTGGAGTCATCGCGGAGCTTCAGCGGCCGGACATCCGGCCGACCCTCGGACATCCGGCGCCTCGCGTCGAGCCGGAAATCCGGCGCCAGCCCGGAAATCCGGCGCCCATCACATAAGCTAGACCATGCCAGCCCGGACATCCGGCCCCAGCGCCCGGACATCCGGCGTCTCGGGAAGGCCCGGACATCCGGCCCCCGCCCAGACATCCGGCCCCTGTCTACGCACAGTGTATCGGGCCTGAGGCCCATGTATCCCTCTCCCACTTACCCCTTCGTGGACCTAGACTATATATACCCCTCCACCTCCTCCTAGTCAGGGTTAGCAATGATTTAGCTCATACATGAGATAGAGCTTTGCTCATCCATCCCGGATCTACTCCACGAGAGAGACCGCGGCCCCTCTACGGAGAAGATCCACCTTGGATTCAAGACCCCTAAACGGGAAGATCCTTCACGGATTCAAGACCTCCTCTTGGAGATGAACTCTACCCATGTATATTTCCCTTTGTTGTCCATGTACCTTGTGATCTTGTGTGTTTGATTGTCTAGTGGATGTGCGATTGGACTTGTTCTTGAGTGTTTCCCTCGTGATTCCCCTTTGTGTTCTTCGTGTTCATCGTGGGATCCCCTCCATTTCGTGAAAGATCGGCCACATAGGGTTCTACCCTACATCAATGACCATACCCTTGGATACCTTTACTACCATTGCCATGCTTAGTTGTCTCGATGCTATCGTTACATGTTGCGCTACCCATCTTTTATGTCAGCCTCTCCTTGTTGCCATGAAACCTCTAACCTTTGACACCTTACTAGCAAAACCATTGTTTGGCTATGTTACCCGCTTGCTCAGCCCCTCTTATAGCGTTGTTAGTTGCAGGTGAAGATGAAGATTGTTCCAGGAGGGAACTTGTTGTTGGTATATCACAATATGTTATATATATAATAACACACCTATATAATGGGCATGGGTGGAAGGCTTGGCCTTTTACTCGGTGTTTTGTTCCACTCATGCCACCTTAGGCGCCGATAAACCGGCATTATGTTCCTTGATTTTGCGTTCCTTACATGATGGGTATATGGGGACCCCTTGACAGTTCGTCTTTGAATAAAACTCCTCCAGCAAGGCCCAACATTGGTTTTAATTTGCCTCAT
>LR738716.1:325423282-325433793 GCA_902687465.1 Secale cereale
CCGTTGTTTTCCCCCTTGTGGCAACAGCACATCCCCTAGACTCATGTTTCTGTCACTCAAGCTAGTCATCGAGGGGCATGAACCCACAATCGAGCATAACGTTCCCTCTTGGAGTCACTACCTACTACTCGGCCAAAGCAGTAAATAAAAACGGAGAACATGCAAGAATTACTTATGAACATAAATATAAAAGAGGTGAATCAAATATAATACTCAAGATCAATCTGAACATAATGTCATCATCCATCGGATCCCAGCAAACTCAACATAGCAACAGCATAAGGATTACATATGTGCCTCGATCATGTAGGGCAGCTCACGAGGACTAATTAGTGAAGCACAAGAACGGGAGGAGAACATCACATAGCTACTGGTCATGGACTCATGGTCCAAGGGAGACTACTCACGAGTCATCCGGGAGGCGTCCATGGTGGTGGAGAAGCTCCCGGTGGTGATCCTCCCCTCCGGCAGGGTGCCGGGAAGAGTTCTCCTGGTGCTCCCAATCTTGGAAGCGGTGGCGGCGGCGGAACAGAGATGGGATCGCGAAAAGAGTTCCTGTTCTGAGGGTTTCGGAGGACGCTTTAAATATATGCCAAAGGGGGGCATCGGGGAAGCTTCGGGGGGCCCAGGCGCCCCCCCGGCGCGGCCCAGGGGGGGGGGGCGCCGCCAGGGCGCCTGGAGCCCTGGTGGCCCCCCCGGCTGTCCTTCGGACGCAGGGTTGTTTCCGAAACGCTGATTTTTTATATAATTTTTCCTGGCAGTTCTCGTAACGTGAAAACCTGAAATACAAAAACAGCCGAAAACAGAAACTGGCACTGGGGTGCACTAGATTTGTAAGTTAGTCCAAATATGATCAAAAGTGTATGGAAGTGTATGAATATCATAGCAATATCACCCAAAAGTGGCATGGAGCAAGCAGAAATTATAGCTACGTTTTGGACGTATCAGGGGGGCCCAGGCGCCCCCCCGGCGCGGCCAGGAGGGGGGCCGCCCCCTCAGGGCGCCTGGAGCCCCTCTGGCCCCCCTCTGGCCCTACTTCTGCCGTATGGAAGCTTCCGGAGCGCTGATTTTTTATATATTTTTCCCAGAATTTTTGTGGCAATTTAAGTAATGGGAAAACCTGAAATACAAAAACAGCAGAAAACAGAAACTGGCACTGGGGTGCACTGAGTTAATAGGTTAGTCCAAATATGATCAAAAGTGTATGGAAGTGCATAAATATCATAGCAATATCACACAAAAGAGGCATGGAGCAAGCAGAAATTATAGATACGTTTTGGACGTATCAATAATGCTCGTGAAACTTCAGATCAAGTTACTACCAAACCTCAAAGGTCGACCAGAAGACGTACCGTACCAGAGTGGTATGGTAACCCTGTCCTGGAAGTTATGTTGTTAGAAAACAGGGAACCTTCGAACTATGAAGAAGCTATGATGAGCCCAGATTCGATAAATGGCTTGAGGCCATGAAATCTAAGATAGGATCCATGTATGAGAACAAAGTGTGGACTTTGGTGGAGTTGCCCGATGATAGGCAAGCCATTGAGAATAAATGGATCATGAAGACGAAGACATACGTTGATGGTAATATCACCGTCAACAAAGCTCGCATTGTTGCGAAAGGTTTTCGACAAGTTCTAGGAGTTGACTACAATGAGACTTTCTCACCCGTAGCGATGCTTAAGTCTGTCCGAATCATGTTAGCAATTACCGCATTTTAGGATTATCAAATTTGGCAAATGGATGTCAAAATTGCATTCCTTAATGGATTTTTGAAAGAAGAGTTGTATATGATGCAACGAGAAGGTTTTGTCGATCCTAAAGGTGCTAACAAACTGTGCAAGCTCCAGCGATCCATCTATGGACTGGTGCAAGCATCTCGGAGTTGGAATATACGCTTTGATGAGGGGATGAAAGCATATGGTTTTATACAGACTTGAAGCCTATATTTACGAAAAAGTGAGTGGGAGCACTATAGCTTTTCTGATAAGTATATGTGGATGACATATTGTTGATTGGAAATGATGTAGAATTTCTGGATAGCATAAAAGGGTATTTTAATAAGTATTTTTGAAAGAAAGGCCTTAGTGAAACTGCTTACATATGGGGCATCAAGATCTATAGAGATAGATCAAGACGCTTGATAAGACATTCAATGAGTACATACCTTGATGAGATTTTGAAGTAGTTCAAAATGGATCAGTCAAAGAAGGAGTAATTGCATGAGTTGTAAGGTATGAAGTTTAGTAAGACTCAAAGCCCAACCAGGGTAGAAAAATAGAGAGAGAATGAAAGTCATTCCCTATGCCTCAGCCATAGGTTCTATAAAGCATGCCATGTTGTGTACCATACCAAATGTGTGCTTGCCACGTGTCCGGCAAAGGGGTACAAGAGTGATCCAGGAGTGGATCTCTGGACATTGGTCAAAATTATCCTTATAGGAATAAGGAAATATTTCTCGATTATGGAGGTGATAAAGAGTTTGTCATAAAGGGTTACAGCGATGCAAGCTTTGACACTAATCCAGATGACTCTGAGTATCAATCTGGATGCGTATTGAACGAGCAATTAGCTAGAGTAGCTGTATGCAGAGCACTGTCGACATAGACATTTGTAAAGTACACACGGATCTGAATGTTGCAGACCCGTTGAATAAAACCCTCGCACAAGCAAAACATAACGATGTGAACTAGATTATTGACTCTAGTAAACTCTTTGGATGTTAATCACATGGCGATGTGAATTGTGGGTGTTAATCACATAGTGATGTGAACTAGATTATTGACTCTAGTGCAAGTGGGAGACTGATGGAAATATGCCCTAGAGGCAATAAAAAGTTATTATTATTTTATATTTCTTTATTCATGATAGAGGTTTATTATTCATGCTACAATTTTATTGACTAGAAATCTAAATACATCTGTGAATAAATAAACAAATACCGTGTCCCTAGTAAGCCTGAACTAGACTAGCTCGTTAATCAAAGATGGTTAAGGTTTCCTAACCATGGACATGAGTTGTCATTTGATAACGAGATCACATCATTATGAGAATGATGCGATAGTACATTTTTTTGCTACTACTTTCATGTATGTCAAATACTTATTCCTTTGACTATGAGATCATGCAACTCCCGGATACCGGAGGAATGCCTTGTGTGCTATCTAACGTCACAATGTAACTGGGTGACTATAAATATGCTCTACAAGCGTCTCTGAAGGTGTTTTGTTGGGTTGGCGCAAATCGAGACTAGGATTTGTCACTCTGAGTATCAGAGAGGTATCTCCAGTCCCTCTCGGTAATACATATCATAATAAGCCTTGCAAGGAAATCACTAACGAGTTAATCATGTGATGATGACTTACGGAAAGACTAAAGAGACTTGCCGGTAATGAGATTGAACTAGGTATAGAGATACCGACGATCGAATCTCGGGCAAGCAACATACTGACGGACAAAGGGAATTGTGTATGTTGTCATAACGGTTCGACCGATTAAGATCTTCGTAGAATATGTAGAAGCCAATATGGGCGTCCAGGTTCCACTATTGGTTATTGACCGGAGAGGTGTGTCGGTCATGTCTACATATCTCTCGAACCCGTAGGTCCACACGCTTAACGTTCGTTGATGATATAGTATTATATGAGTTATGTGATTTGTTGACCGAATTTTGTTCAAAGCCCCGGATGAGCACACGGACATGACAAGGAGTCTCAAAATGGTCAAGAGGTAAAGATTTATATATATGACAATGGTATTCGGACACCGGAAGTGTTCCCGAGGGTACCGGGAACATATTGGATCAGCGGAAGGAGTTTCGGGAACCCTCGACAAAAGATATGGGCCTTATGGGTGAAGAGGGGAAACGCACCAGCCACAAGGGGTTGGTGCGCCCCCATATGAGCCGGCGAAGGTGGAGAAGGATAGGGGAAGAAGGAAAGGAAAGAAAGCGAATAGGATTGCCCCTTCCTTTCCCCTCCCACTCTTTCCTTCCCCGTCCAAACAAACATGGCAGGAAGGGGGCGCGGCCAAGGAGGACCCCAAGTAGGATTCGGCCTACTTGGGTGCCCCATGGCAGCCTCCCCTCTCCCTCCCACCTATACATATGAGCGGGGAGCCCTAGCATACCCCAGACAATTGCTTAGCCATGTGTGGCGCCCCCTCCACAGTTTACACCCCTGGTCATATTTTCGTAGTGCTTAGGAGAAGCCCTGCGGAGACCACTTCACCATCACCGCCACCACGCTGTCGTGCTTACATGACTCATCTACTACCTTGAAGTCTTGCTGGATCAAGAAGGCGAGGGGCGTCATCGAACTGAACGTGTGCAGAACGTGGTGGTGCCGTGCGTTCGGTACTTGATCGGTTGAGGCGCGAAGAAGTTTGACTACATCAACCGCGTTGTGAAACTCTTCCGCTTACGGTCAACGAGGGTATGTACACACACTATTCCCCTTGTTGCTAAGCATCTCCATGGATAGATCATTGCTTGTGCGTATATATTTTTTGTTTTCAATGCAACGTATGCCAACAGATATATGTAAGGAGATCGATCGGTATACATGCATGTGTTAGAGGCAAATAAGCCCCGAAGAGATGGATAGAGAGACATAGTGATGCGGCTACGAGGTGGTGCGAGATGCCTACTATACAAGGTTTTGGTTACCGAATGAGGCAATTTTACCGAGGGGGGTGGATCAACATGGTTACCACGGTTACCGGAAAATACCGAGAATATTTCGAACGAATTTTATGGTTGAATTTTGAATTCAAATAAATGAATGAACAAACATTCGAACCAGAGACTTGTCAAAACAGGAACTAGGTTGCTACGAACATGTTAGAATCAACTCTCATGGCATTAATTAGATCATACGCACTTTACTTCATATGTAGCGTTTAAATTAAAAAAATTCAAAAAAATGGTATTTTTTGCTCGGTATGAGGATTTATCGAGGGGCACGGAAATATGCGGTAACCATGGGAAATCTTGAAATTTCGACCGGTAACCAAAACCTTGCTACTATATCGAGAGTGGGAGGAGTGTGCGAGTGTGTGAGATTGATGAAAAGTGGGGCAAGAGTGTGCATGTGTGTTGGACCGTATTAGAAATAGGGATGCATGAGCAGTGAGAAGAGAAGAGGCAAAACATGTGTTTGTGTTAGGAAGAGAGACATATCGTTCTGTGTGGGCCGGAAAGAAGGAGCTGGGGAGAACTACAAACATCGTGGGAGAACGACCTAAAGAAAAATAATGAATGTGCGCGATGGAGAGAATGTCGAGGGAGGATGAGGGCGAGGCGGGCATGTGCATGCATGAGAGAAAGTTAGTTCTAGCTACAAAGAGAAGAGGATTGTGTGGTGTAAAAGAAAAACAAAGATCATAATTATTAATAAAAGTGGATTGAGATATTTGAATAAGAGATCATAGAGTTTTAAACCCACGCGTGCATAAATAAATTGGTGAGATGCATGGTGTGGTCATGAAAATGCTATAGTATATATAATATATATATAACATTTATTTAAATTTGTGGTAATGTGTGGATATTGGACCTCACAGCTAAATACTTCTCATAAAGTAGTGGGCGGGGCACTATACCTTGTGTGACAAACACGTTATACATATGAACATGGTTTAGATTATGAATAACTAGCTAGCGCTGTGAATGTACTATTTTTTGGAATCAACATCAAGCGGAATAAAAAATATGAATTCGAGTTAATATAGTACAAAGTGTTCATATCTAACTCTAAAGTAATCTTGTGGTTTGTTGTGAAGATAATATACAGATGATGGCTTAACTTGGCAACAATCATGATTGTAGATTCTTATTCAAATAAAAAAAAGGATTCAAATTTAGTTCGAATAGCAGCAGTAGTATATACATTTGGAATTCACTAAAATGTTCATCTGAATAGCTTACATGCATTATACACCAAGCGAAAAAAAGTAATTGGACATAACATGGATTCAAACTTTAGAATAGCATTTGTAATAATCCATACAATATAGTGGGACAATACTCTATCTTGTGTGGTGCGAATAGATTTTTTTTCCATTGAGGGAAGTGCGAATTTATTTGGTATAGTATACACGTTAGGCTTGTCCCGAAATTTCAACCCGCGCCTAATTATCCCGAATATTAAGACATCGCTTTCTCTCTGTGTGCTCCGAAAACCGACTCCTTCTCAACACGCGCCTTGCTATCACGAAATTACAATGTGGCAAAAACTCCCTCCTGCTAGTAAATCCAGACATATATTAAATCGACCCAAACATGTTTGTTATGAACTGAGATAATAACGTCTGTAATCAATTTTTATAACAAGGAGTGTTAACATGTGATTTTTCTTTTAAGACCATGAGAGTATCGTAGTAACTTATTACTATACGCTTTCTTTGGGGTTGGTCACACGTTACCTGTAACATGATGATCATAACGACAACTTTCAGGTTCATCGAAAAGTTTGGAAAGGACTAGATAGCTCGCGAGTGTGATTTGCTCCTCTGATGGTGGAGAAATATTCTTAGGAACCTCTTGGTGTGACAAAATCCATCATCGTCTGGTCTGACATAGGCGACTTCAAACGGGAATGCCAGAATACGATAACGAGAAAGAAGAACAATACTGACAAAGAGGATATCGGTATAGTGAGCATACGATGACTCAAGAGGATACTGATGCATCCCGGGTTTAGTAATGTATCGCTAGCGAAGGGAACATCACATGATAATCAAAGGTTCACTCGAATATCTTTCGTGTGCTCATAGGGACCGATATCGGCATCGATGGTTCCATTGTCGGTCATTGAACGAAGGGGTTTTGTTCATGTCCATGAGTTACTGAACCTATGGGGTCACAAGCTTAAGGCAATCACGATCTGTTGAGTGTTAGTAGGAGGGGAGTGATGAGAATATACTAGTGCAATGGGCCTTAAAAGAGTATTCATTAATATTCGGAATTGTTCTGAGAGGATACAAAGGTGTTTCGGGGTAACCTAAAGAGTTTCGGTGAATATTGGTTAATACTGGGTATTACAGATAAAAATATATAGGATAAAGTATTTCCAAGGATGTTAAATTATATATAAAATGGTCTAAAATTATTTAGAACGATTATGTATTTAATTTAGTACCAACGGGCCTTAAAAGGCCAATGAGGAGAAAGAGGGCCACACAAGCCCAAAGGGAAGTAGCGCCTGCCTTTGCATGTAAGGGGGGACGAATCCTACTTGGGGAGGAGTCTCCTCGCCATTGCTGGCGCACCAAGGAGGGTCCTTCCCACCTTGGCGACAACCCTCCTCTATTTCTTCTAGTTCTAGTTGACCCTAGTGGACTAATTATAGTTTGGCTAATCTTGTTGTCATCATAATTAGAAGCCCCGCATGGTTCTAATCTCCTTCCTCTAATTCTACGGCGACAATTAGCTTAGGATGGCGGAGCGCTACATGATTGTGAAGGTTGCATGCTTGCAACCAAGTAGAGAGGTCGTGGTTTCGGTCTTTGGTTCGAAGGACTATTCATGGGCGGTTCACGGGATCGTCCATTGACGATTCGAGGGACTCAAAGTATGATCTACATTGACACATTCTTCTTCCGCTACAACTTTCTGATAGTAACGATCGTGATGCCAACCCGTTATGCATCTTCCTATTGATCTTGGTTGTGCGTCAGTGCGCATTTTTTTCTACTACGTTTCCCAACAGGCAGGGGCGTCCATGCGACGACATCAACATGGATCCCATTATTCACTCCAGCTGGGTTGGCGCTGGTTTAGCGGCTGCTGCATCTAGGACTGATATCACTTGAGGAGACAGCCCACGATCCACCTCGGAGATCAGCGGCAGCGGTTCCGTTTGCTGGCTGGAGGACGCGCCGGTGTCGGGAGTGGCCGCGGGATGTGGTGGGCAAGAGAGGCCGTTGTCTTGAGCTTAAGCTTGGAGACAAGCGTGTAGTTCACCATCCGCTTACCCATGGCTTGGTCAGACTTGCGGAAGGCGGGGGCAGCTGCGGCTAGCAGCGCTGGGGGAGCGACCCTCGATAGGGCCGGAGCAACAGCCGTCGCGGGCATGGGGAGAATCACGAACACAGGATACGTTAGCTTGCTTGGATGCATCACCGGCACCACCTCGAACAGGACACATACCTGGCCTTGGAGGTCTAAGATTGTTGGTGGCGGCTGAGGCTAGAGCACCCGATCCAGATTTGGCCCGGGTGGGAATGGGATGACAGCAGGATGACGATCGGTGCAAAGCCAACAAGCAGCGTGGGAGGAGGCGGCGACATAGCAGCAGTGGGGTATCCGATGGGGCCGGAGTGGCCGCCGCTGATGGTGCCAGCAGGAGGTCTCCTGGTTTCAAAATCTTCTCCCTACTGTTTTTCCATACCGGTGATGTCGATGATTCTTGAGAAGTTAGGATCAAGGCCAGGGAAAATCAAAATATTGCATTTCTCGCACATGCACTATTCACTACAAAATTTCATGATTCTTTAGTGCAGTTCACACCAAAATGTATTTCATAATGAAATTTGACAACAATTTAGTATTCCGCTATTCCCTATATTCGTGTGTACCTGAATTTTTTAAACTTCAAAATGTGGTTTTCATTTTTTCTTAAAGGAGCTCATGGAACCCAGAAGCAAGAAATCCAGACTCGACATACATGGTACTGCAAAAATAAACTCTTGAATTAATGATGGCCAAGGAAGCTTGATGTTTGTGGCACTGAAGGGTGCTATTGACGTAGCTAGGCGACTGATTTTGATTTTTTTTTAAACTATGATGATTTTTATAGTAAATTAGGAAACTATACGGCCTAATGCATAAAAGTCGAAACTATGACCCCGTTGGCCTTCTGTTGGCCGAAGAGGGACTTTTCGGCCTACCGTTGGCCGAAGTGGGCTCTTCTACCTCCCGTTGGCCGAAGTGTGCCATCTTCGGCTTCCTGTTGGCCGAAGAGCACTTTTCGGCTTCCCGTTGGCCGAAAAGTGTCAGGCGCACAAAACGTAATTAATATGGCCTCAAATGAAAAAGTTATCCACATGAAAAATCTTCTTCTCGTCGAAATGGTTGATTTTGATATAAAAATCGTCCTAATCCGAGGTCGTATGCAATCTATAGAGCCAAAACAAGGTCAGGGGCAGAAGCTGCAGAGTTACTTCGGACAGACCGAATGGATGTCGGAAAATTTGTCACGGGACACTCGGTGCACTCGGTGAGACCGTGTGGAATATAGAAGAATACACAAGTTTGGACAGACCGAAGGGATCCGAAAAATTACTAAAGATTTTTGTCCGAGTTAAAGTTAGGATTTTTGATCCAAAAAATTGTTCGTCTACACCGGGAAGACTGCTTGCGTACTGCGCTTCCGGCCGGGTTTCCTTCGACGTGAGCTCCGGTGCATCACCCCAACTTCGAGGGCACACGGTGACGTTTTTGTGTGCATCACCCCCGGCGTCGAGCTGACCATTGCCTCTACTTTGCATGGTGGATGACGCCACCGCCAAAAGTTTTCGTCTCAATTCCTGCCATCGCAATGGAGACATTTCTTCAATGCCGGCAGGTGTCTTCCCGGTGCAGACGAACAATGCCGACATCGATTTATGAGGCGGCTGGACTTCCCGTACAATAAAAAGACTAAAAATTCTATAAAAAAATCTTTGGTAATTTTTCGGAGCCTCCGAGTGGTTTGGTTCGGTCTCACCGAGTGAACATAACCAAACTTGTGTACTCTTCTGTATTCCACACGGTCTCACCGAGTGCACCGGGTGTCCTGTGACAAATTTTCTGACATCCATTCGGTCAGTCCGAAGTAACTTTGCAGCTTCTGCCCCTGACCTTGTTTTGGCTCTACGGTTTGCATACGACGTCGGATTAAGACGATTTTTACATGAAAAACAACTGTTTCGACGAGACGAAGATTTTTCATGTTGATTACTTTTTCATTTGAGGCCATCTTAATTGCGTTTTGTGACCCTGACACTTTTCGGCCAACAGGAAGCCGAAAAGTGCTCTTCGGCCCAGCTGGACGCTCTTCGGCCACTGAAGAGCCCACTTCAGCCAACCGTAGGCCGAAAAGTCCCTCTTCGGCCAACGGTAGGCCAAAACGTCCCTCTTCGGCCAATGGAAGGCCGACGGGGTCATAGTTTCGATTTTTATGCATTAGGGCGTATAGTTTCTGAATTTGCTATAAAAATCATCATAGTTTCGAAAAAAAATCACTGATTTTACTTGCGACCACGTTCTTCAGTAAGTAACAACAAGCTGTGGTGCTTCGTTTTTTTTTACATTGATGCTCTTGGTGGATGTGTAATGGCTCTGCTGATCATAGACCAGTTTACTAGCTGTTTTTACATTTGTCCTTGTAATGTGTCTCTATGGTTACGTTAGTAAAATATGGGAGGAAAGTCAGTATAAGAAAATTAACGATGTTAGGATGAAATAGTTTACACCTAATAGATAGTGTGTTTGTGCGTGTGCGGGTGGGTTGGTGGATGGGGTGGGGGGG
>LR738716.1:325444277-325463382 GCA_902687465.1 Secale cereale
CTGTAGATTGCTACAAATGCCAAATCCACCACATCAGTACATACTAGATACTGCATAGGATAGCAGAACAGCAGGAGGGGAAGAGTTTACCTTGCTGTCTGGTGACGCCATGGACACAGGACAGGAGGAGCAGGCGACGAAGCAGCTGGAGGAGTGGAGGTGTGTCTGCTGGGGAGCATGCTGGGGGCTGTCAGGAAGGGGATCTTGCTGCTCGGGGAAGGGACAGTGCCGCCGGGTGCTCAGGGAGGGGACGGCGCTGGCGGCTGCTAGGGTTAGGGGCGGCGGCTGCTCCTCCATGACCGGGATGAAAAGGAGAATGAGTGGGAGAAGGGAGAAGGGAGGGAACGGGCTAACCTAATGTGTAGGCAGCTGTGGAAAAAGGGAGGAACGGGCTAACCTAATGCTCGGGCGGCTGCGGAAGGAGGGGGGAACGGGCTAAATTTGGGCCAAAATGCCCAGGCAGTCGATCGGCCCAGCTGATACTTTTGTCTGACAGACGATTAATCGGCTTGACAGACCGATAAATCGGCCCACCCAGTTAATTGCGTGAATAGGTATTTTTCGTATCGGCAGGTGACCGAGATACAATTAACTGTCTGATATGCCATGTAACTGGCCAATATTTTGAACACTGATCACTCCGTGATGCGAGAAACACAGGGTCTCCGGGAATTATTTTTACATTTGATGGTTAATGCTGCAGATAAGGACATTTCCTTTCAATGTTTAGAAAATAAGGGATCATCACACGCGAACGTGCGTAGCCTAGTCTCGTAGCGCGACTGGCTCCCCTCCACATAGTCAGCTGAGAGCTTGTGGCAGCGCCATGTGATTGCCATGGATGCCAACGTCACAGGGAAGTGGCAGCGGTTGCACGAACATCGCACGGTGTGTGGACGCACTGTAGTGAATTTCTTGGTAAATTGCTTCACATCTTTATACATAGCTAATTGAGTGACTCAAATCGATCAACGCATCCTTTGCAACACATAACTAGTGTTGATAATTACCTACGAAATGCACTCCATAGTGGTAAATGACAATCCTAATCCCATTATTTCCTAACAAAATTTAATTGCACAGTTCAAGCAAGCATTTAAATGGCAATCCTAAACCACACTAATTTCTTACTAAATTTAAGTGTACAATTTAAACATTGCCGGCGCCGGCGTGGCGCTGGTTTCATGGACTATACGCCACCAAGCAACATCCAGCGGGCGCAACGCTTGTTTGATGCATTATACAGTACGAAGCAACATCCATATTCATCTTTTTGCATACAAAAAAGCCTAGGGAGTTTAGATGCGTACATGGATGAGCTCGTCCCCCTGCAAGGCGCAGGGGGGCAGCTGCTCCCTGCTCCGGAAGACCCTGATCTGGGCGCCGCTATCCTGCCGCATCCGCTCCACCGTCTTCCCGCCCTTCCCCAGCACGCAGCCCACCTGCCCCCCGGCCGCCAGCATCCGGCAGCCCACGACGCCGGCCACCTCCTTCTCCTCCCCCTCGCCCGCCTCGTCGCCCCCGACCCTGTGCCCCACCACCCGCTCCCACATCCTCACGGCCGCGGCCGGCGCATCCGGCCCGGATACGACGAGCACGGCCTCGTCCCCCACGGGGGGGTGCTCCACGTGGAGGTCGCGCGCGGGGCGGAGGGCGGCAGTGCGGCTAGAGGGGCAGAGGAGGCGGAGCGTGATGCTAGGGCGGTTGGGCGGCGGGGGTGGGTTTGAGGAGGAGGCGGGGGTTGCGGGTGCGACCGCGCCGCCAGCACCGGCCGGGGCGGAGGTGGGGGAGATTTCCATGGGGTTGGACGGTTGAGCTAAAACCCTACTTGATCCTAACAACTGACCGCGTCAGTTGGGTTGCGCCGTTGACTGCGCGGTATCCACCGTGCGATTGAGCTTCGAAGGATCGGATCAGAAACTCACATCATCTATCACATTCGGCCAAGAAATTAGTTTTTTTTTCTTTCAATGAAACATACTATGTGTATTGCAGCTAAAAAAAACATGGTTAAATCGCACTGGTATCAATCCAAACCCTGGGTGTATGAAGTCCAATGTCGACGCATCAATTTACGTGGACTCATGTGCGGGAGCAACGGTTGATATTTTGAGAGACGCAAAAGCCTCTTTTGTTGCTGGCAAATGCAATTTCTACTCATATACAGTTGAACCAACGCCTATGAAGACACTTGGATTTTATCATGCAAATTCCCTTGGCAACAACATATTACAAGCGGGGTCCGACTCTGTGGGATTATTAATTTCTATAATGGGCAATCGAATGGGACTCTGCAACGGCTATTTTGTGTAGATCGTGTAGAGACGTCAATGCTGATCGGGATTGTGGAATTCAAACATCGCCCCCGAGAAGTTAATGGTGTGGCTCATGAGCTAGCAAGCTTTAGTTTTCATAATAATCTTTCTTATTCTTGGGACAATGAACCCCATAGTTGCGTATTAATTAATCTTGTGAATGATGCAAGTGTTGCATGAGTTAATAAAGCTAGCTATGATGGCTCTTTTTCATTGTATTTTGGAAACTTTTTTATAGAATGTGGTGTCACGACCGTGGTGATCAAATGGATGGTTCAGGAAGGTCTAGTGAAACGGAACGGTTTAATCATATAGATGACCAAAGTGGTATGGAATGGAAATGAAAATACGATATACTATTTCTAGAAATATGGGCTAATGGAAGTTTAAGCCTCCTTTGATTCATAGGATTGCAATATCATAGGAATAGGAAATTCATAGGAAATGAGGTGACATGCATCTCACTTTCTATAAGGAAAGAGATGTCACTTGATTCATAGGATAGTAATTTTTTCATTGAGTCTAGGCTAATATTTTTTTCCTTTAAAATGTGAAGGATTGGTTCCTATCCTACATAGGTATAGAAATTCATTCCTACAAACCAAAGGGCTCCAAAGAAATTTTTCCTACAAAATTCCTATCCTCTAGAAATCCTACAAAATTCCTACAAACCAAAGGAGGCCTTAACAATGAAGATCTTTATAGTGGAGCTCCTTCTCTATTATTTATATCTACTATGTCCTTTATAGCGGGTTGGTTACATAGGTTTTATTAGTTTATTACTTGAAACCACAAAATCGGTTGCTGAAAAAAAAACGCCTCTCGTGTCGCTCTCCTCGGGCGACTCCGGACGCCGCCACCGCCACCTACCCTCCGCCCTTCTCCACCACTCCCTCCCCTCGTCGTCGCCGGAGGAGGTCGCGGGGCGAAGCCTAGCGGAGGACGGCGGCGGCAAGGTACCTCTCGTCTAGACCACCGCCCACCTGCTCCTTCAAATCCAACTGAAGCTCCATCGACATGGCCACGGCGGGCGCCACGAGCCGGTCTCTCCCACCCTCTTCTGTGTCGGATCTGGCATGCCAGCCTCCGGATCTGCCCCTCCTCCTGCTCGGGGGTGCTGTCTGTGACCGGATTCGGACCCGACGCCCTCCCGCTTGGCTACCTCGTCTCCTGCATGCTCCCTAGCCGGCTCTCGTCCCTCTCCATCGTCGGCATCGATCACCTCCCCATGTTGCACTATGACCTAGCTCCGGCGGTGCCCAAGACCGGTGGTTATCCCCTCTGCGTTCGTGCCCTGCCGTGTTGCCCGTGCATGCTCTCCTCTCGTGGCGGCGGTCTGGGCATTTTCTTGTCCTTTTGGGCCAGGTCCGCGCCGAGCCTTGAGGTGATTTCTAATGCAAATTATGCAACAATTTATTTATGTCATCCAGAACAAAAATACTTCACACACTTTTGTGCCATGTCTGATTCCAGGTGTATGGGACATTTGTACAATCCACATATGAAGATAAGGGAAAAAGAGAAGTTTAGGTGCTGTTTAAAAAGTTATCTAACGTCACTTTTGGGCCAAGAGAAGATAGAGTCCAAGCCTCTCACGTTCTGCATCCAGATTCGGACTGCACAGACATACCTGACTCAAAACGGCAAGAACTGTTGGGGAACGTAGTATTTTAAAATTTTCCTACGATCACGCAAGATCTATCTACCAGATGCATAGCAACGAGAGGGGAGAGTGTGTCTACGTACCCTCGTAGACCGGGAGCGGAAGCGTCAAGTGACGCGGTTGATGTTGTCGAACTTCTTCGCGATCCAACCGATCAAGCACCGAACGTACGGCACCTCCGCGTTCAGCACACGTTCATCTTGATGACGTCCCACGAGCTCTTGATCCAGTTGAGCTTCACGGGAGAGTTTCGTCAGCACGACGGCGTGGTGACGGATATGATGTATTCACCGGCGCAGGGCTTCGCCTAAGCACCGCGACGGTATGACCGAGGTGTGTTTCTGTGGAGGGGGGCACCGCACACGGCTGGAACAATTCAACTTGTGTGTCTTTGGGTGCCCCCCTGCCCCCGTATATAAAGGAGCAAGGGGGGAGGCCGGCCGGCCCTTGTTTGGTGCGGCTAGGGGTGCAATCCTACTAGGAATAGGATTGCAATCCTATTCCTAGTAGGAACCACCAAAGAAGGAAGAGAGGGAATAGGAAAAGAAGAAGAGGTGGCGCCCCCCAACTCCTAGTCCAACTAGGAACCCTAGGTGGGGCGCCGGCCAGCCCTATGGGCTGCCTCTCTCTTTTCCATAAGGCCCACTATGGACCATCCCCCCTCGTAGGGGGTTCCGGTAACCCCCTCCGGCAATCCCGTTAAATCCGAAACTTTTCCGGTATACTTCCGGTGTCCGAATATAGTCGTCCAATATATCAATCTTTATGTCTCAGACATTCCGAGACTCCTCGTCATGTCCGTGATCTCATCCGGGACTCCGAACTACCTTCGGTACATCAATACTCATAAACTCATAATACCGATCGTCATCAAACGTTAAGCGTGCGGACCCTACGGGTTCGAGAACTATGTAGACATGACCGATACTCATCACCGGTCAATAACCAATAGCGGAACCTGGATGTTCATATTGGCTCCTACATATTCTACGAAGATCTTTTATCGGTCAGAACCGCATAACAACATACGCTGTTCCTTTTGTCAACGGTATGTTACTTGCCCGAGATTCGATCGTCGGTATCTCTATACCTAGTTCAATCTCGTTACCGGCAAGTCTCTTTACTCATTTCGTAACACATCATCTCATGACTAACTCATTAGTCTTTTGCTTGCAAGGCTTATTGTGATGTGTGTTACCGAGAGGGCCCAGAGATACCTCTCCGACACTCGGAGTGACAAATCCTAATCTTGATCTATGCCAACACCACGAATACTTTCGGAGACACCTGCACAGCATCTTTATGATCACCCAGTTACGTTGTGATGTTTGATAGCACACAAGGTGTTCCTACGGTATTCGGGAGTTGCATAATCTCATAGTCATAGGAACATGTATAAATCATGAAGAAAGCAATAGCAGAAAAACTAAACGATCATAGTGCTATGCTAACGGATGGGTCTTGTCCATCACATCATTCTCCTAATGATGTGATCCCGTTGATCAAATGACAACTCATGTCTATGGCTAGGAAACATAACCATCTTTGATCAATGAGCTAGTCTAGTAGAGGCATACTAGGGACATACTGTTTTGTCTATGTATCCACACATGTACTAAGTTTCCGGTTAATACAATTCTAGCATGAATAAAAGACATTTATCATGATATAAGGAAATACAAATAACATCTTTATTATTGCCTCTAGGGCATATTTCCTTCAGTCTCCCACTTGAACTAGAGTCAATAATCTAGATTACAAAGTGATGATCCTCACACCCATGGAGTCCTGGTGCTGATCATGTTTTGCCCGTGGAAGAGGCTTAGTCAACGGGTCTGCAACATTCAGATCCGTACGTATTTTGCAAATCTCTATGTCTCCCTCCTTGACTAGATCGCGGATGGAATTGAAGCGTCTTTTGATGTGCTTTGTTCTCTTGTGAAACCTGGATTCTTCCGCCAAGGCTATTGCTCCAGTGTTGTCACAAAAGATTTTCATTGGACCCGATGCACTTGGTATTACACCTAGATCGGATATGAACTCCTTCATCCAGACTCCTTCATTTGCTGCTTCCGAAGAAGCTATGTATTCCGCTTCACACGTAGATCCTGCCACGACGCTCTGCTTGGAACTGCACCAACTGACAGCTCCACCGTTCAATAAAAATACATATCCGGTTTGTGACTTAGAGTCATCCGGATCAGTGTCAAAGCTAGAATCGACGTAACCATTTACGACGAGCTCTTTGTCACCTCCATACACGAGAAACATATCCTTTGTCCTTTTCAGATACTTTAGGATGTTCTTGACTGCTGTCCAGTGATCCACTCCTGGATTACTTTGGTACCTCCCTGCTAGACTTATAGCAAGGCACACATCAGGTCTGGTACACAGCATTGCATACATGATAGATCCTATGGCTGAGGCATAGGGAATGACTTTCATTTTCTCTCTATCTTCTGCAGTGGTCGGGCATTGAGTCTTACTCAATTTCATACCTTGTAATACAGGCAAGAACCCTTTCTTTGACTGATCCATTTTGAACTTCTTCAAAATCTTATCAAGGTATGTGCTTTGTGAAAGTCCAATTAAGCGTCTTGATCTATCTCTATAGATCTTGATGCCTAATATATAAGCAGCTTCACCGAGGTCTTTCATTGAAAAACTCTTATTCAAGTATCCTTTTATGCTATCCAGAAATTCTATATCATTTCCAATCAACAATATGTCATCCACATATAATATTAGAAATGCTACAGAGCTCCCACTCACTTTCTTGTAAATACAGGCTTCTCCAAAAGTCTGTATAAAACCATATGCTTTGATCACCTCATCAAAGCGTATATTCCAACTCCGAGATGCTTGCACCAGTCCATAGATGGATCGCTGGAGCTTGCATACTTTGTTAGCACCTTTTGGAACGACAAAACCTTCTGGTTGCATCATATACAACTCTTCTTTGAGATATCCATTCAGGAATGCAGTTTTGACATCCATTTGCCAGATTTCATAATCATAAAATGCGGCAATTGCTAACATGATTCGGACAGACTTAAGCATCGCTACAGGTGAGAAAGTCTCATCGTAGTCAACTCCTTGAACTTGTCGAAAACCTTTCGCAACAAGTCGAGCTTTGTAAACAGTAACATTACCATCTGCGTCGGTCTTCCTCTTGAAGATCCATTTATTTTCGATGGCCTGCCGATCATCGGGCAAGTCAACCAAAGTCCATACTTTGTTCTCATACATGGATCCCATCTCAGATTTCATGGCTTCAAGCCATTTTGCGGAATCTGGGCTCATCATCGCTTCCTCATAGTTCGTAGGTTCATCATGGTCTAGTAACATGATTTCCAGAACTGGGTTGCCGTACCACTCTGGTGCAGAACGTACTCTGGTTGATCTACGACGTTCAGCAGAAACTTGATCCGAAGTTTCATGATCATTATCATTAACTTCCTCACTGATTGGTGTAGGAATCACTGGAACAATTTTCTGTGATGTACTACTTTCCAATCCGGGAGAAGGTACAATTACCTCATCAAGTTCTACTTTCCTCCCACTCACTTCTTTCGAAAGAAACTCTTTCTCTAGAAAGGATCCATTCTTAGCAACGAATATCTTGCCTTCGGATCTGTGATAGAAGGTGTACCCAACAGTTTCTTTTGGGTATCCTATGAAGACACATTTCTCCGACTTGGGTTCGAGCTTATCAGGTTGAAGCTTTTTCACATAAGCATCGCAGCCCCAAACTTTAAGAAACGACAACTTTGGTTTCTTGCTAAACCATAGTTCATAAGGTGTCGTATCAACGGATTTAGATGGTGCCCTATTTAACGTGAATGCAGCTGTCTCTAAAGCATAACCCCAAAACGATAGTGGTAAATCGGTAAGAGACATCATAGATCGTACCATATCCAATAAAGTACGGTTACGACGTTCAGACACACCATTACGTTGTGGTGTTCCGGGTGGCGTGAGTTGTGAAACTATTCCACATTGTTTCAAATGAAGACCAAACTCGTAACTCAAATATTCTCCTCCACGATCAGATCGTAGAAACTTTATTTTCTTGTTACGATGATTCTCTACTTCACTCTGAAATTCTTTGAACTTTTCAAATGTTTCAGACTTGTGCTTCATTAAGTAGATATACCCATATCTGCTTAAATCATCAGTGAAGGTCAGAAAATAACGATACCCGCCGCGAGCTTCAACACTCATTGGCCCACATACATCAGTATGTATGATTTCCAACAAATCTGTTGCTCGCTCCATAGTTCCGGAGAACGGAGTTTTAGTCATCTTGCCCATGAGGCATGGTTCGCAAGCACCAAGTGATTCATAATCAAGTGATTCCAAAAGTCCATCATTATGGAGTTTCTTCATGCGTTTTACACTAATATGACCTAAACGGCAGTGCCACAAATAAGTTGCACTATCATTATTAACCTTGCATCTTTTGGTTTCAATATTATGAATATGTGTATCACTACAATCGAGATCCAATAAGAATAGACCACTCTTCAGGGGTGCATGACCATAAAAGATATTATTCATAAAAATAGAACAACCATTATTCTTTGATTTGAATGAATAACCGTCTCGCAACAAACAAGATCCAGATATAATGTTCATGCTTAACGCTGGCACCAAATAACAATTATTTAGGTCTAATACTAATCCCGAAGGTAGATGTAGAGGTAGCGTGCCGACGGCGATCACATCGACTTTGGAACCATTTCCCACGCGCATCGTCACCTCGTCCTTAGCCAATCTTCGTTTAATCCGTAGTCCCTGTTTCGAGTTACAAATATTAGCAACCGAACCGGTATCAAATACCCAGGTACTACTACGAGCATTAGTAAGGTACACATCAATAACATGTATATCACATATACCTTTGTTCACCTTGCTATCCTTCTTATCCGCCAAATACTTGGGGCAGTTCCGCTTCCAGTGTCCAGTCCCCTTGCAGTAGAAGCACTCAGTTTCAGGCTTGGTTCCATACTTGAGTTTTTCTGTGAGAGCAACAACAATCTTGCTATTCTCCTTGAAAATCCCTTCCTTGCCCTTTTTCTTGAAACTAGTGGTATTGTTAACCATCAACACTTGATGCTCCTTTTTGATTTCTACCTCCGCAGCTGTGAGCATAGCGAAGAGCTCGGGAATTGTCTTTTGCATCCCTTGCATATTATAGTTCATCACGAAGCCATTATAGCTTGGTGGCAGTGATTGAAGAATTCTATCAATAACACTATTCTCATCAACTTGGCAACCAAGTTGAGTCATATGATTGTAGTGCCCATACATTGTGAGCAAGTGTTCACTGATAGAACTATTCTCCTCCATCTTGCAGCTGTAGAACTTATTGGAAATCTTATATTTCTCAATCCGGGCATTTGCTTGAAATATTAACTTCAACTCCTGGAACATCTCATATGGTCCATGACGTTCAAAACGTCGTTGAAGTCCTGGTTCTAAGCCGTAAAGCATGGCACACTGAACTATCGTGTAGTCATCAGACCACGACTGCCAAACGTTCAAAGCGTCTACATTAGCGGGAGGGGGCTTGTCACCTAGCGGTGCTTCAAGGACATAATTCTTCTGTGCAGCAATGAGGATAATCCTCAGGTTACGGACCCAGTCCGTGTAATTGCTACCATCATCTTTCAACTTAGCTTTCTCTAGGAATGCATTAAAATTTAAAGGAACGGTAGCACGGGCCATTGATCTACAACAACATAGATATGCAAAAAACTATCAGGACTAAGTTCATGATAAATTAAAGTTCAATTTAATCATATTAATTTAAAGAACTCCCACTTAGATAGACATCCCTCTGGTCATCTAAATGATCACGTGATCCAAATCAACTAAACCATGTCCGATCATCACGTGAGATGGAGTAGTTTCAATGGTGAACATCTTATGTTGATCATATCTACTATATGATTCACGCTCGACCTTTAGGTCTCCAGTGTTCCGAGGCCATATCTGCATATGCTAGGCTCGTCAAGTTTAACCCGAGTATTCTGCGTGTGCAAAACTGGCTTACACCCGTTGTATTTGAACGTAGAGCTTATCACACCCGATCATCACGTGGTGTCTCGGCACGACGAACTTTCGCAACGGTGCATACTCAGGGAGAACACTTATACCTTGAAATTTAGTAAGGGATCATCTTATAATGCTACCATCGTTCTAAGCAAAATAAGAAGCATAATAAGATAAACATCATATGCAATCAAAATATGTGACATGATATGGCCATCATCATCTTGTGCTTTTGATCTCCATCTCCAAAGCACCTTCATGATCACCTTCGTCACCGGCGCGACACCTTGATCTCCATCGTAGCATCGTTGTCGTCTCGCCAACTATTGCTTCTACGACTATCGCTACCGCTTAGTGATAAAGTAAAGCAATTACATGGCAATTGCATTTCATACAATAAAGCGACAACCATATGGCTCCTGCCAGTTGCCGATAACATTACAAAACATGATCATCTCATACAAAATCGTATAACTCATCATGTCTTGACCATATCACATCACAACATGCCCTGCAAAAACAAGTTAGACGTCCTCTACTTTGTTGGTGCAAGTTTTACGTGGCTGCTACGAGCTTAGCAAGAACCGTTCTTACCTATGCATACAAAACCACAACGATGTTTCGTCAAGTATGTGCTGTTTTAACCTTCACAAGGACCGGGCGTAGCCACACTTAATTCAGCTAAAGTGAGAGAGACAGACACCCGCCAGTCACCTTTAAGCAACGAGTGCTCGTAACGGTGAAACCAGTCTCGCGTAAGCGTACGCGTAATGTCGGTCCGGGCCGCTTCATCTCACAATACCGCCGAAGCAAAGTATGACATGCTGGTAAGCAGTATGACTAGTATCGCCCACAACTCATTGTGTTCTACTCGTGCATATCATCTACGCATAGACCTGGCTCATGATGCCATTGTTGGGGAACGTAGTATTTTAAAATTTTCCTACGATCACGCAAGATCTATCTACCAGATGCATAGCAACGAGAGGGGAGAGTGTGTCTACGTACCCTCGTAGACCGGGAGCGGAAGCGTCAAGTGACGCGGTTCATGTTGTCGAACTTCTTCGCGATCCAACCGATCAAGCACCGAACGTACGGCACCTCCGCGTTCAGCACACGTTCAGCTTGATGACGTCCCACGAGCTCTTGATCCAGTTGAGCTTCACGGGAGAGTTTCGTCAGCACGACGGCGTGGTGACGGATATGATGTATTCACCGGCGCAGGGCTTCGCCTAAGCACCGCGACGGTATGACCGAGGTGTGTTTCTGTGGAGGGGGGCACCGCACACGGCTGGAATAATTCAACTTGTGTGTCTTTGGGTGCCCCCCTGCCCCCGTATATAAAGGAGCAAGGGGGGAGGCCGGCCGGCCCTTGTTTGGTGCGGCTAGGGGTGCAATCCTACTAGGAATAGGATTGCAATCCTATTCCTAGTAGGAACCACCAAAGAAGGAAGAGAGGGAATAGGAAAAGAAGAAGAGGTGGCGCCCCCCAACTCCTAGTCCAACTAGGAACCCTAGGTGGGGCGCCGGCCATCCCTATGGGCTGCCTCTCTCTTTTCCATAAGGCCCACTATGAAGTGACGTTTGATAGCACACAAGGTGTTCCTACGGTATTCGGGAGTTGCATAATCTCATAGTCATAGGAACATGTATAAGTCATGAAGAAAGCAATAGCAGAAAAACTAAACGATCATAGTGCTATGCTAACGGATGGGTCTTGTCCATCACATCATTCTCCTAATGATGTGATCCCGTTGATCAAATGACAACTCATGTCTATGGCTAGGAAACATAACCATCTTTGATCAATGAGCTAGTCTAGTAGAGGCATACTAGGGACATACTGTTTTGTCTATGTATCCACACATGTACTAAGTTTCCGGTTAATACAATTCTAGCATGAATAAAAGACATTTATCATGATATAAGGAAATACAAATAACATCTTTATTATTGCCTCTAGGGCATATTTCCTTCAAGAACTCCTTCATACGGACTCCGAATTGGGTGATTCTTTTTTGTTGGAAACTAGATTTTATACACTTTCCAACCCAATTGGATTCACCTTCAAATTCGTCCGGAGCGTTGAGATACCAACGAAACAATCTGACGCTGCAGCAGAATCCGAGTCAAACTACAAGTCCAAAGGTGTTACATCACCTCCAATTGGGCCCATGAGCCTTGTACGACCTAGGGTTAGTTTTAGGCTGCCTTGGGACGTCCTTCCACCTCCTTGGCCGCCACCCCTTGCTCCTATATAAGTAGATCCATCTATTAGCTTTTTCTTTGGGATTTGTTTAGTCAAAAAGTTAGCCATTGCAACTTCGTGTACTTCGTTTGTGTCCAACGACCAGACCAAGACCGCTTACGGATCCCCACATCTATCAATACATCATTTATATTTGCAATATTCAGATTGCTTTATCATGTTCTTGCTTGTTCTTCGATTGCATGCAGGAATAGACCTTCGTGGTCAGGCTGATCGTGCTTCTGGCATTATCAGTAACCCCTGGAGATTGGTTTAGCGATTGCTAAGGCGCAACGTCGTGCACGTTTGTAGTCGGATCGTCAAAGTCATCTCCACCAAATCGATAGTTATCATCTCATTGAAAGATCGAGACACCCTCGCCTCTATCAAGTGGTATCAGTTTTCAGGTTGCTCGGTGAGAATTTCCAGTTATTCCTAGATTAGATTTATTTTCTTACCTATTGTCCAAGAAAAAGTCCAAAAAAAAAAGTTAGATCTATTCATCCTTTGTCCAAGCCAGTCTGAGCCTTTGCAATTTTCTTTTCATTGTTTGCATTATTGAATTATCGGTTGCATCGTCATGTCGAGTTGCTGGTCTTAGTGTCTAGTTCGTTAGAGTTTCGAGTTCTGTTCACATTAGTCACGTCGCCGCTGCATCGTTATCCCTTCCGCTGTCCACCACCTCATCCATCAATTTTCACCTCGTGCTACCCATCGTTCATTGTCACAATCATAGTTGAAGTCGTTCGCATCTTTGCTTGATCCAATCTGCATCTTATCTAGTTTGTCTTGGAAAGAGGGAGAAAGAAAAAAAAAGACAGAGAAAAAAAAGTAAAAAAAAGAGGAGAGAAAGAAAAAGAAAAAAAAAGTGTGAGAAAAAAGAAAAAGAAAAATAAGGAAAAGAAAGTTGGAGAGAGTGTTGTTGTATATTCTGCTTGGCAGTTGTTTTCATCATTATCTTTATTGTCGTTGTGATCTTCACTTATATCTTGCTGTCCAGAGCTAATTCGTATCCTTTATTGATGCTAGTTGTGCTACACCGTGACATCATTAGTGTTCTAGGCTCGCGTCTCTAGTCCGGTCTAGCCTAGGACCAGCACAGTACCGTCGTTGAGCGTTTATTCAACATTGCATCTCTGAATAGATTATTGCTAATCTTTTGCTACCATATATAGCCAACCCAGCTCCACATATTTCTACACCGTGCATATTTACGTTCACCTGGCAATCGCTTTACTCAATCTTTGGAGTTATTTGACACCGCTGGTTGCCTATCACCACCTGCTGCATGGTAAGAACTTGTAAGATATTGATATTTGCTTTACTGTGAGCGCTTTACCACCACATCCTAGTAGTTCATAGGAACTTTATTCTCGAATTTTGTTTCTTGTTTCTACTAATCATGACAGTTACCGGAGACAGAAGTTCTTGGACGACGGATACATCTTCACCATCACGAGACGTGGGACAACACACACAAGCACATGGTCAGGTTATTTCTTTACCGTCATTTGAGGGTAGATTTAATCCTGCTATTTATCTAGCTTGGGAGCTTGAAGTAGAAACCGTTTTTAGTCACCATCATTTTTCTGAACTTGAGAGAGTACGAGCTGCCACTGGAGTATTTACTGGTTTTGCTTCTGTTTGGTGGAGTGTGCATTGTAAGAAAAATATTGATAACCAACCCACAACTTGGAAAGATTTGAAGGCTGTAATGAGAAAACATTTTTTCCCTCCTTACTATCGCCGTGAATTGCTTCGTAAATTAGAACAATTAAAACAAGGCAGTAACACTATTCATGCTTATTACCAAAAGTTCAAATCTTATATGCATCATTGTGACATAGAAGAATCTAAGGATGATACAATGAATAGATTTTTTGGTGGTTTGAACCATGATATTCGTGCAAGATTTCAGTATATTCCTCGTTGCATTATTGGTATGTATGTTCGTGCTTGTACCTTTGAGAGACAAATACAGTAGGATGCATTGTGTGACTACAACAACTACTATTCCAGTTCATGCTCACCACCACTGGTTGGTTCCTCCACCATTGCAGCCACCTAGTTTAGATAATCATGTTACTATCATGAATGCGTCATGTGATCAAACAACTAAAATACCAACAATTTTGAGTGCACCCATTGAATTAACTGTTGATGCAAAAGAATTATGTGAATCGGAGAATAAATCAGATTTGGATAAAATACATTTGAAAATAATTGTGCCAATGTTTAATCATTTTGATATGACCTCTAATTTTGGTGACGATTCTATGTCAAATGACTTATTGCATGTTTGCTTATTTAAGCATGTTGTAGCCTGTGAATTTCATGCAAGTAAGGTTTATTCACCAATGTTGGGATGATTTAATGATGAACATTGTCAATCTTTTGATATGAATAAGAGCTTCACTTATTTGTGCAAACTGAGTTGCAATATTTTCATGCCTTCTACTTCTTGTGATAATATTTTGGGTTCATATTTTATAAATTACAAAAGTTACTCATCTATACATGTGTCATATGTGCGAAAATTAAGGGAAGTAAAAATGGATGACATATACATATACAACATGTACACCTTGTCTTTTTTGTTACCCACATTTCAGATTAAGCAACGCCGAGGACGGCTTTATTTTCAAAAAAGGGAGGATGATGAGGACATGACTACCTTGGATACGACCAAAAATATTGCATACATGTATATTTGTGAGGTGATTTCTAATGCAAATTATGCAACAATTTATTTATGTCATCCAGAACAAAAATACTTCACACACTTTTGTGCCATGTCTAATTCCAGGTGTATGGGACATTTGTACAATCCACATATGAAGATAAGGGAAAAAGATAAGTTTAGGTGCTGTTTAAAAAGTTCTCTCACGTCACTTTTGGGCCAAGAGAAGATAGAGTCCAAGTCTCTCACGTTCTGCATCCAGATTCGGACTGCACAAACATACCTGACTCAAAACGGCAAGAACTCCTTCATACGGACTCCGAATTGGGTGATTCTTTTTTTGTTGGAAACTAGATTTCATACACTTTCCAACCCAATTGGATTCACATTCAAATTCTTCCAGAGAGTTGAGATACCGACGAAACAATCTGATGCTGCAGCAGAATCCGAGTCAAACTACAAGTCCAAAGGTGTTACATCACCTCCAATTGGGCACATGAGCCTTGTACGACCTAGGGTTAGTTTTAGGCTGCCTTGGGACGTCCTTCCACCTCCTTGGCCGCCACCCCTTGCTCCTATATAAGTAGATCCATCTATTAGCTTTTTCTTTGGGATTTGTTTAGTCAAAAAGTTAGCCATTGCAACTTCGTGTACTTCATTTGTGTCTAACGACCAGACCAAGACCGCTTACGGATCCACACATCTATCAATACATCATTTATATTTGCAATATTCAGATTGCTTTATCATATTCTTGCTTGTTCTTCGATTGCATGCAGGAATAGACCTTCGTGGTCAGGCTGATCGTGCTTCTGGCATTATCAGTAACCCCTGGAGATTGGTTTAGCGATTGCTAAGGCGCAACATCGTGCACGTTTGTAGTCGGATCGTCAAAGTCGTCTCCACCAAATCGATAGTTATCATCTCATCGAAAGATCGGGACACCCTCGCCTCTATCAGGCAGAGTCTGATCTGGATGTCTTTGCCCCTGCGTCCCATCCCGTGCTCCGCCACTGGCCTCCTCCCTCCTCCTTCGTCACCACCCGTTGTGTTGTTGTCATGCTCCTTGATACGTCTCCATCGAATCTACTTTTCCTAACACTTTTCCTCTTGTTTTGGACTCTAGTTTGCATGATTTGAATGAAACTAACCCGACTGACGCTATTTTCAGCAGAACTACCATGGTGTTGTGTTTTGTGCAGAAATAAAAGTTCTCGGAATGGAACAGAACTTTTTGGAGAATTGTTTTACAATAAAAGAAAAATACTGGAGCCAAGAACCACCGGAGGGGGCCCCTGGTTGAGCACAACCCACCAGGATGCCCCCCTCCAAGCGCTCCCAGGTGGGTTGCGCCCACCTGCTGGCCCCGCAGACCCTATCTCTGACTCATTAAATACCCGTATTTCGAGAGAAAAATCAAGGAGGAAGAATTATCGTGTTTCACGATGATGTCTACACACGCTTCTACTCTTGTAGACTATGTTGGGCCTCCAAGCGCAGAGGTTTGTAGGACAACAACAATTTCCCTCAAGTGGATGACCTAAGGTTTATCAAACTCAGGGAAGTAGAGGTTGAAGATGGTCTCTTTCAAGCAACCCTGCAACTAAGATACAAGAAGTCTCTTGTGTCCCCAACACACCTAATACAACTAGGAGTTGTATAGGTGCACTAGTTCGGCGAAGAGATGGTAAAATATGGATGATAGGAGTGGCAAAGTAAAGTAATATAAATCTGTAATAAAAAGTGCAGCAAGCAAACAAGTGGTAAACGTGAGCACAAATGGTATTGCAATGGTGGAAACAAGGCCTAGGGATCATACTTTCACTAGTGGCAACTCCCAACAACATTAACATAATCGAATCACATGATATTTCCCATAAAACATGCAATGGAGACGCACCCGGAGGTCATTCCTTCGTGGTCAAGAGAGGACGAGAATTATGTAGGGCTACAAAAGCACACCTTAAAGTTCGTAGTTCTCAATCTAAGGATTTCCCAATGTCACCGCGGCCATCCAAAGAGAGTCCCACAATCACCACAACATATCTAAAGGATAGTCAAAGACAAGCACCAAGAGACTCTCAATCTTCAATCAACACACAAGAGAGGAAATCACTCATGAAAATATTTTTCTAATCCATGTCCAATAGACCGCTGTCACCTTGGTCTCGGGGATTATACTAGATAAAGACAAGTGAGTACATCAATCCAATACATAGAGGAAGGGGAAACATCATGGGATCACCCTAGATTAACATAGCCTATGATCACAACGAAGATCACATCATGGGAGAGAGAGATAACCACATAGCTACTGGTAGAAACCTCAGCCCCGAGGAGGAACTACTCCCGCATCATGGAGGGAGGAAGCAACGTCGATGGAGATGAATCCGGGGGCACTTCCCCATCCCGGCAGGGTGCCGGCTGATGTCTACACACGCTTCTACACTTGTAGACTATGTTGGGCCTCCAAGCGCAGAGGTTTGTAGGACAGCAGCAATTTCCCTCAAGTGGATGACCTAAGGTTTATCGAACTCAGGGAAGTAGAGGTTGAAGATGGTCTCTCTCAAGCAACCCTGCAACTAAGATACAAGAAGTCTCTTGTGTCCCCAACACACCTAATACACTTGTTAGATGTATAGGTGCACTAGTTCGGCGAAGAGATGTTAAATGGCAAGTGATATGGATGGCAAAACAAAGTAATATAAATCTGTAATAAAAAGTGCAGCAAGCAAACAAGTGGTAAACGTGAGCACAAATGGTATTGCAATGGTGGAAACAAGGCCTAGGGATCATACTTTCACTAGTGGCAACTCCCAACAACATTAACATAATCGAATCACATGATATTTCCCATAAAACATGCAATGGAGACGCACCCGGAGGTCATTCCTCCGTGGTCAAGAGAGGACGAGAATTATGTAGGGCTACAAAAGCACACCTCAAAGTTCGTAGTTCTCAATCTAAGGATTTTCCAATGTCACCGCGGCCATCCAAAGAGAGTCCCACAATCACCACAACATATCTAAAGGATAGTCAAAGACAAGCACCAAGAGACTCTCAATCTTCAATCAACACACAAGAGAGGAAATCACTCATGAAAATATTTTTCTAATCCATGTCCAATAGACCGCTGTCACCTTGGTCTCGGGGATTATACTAGATAAAGACAAGTGAGTACATCAATCCAATACATAGAGGAAGGGGAAATATCATGGGATCACCCTAGATTAACATAGCCTATGATCACAACGAAGATCACATCATGGGAGAGAGAATTGACCACATAGCTACTGGTAAGAACCTCATCCCCGAGGAGGAACTACTCCCGCATCATGGAGGGAGGAAGCAACGTCGATGGAGATGAATCCGGGGGCACTTCCCCGTCCCGGCAGGGTGTCGGCACAGGAATTCTGGTCCCCCGAAGCTTGATGACGATGGCGGCGGAGATCGGAATTGCGTTTGGAGAAAAGGGGTCCGGGATGAGGGTTTCTGCAACGGGTGTTAAATATATGCCAAAGGGGGGCATCAGCGGAAGTCTGGGGGGCCCAGGCGCCCCCCCGACGCGGCCAGGAGGGGGGCCGCCTGGGCAGGCCGCCTGGAGCCCCCGTGGCCCCCCTCTGGCCCTACTTTGGCCGCAAGGAAGCTTCCGGAACGCTGATTTTTTATATAATTTTTCCGGGATTTTTCTGGCAGTTTACGTGATGGGAAAACCTGAAATACAAAAACAGCAGAAAACAGAAACTGGCACTGGGGTGCACTGAGTTAATAGGTTAGTCCAAATATGATCAAAAGTGTATGGAAGTGTATAAATATCATAGCAATATCACCCAAAAGAGGCATGGAGCAAGCATAAATTATAGATATGTTTTGGACGTATCAACATCCCCAAGCTTAATTCCTGCTCATCCTCGAGTAGGTAAATGATAACAAGTATAATTTCTGTGGTGACATGCTATTAACCATATAAGGACTTTTTCATAGTCACATGACAAAAGCTTACTGAGACAATGAATCTGTAGTAATTAAGTTGCCTCATGAGAAAATTACAAAGAACTGAAAGTTTTACAATATGATATTGAAACATCAAATAGATTTGCAATGAACATGGTGTGTAATATGATAAAGTGATATCTCGCTTG
>LR738716.1:325463482-325483482 GCA_902687465.1 Secale cereale
CCGGTCCTTCGCGGGCCACGAGCGGGCCGCGAAGACCGCTCGTCACGTCCAGGCTGAACCGTAATAGTCAAAGTGGACATATTGGTATAAGCAAATGTATGTCCAAAATGCTCTAATAATCCATGATGTTCTCATTTCTACCTACTTACCTAGAATATGAATAACCTCGCGGGAATTTCATAATTTCACCACCACTGTAACAGAATGAAAGCTAATACCCTATATGCCCTTTGTGCAAACTGGGTGACGAGCATGCCACTCATCTCTTTGCCCAGTGCCCCTTAGCTACTGGAATTAGCGGTTTCTGCCTAACTAAATTCAGATCTAATGTCACTTATGCCAAACATGCAAACCCAGAGTCTGATGGTATGGTGGACAGTGGCGATAGAGCTACTCGCTGGAGCCGGGAAAAAGGCTTTCTCTTCCCTGGTTATGGGCTTGTGTCTGTGTGATGGCACATCTGGAGGGAGAGAAATATTAGGATTTTTAACAACCAGGTTGCATCTTTTTTCACCGTATGTGATGCCCTATATGCAGAGTGGAGAACATGGATGGCAGCTGGCTTAAAAGGGGTTTAGTAGATTAGTGAGATGTAGGATGTTCCCATAGTTCGGTTGTAGGTTTTATTTCCTTTTATCCTTGTACAGATTCTTCTTGTAAACAGGTGTTTATGCCTTCCTTCTTAATGAATAAAAATGCAGCGTTTCATCAAATCCCTAACATTGGAGCGCTCAAATAGACGGGCGCAGCAACGCGCAGCATCAATGATCTAGTTTGTTTCTTATAGCACACACCACTACTTTGTTTATGTATTTTCTGAACTATACAATTAATAAGGGAGAAAAAAAGGTGGAACAATGAAAAGGAAAGAAGAAGAAAACAGCAGAATAAGGGCATCTCCAGCCGTTGCCCCCCAGGAGGGGCTAAAAATAGCCCCCTGGGGGCGCACCGGCGCTAAACCGCACATTGGGGGCGTGATGCCCCCAGTCGCGGTCCCCCACGGGTTTTTAAAATGTTCAAATTCGGCGCAAACACGATTCAAATTTAACGCAAACACGGACGAGTTCGTTCAAATTTAAACATATTTTACACACAAAAAAACTACCGCGGGCTACCCCGCCGTCTCCCTCGCCGCCCGCCTCGCCGCCCGCCCACGCGGTTCTACATGCTGAGGAGGCTGTAGGACCGCGTGTAGTCACAGCCGTCGTCGTCGTCGTCGCCGCCCCCGCCTACGCCTCCGCCGTCCCTGCTGCATCCCTCCCCCGGTTGGCGCGGCGGGATGGACGGTCCGGGGGCGTCGTCGTCGTCGCTATCGAGGACGACGACACCGTCCTCGTCCTCGTGCCCACGTTTGCGGGCGGCGATCTCCTCCAGGGCCCGGCACTGCCGGACCATCTCCTCGCGCAGGTAGTCGTCGCGCGACCACCTCATGGCGTCCTCATCGGAGAACCCGCGCCGGGCTATCTCCTCGTACTCCGGGGGGAGGCCGGGCTCCGCCTTGGGCTCGAGGAGGGCGCCGGAGCTGCGGGTACGCGCGCTGACAGGTGTGTCCTGGGGCTCCGGCTTGATGGGGGCGGAGGTGGAGGCAGGGAGAGCCGCCAGACAAGAAGGAGGACACCCCGGTCTCCATGCGCCTCGGCGTCCAGGAGCTCCCCCGGCGGCGTGAGAAGGACGGGGGAGCGGGGTACTCGAGGCGCGGCGTGTTGCCGCCCTCGATGTACTCAAGGACGGACTCCAACGTGCGCCTGGGCACTCCCCACCACCGGCGCCGACCGTCGGCATTGAACCTGCCGGAGGGCACGACGCCGTTGGTGGCCTCGAGCTGCTCGTCGTGCTGTTGGAAATATGCCCTAGAGGCAATAATAAAAGAGTTATTATTATATTTCCTTGTTCATGATAATCGTTTATTATCCATGCTATAATTGTATTGATTGGAAACTCATATACATGTGTGGATGAATAGACAAACTTTGTGTCCCTAGTAAGCCTCTACAGGACTAGCTCGTTGATCAAAGATGACCGCGGTTTCCAGGTCATAGACATGAGTTGTCATTTGATAACGGGATCACATCATTAGGAGAATGATGTGATGGACGAGACCCAAACGTTAAACATAGCTTTTGATCGTATCAGTTATCGCTATAGTTTTCTGCATGTCAAGTATAAGTTCCTATGACCATGAGATCATGTAACTCACTGACACCGTAGGAGTGCTTTGTGTGTGCCAAACGTTACAACGTAACTGGGTGACTATAAAGGTACTCTACAGGTATCTCCGAAGGTGTCTGTTGAGTTGACATGGATCGAGACTGGGATTTGTCACTCCGTGTGACGGAGAGGTATCTCCGGGCCCACTCGGTAATACGTCATCTCAATGAGCAAAAAGTGACTAAGTGGTTGGTCACGGGATTATGTATTACGGTAACGAGTAAAGAGACTTGCCGGTAACGGGATTGAACTAGGTATAGAGATACCGACGATCGAATCTCGGGCAAGTAACATACCGACGAGACAAAGGGAACTGTATACGGGATTGCCTGAATCCTTGACATCGTGGTTCATCCGATGAGATCATCGAGGAACGTGTGGGAACCAATATGGGTATCCAGATCCCGCTATTGGTTATTGGCCTGGGAGTGTCTCGGTCATGTCTGCATAGTTTCCGAACCCGCAGGGTCTACACACTTAAGGTTCGGTGACGCTAGGGTTGTTAGTGAGAACAGTGCATGGTTACCGAAGGTTGTTCGGAGTCCCGGATGAGATCCCGGACGTGACGAGGGTCTCCGGAATGGTCCGGGGACGAAGATTGATATATAGGATGAAAGGTTTCGGAGTCCGGAAGTGTTCCGGGGAGCAACGGGAAGTTGGCGGATGACCGAAAGGGGTTTCGGGGTCCCGGAAAGGGTTTCGGGCCTAATGGGCCACAAAGGGGAGACGCAACAGCCCTCATAGGGCTGTGCGCCCCCCTAGGGCCCTCTCCTTGTGCGCCAAGGGGGCTGGACCCCCCTAGGGCTGCCGCACCCCCTTAGGCTTGGGGGGCAAGGCACCTGGGGGGGGAAACCCTAGCCCCAGGGGGCGCCGCCCCTCCCCATCTGCCCTGGCCGCCGGCCCCTAGGGGAAACCCTAGGGCGCCCCCTCCCCTCTACTCCCCCTATATAAAGAGAGGCAGAGGGAGGGCAGCCACACACGTTCGTGCCTCGGCGCTGCCCTCCCTCTCCCACGTCCATCTTCGTTTTCCCGCGGTGCTTGGCGAAGCCCTGCTGGAATCCTCCACCACCATCTCCACCACGCCGTCGTGCTGCCGGTGTCTCCATCAACCTCTCCTCCACCCCTTGCTGGATCAAGAAGGAGGAGACGTCCCCGAGCTGTACGTATGAAGAACGCGGAGGCACCGTTGCTTCGGTGCTAGGATCTTCGGCGATCTGAATCGCGGCGAGTACGACTCCATCAACCGCGTTCTTGAACGCTTCCGCTTAGCGATGTACAAGGGTATGTGGATCCAACTCTCCCCTCGTAGATGCATCTCCTAGATTGATCTTGGTGAACGTAGAAATTTTTTTTGTTTCCCATGCAACGTTCCCCAACAGTGGTATCAGAGCTAGGATCTTGCGTAGATGCTTTCACGAGTAGAACACAAAAGGGTTTGTGGACGTTGATGTTTAGATTGCTTCCCTCCTTAGTCTTTCTTGATTCAGCGGTATTATGGGATGAAGCGGCCCGGACCAACTTTACATGTCCACGTACATGAGACCGGTTCCATCGACAGACATGTGACTTTTGTTGCATAAGATGGCTGGCGGGTGTCTGTCTCTCCTATCTTAGTTGAATCGGAACAGAACAAGGCAGTCCTTGTAGAAGGTTAAATAGCAACTTAAATATCACTGTTGTCGCTTTGCGTAGGTAAGAAGCGTTCTTGCTAGATACCCATAGCAGCCACGTAAAACATGCAACAACAAATTAGAGGACGTCTAACTTGTTTTTGCAGGGTATGTATGTGATATGATATGGCCAATGACATGATGAGATATATTTGATGTATGAGATGATCATGTTGTAATAGTTAATATCGACTTGCATGTCGATGTATACGGCAACCGGCAGGAGCCATAGGGTTGTCTTTAATTTTTGTATGACCTGCGTGTCAATCATTAAGCGCTTTGTAATGTTTTACTTTATCGCTAAACGGTAGCAATAGTAGTAAGAGCATGGTGGGCGCGCGACAACCCCGATGGCGACACGATGATGGAGATCATGATGATGGGGATCATGGTGTGGTGCCGGTGACGATGGAGATCATGCCGGTGCTTTGGAGATGGAGATCAAAAGCACGAGTTGATGGCCATATCATGTCACTTATGATTTGCATGTGATGTTAATCCTTTTATGCATCTTATTTTGCTTAGGACGACGGTAGCATTATAAGATGATCCTTCACTAAAATTTCAAGATAAAATTGTGTTCCCCCCGAGTGTGCGCCGTTGCGAAGGTTCGTCGTTTCGAAGCACCACGTGATGATCGGGTGTGATAGACTCTACGTTCGCATACAACGGGTGCAAGCCAGTTTTGCACATGCAGAACACTCGGGTTAGACTTGACGAGCCTAGCATGTACAGACATGGCCTCGGAACACGGAGGACCGAAAGGTCGAGCATGAGTCATATAGTAGATATGATCAACATGTTGATGTTCACCATTGACACCACCTCATCTCACGTGATGATCGGACTTGGGTTGGTGAATTTGGATCATGTCACGCTCGAATGACCAGAAGGTTTTGTCGATCCAAAGAATGCTGACAAAGTATGCAGGCTCCAGCGTTCCATTTATGGGCTGGTGCAAGCATCTCGGAGTTGGAATCTTCGCTTTGATGAGGTGATCAAAGCGTTTGGGTTTATACAAGTTTACAATGAAGCTTGTATTTACAAGAAAGTGAGTGGGAGCTCTATAGCGTTTCTGATATTATATGTGGATGACATATTGCTGATTGGAAACAATATAGAATTTTTGGATAGCGTGAAGGGGTATTTGAACAAGAGTTTTTCGATGAAGGATCTCGGTGAAGCTGCTTTCATATTGGGCATCAAGATCTATAGAGATAGATCAAGACGCTTGATAGGACTTTCACAAAGTACATACCTTGATAAAGTTTTGAAGAAGTTCAAAATGGATCAATCCAAGAAGGGGTTCTTGCCGGTATTGCAAGGTACAAAGTTGAGTAAGACTCAATGCCCAGTGACTGCGGAAGATAGAGAAAAGATGAGTGTCGTCCCCTATGATTCAGCCATAGGCTCTATCATGTATGCAATGCTGTGCACAAGACCAGATGTCAGCCTTGCCATAAGTATGGCCGGAAGGTTTCAAAGTAATCCTGGTATGGATCACTGGACAGCGGTCAAGAATATCCTAAAGTACCTGAAAAGGACTAAGGAAATGTTTCTCGTTTATGGAGGTGATCAAGAGCTCGTCGTAAAGGGTTACGTCGATGCAAGCTTTGACACTGATCCGGATGACTCTAAGTCTCAAACCGGATACGTATATATTCTCAACGGGGGAGCGGTAAGCTGGTGCAGTTCCAAGCAAAGCGTGGTAGCCGATTCTACATGCGAAGCGGAGTACATAGCTGCCTCGGAGGCAGCAAAGGAAGGTGTCTGGATGAAGGAGTTCATGACAGATCTTGGAGTTGTGCCTAGTGCACTGAACCCAATGACTCTGTTTTGTGACAACACTGGTGCCATTGCTCTAGCCAAGGAACCAAGGTTTCACAAGAGGACCAGACACATAAAGCGACGCTTCAATTCCATCCGCGATTCAGTCAAGGAGGAGGACATAAGCATTTGCAAAGTACACACGGATTTGAATGTTGCAGATCCGTTGACTAAGCCTCTTCCACGGGCTAAGCATGATCAACACCAAGACTCTATGGGTGTTAGATTCATTACCTTGTAATGCTAGATTATTGACTCTAGTGCAAGTGGGAGACTGTTGGAAATATGCCCTAGAGGCAATAATAAAAGAGTTATTATTATATTTCCTTGTTCATGATAATCGTTTATTATCCATGCTATAATTGTATTGATTGGAAACTTAAATACATGTGTGGATAAATAGACAAACTTTGTGTCCCTAGTCAGCCTCTTCAGGACTAGCTCGTTGATCAAAGATGACCGCGGTTTCCAGGTCATAGACATGAGTTGTCATTTGATAACGGGATCACATCATTAGGAGAATGATGTGATGGACGAGACCCAAACGTTAAACATAGCTTTTGATCGTATCAGTTATCGCTATAGTTTTCTGCATGTCAAGTATAAGTTCCTATGACCATGAGATCATGTAACTCACTGACACCGTAGGAGTGCCTTGTGTGTGTCAAACGTCGCAACGTAACGGGGTGACTATAAAGGTACTCTACAGGTATCTCCGAAGGTGTCTGTTGAGTTGACATGGATCGAGACTGGGATTTGTCACTCCGTGTGACGGAGAGGTATCTCCGGGCCCACTCGGTAATACGTCATCTCAATGAGCTCAAAGTGACTAAGTAGTTAGTCACGGGATTATGTATTACGGAACGAGTAAAGAGACATGCCGGTAACGAGATTGAACTAGGTATAGAGATACCGACGATCGAATCTCGGGCAAGTAACATACCGACGAGACAAAGGGAACTGTATACGGGATTACCTGAATCCTTGACAATGTGGTTCATCCGATGAGATCATCGAGGAACGTGTGGGAACCAATATGGGTATCCAGATCCCGCTATTGGTTATTGACCTGGGAGTATCTCGGTCATGTCAGCATAGTTTCCGAACCCGCAGGGTCTACACACTTAAGGTTCGGTGACGCTAGGGTTGTTAGTGAGAACAGTGCATGGTAACCGAAGGTTGTTCGGAGTCTCGGATGAGATCCCGGACGTGACGAGGGTCTCCGGAATGGTCCGGGGACGAAGATTGATATATGGGATGAGAGTAAACGGAGTCCGGAATTGTTCTGGGGAACATCGGGAAGGAATCGGAGAACCGAAAGGTGTTTCGGGGGCCACGGTAAATGTTACGGGCCCTATGGGCCATAAGTGGGGAGACGCAACAGCCCACACAAGGGCTGTGCGCCCCCTCTAGGCTCCTCCACCTGCGCCTAAGGGGCTGGGCCCCCCTAGGGCAGCCGCACCCCTAGGACTTAGGGGGCAAGGCGCCTGGGGGGGGGAACCCTTCCCCTTGGCCGCCACCCCCTAGGGGGAACCCTAGGGGCGCCCCCTCCTCTCTCTCCCCCCTATATAAAGAGAGGTAGAGGGAGGGCAGCAATACAAGTTCGTGCCTCGGCATTGCCCTCCCTCTCCACGAATATCTTCGTCTAGTTTGCAGTGCTTGGCGAAGCCCTGCTGAAATTCCTTCACCACCATCTCCACCACGCCGTCGTGCTGCTGGGTTTCTCCGTCAACTTCTCCTTCCCCCTTGCTGGATCAAGAAGGAGGAGACGTCCCCGAGCTTTACGTGTGTTGAACGCGGAGGCACCGTCCGTTCGGTGCTGGGATCTTCGGCGATTTGAATCGCGGCGAGTACGACTCCATCAACCGCGTTCTTGAACGCTTCCGCTTAGCGATCTACAAGGGTATGTGGATCCGACTCTTCCCTCGTAGATGCATCTCCTAGATTGATCTTGGTGAGCGTAGGAAAATTTTTGTTTCCCATGCAACGTTCCCCAACAGTGGCATCATGAGCTAGGATCTTGCGTAGATGTTTTCACGAGTAGAACACAAAGGGGTTTGTGGGCGTTGATGTTTAGATTGCTTCCCTCTTTGGTCTTTCTTGATTCAGCGGCATTATGGGATGAAGCGGCCCGGACCAACTTTACATGTCCACGTACATGAGACTGGTTCCATCGACAGACATGCGACTTTTGTTGCATAAGATGGCTGGCGGGTGTCTGTCTCTCCTATCTTAGTTGAATCGGATTCGACGAAGGCGGTCCTTGTAGAAGGTTAAATAGCAACTTAAATATCACCGTTGTGGCTTTGCGTAGGTAAGAAGCGTTCTTGCTAGATACCCATAGCAGCCACGTAAAACATGCAACAACAAATTAGAGGACGTCTAACTTGTTTTTGCAGGGTATGTATGTGATATGATATGGCCAAAGACATGATGAGATATATTTGATGTATGAGATGATCATGTTGTAATAGTTAATATCGACTTGCATGTCGATGTATACGGCAACCGGCAGGAGCCATAGGGTTGTCTTTAATTTTTGTATGACCTGTGTGTCAATCATTAAGCGCTATGTAATGCTTTACTTTATCACTAAACGGTAGCAATAGTAGTAAGAGCATGGTGGGCGCGCGACAACCCCGATGGCGACACGATGATGGAGATCATGATGATGGGGATCATGGTGTTACGCCGGTGACGATGGAGATCATGCCGGTGCTTTGGAGATGGAGATCAAAAGCACGAGTTGATGGCCATATCATGTCACTTATGATTTGCATGTGATGTTAATCCTTTTATGCATCTTATTTTGCTTAGGACGACGGTAGCATTATAAGATGATCCCTCACTAAAATTTCAAGATAAAATTGTGTTCCCCCCGAGTGTGCGCCGTTGCGAAGGTTCGTCGTTTCGAAGCACCACGTGATGATCGGGTGTGATAGACTCTACGTTCGCATACAACGGGTGCAAGCCAGTTTTGCACATGCAGAACACTCGGGTTAGACTTGACGAGCCTAGCATGTACAGACATGGCCTCGGAACGCGGAAGACCGAAAGGTCGAGCATGAGTCATATAGTAGATATGATCAACATGTAGATGTTCACCATTGACACCACCTCATCTCACGTGATGATCGGACTTGGGTTGGTGGATCTGGATCATGTCACGCTCGAATGACCAGAGGGATGTCAATTTGAGTGGGAGTTATAAATAATTTGATTAGGTAATAACTCACTTATCATGAACAATAGTCTAAAATGTCTTTGCAAATCTTTTGTTGTAGATGGCTCGCGCAGTAGCTCCCCTGAATTTTAATGCGTTCCTAGAGAAAGCTAAACTGAAAGATGATGGGAGCAACTTTGCGGACTGGCTCCGCAATCTGAGGATCATCCTCACAGCTGCCCAAAAGGTTTATGTCCTAAATGCACCGCTAGGTGAACCCCCCGCTCCTCAGGCCTCTGCGGACGTTATGAACGCCTGGCAGTCGCGTTCGGATGACTACTCAGTAGTGCAGTGTGCCATATTGTATAGCTTGGAAGGAGGACTTCAGAGGCGTTTTGAACATCATGGAGCATATGAGATGTTCCAGGAGTTGAAGTTCATCTTTGAAAAGAATGCCAAGATCGAGAGGTATGAGACCACCGATAAATTCTTTGCTTGCAAGATGGAGGAGAATTCGTCTGTCAGTGAGCACTTACTAAAGATGTCTGGGTACTATACCCGCATAGCTGATCTGGGACTTGTGTTCCCGGATGAGGCTATCATTGACAGAATTCTCCAGTCACTCCCGCCTAGCTACAAGAGCTTCGTGCAGCAGTATAACATGCAAGGGATGAACAAAACCATCGCCGAGCTGTTTTCGATGCTGAAAGTCGCTGAGGCAGACATCCAGAAGGAGTATCAAGTGTTGATGGTCAATAAAACCACCAGTTTCAAGAAGAATGGCAAGGGCAAGAAGGGTAACTCTAAGAAGGGTGGCAAGGCAGTTGCTCATCCAGTGAAGAAACCCAAGGCTGGGCCCAAGCCAGAGACTGAGTGTTTCTATTGCAAGGGGAACGGCCACTGGAAGCGGAACTGCCCCAAGTATCTGGCAGACAAGAAGGGGGCCAACAACAACAACAAGCAAGGTATATGTGATATACATGTTATTGATGTGTACCTTACCAACTCTCGTTGTAGTGCCTGGGTATTTGATACCGGTTCGGTTGCTCAGATTTGCAACTCTAAACAGGAACTGCGGAATAAACGGAGGCTGGCGAAGGACGAAGTGACGATGCGCGTGGGAAATGGTTCCAAGGTTGATGTGATCGCCGTCGGCACGCTCGCTCTTCGATTACCATCGGGATTAGTTATGAACCTGAATAATTGTTATTTAGTGCCTGCGTTAAGCATGAACATTATATCTGGATCTTGTTTGATGCGAGACGGTTACTCATTTAAATCAGAGAATAAAGGTTGTTCTATTTATATGGGTAATATCTTTTATGGTCATGCACCCGAAGTGAGGGGTTTATTCTTATTGAATCTCGATAGTGATGATACACATGTTCATAACATTGACGCCAAAAGATGTAGAGTTGATAATGATAATACCACTTTCTTGTGGCACTGCCGTCTGGGTCATATCGGCGTAAAACGCATGAGGAAGCTCCATGCTGATGGACTTTTGGAGTCTCTTGATTTTGAATCACTTGACACATGCGAGCTGTGCCTCATGGGCAAAATGACGAGGATCCCGTTTTCAGGGACAATGGAACGGGCAAGTGACTTATTGGAAATCATACATACTGATGTGTGTGGTCCGATGAGTGTCACGGCGCGCGGTGGATATCGTTATTTTCTCACCTTCACTGACGACTTAAGTAGATATGGGTATATTTACTTAATGAAGCATAAGTCTGAAACTTTTGAAAAGTTCAAGCAATTTCAGAGTGAAGTTGAAAATCATCGTAACAAGAAGATCAAGTTCCTACGATCTGATCGAGGGGGAGAATATCTGAGTTATGAGTTTGGCAATCACTTAAGAAAGTGTGGAATTATTTCACAGTTGACGCCACCTGGAACACCACAGCGTAATGGTGTGTCCGAACGTCGTAATCGAACCCTATTAGATATGGTGCGTTCTATGATGTCTCTTGCCGATTTGCCACTATCGTTCTGGGGATATGCGTTAGAGACAGCTGCATTCACTTTAAATAGGGCTCCATCTAAGTCCGTTGAGACAACACCGTATGAACTGTGGTTTGGTAAGAAACCTAAGTTGTCTTTTCTCAAGGTTTGGGGTTGCGATGCTTATGTCAAAAGGCTTCAGCCAGAAAAGCTCGAACCCAAAGCGGACAAATGTGTCTTCATAGGATACCCAAAAGAAACTGTTGGGTACACCTTCTATCTCAGATCCGAAGGCAAAGTGTTTGTCGCTAAGAACGGGTCCTTTCTCGAGAAAGAGTTTCTCTCGAAAGAACTGAGTGGGAGGAAGGTAGAACTTGATGAGGTTATTGAACCTCTGCTTCAACCAGAGAGTTGCGCAGCACAGAAAGATGTTTTTGTGGAGCCTGCATCGGTTGAAGAGGAAGCCAATGATGATGATCAAGAAGCTTCTGATCAAGTTACTACCGAACCTCGTAGGTCGACAAGGGTACGCACTGCACCTGAATGGTATGGTAACCCTGTCTTGGAGGTCATGTTGTTAGACAACGGTGAACCTACGAGCTATGGAGAAGCGATGGTGGGCCCGGATTCCGACAAATGGTTAGAGGCCATGAAATCCGAGATGGGATCCATGTATGAAAACAAAGTATGGACTTTGGAAGTATTACCTGAAGGGCGGAAGGCCATTCAGAATAAATGGATTTTTAAGAGGAAGACGGACGCTGACGGTAATGTCACCGTGTATAAAGCTCGACTTGTGGCAAAGGGTTTTTCACAAGTTCAAGGAATTGACTACGATGAGACTTTCTCACCCGTAGTGATGCTTAAATCCGTCCGAATCATGTTAGCGATAGCTGCATATTTCGATTATGAAATTTGGCAGATGGATGTCAAAACAGCGTTCCTTAACGGTTTTCTTAAGGAAGAGTTGTATATGATGCAACCGGAAGGTTTTGTCGATCCAGAGAATGCTGACAAAGTATGCAAGCTCCAGCGTTCCATTTATGGGCTGGTGCAAGCATCTCGGAGTTGGAATCTTCGCTTTGATGAGGTGATCAAAGCGTTTGGGTTTGTACAAGTTTATAATGAAGCTTGTATTTACAAGAAAGTGAGTGGGAGCTCTATAGCGTTTCTAATATTATATGTGGATGACATATTGCTGATTGGAAACAATATAGAATTTTTGGATAGCGTGAAGGGGTATTTGAACAAGAGTTTTTCGATGAAGGATCTCGGTGAAGCTGCTTTCATATTGGGCATCAAGATCTATAGAGATAGATCAAGACGCTTAATAGGACTTTCACAAAGTACATATCTTGATAAAGTTTTGAAGAAGTTCAAAATGGATCAATCCAAGAAGGGGTTCTTGCCGGTATTGCAAGGTACAAAGTTGAGTAAGACTCAATGCCCAGTGACTGCGGAAGATAGAGAAAAGATGAGTGTCGTCCCCTATGCTTCAGCCATAGGCTCTATCATGTATGCAATGCTGTGCACAAGACCAGATGTCAGCCTTGCCATAAGTATGGCCGGAAGGTTTCAAAGTAATCCTGGTATGGATCACTGGACAGCGGTCAAGAATATCCTAAAGTACCTGAAAAGGACTAAGGAAATGTTTCTCGTTTATGGAGGTGATCAAGAGCTCGTCGTAAAGGGTTACGTCGATGCAAGCTTTGACACTGATCCGGATGACTCTAAGTCTCAAACCGGATACGTATATATTCTCAACGGGGGAGCGGTAAGCTGGTGCAGTTCCAAGCAAAGCGTGGTAGCCGATTCTACATGCGAAGCGGAGTACATAGCTGCCTCGGAGGCAGCAAAGGAAGGTGTCTGGATGAAGGAGTTCATGACAGATCTTGGAGTTGTGCCTAGTGCACTGAACCCAATGACTCTGTTTTGTGACAACACTGGTGCCATTGCTCTAGCCAAGGAACCAAGGTTTCACAAGAGGACCAGACACATAAAGCGACGCTTCAATTCCAACCGCGATTCAGTCAAGGAGGAGGACATAAGCATTTGCAAAGTACACACGGATTTGAATGTTGCAGATCCGTTGACTAAGCCTCTTCCACGGGCTAAGCATGATCAACACCAAGACTCTATGGGTGTTAGATTCATTACCTTGTAATGCTAGATTATTGACTCTAGTGCAAGTGGGAGACTGTTGGAAATATGCCCTAGAGGCAATAATAAAAGAGTTATTATTATATTTCCTTGTTCATGATAATCGTTTATTATCCATGCTATAATTGTATTGATTGGAAACTCATATACATGTGTGGATGAATAGACAAACTTTGTGTCCCTAGTAAGCCTCTACAGGACTAGCTCGTTGATCAAAGATGACCGCGGTTTCCAGGTCATAGACATGAGTTGTCATTTGATAACGGGATCACATCATTAGGAGAATGATGTGATGGACGAGACCCAAACGTTAAACATAGCTTTTGATCGTATCAGTTATCGCTATAGTTTTCTGCATGTCAAGTATAAGTTCCTATGACCATGAGATCATGTAACTCACTGACACCGTAGGAGTGCTTTGTGTGTGCCAAACGTTGCAACGTAACTGGGTGACTATAAAGGTACTCTACAGGTATCTCCGAAGGTGTCTGTTGAGTTGACATGGATAGAGACTGGGATTTGTCACTCCGTGTGACGGAGAGGTATCTCCGGGCCCACTCGGTAATACGTCATCTCAATGAGCTCAAAGTGACTAAGTGGTTGGTCACGGGATTATGTATTACGGTAACGAGTAAAGAGACTTGCCGGTAATGGGATTGAACTAGGTATAGAGATACCGACGATCGAATCTCGGGCAAGTAACATACCGACGAGACAAAGGGAACTGTATACGGGATTGCCTGAATCCTTGACATCGTGGTTCATCCGATGAAATCATCGAGGAACGTGTGGGAACCAATATGGGTATCCAGATCCCGCTATTGGTTATTGGCCTGGGAGTGTCTCGGTCATGTCTGCATAGTTTCCGAACCCGCAGGGTCTACACACTTAAGGTTCGGTGACGCTAGGGTTGTTAGTGAGAACAGTGCATGGTTACCGAAGGTTGTTCGGAGTCCCGGATGAGATCCCGGACGTGACGAGGGTCTCCGGAATGGTCCGGGGACGAAGATTGATATATAGGATGAAAGGTTTCGGAGTCCGGAAGTGTTCCGGGGAGCAACGGGAAGTTGGCGGATGACCGAAAGGGGTTTCGGGGTCCCGGAAAGGGTTTCGGGCCTAATGGGCCACAAAGGGGAGACGCAACAGCCCTCATAGGGCTGTGCGCCCCCCTAGGGCCCTCTCCTTGTGCGCCAAGGGGGCTGGACCCCCCTAGGGCTGCCGCACCCCCTTAGGCTTGGGGGGCAAGGCACCTGGGGGGGAAACCCTAGCCCCAGGGGGCGCCGCCCCTCCCCATCTGCCCTGGCCGCCGGCCCCTAGGGGAAACCCTAGGGCGCCCCCTCCCCTCTACTCCCCCTATATAAAGAGAGGCAGAGGGAGGGCAGCCACACACGTTCGTGCCTCGGCGCTGCCCTCCCTCTCCCACGTCCATCTTCGTTTTCCCGCGGTGCTTGGCGAAGCCCTGCTGGAATCCTCCACCACCATCTCCACCACGTCGTCGTGCTGCCGGTGTCTCCATCAACCTCTCCTCCACCCCTTGCTGGATCAAGAAGGAGGAGACGTCCCCGAGCTGTACGTATGAAGAACGCGGAGGCACCGTTGCTTCGGTGCTAGGATCTTCGGCGATCTGAATCGCGGCGAGTACGACTCCATCAACCGCGTTCTTGAACGCTTCCGCTTAGCGATCTACAAGGGTATGTGGATCCAACTCTCCCCTCGTAGATGCATCTCCTAGATTGATCTTGGTGAACGTAGAAAAATTTTTTGTTTCCCATGCAACGTTCCCCAACACGTGCCGGCGGCGGAAGTACGGCTCCCAGATTGTGCTGTCGGGGGCGTACCTGGGCCCCTCCCTCGCCGCACGCGACAGGGACGAGTGGATGCGTGCGATCTCTGCACGCCGCGCCACGCTGGTGGGTACCGGGGGCACCGGCACGCCGCCGACGCTGATCCTCCACGCCCCGGGCACCCGCATGCCCGGCGGGACCGGGTACTCGGCCTCGAAAAGGAGGCGAGCCTCATCCTCGTGGAGATGACGGCGCCCGAACCCGTTCGCCGCCTCGCCGTCGCCTGGGAAACGCTCCGCCATGCTTTCTCAACTGGTGACGGCGAGAGAAGGAAAGGGGGAGAAATGAGCGCGTCGTCGGAGGATGATCGGGGCGAGTCTCTCCGGCGCGCTTCGGTCGGCTTTTATAGGCGGAGAAGCCGCGTGGTAGGCTTGGCCGGCGCATTACGCTTGGCGTGATTGCGTGGCGGCCGAGGGACGCGTCGCCCAGCCTTCACTGCGCCGCCCGTGAGGCATCAATTGAGGCTGACAGGCGCGGCAGCGCGCGACAGCTTTGGCATTGATTCGCCGCGGGAAACGAGGTGATGAGGACGACGAAGGGGCGAGAAGAGCGTTGAGCCGCTGACGCGGCGGGCTCGCGGCTCTTCACGCCAAAAACGATTCGCCCGGCGCCCCCGAGCGACCCCCAGCGCGCCGGGTTCGGGTTGGGTCCGCCGGCGCCAATTTCGGCCCGAGCCGGCGAAAACTGGGCTCCTGGGGCATGACTGGGACGATTTTTTGGCGCCGGCGGACGAAAAAACGCCTGGGGGTCCTTCTTGGGGGCGCGGCTGGAGATGCTCTAATACTATTATACTGATGTCACCTATGGTGAGATTTACCTTTTCCTTTTGTTGATCTGGTCATGAATTTTTTTTGTCATAGGCTCCTCGTAGTCAAGAGGAACGTCTCCTTTCACTAAACGCGCATCGTCGAAAATACTGAAATAAATCCAGGATAAATGCGAGCACCAGGACCTGTACCTTGGTGGGCTGGGGAAACCACTATCCACCTAACCATCCAACTACAGGTTGGTTCGTGTAATGGAAAGCCGTTGCAACAATGGAAGAGCAGTAGATCAGAGGGAATGGGGGATATGGCTAGGAGGGTGGTGTCGGTTTGACGGTGGTGGTTATATGGGGAAAAAGTTGTGCATTCCAAAATCAAGCAGCAAATATGTAGCCGTACCCAAGAAAAATACCAAACCTTGTTCAAAAAATATATAGTAAACATTTTTTTTGGATATTAGCATGACAAACATGTACGAAATCTCTCCCCGTTGCACCATTCGTAGACAAGGTTATAGGCATATACCATAATGCGAAATAAGCTTAATGTCTCAGCTTGTTGGAACACACAAAGATGCCACGTACATAGCACACACCGAGTGCCACAACACTTGTGGAAACTAATTCACACAGACACACACAAACACAAGCACGCACAGAGATTATTTTGTGACCAGGCACTTAACGTGCTTCAGCTACTAATTTTCTCCATTGTGCTTTCCTTTAGAAAGTAAGGCACTGACGCCCTTATTTAGTAGTTCTTTTTTTTTGCGGGTGCCTTATTTAGTAGTTATAGCACACCACTACTTTATGGATACCAAAGGGTCGCCGTTACATCATTTGCAGCACAACCTTAAGGATAGACCTCGATGACACCGCGAGCTCCAAGTTTCTTGACAATTTTGTAGTCGCTAAACCCTGCTTTCGCAAAGATGGAACTCCATTCATTTTCATCCCGCTGTCGTCCCCTGGTATATACCATCATTGCCACATCCATCAGCAGTTGGGTTTTGAACATTTCTCCTGAAGAAGAGTCAACCACAATGTCTATGATAATCACTTTTCCTCCTGCTTCTCGGGAAGGAATGGCCTTCTTGCATTGGCCAAGGATATTGATGCAGTCCTCATCACCCCAGAAGTGTAGAACAAGCTGACATGGCAAAATATGTATGTGGTTAAGCAGTGTGAAATAAGAAGACATAAAATTAATGAACTTGATGTAATTATGCATTACTATTGGTAGTTTTCATTTAAATATAAAGGATACCTCAAGAGAATGTACATACTAGTGATACAAAGTTACAAACTCTCAACTTTAATGAGGTATAGAATCACGAGCGCTAAAAAGGTATAACATTGTGGAGACAAACCAGTTTGTACCTTCAGCATTACAGCTTGAGCAGGTGGGATGGAATGGAACATGTCACCGGCAACATAGTTAACGGAACCATCGCTCGAAGCTTTATCAACCACCTTTGGAAGGTCCAACACATTGCACTTTATATGCGGGTAGGCCTTAACGATGGACCTGGCTGTCGTCCCATCACCACCACAACAGTCTGTGAGCGACTGCAAGCCACTGAATAGGCCATGACATTCCCGCAATATTGTACCAATTCCCATATGGTCATGGGCAGCTAAAGCTTCATTGAACAACTTGTCGCACTCTGGGTCAAGGACCGCCATACTCTCCTCGAAGAGTGCCGCGCCGTGCACTTCCTCGAATGGTGATGGCACGGGCTGCGCGACATCCTTCTTAAACCAGTCGGCCAGCCCCATGGCCGCCTCCATGTAATGCCGGGAGGTCACGGCGAGCACAAGAGCCGTCTGACTAGCATCACCGTCGATGCGTACACCATCCACGAGGAGGTAGGACAGTGGGACAAGGCTGTAGATCCCAGCCTCGTTTGACGCCAGCACCCCCATCGTGGACAGCAGCCGCAACAGGCGGCTAAGGAATGGTGCCTTGGATGGTGGGAGGGACAGCGTGGTGACCAGGTCTGGCAACGACGCGGCACCACCAAGACGATGGATCGCGGTAGGGATGCCGAGCTGGATGGCGCAACTGAGCGCCATTGGTGTGAGGTAGCTCAGGCTGTGGCGCCACAGGTCTGCCTGCGCCTGGACCAGCTCAGCGTCGGTGGGGATTGTCATGGTCTGTGAAGACTTGGCAGCCATTGCTCTCTCTATGAGATTATGAGGCCGGTGTTGTGTGTGTTGAGTACTTACCTAGCTTGGGCGGTTTATATTGCACCCGTTTCTTCTACAGCTACAGACATTAACACTGATTTAATTATTCACTCGTGGAACTCGAGTTGGGCTGTGCTCGTCGACATTTCTTACCCACACTGCTCCAAAGCTCAGCGAGGAGCTGTTTGTTGCAGGACGGGACTATACGCGTCGACATGCCTCGTTACGCTACAAGATATAGCAGAGCGGGGTCTGGTTGTGACGGACACAAGATATAGCACCAAGATTCCTTTTCACTATACTGCCAGATAATTAGTTTCATGGACAGCTCATTAATTACTAGCTATAATGCAACGTGCTCCCTAGGTACACCTGGCATGTATTGTGTCTATGGAGTATGGATCGAGATCGAATAATTTCGTGGTGTAAATAAAAAAAAAGATGACGTGGAGGGCTTGCATATATTTAATTTGAAGGTTTGCATGTGGTAGAAAGTGAAATATAAATGAATTGCATATGGTTGATGAAGTGGAGGGTTTGCATGTGTTGAAAATGGATAAACTATTTAAACCATCTGTAGCAGATCACGTAAAAAGGTCATCCGGCAAAATAACCGCCGGTCTACGAGATGAGGACGTTATTTCCGCCTCGAATAGATCCCTCAAAATCGTCTGTCCTATATTTTTTTTTTTGCGGAACCTGCATATTCCGCGCCGTTTCCTGTATATCTATGGGATTGGGGGCAATTTTTACATGGACCTGAAAGTAAAGAAACGGTTGACGGGAGGGAACTTTCAGCTCCCGCCACGTTCTTTCCCATACACGACCTCGCCGAAACGCCTCAACACTGATGACCACCAGACCCTAACTGTCGCCCATGAGCTACGCGAGCTAGCTAGCTAGTTAGCGGCTCTAGTGCACGAGCCAGTTGCTGTTGTCACCGGCACCAGCTAGCTAGTTGCCGCCACTGCCGCCTGCAACCGCTAGCCGCCACCGCGAAATGGATGCGGATGGCGTCTTCTTGCTGTGAGCTCCAGCGCCTGCCCTTTGTCCATCCTGATGAGATTGTCGCAATGGAAGCGGCCGAGGTAGACCCAATTATAGTTTATCGTGCGTTTTAGTGGGTCTGTGCAATTTTGTCAAGATCATGAAATATTTTTACTGGATCTGTTCTGTCAGAACAAAAGGCATACTGTAAAATTTACGGGACGTGATATATCGGATCTGCTGAAGATGCTCTTAGAAACTTACAAAGTAGAGGGTATATAGGATTAGGATTAGCTCTCAAGTATCGCAACACATCATAGTTTTTTTGTTATTAATCCAAGCAGCACTGCGCTTCCGTCTGCTGAGTGGAGGCCAATCAATCTAGGAGTAGATAGCTAGCAAGTTGTACTCTACAAAGAGACATCACACACCGCGCGTCATAAACTGAACAGACTCGACGACCTGGAAATAGCAACAGATGGCAGAATTACTGCAACAAAGGTGGGGTTCGTAAGGTCTCTGATCTATCAGTTGTTTTACTAGCTAGCACATGCATTGGTCGGATAGACAACGACGAGCTAGTTGCCGCGTGATGCACGCGCCTTTTTATATGACGTGCGCAAAGAGAGTTCCATTCACTGCTACGGATCAAAGTTTTACAGTCGGTCAAATCTATCATGCATACTAAGGGCCTGTTCTGAAGTCCTCCAGCTCCACACTTCACAAACTTCTCAGATGAAAAAGGCCCGAACGGTTTGGCTCTGAGAAGCTGGATTCTCGAAGTAATATCTGCTCGCAGTGTAAAATCCTCGAGGAGCGTCGGCCCAGCTCCACAGAAACGAAAAGCTGGAGTTCACTCATATTACAACCAAATTGCCACCGCCAAGTGAACCTAAGCGAACCGGTACGCTCGCTCGAACGCATCCATCGATAGAATCCGTACAGGGGCTCGTTCGCTCCTTGTCTAACCCAAACTGGGCTGCCTCCTAGCGGCCCAAACTCGCGCCCAACCAGCCCATCAACCGCCCAGCTGGGCTTTAGCGCTGGGAGAAGCTACGCATGACGCCGAACGCTTGAGAGTCGCTAGGTGAAGCAAGAAGCTGGCTAAAGAAGCTGGATTTGTGAAGTTTTATGAAGTTGGAGGAGTTCAGAACACGCCCTAAGGGCCCGTTCGGAGGCTCTCCACGAACCAGCTTCACCGTCTCCCGCCTGAAGCAAGCCCGAACGCGCTAGCTTCTGGA
>LR738716.1:325487803-325503582 GCA_902687465.1 Secale cereale
CCGCCGCCCCCCCCTCGCCGCCGGCCTCGCCGACCCCCCCCGCCGCCAGCCGTGCGCCGCCGCCTCGGCCCCCCCTCGCCGCAAGACCCCGCCGCCCGGCCTCAAGACCCCGCCGCCGGCCTACCACCTCGCCGCCCGCCGGGCCAGGGCACCGCCGCGGGATCTCCCTTCGCCAGCCAACCGCCGAGCCAGATCGAGGAGGAGCCTCGATCGATCCGATCGGGATCCAGGCGCCAGGCGCCCAAACCCTAGCGGGCGCGGGCCCGTTGACCCGGCCGCCCGTTTGACCGATCCGGCGCCCGCTTCCGATCCGCTCCGACCCGCTTCCCGGCCAGACCCGACCCGCTTCAGGAGGTTGACTTCGTGTTTTTCTCTAAGTCCCTAGTGTTTTTCAGTGTTTGATGCATTTTTGTGATGAGGATAACTTTTACTGTGCTTGTCCGTTTTTTGCAAATGATATGTCAAAATGATCGTGGTGACATGTACTATGTTTTGTTCCATTGTGTCATGCATGTTTGAGTCCATCTAGATGTCTTAATCTTCATGAGAAGAGTGCTACTTGTTATAAACTGCTGCTATTAGTTGTTTTCATGCCATGTTTGTGATGTGATAACTTGGTGCATGTTTATCCAAATGAAGCAAATGATATGTCCACATGTTCATCATGAGATGCTCTACATGTTGGTTGCTTTAGCTTGCATGATAGATTTCATCTTGCCATGGTTATCCCCTTTGCAAAAGTGCTTGTGGCTGTTAGATTGTTAAACTTGTTACGAGATGCCTAGTTGAGGAGCTCGTTGCTATTGATGTGGTTGTCCCCATGTTGCATGCTTATATGTTTTGGACTCCCCATCATGTGTACTTTGCTGTGGTGCCAACCACTTTCCATGTTATGCTTTGAGGTGACTTAAACTTGCTCTCAAACATGCCATGATAATATTGCTGTTTTAAAACTTAGTGAAATTTCACTAAGTCTGGAATCTGTAATATCCGGATGCTATGTTTGCTTGTTGTTCTAGGCCAATCCATGATAGTTTTGGGGTGACTATTGATGATTCCTTGTTGAATATGTTGTTGGCTATCCATTCATGTCCTCACATGCTCTTTTGGGTGGCTGTAGCATATTTAATTCTTGCTCCGAAGTTGCTATGTGGCTGTTAATTTCAGCTTGACATTGTTTATTGTTTCGGGTGTATCTTTTAGCCCGTTGCTCCGTTTTGAGCAAGTCCTATATGAAAGTTATGTGGTTTTGCATGTAGATTCATAATATCCTCTTGTTACCTTGTTTTGAAGTATCTTGCTTGATGCATATTGTCTTGTTCCTTGTGCTGTATCTCTGTGTTTCCTATGTTGTTTTTCTGTGCATCCTTAGTGCATATGCAGTGCTTCCTTAGTGCATCAGTCATGCATCCTGTGGTTTGCGCATTGCATCTTGTTTGATTTCATGCCTCGTGTGTTTTGTGTTGAGTAGAGCCGGAAGCCGAGAACGAGTACGAGAACGAGGTTACTACCGAGGTTGAGAACGAGGAGCCCGCTTACGATCCCATCGACGACCCAACAGGCAAGATGACCTGACCTGGATATAATTACTATCTTTGCCTATTGCTAGAAGTCTTGCTCTTTAGCATATTGCCTCGATGCCCATGTTTTCCTGTCAGCCTCCTATTGTAACCATGATCTGTCTAACCACCCTACCTATGCAAACCATTGATTGGCTACGTAAGCTTCGCTCAGCCCCTCTTATAGCATTGCTAGTTGCAGGAGAAGATTTGAAGATTCTTGCTTCATGTTGAAGCTTATTGGGATATCACACTATATTAACTCTTAAATGAAATCATCTATATATTGGCAATGGGTGGAAGGTTAAGCCTTTTGCTTGGTGATTTGTTCCACTCATGCCGCCCTAGGAACCGTATAAACCGGTGTTATGTTCCTTGATTTTGCATTCCTCACACGGTTGGGGTTATGGGACCCCCTCAATAAACCGCTTAGCGCTAAGTCTTTTCCAGCAAGTCCCAACATTGGTACTATTTGCCTAATAACTAAAAACTTGCATAGGGCTTTGCAAACCCGAGTTCTTAATCAACAACCCGGGCCAGTGCTCCTCATGAGTGTTGGTCCAAACTGGGGGTTATGCGGGGCCACCACAAGGAAACTCGAGGATTGGTTTTACCTGTAGGATCGCCCATCCGGTCGTGGCTTGAGATTAGATACGCGCGGCTATTGTCAGGGTGTCGGCACACCGGGAGGATTTGCTGGATTAGTCTTACCTTAGTCGGAGTATCTTGAGCACGGGATTCCGAGGATACTCGGGCCTTCCCACCTTGGAGTTGCGACTCCGCGGATCGTGGGCTTGTCATGGGCCAAGTTGGAACACCCCTGCAGGGTTTTGAACTTTTGAAAGCCGTGCCCGCGGTTATGTGGCAGATGGGAATTTGTATTATCCGGTTGTAGAAAACTTGACACCATGTTCAGAACACACTACCAGCGTGAGTACCATGATGGTCATTTTCCGAAAGGGATTCGGGAAGTGAACATGGTGGGGTTATGTTTGACATGCTTAGTTAGGATCACTTCGTGATCATCTTTTCGTCCGAGGCACTTCTCTTCTCGCTCTCTTTTATGTAAGCTAGTCTAGTGCTGCTGCAACCTCTTATTGTTTCTTCAGCCTTGTTCCACACCCAAGGCTTGGATAGTTGTGTTACCCGGGAACAGGATTGCTGAGTCCTCTGTGGCTCACAGATTCTACACCACACCAGATGCAGGTACTATGGTGAGCTATTCAGGCGACGGCACCGAGCTATACTGGGAGTACGATGAGGAACGTAGCCGTTACTATGTGCACTATCCCGTTGATCAGTAGAGGTTTCTACTAGGGGCGATTCAGACCTATGGCTTTATGTAATTTTTGGTATCTTTCATTTGGATCTTCACCCGTAGACAGGTTGTGATGTTATTTGAATGATGTTTGGCTATGTAATGATTTGTGTGACGTGGCGAGTGTAAGCCAACTATCTTTTTCCCTTTCATCCCTATTTTTACATGAGATGTGCAAAGATACCGAACTTGCGATCATTCCAGAATCGGCTTATACATTTAAGTCGTGCCTCGGCACGTAGGAGGTATAGTCCCATCCTGGGCATTACAAGTTGGTATCAGAGCCTTCTCCGACCTAGAAGCCCCCACTGATTGATCGAATCGTTGACGGTTGAGTCTAGGCACACACTTAAAATGTTTTGAGTCATATATTTATATCGGAGAGTAGGATTTCTTTTGCTCCTCATCTCTTTTCACTCTGGTGAGGACTCCTGACGATTACTCTTGCCTCTTCTACTCTCAAAATTGCACCAATTTTTTTTAGGAATCTCGCGAGTATTGTTTGGATTGTTCCGATGTCTTTGTGACGAGAACATTGTTCTCGATGCCTCCTGTCATTAGGGGTTGTGGCAGTGTCCCGGGGAGTTGAGCTCCGAGGTGTTGTCGTCACAAACATATCGCGACAGTTCTAGAATACTTCAGACGGCCGACATCGAAAACTCTCCTATGCGGTTAGTGGCAAGATAACCCCGACATCACCCAGTACTGGGGAGGTAGTTCGGGAGTATTGCCATAGCTTGTATAGTACATGCGTTTCGAAGGTCCGAGGTAGACGGTTTCCGGAAATAACTGGTTATGTGTTGAAGGATGGATACAGCTAGATGTAGGATTAGAGTTGAGTGCGCGATGCTTCCCCTGTATCCCCAACACCTGATTGCATAACTGGAAACTTTCGGAAATTAATAGGTGGGTTCGTCTAGTAGATCGTAGGTATTCTTCCAACAAATGCAGGATATGGAGTTCGGGGTTCTACATTGAGTGAAGTGGTTTTATGGCCGTTGTTCCGATCGGGAGTTGCATCTTAAAGGGTCCTTGGCTATGCTGATCCGGGGATTGCAAAACCCTTTCGTAACACGTTCCATAAGCTTTCAGCACGAATATGTCGAACGAAGCTCCTATCTTGTATTTGTTCTATCTGCACCTTGTTGTTTTCTTATTCACCTTTTATCTCCCAAGTGGCTTCTCTTGAAGATTGTTGTTATCATTAAGCTGACAATTTCATTCGTTCCTCTTGTTCGAATGATTCTTGTGAAGACTATGTTGCAATTCTAGCCGTTGTTTCAGCTTATATCTTCTTTCAATCAAATGGCTAATGCTGGTCATCTCTTTCAGGATGGCTCATAAAAAGGTTCCCAACGCTAACCCAGAGGGTGAAGAAGTTCCTGATCGTCCTCCTTCCCCTCCTCCTCCGTCTGAGGCCTGGAGAGGAATTATGCAAACTACGAACCAGAACACCCAGATGCTTATGCAGATGATGCAGCAAATGCAAGCAAATCAATCAAATCAGGGTGCTCATGGGAACCAAGGCAATTTGTTCAACCAACAGCACTTTGCTATGCTCAACCAGTTCTTGGCAAATCAACCAAAGGCTTTCAGTTACTGCGTGGACCCTCTCGATGCTGAAGACTGGATAACAGATATCAAGAAGCATTTTGGGTGCAGTAACGTTAGGCCCGAGGACTATGTGAAGTTTGCAGTCTTCCAACTCAAGGACCAAGCAGCTGATTGGTGGCAGCAGTACAAAGACTCCAGAGCAGGGCGTGAAATCTCCTGGGATGACTTCTGCAAGGACTTTCGCTCTCACCACATTCCAGCAAGTGTCATCGAGGGTATGCGTGAGCAATTCCGCAACCTGAAGCAAGGCTCAATGACTGTCTACCAATATAATGTCAAGTTCCAGAACCTTGCCCGCTATGCAAAGCAAGACATCCCAGATGCCAAGAGCAAGATCTATCAGTTCTGAGGCGGTCTGAAGGATGAACTCCAACTTGCTCTCACCTTGTTCAAGCCTGATGAGTTTGACAAATTCTATAACATGGCGCTTTAGCAAGAGGCAGCCCAACTCAAGATGGAAGCTTCCAAAAAGAGGATCAGAGACGCCGTTCACTCCTCCTCATCTTCCCAAGTGGTCGCGAAGCAACAGAAGTTTTGGCTTCCACCTCCTCCAGTGATCCGAGCTCCCTACAACAACAACAAGAACTCTGGTGGCCGTGGATTCTCCCACCCACCCAACCAAGGCAATCAGTCCAAGTCACAGTACCAAGCTCCAAGACCAAGTGTCCCTCCTGCTCATCCACTTTCAGAGGTCACTTGCTACAAATGTGGTCTGAAGGGTCATTATTCCAACAAGTGCACTAACCAGAGGCGCCTGCCGCCTCCTCCACCTGTCAGCACCGCTATTGTCTAGCACAACCCCAAGTCAGCAAGAGTGAATCTGATGAATGCAGCTCAAGCAGAGAATTCTTCAGATGTGATACTTGGTAACCTTCCAGTCAATCTTAAACCTGCTAAAGTCTTGTTTGATTCAGGTGCATCATGTTCCTTCATGTCATATCCTTTTGCATCCAAGCACAATGTTGTCACCAAAAATTGGCCAAGGGAATTATCAGTTATTTCTCCGGGTAAACTAATGCATTCAAAGATATTTGCTCCGGATGTATCTATTCGCATGGGTGATTACCGCTTTCTGGCCTCTCCGGTGGTTCTCGGCAACTCCGACATTGATTTAATTCTCGTTATGGATTGGCTTTCTCAGCATGATGCTCACATTGATTGTGCAAATAAGGAAGTCAAGATTACTCATCCTAACGAAGACGTGATTATCTTCGCCTCTCGGGATAACACAATCAGGCTTTTCTCTCTCAATGACAAGGGCGAGATTAATGCCATCTCTCAAATTCCGGTGGTTAACGAATACGAGGACGTTTTTCCTGAAGAGCTTCCAGGCATGCCTCCACATCGTCAAGTTGAATTCGTCATTGAACTCGAGCCTCTTACTGAGCCAGCATGCCGGCGTCCGTACAAGCTCTCCCCTGAAGAGTTGAAGAAGTTGAAGAAACAACTTGATGAACAAGAGCGTATGGGTCTGATCAGGCCTAGTACGTCTCCTTGGGGCTGTGGTGTCTTATTTGTCAAGAAGAAAGATGGCACAGAGCACCTTTGCGTTGATTACCGGCCATTGAACAAGAAGACAATAAAGAACAAGTATCCGCTCCCCAACATCAATGAATTGTTCGAGCAGCTCAAAGGAGCTAAAGTGTTCTCAAAGCTCGATCTCCGAATGGGTTATCACCAAATTGGCATTCGAGAAGAAGATATCCACAAGACTGCCTTCAGAACAAGCTACGGCTCCTATGAGTATACAGTCATGTCTTTTGGCCTCGCTAATGCTCCACCTACCTTCTCGAGAATGATGCACTACATTTTCAACCCCTACACCAACGAGTTTGTGCTTGTGTATCTGGATGACATCTTGGTATTCTCCAAGAACGAAGAGGATCACGAAAAGCACCTCCGTCTGGTTCTCGACAGACTCCGTGAACATAATTTCTACGCCAAGTTCTCCAAGTGCGAATTCTGGCTCGATAAGGTCTTGTATCTGGGCCATATCATCTCCGCTGACGGTATTGCTATGAACCCCGAGAAAGTTGAAGCGATTGTCAACTGGGAACCTCCGCAGAACGTCAAGCAACTCCGAAGCTTTCTTGGTCTTGCTAGCTATTGCAGAAGGTTCGTTGAGAACTTCTCCAAGATTGCCAAGCCTCTCTCCAACTTGCTGCAGAAGAATGTCAAGTACAACTGGTCTCCGGATTGTGATGTGGCATTCAAAACTCTCAAAGAAAAGCTCATCTCTGCTCCAGTTCTTACTCCTCCAGATGAGTCCAAGCCCTACGAAGTATTCTGTGATGCTTCTCTTCAAGGACTTGGTGGTGTGCTAATGCAGGACAAGAAGATTGTGGCATACACTTCTCGTCAGCTGAAGCCAAGTGAGAAGAACTACCCCACACATGATCTCGAGCTAGCAGCTGTGGTACACGCTTTGATTACGTGGAGACACCTTCTGTTGGGCAGAAAAGTCAACATCTTCACCGATCACAAGAGCTTGAAGTACATCTTCACACAGCCGAACCTGAACCTCCGCCAGACTCGTTGGGTCGAAATGATCCAAGAGTATGATCCAAGCATCGAATACACACCTGGCAAGGCAAATGTCATTGCAGATGCTTTGAGCGGAAAGGCATATTGCAACAGTCTCCTTATCAAGCCGTTTCAGCCTGAGCTTTGTGAAGCATTCAGGTCGCTCAACTTCCAAGTTGTTCCGCAAGGCTTTCTTGCAAATCTTCAAGTTGCTCCTACCTTGGAAGATCAGATCCGTGAGGCCCAACTCAGTGATGCTATGGTGCAGAAAGTGAAACATGGTATTGCAAAGGGTACTCCTAAATACAAGTGATATCGCGTTGATGAGAGAGATACCTTGTTCTTTGAGGACAGACTTGTGGTTCCCAAAGGTGATCTCAGGAAGCTCATAATGGACGAAGCACATGATTCCCTCCTTTCGATTCATCCTGGTAGTTCCAAGATGTACCAAGACCTTAAGCAATCTTACTGGTGGACTCGCATGAAAAGGGAGATTGCCCAATTCGTGAATGAATGTGATGTCTGCAGAAGAGTGAAGGCAGAGCATCAACGTCCAGCCGGTCTTCTCCAACCTCTTCCTATTCCCGAGTGGAAATTCGACCACATTGAAATGGATTTCATCACTGGCTTTCCTAAGTCCAAGAAAGGGAATGATTCTATCTTTGTGGTGATTGACAAGCTTACCAAAGTCGCTCACTTCCTTCCAGTCAAAGAATCCATCAATGGAGCTCAACTGGCAGAGTTGTACACTTCCAGAATTGTGTCCTTACATGGCATTCCTCAAGTTATCTCCTCAGACCGTGGAAGTTTGTTCACATCCAAGTTCTGGGACTCCTTTCAGTCTACCATGGGCACTAAGATCCGTTTCAGCACTGCATTTCATCCTCAGACTAGTGGTCAAGTCGAGACAGTGAATCAGATTCTAGAAGACATGCTCAGAGCCCGTGTCATATCTTTTGGCATGAAGTGGGAAGATTGCCTTCCATTTGCTGAGTTCTCTTACAACAACAGTTTCCAAGCAAGTGCCGGCAAAGCTCCATTTGAAATCCTCTATGGGAGAAAGTGTCGTACCCCTCTCAACTGGTCCGAGACTGGTGAACGTCAACTTCTTGGCAATGACTTGATCTCAGAAGCCTAAGAAATGTGGAAAGTCATACGTGAGAATCTCAAGGCCACTCAGTCGCGTCAGAAGAGTTACTATGACGGCAAGCATCATGATTTGGCCTTCAACATTGGGGATCATGTCTATCTCCGTGTTTCTCCTATGAAAGGCACCCAAAGATTCGGTATCAAAGGAAAGCTTGCTCCTAGATACGTGGGCCCTTTCAAGATCCTTGGCAAAAGAGGCGATCTAGCCTATCAACTTGAGCTCCCTTCCAACTTCGCTAATGTTCATGATGTGTTTCACGTGTCTCAACTCCGCAAATGCTTCAAGGCACCTGAACGCACCATTCCGTTCGAGGAGATTGATCTTCAACAAGACTTGTCTTACCGAGAGCATCCCATTGCTATTCTCGAAGAAACCGAGCGCAAGACCCGCAACAAGTCAATCAAGTTCTTGAAAGTCAAGTGGTCACACCATACCGACCGAGAAGCTACGTGGGAACGAGAAGATCACCTTCGTTCCGAGTACCCTTCCTTCTTCCAGTCCTAGATCTCGGGACGAGATCTTTTCGTAGTAGAGGAGAGTTTGTAATGCCCCGGATGCAATACTTTCCCTTTCCGGCAATATATAACTTTGGCTTCATCAGTTCCATTCCGGGTTCTTCGTCTTTTCGGGTTTTCGTCGTTTTTGTCGTGTGCGTGTGTGCATTTGTGTTGTCGTTTGCATCCGGTCCCACTCGTTCCTTCCCGTTGTCCGTTTCGAGTTCCGACGCTCTCACACGTGCCCGTGGCATCCCCGAGTCCTTCTTTTGTGTTTGGCCGTGTAACGTTTCCGGTTTGGCGTGAGACTTGTCGTGTGATGTTGTTTTGGTATGCGTAACCCGCGTGTCAAGTTTTGTCGCGTTTGGATTTCGTTTGATACTCCAACAGTTATCCTCGTGGGCTAAAAGTACCTCCTCTTTGAGACCCAAGACCCTCCTCCAACAGCCCACCAACCCAGCTCAAACCCTTCCCATCATCTAGGCCGTTCAATTGTGATGTCGTGGCCGAAAACCTCTCCTCATTTGGACTACCCTAGCTCCTTGTGCCTATATAAACGTCCACCCCCTCCAATTTTGCGTCCAAAGCCCTAGTGTTTCCACCTCTGCCGCGCCGTGCTTCCACCGACCGCCGTCCGTGCTTCCACCGTCGCCGCGTCGTGCTTCCGTCGCCGCCGAGCCGTGTTTCCACCGACCGCCGCCGATGCTTCCACCCCGCCGCGTGGGCCCGCTGGGCCCAGCGCCAGCCCGCATTCTGGGCCAGATCTCGCCCGCGCCAGCCTCGAGCCCCCGACCCGGCCACCCTCGTCTTCAAGCTCGCCGGCCGCCACCCGGCCTCCTCACTTCGCCGACATGCCGCATCTTCGCCGCCGGCCCCCCTCGCCGACCCCCCCGTCGCCAGCCGTGCGCCGCCGCCTCGGCCCCCCCTTGCCGCAAGACCCCGCCGCCCGGCCTCAAGACCCCGCCGCCGGCCTACCACCTCGCCGCCCGCCGGGCCAGGGCGCCGCCGCGGGATCTCCCTTCGACAGCCAGCCGCCGAGCCAGATCGAGGAGGAGCCTCGATCGATCTGATCGGGATCCAGGCGCCAGGCGCCCAAACCCTAGCGGGCGCGGGCCCGTTGACCCGGCCGCCCGTTTGACCGATCCGGCGCCCGCCTCCGATCCGCTCCGACCCGCTTCCTGGCCAGAACCGACCCGCTTCAGGAGGTTGACTTCGTGTTTTTCTCCAAGTCCCTAGTGTTTTTCAGTGTCTGATGCATTTTTGTGATGAGGATAACTTTTACTGTGCTTGTCCGTTTTGTGCAAATGATATGTCAAAATGATCGTGGTGACATGTACTATATTTTGTTCCATTGTGTCATGCATGTTTGAGTCCATCTAGATGTCTTAATCTTCATGAGAAGAGTTCTACTTGTTATAAACTGCTGCTATTATTTGTTTTTATGCCATGTTTGTGATGTGATAACTTGGTGCATGTTTATCCAAATGAAGCAAATGATATGTCCACATGTTCATCATGAGATGCTCTACATGTTGGTTGCTTTAGCTTGCATGATATATTTCATCTTGCCATGGTTATCCCCTTTGCAAAAGTGCTTGTGGCTGTTATATTGTTAAACTTGTTACGAGATGCCTAGTTGAGGAGCTCGTTGCTATTGATGTGGTTGTCCCCATGTTGCATGCTTATATGTTTTGGACTCCCCATCATGTGTACTTTGCTGTGGTGCCAACCACTTTCCATGTTATGCTTTGAGGTGACTTAAACTTGCTCTCAAACATGCCATGATAATATTGCTGTTTTAACACTTCGTGAAATTTCACTAAGTCTGGAATCTGTAATATCCGGATGCTATGTTTGCTTGTTGTTCTAGGCCAATCCATGATAGTTTTGGGGTGACTATTGATGATTCCTTGTTGTATATGTTGTTGGCTATCCATTCATGTCCTCACATGCTCTTTTGGGTGGCTGTAGCATATTTAATTCTTGCTTCGAAGTTGCTATGTGGCTGTTAATTTCAGCTTGACATTGTTTATTGTTTCGGGTGTATCTTTTAGCCCGTTGCTCCGTTTTGAGCAAGTCCTATATGAAATTTGTGTGGTTTTGCATGTAGATTCATAATATCCTCTTGTTAACTTGTTTTGAAGTATCTTGCTTGATGCATATTGTCATGTTCCTTGTGATGTATCTCTGTGTTTCCTATGTTGTTTTTCTGTGCATCCTTAGTGCATATGCAGTGCTTCCTTAGTGCATCAGTCATGCATCCTGTGGTTTGCGCATTGCATCTTGTTTGATTTCGTGCCTCGTGTGTTTTGTGTTGAGTAGAGCCGGAAGCCGAGAACGAGTACGAGAACGAGGTTACTACCGAGGTTGAGAACGAGGAGCCCGCTTACGATCCCATCGACGACTCAATAGGCAAGATGACCTGACCTGGATATCATTACTATCTTTGCCTATTACTAGAAATCTTGCTCTTTATCTTATTGCCTCGATGCCCATGTTTTCCTGTCAGCCTCCTATTGTAACCATGATCTGTCTAACCACCCTACCTATGCAAACCATTGATTGGCTACGTAAGCTTCGCTCAGCCCCTCTTATAGCATTGCTAGTTGCAGGAGAAGATTTGAAGATTCTTGCTTCATGTTGAAGCTTGTTGGGATATCACACTATATTAACTCTTAAATGAAATCATCTATATATTGGTAATGGGTGGAAGGCTAAGCCTTTTGCTTGGTGATTTGTTCCACTCATGCCGCCCTAGGAACCATATAAACCGGTGTTATGTTCCTTGATTTTGCATTCCTCACACGGTTGGGGTTATGGGACCCCCTCGATAAACCGCTTAGCGCTAAGTCTTTTCCAGCAAGTCCCAACATTGGTACTATTTGCCTAATAACTAAAAACTTGCATAGGGCTTTGCAAACCCGAGTTCTTAATCAACAACCCGGGCCAGTGCTCCTCATGAGTGTTGGTCCAAACTGGGGGTTATGCGGGGCCACCACGAGGAAACTCGAGGATTGGTTTTACCTGTAGGATCGCCCATCCGGTCGTGGCCTGAGACTAGATACGAGCGGCTATTGTCAGGGTGTCGGCACGCTGGGAAGATTTGCTGGATTAGTCTTACCTTAGTCGGAGTATCTTGAGCACGGGTTTCCGAGGATACTCGGGCCTTCCCACCTTGGAGTTGCGACTCCGCGGATCGTGGGCTTGTCATGAGCCAAGTTGGAACACCCCTGCAGGGTTTTGAACTTTCGAAAGCCGTGCCCGCGGTTATGTGGCAGATGCGAATTTGTTAATATCCGGTTGTAGAAAATTTGACACCATGTTCAGAACACACTACCAGCGTGAGTACCGTGACAGTCATTTTTCGAAAGGGATTCGGGAAGTGAACACGTGGGGTTATGTTTGACATGCTTAGTTAGGATCACTTCGTGATCATCTTTTCGTCCGAGGCACTTCTCTTCTCGCTCTCTTTTACGTAAGCTAGACTAGTGCTGCTGCAACCTCTTATTCTTTCTTCAGCCTTGTTCCACACCCAAGGCTTGGATAGTTATGTTACCCGGGAACGGGATTGCTGTGTCCTCTGTGGCTCACAGATTCTACACCACACCAGATGCAGGTACTATGGTGAGCTACTCAGGCGACGACACCGAGCTAGACTGGGAGTACGACGAGGAACGTAGCCGTTACTATGTGCACTATCCCGTTGATCAGTAGAGGTTTCTACTAGGGGCGATTCAGACCTGTGGCTTTATGTAATGTTTGGTATCTTTCATTTGGATCTTCACCCGTAGACGGGATGTGATGTTATTTGAATGATGTTTGGCTATGTAATGATTTGTGTGACGTGGCGAGTGTAAGCCAACTATCTTTTTCCCTTTGATCCCTATTTTTACATGAGATGTGCAAAGATACCGAACTTGCGATCATTCCAGAATGGGCTTATACCTTTAAGTCGTGCCTCGACACGTAGGAGGTATAGTCCCATCTTGGGCATCACATAAAGAACTCATATACTTATTGAAAAAATCTACGAGTCATCAAAACAAAGCAATCAACGCATGCTCCAAGGGGGGAGGTTGGTAGGAGTTAACCATCGTGCGCCCCCGACCTCCACACAAAGGTTGACACTTTACAAATACCTCATGCTCTAACTTCGTCACATAGCGGTTCACCATACGTGCATGCTACGGGAATCACTGACCTTAACACAAGTATTTCTTAATTTCATGATAACTTCACTAGCATGACTCTAATATCACTATCCTCATATCTCAAAACAATTATCAAGCATCCAACTTCTTATCATATTAAATGCACTTAGTGTGAAAGTTTTTACTACATTGATATTGGATGTCTATCATGTGAAGACTAGTTTTATAGCCTAAGCACATTACCATGCTGTTTTAATAGACTCTCAAATGGATATAAGTGAAGCATGAGAGTTCAAAAATTTCTTCAAAATATAATCACCACCGTGCTCTAAAAGATATAAGTGAAGCACTAGAGCAAAAACTATTCAACTCAAAAGATATAAGTGAAGCACATAGAGTGTTCTAACACTTCCTAGGCCATATTTAACTCTCTCAAATAGGTGTGTCCAGCAAGGATAATTGTGGAAAAGTAACAAGCAAATAATCAAATTATACAAGACGCTCCAAGTAAAAATAATATCATGTGGTGAATAAAAATATAGCTCTGAGTATAGTTACCGATGGATGAAGATGAAAGAGGGGATGCCTTCCCGGGGCATCCCCAAGCTTAGGCTTTTGGTTGTCCTTCAATTTTACCTTGGGGTGCCATGGGCATCCCCATGCTTAGTCTGTTTCCACTCTTTGTTCCATAGTCCATCAAAGCAATACTCAAAACTTGGAAACTTCACAACACAAAACTTAGACAATAATCTCGTGAGCTCCGTTAGTATAAGAAAGCAAACCACTACTCAAAGGTACTGCAATGAATCCATTCTTTGTTTATATTGGTGTTAAACCTATTGTATTCCAACTTCTCTATGATTCATACTTCCCAATACTACTCATAGATGCATTGAAATAAGCAACAACACACGAAAAACAGAATCTGTCAAAAACAGAACAGTCTGTAGTAATCTGCAGTTTTCGCATACTTTTGTAACTCCAAAAAAATCAAACTAAATTGGTAAACGTGAGGAATTTGTCTATTAATCATCTTCAAAAGAATAAACTAAATAGCATGCTCCAGTAAAATCTGTTTATCATTTTAGCGAGTGCTAACGATTCTGTTTTTCACAGCAAGATCACATTAACTTCACACAAGTCTTCCCAAAGGTTCTACTTGGCACAAACACTAAACAAAACACAAAACCACATCTAAGCAGAAGCTAGATGCAATATTTATTCCTAAACATAAGAAAAAAAAAATATAAAATTGGGTTGCCTCCCAACAAGCGCTATCATTTTACGCCCCTAGCTAGGCACGATACAAGGATAGATCTAGGTATTGCCATCTTTGGAAGGCAATTATTTAATTAAGCACTTGTGATTATTAGGCACTTCTTTATCCCTATTGATAATCAAACTTTTCGGCAAGAAATCAAGAAATTCTAAAGTGTCAAAAGGGTCTCTTGCAAAAGTAAGAAAATTAGGGTGAACACTTATGGATTTGAGATCCGCGATTCCTTTACTAGATGTTTCACCCTTATATCGTGATTTTTATAGCAGAATTTAGTGGTAGATGTATTTGAAGTGATTTTTATAGCAGAAAGAGCAGAACCCATATTAGTAATAATATCGTCAAGCTTATTGATTCTAGTAGAATCATGATCTATCTTTTCCTTAAGATTTTTCAGAACAACTCCTACCTTGGATCCATATTGGGTAATTTCATTATGGATTTTTCTATCCAAGTTCTCTACCAGTTCTACCATAGCAACTTTGTTTTCAATGATTTCTAACCTTTGCATAACATGCTCCAAAGTTAAAACGGTCCCATTAAACATAAGAGGTGGTGACCAAATAATTCAGTGATTGCATTATAAGAATCAAAAGTATAGCTACCCAAGAAATTCCCTCCGTTACTGGTATCTAAGATAAATCTAATCCACAGAGTTATGCCAACATAAAAATTGCGAAGAAGCACGGAAGTAGATAGCTTCCTATTAGATCTATTTTGAGCATTGCAAATTCTATACCAGGCATCTTTTAAGTTTTCTTCCTCCCTTTGTTTAAAGTTAAAAAGCTCACTCTCGGGAGTGTTGATTATGATAGGTGTGCTAGACATGATGACAAGCAAGCAAGCAACACACAAGCAAACAAGAAGCAAGCGAACGATAAACACACGACAGAAGAAGGGAAAATAAAATGGCAAGGGTGAAGTGGGGGAGAGGAAAACGAGAGGCAAAAAATGTAATGCAAAGGATAAGGGTTTGTAATAGGTACTTGGTATATGACTTTTGCGTAAGCCTCCCCAGCAACGACGCCAGAAATTCTTCTTGCTTCTTCTCGAGCTTGCATAGTGTTCCCTCGAAGAGGAAAGGGAGGTGCAGCACAGTAGCGTAAGTATTTCCCTCAGTTTTTGAGAACCAAGGTATCAATCCAGTAGGAGACCACGTGCGAGTCCTTCGCACCTGCACACACAAATAAGAACTTCGCAGCCAACGCGATAAAGGGTTGTCAAAACCTTTACGGTCACTTACGAAAGTGAGATCTGATAGAGATGATAGTTTGATATTTTTGGTATTTTTGTTTAGAAGAACAGAAAGTAAAAGCGGAAAAATAAAGTAGATTGTAGATTGATATGTTGAGAATAGACCCGGGGGCCATAGTGTTCACTAGTGGCTTCTCTCATGATTGCGATATTCTACGGCGGGCAGACAAATTACTGTCGAGCAATTGAGAGAAAAGTGAATAATTATGAGACTATCTAGGCATGATCATTATATATAGGCATCACGTCCGAGACAAGTAGACCGAAATGATTCTGCATCTACTACTATTACTCCACACATCAACCGCTATCCAGCATATGCATCTAGTGTATTAAGCTCATAAGAACAGAGTAACGCCTTAAGCAAGATGACATGATGTAGAGCGATAAACTCAAACTTAGTGATATAAACCCCATCTTTTTATCCTTGATGGCAACAA
>LR738716.1:325511487-325522044 GCA_902687465.1 Secale cereale
CTACTTTCGATCCTACACCGGCGGCTAAACGCCGGCGGGTTTGACCCGTTGACCGGCGTGGGTTGACCCCACTGCCTGGTTTGACCCCCCTCCCTCTCTCACTGACTTGTGGGTCCAGTGCCCTGCTAATTTTAGATTAGTGCTAATTTGCAATTAGTTAACCTTTGACTCACTAACATGTGGGTCCCGCCCGGCTACTAAACTAGGTTAGTGCTAATTAAGTTAGTTTAGTTAGTTGTGCCACTGACCTATGGGACCCACAGGTCAGGTTTGACTGGACCAGCCCCTGTTGACTTGCTGATGTTAGCATGACCTAGTGCTGACGCAATAAGTGTTTTCTGGAATTTTAAATAAATCAGAAATGATTTATTTATTTCAGAAAATAGCCAAAACTTCTAAAAATCACAGAAATTAATCTATAACTCAGATGAAAATAATTTATATATGAAAAATGATCAGAAAAATTCAAGGAATCTGTTTATGGCATTTTCATGCATGTTTGAAGAAGTTAAACCTGCTGATCAGGTCAAATCAATTAAATGGCATTTAAATAATCACATATGGAGTTTGAATTTGAATCTTGGATTCAAACCAACTTCATTTAACCTGTTGCTAGTTGCATTAGCTCAAATCAACATCATACTGCCATGTCATGATCATGCATCATATTGTCGCATTGCATTGATTGTGTTTTCTCTGTGTTGTCGGTGTTTGTCCCCTTTCAGTAGACGACGATCCGACGATGAGTTTGATGACACTGATGAAGACCCAATGTTATCTTCAGAAGTGCCAGGCAAGCAAAACCCCATTGAGCAATCCGATACAATCCCACTCTCTCACTCTTGCTCTCTTTTAATGCATAGGAAAACAACGCTTCAACTGTTACCTGCTGCGGTAGTTGAACCCCTTTCCACTGCATGACCTGTCATTGCCATAGTAAATAGTTGAAACCCACTAGTATGAGTAGGAGTTGTTTGAGCCATGTTGTGCCTACTCATTCATGCTTTCTGGTTATGTCTGCTATTGCTTAGAGTTGTGTCAGGTCTGATTCATCGGGGATGAATAGGAATGGTGATGAACATGTCCTAATGTGTGTGAGCTAAGTGTGTGAACACGATTTGGTAAAGGTAGCGATGAGAGGCCATGTAGGAGTACATGGTGGGTTGTCTCATTGCAGCCGTCCTCAGTAACTGCGTTCTGTGTTGGTTGATCCATGACCAGTTACTACCATGCATTGGGCCCGAAACCAATTGACCCTCTCGACTTATTAACTGCCCTTGTCCTCTGTCCAGGAGTTGCAACTAGTTTCCGGTGTTTGTAGTTTACTGGAGGTCGTGCACAGCACTGACCCTCAGGGTGGGCTGTGACGCGGCAGGTACGTGGCACGGTGTACCGATCGCCCGTTTGGTGATGCGGGAACCCTATACACATCGTTTTGGGCCGTGAGCGATACCCCGGCCGGATCTCCCCACAGATGGAACCCAAATAGGCGATAAACCTGGACTAGAGACTTGTGTGGTTAGTCAGGTCGTGGCCAACACCCTCGTTGGGCCTCTGCTTGAAGGTTGCCGAGTACATGTCGTGTAAACGGCAGTAAGTGGTGAGAGTGTGTGTGAAGAAGTACACCCCTGCAGGGTTATATATGATCTATTCGAATTGCCGTGTCCGCGGTAATGGACTTCTTGGTTGCCTATTACATTTCATATACAAGTGAAAGTGGATACTCTAAAACACGCAAGATAAGCGTGAGTGCTATGGATGAGCTTCTCGTAGGGAGAGGAGAGCGGATCCATAGTGGTGTATTGATTGGCGAAAATGTGGACTCGTGTGCATCACCTCAAAAGAGTTACTTGCAGTCGTAGTTTAGGATAGCCATCGAGTCAAGCTGGCTTGCTGCAGTCAAACTCCACCACCCCTTTGTTGATACTGATGCATATGTAGCTAGTTCTGATGTAAGTCTTGCTGAGTACCTTTGTACTCACGTTTGCTTAATTTATGTTTTTGTAGAGAGACTTCAGTCTCGCTAGTGGTTCCGCGTGGACTTCGACGTTTAGCTTGTTACCTCAGCTATGATCTTGTACCCTTTGGGAGGGTCTTGTAGATAGTCAGGCTTTTTCAGCCTTCTTCATTTGTAGTTGTCTGTACTCATACATGTTATGCTTCCGTTGCCTGTATGCTCTGTATGTTGGGTCATGTGACCTTTGTTTGTAATAAATGTTATGATGGCTCTTCTGGGCCTTTATCTATATGAAATGTTGAGTTATGTTGTGATGCCATGTTGTACATCACATGCTCGCATGTTATGCGTACGTGTAATGTGTATAGCTATGTGTGGGATCCGACACCTAGTTGTTTACCCTTGGTAGCCTATCTTACAGGGAAATGCCTCCTAGTGCTTTCACTGAGCCTTGGTAGCTTGCTACTGCTCCGGAACACTTAGGCTGGTCGGCATGTGTCCTTCTTCGTTCCTGTGTATGTCCCTTAGGGGAAATGTCACGCGTTGTTCCTTTAAGTCCTTGTAGCTTGCTACGACTTGGGTTCATACGTTGATAACCGACACGTTCGTTGCTGGGTCATGTATGCCCGTCTCTGTAATTTAGCGCCACTTTTGGTTTATAACTAGTCATGTCGGCCCAGGTTCTCTGTCATATGGATGCTAGCGACACTATCATATACGTGTGCCAAAATGCGCAAACGGTCCCGGGCCAGGTAAGGTGGCACCCGTGGGGATACCGTGCGTGAGGCCGCAAAGTGATATGGTGTGTTACAGGCTAGACCTGTGTGACTTAGGATCGGGGTCCTGACAGCTTTGGTATTAGAGCCTGACTGCCTGTAGGATTAGTAAGCCAAACTGGTCGAAGTTGTGTCTAGAAATTCTTTAGTTATATAAGGGAATTGATTGTGGAAGGGAATGTAAGGCTCTTTTTACCCCTTTACCTTATGACCTTCTGATCTGAGTCATCCTTTTCTTTTCTACGGGGTTAAGAAACTAGGCTTCCACTTCTGTCTATCAGGATCACGTTAATGGTGGATTCAACTCAATTTAGTTTCTACTACTTCTGTTTGTTCACTGCTGGTCACAGAACCTTGACATTATGATGCTAAGTGGTTATTCTACCCTTTTGCTTGGATCTCAAAAGTATTTTCGAGCATTTACAGCCGTTATGCTGTCCGAGTCATTCCAGGTTTCTAAATAATCTGATGCATTTGCAAACCTTTCCTTCATGTTCCGATGTACCTTTGGGCCAGACTAAGCACACTAGTCAGTGTGTTGAGGTACTCTGTTACCTCGACATATATGTTGGACTTATTATTATGACCCTAGGTGTCTTAGAGGATCACCCAGTAATCTAGCAATGCTTTATATTCTACGTGTGATGATTCTGGCCATTATTCTCGAAAGCATCCCGTGATGCCATTTAGTTGGTAAGCATTCTACTCATGGGTTCTTGAACCCAAGATTCTTTCTACCTACTTCATGTTGGTAGTATTTGCTCGTCCCTTTAGGATATTAGTAACCTTGTGATAGCCCTCGAGGTTCGTGGTATATCCTTCTTCCAACACCATGAACCATTATAGCAGAAGTTCTTCTGAACCAAAAGATCACTACCAGAGTGCTCCTGAGTAGTACTCCATTCATATTGTGACTCTGCCAATCCTACCTTTCTGCATGGGTTATCCGGAAGAAATATGTTGACTAGTTCGACATGCTAATCTATGCATCCACAACTCAGAAAGTTATTTGTTCCTTTGAGTTGTCCCTTTCAGTTGTTTTATGACCTTCGTTTATCAATTGATAGTCAGGAGTAGTCGCGCATTCGTGTTCATCGATGCCTTTTACTCTTATGGTCCGTCAAGCCATTATATTCTGGAATGACTAGGAGAAACAAACTCCAGTACCTTATCCATATCCTGGAGTGGGTCAAAGAAGTTGTACTTCGCAGATGGAGAATGCTAATACAGCTTCTATTCTGTTCTATCTTGGAGTATTACCATCCTTATGTCAATAATGTCATGGGAATTGCACCACCTCCTATGAACTTTTGATAAGGTGATACTTCTCGCCATCATCGTTTATTCCTCGGCCTCCGTGTTATTGTAACCGGAATGCTGACAAGTGAATTGTGATGTGTGAAATCAATACTCCTAGCAACTTCATTTCTTTTGATGAGCTTTCATACACTTATAGCTCTAGTGCATCCATTGCATGGCAATCCCTACTCACTCACATTGATATCTGTTGATGGGCATCTCCATAGCCCATTGATATGCCTATTTGATCTGAGACTATCTTCCTCCTTTTTTGTCTTCTCCACAACCACCACTCTATTCCACCTGTAGTGCTATATCCATGGCTCACGCTCATGTATTGCGTGAAAGTTGAAAGGTTTGAAAAAAATTTGAGTATGAAAACAATTGCTTGGCTGAAACCGGGGTTATACATGATATGACTATTTTGTGTGATGAAGAGGGAGCATAGCCAGACTATGTGATTTTGTAGGGATAACTTTCTTTGGCCATGTTATTTTGAGAAGACATAATTGCTTTGTTAGTATGTTTGAAGTATTATTATTCTTATGCCAATATAGACTTTTGTCTTGAATCTTTCGGATCTGAATATTCATGCCACAATAAAGAAATTACATTGATAATTATGTTGGTTAGCATTCCACATCAAAAATTCAGTTTTTATCATTTACCTACTCGAGGATGAGCATGAATTAAGCTTGCGGATGCTTGATAAGTCTCCAACGTATCTATAATTTTTGATTTTTTCCATGCTATTATATATTATGTTTTGGATGTTTAATGGGCTTTATTATACACTTTTATATTATTTTTGGGACTAACCTACTAACCCAAGACCCAGTGCAGATTGCTGTTTTTTTGCTTATTTCAGGGTTTCGCAGAAAAGGAATATCAAACGGAGTCCAAACGGAATGAAACCTTCGGGAGAGTTACTTCTGGAACCGTATCTACCGAGAAGACTTGGAGTACAGGTGATGGAATGAAGTAGGTGGCCACGAGGGTCCAGGGCGCGCCCCCTCCCCCTGGGCGCGCCCCCACCCTAAAAACATCGAGGCAATAGAGAAAACCTTAATTCCACCGCCGCAACCTTCTGTTCCCGTGAGATCACATCTTGGGGCCTATTCCGGAGCTTCGCAGAAGGAGGGATCTACCACAGAGTGCTTCTACATCAACGCCATAGCCTCACCAATGAGTTGTGAGTAGTTTACCCCGGACCTTCGGGTCCATAGTTATTAGCTAGATGGCTTCTTCTCTCTTTTTGGATCTCAATACAAAGTTCTCCTCGATCTTCGAGGAGATCTATTTGATGTAATCTTTTTGCGGTGTGTTTGTCGAGATCCGATGAATTGTGGGTTTATGATCAAGATTATCTATGAGAAATATTTGATTCTTTTCTGAAATCTTTTATGTATGATTTTAATATCCTTGCAAGTATCTTCGAATTATCGGTTTGGTTTGGCCCACTAGATCTATAGTTCTTGCAATGGGAGAAGTACTTGGCTTTGGGTTCAATCTTGCGGTGTCCTTTCCTAGTGACAGCAGGGGCAACAAGGCACGTATTGTATTGTTGCCATCGAGGATAAAAAGATGGGCTTTATATCATATTGCTTGAGTTTATCCCTCTACATCATGTCATCTTGCTTAAAGCATTACTCTGTTCTTATGAACTTAATACTCTAGATGCATGCTGGATAGTGGTCGATGTGTGGAGTAATAGTAGTAGATGCAGAATCGTTTCGGTCTACTTATCACGGACATGATGCCTATATATATTGATCATGCCTAGATATTCTCATAACTATACGCTTTTCTATCAATTGCTCGACAATAATTTGTTCACCCACCGTAGAATTCTGCTATCATGAGAGAAGCCACTAGTGAAACCTATGGCCCCCTGGTCCATTCTCAACATATTAATCTTTCATCTACTTTACTTTGCTTTATTTACTTTCTGTTCTTATATCCAAAAATACCAAAAATATTATACTATCATCTCTATCAGATCTCACTTTCGTAAGTGACTGTAAAGGGATTGACAACCCCTTATCGCGTTGGCTGCGAAGTTCTTATTTGTTTGTGCAGGTGCGAGGGACTCGCGCGTGGTCTCCTACTGGATTGATACCTTGGTTCTAAAAAACTGAGGGCAATACTTACGCTACTATGCTGCATCACCATTTCCTCTTCGAGGGAATACAACGCAAGCTCGAGAAGTAGCATGGCCCTCCCACGAAGCTTCTAGTGCCTCTTTTGTTCCAAAAAAAATCGTCAAAAACTTTTGCTGCATTTGGCGAACTTTCATTTCTGCACGAAAAACAACACCACGATAGTTATGCTGAAAAGAACGTCAGTCCGGGTTAGTTCCATACAAATCATACCAAGACCATATAAAATTGTTGTAAACATGACATGAATACTTCATAAATTATAGATACGTTGGAGACATATCAGCATCCCCAAGCTTAATTCCTATTCATCCTCTAGTAGGTGAATGATAAAAGAAATAATTTATGAAGTGTGCACTACAGGAATCAGCTACTTTGCCGTCCGCCATACCGGATGGCAAAGGAATGAACGGCGGACGGCAAAGGCCTTTGCCGTCAGCGGCGGACGGCAAAAGGCTCCGGCAAAGTAGGCTACGGTAAACAGGTTCTTTGCCGTCTGCTACTGACGGCAAAGTCTTTGCCGTCCGCGGCGGACGGCAAAGAGAGAGCGGCAGACGGCAAAGATGGCGGACGGCAATAATTGGCTGTCAGTCCGTTAAGTGGCTAACGGAAGGCCTTTGCCGTCCGCCGCGGAAGGCCTTTGCCGTCTGCCACTGACGGCAAACTGACCAAATGGGTCAGCTCCCAGGAAGAACAGGTGGACGCCACGTGGCTTCTTTGCCGTCCGCGGCAGACGGCAAAGAGCCCGTTACCGTCGGTGGCAGACGGCAAAGAGCCTGCATATTGGTTTTTTTTATCTGTTTTTTTATTAAATCCAACAATTTTCATCACAAATATATATGACATATATAGGTATATTTCAAAAGGCCATTACAGAGCAAACATATAAGATATCCAACACATAACTTCATCATCCAACCATATATATTACATGCATAGTTCCATCATACATAACAAGTTCAACATAGAGGCATCCAACCATATATATTACAATAGTTTCATCCAACGATACATGCATAGTTCAACGATACAAAAGAAACAGAGAAAGGGATAAGGAGCACTCCATCTAAGCAAGATTTCGTCAAGTGAATGAAATCTGCCAAATGGGAAATAAGAAAGTTAGAAGAAGAAGATTAGAAGAAGAAGAAGAAGAAAATGAAGAAGAAGAAGAATATATATGACATTTATGAGCTAATTTAGGTGAAATTGATCATTTGTGAGCTAACTTAGGTGAAATGGATCGTTTATGAGCTAACCTAGGTGCAATGGATCGCTTATGAGCAAACTTAGGTAAAATGCATCATTTTAGAGGTAACCTAGGTAAGATGGATCATTTTGGAGCTAAGCTAGGTAAAATGGGTCATTTTAGAGCTAACTTCGGTAGAATGGATCATTTATGAGCTAACTTAGGTAAAATGGATCGTATATGAGCTACCTAAGCTAATTATGCAATTTTTGTCATAAGTAAGCTAAGTATAGATCATTTTAGAGCTAACTTAGGTAAAATGGATGGTTTTGGAGGTCAGTAAGCTTATTAAGTCATTTTGGAGGAGAAGAAGCTAAGTCTACGTCATTATGGTAAGCATTGGAGGAAATAAAGCTAAGTCTAGGTCTTTATGCATGTGTTAAGCAAAACACTAGATAAACTTACCAAGATCCAGGAGGTGTAGGAGCGGGGTGGCTCGTGTCGGTAGCTGGAGAAGGATCGTGTGATGCTTGTCTGGAGTTATGCTGCACCAAAGATCATTTCCAATGTCTTGTTAGCATGATGACACTCAAATGTTAAGACTAGCAAGTAATGTCCATTCAAATAAAACTCACCGTGGTCCCAGGAGCAATCACTGGCATCGGCGGAGCGGTCTGACCTGAATTCTCGCACACAGACTGCACATTTGGTTTTGACGACTCAGTCATACTAGTTAGTAATGAGACAAACACTACATGAATGTTTTGGCTAATCTGCAGAAGAAACTTACCACAAGGAGCTCGTACATGGCCCTTGCCTGCATGTCATTCCGTGACCTCTCCTCCTCCAGCATCTTTGTCGTCCTCTCCTCCAACTCCCGCTGCCTCTCCGTCGCCTCCGCCAGAAGTTTCTCTGTTCTATCTCTCTCACTCTGTATAGCAGCCTGCAATACCACTCACATGACCATTTGTAATCATTGATGGAAGCGCACACAATGTAATGGAGAAAGATAACTGAGTACGTATCACTAACCTTGATGGCGAGTTGCACTGGCCGTTCACGAGGCCTTATCTCAGGAGCGGAGCTCGACTGGCGTGCCTTGATCTCCGGGAGAGTGCTAGGACAACGGATAAGTCCATCTCCAATGGCTATGGAGCCATGGGACCTCCCACCAACAGATATCATCAACGGCTCTGGATCAATGGGACCCTGGCTCGGGTTAAAGTCCTCCCCTTTCCTCGCCTTCCCCTCATCTCTATATCTCACGAGCTTGTTGTGGGAGGAGATGTTGGTGAAGTTGTTTGCATCATCGAGGTCAGACTGAGAGAAAGCCTTGACTTTCTTGAAAGAGGCAGTGTGGGCCATGGCATACAGGTCATACACCTCTGGCACCTTATCCGCCTTATTGTAGCGTGCCTGAAAGAGAGAAACAATGAAAATTAGTAATTAAAGGGCTGAAGCTAGCATGATGAATGAATTGCATGAATCATGAAGCAAACCACATACCCAGTTGCGCCCGAACTGATATAAGTTGGAGCTGCCTTGATGGTGTGGCACACCTTCCATTTGGGCACGTTTGTCCTTGGCCTCCTTGTGGAGGGCTAGCCATCGTTGTGAGCACCACTCATCGACCAACACCTCCCAACAATCCATCCGATCCGCACACCATCTCGGAGGCGCCTAAGTTAGCAAATAGAAACTTGAGCGCTACGGCTAAGAATTACTAAATGAAGGAACTTAAGTAGAGAAGGCCTTAAGAATTACCTTCATGTACTGCTCCTTACTCAGGAACTTATCGCGGCACGCCGGCTTGGTCTTCTTGATACCACGCAAGGCGTAGTAGTCTCGAACAGCCTGCACCCGAGCCTCGTGCCGTAAGTTCTGGAGTAGGCGCTTGCAGACGTTCTCGATAACATTTGCCACGTCCTCCTCGTATCCCTCCTCACACCTGTAGAATGTCTGCAATCAAATGAGACAATGTTGATTAGTACAATTAATAACTAGCTAGTTGAAGATTTTTAAATGTGTAAAGGAGAAATTACCCAGAACTTTCTGATCACCATATCTGCCCTCGTTTCACACACGACACCGTCGATAATCTCATTTGGCGGGGCCGGGGCAGCCACGTAGTGCTCCCAGCTCAATCCAAGCTCTGGAAGCCGACCCTCACCAGGCAATGTGACAAACCCCGGGAAGTTTTGCCGGCAAAGAACTCCAAGGACGGAGTTGGGCCGGCGGACACTATGATGGTGGTCCCAACCCCTGCAGAATGACAAGGCCAACGCATTAGTTATTTGAAAAAACGTGAATGCACAAGGTACAAAAATATTAAATGCACTTACGTACCTCTCCCCATCAGGGAAAATCAACCACCTCTGCTCGCGGGTCACCGGCATGGACGGGAGTCGTGTAGCACCACGCTGGTAGACGGTGCCCCCCTCCTCCTCAAGATCAGTCGGCTCCCCGCCATCATCAGCATGGCCACTCGGCTCCTCGGGCTGATCCGGCCAGGTACCCCATCCGGACGTGTGCTCCTCCGGGGTCACGTGGGCCGAACTCTCGTGGGCCGAAGACCCGTGGACCGGAGGCTCGTGGACCGGAGTCCGTGTAGCCTCCTCCTCGGACGAGTCCACCCTAGCAGTCACGTGCTCGGGTGAAACGGCTGGGGGTGGCGGCGAGGAAGGCACCGTAGCAGTCACCCTACCTCCTCTCCCACGACCACGTGCCCCACCTCCTCTCTTCCTACTTCGTCCCCTGCTGGGCACCACGGTCGACGAAGAAGGGCCCGGCGGTGTGGCCATACTGTCCAGCAACGCTCGGCGGAGAGGTGCGTCTGGAATGGAAGACCTCAGACCACGCTCCCGACCAGCGCCCACCATCTTTCAACACCTGCCATGACAAACAGTAAACGAAATTAGTACAACATAAAAAAAGACCGACATGAATAATAATATGTGTATCACTTAAGTGTATCATCATCAAGTACAACATAAAAAAATGTAATACCTAACACTACTAATAATCTCGATCAGTATCATCAATAAATGCATAATCATCATCATCACTATAATCAATGACGGGCTCATAGGGTTCATTGGCATCAACATGCATGTGTCGGGGGTCGGCGTCGAGGTCGGGTGTCGTGGTGTCGGGGTGTCGTGTCGGGGTCGGGGTGTGGTG
>LR738716.1:325523782-325534818 GCA_902687465.1 Secale cereale
TGTTTGTGTTGAGCATGAATGTGATTTGATCATGTTTATTGCAATACGGTTATTCATGTAAGTTAGAGAATAATTGTTGTTCTGTTTACATGAATAAAACCTTCTATGGTCATACACCCAATGAAAATAGTTTATTGGATCTCGATCGTGTGATACACATATTCATAATATTGAAGCCAAAAGATGCAAGGTTAATAATGATAGTGCAACTTATTTGTGGCACTGCCGTTTAGGTCATATTGGTGTAAAACGCATGAAGAAACTCCATAAAGATGGACTTTTGGAATCACTTGATTATGAATCACTTGGTGCTTGCGAACCATGCCTCATGGGCAAGATGACTAAAACTCCGTTCTCCGGAACTATGGAGCGAGCAACATATTTGTTGGAAATCATACATACTGATGTATGCGGACCAATGAGTGTTGAAGCTCGCCGCGGGTATCGTTATTTTCTGACCTTCACTGATGATTTGAGCAGATATAGGTATATCTACTTAATGAAGCACAAGTCTGAAACATTTGAAAAGTTCAAAGAATTTCAGAGTGAAGTAGAGAATCATCGTAACAAGAAAATAAAGTTTCTACGATCTGATCGTGGAGGAGAATATTTGAGTTACGAGTTTGGTCTTCATTTGAAACAATGTGGAATAGTTTCACAGCTCACGCCACCCGGAACACCACAGCATAATGGTGTATCCGAACGTCGTAACCGTACTTTATTGGATATGGTGCGATCTATGATGTCTCTTACCGATTTACCACTATCGTTTTGGGTCATGCATTAGAGACATCTGCATTCACGTTAAATAGGGCACCATCTAAATCCGTTGATACGACACCTCATGAACTTTGGTTTAGCAAGAAACCAAAGTTGTCGTTTCCTAAAGTTTGGGGCTGTGATGCTTATGTGAAAATACTTCAACCTGATAAGCTCGAACCCAAGTCGGATAAATGTGTCTTCATAGGATACCCAAAAGAGACTATTGGGTACACCTTCTATCACAGATCCGAAGGCAAAATATTCGTTGCTAAGAACGGATCCTTTCTAGAAAAAGACTTTCTCTCGAAAGAAGTGAGTGGGAGGAAAGTAGAACTTGATGAGGTAATTGTACCTTCTCCCATATTGGAAAGTAGTACATCACAGGAAATTGTTCCAGTGATTCCTACACCAATTAGTGAGGAAGTTGATGATAATGATCATGAAACTTCGGATCAAGTTTCTGCTGAACGTCGTAGATCAACCAGAGTACGTTCCGCACCAGAGTGGTACGGCAACCCAGTTCTGGAAATCATGTTACTAGACCATGATGAAACTACGAACTATGAGGAAGCGATGATGAGCCCAGATTCCGAAAAATGGCTTGAAGCCATGAAATCTGAGATGGGATCCATGTATGAGAACAAAGTGTGGACTTTGGTTGACTTGCCCGATGATCGGCAAGCCATCGAAAATAAATGGATCTTCAAGAGGAAGACCGACGCAGACGGTAATATTACTGTTTACAAAGCTCGACTTGTTGCGAAAGGTTTTCAACAAGTTCAAGGAGTTGACTACGATGAGACTTTCTCACCTGTAGCGATGCTTAAGTCTGTCCGAATCATGTTAGCAACTGCCGCATTTTATGATTATGAAATCTGGCAAATGGATGTCAAAACTACATTCCTGAATGGATATCTCAAAGAAGAGTTGTATATGATACAACCAGAAGGTTTTGTCGATCCAAAAGGTGCTAACAAATTATGCAAGCTCCAGCGATCCATCTATGGACTGGTGCAAGCATCTCGGAGTTGGAATATACGCTTTGATGAGGTGATCAAAGCATATGGTTTTATACAGACTTTTGGAGAAGCTTGTATTTACAAGAAGTGAGTGGGAGCACTACAACCTTTCTGATAAGTATATGTGAATGACATATTGCCGATCGGAAATGATGTAGAATTTTTTGGAAAGCATAAAGGAGTGTTTGAAAGGAGTTTTTTCAAAGAAAGACCTCGGTGAAGCTGCTTACATATTGAGCATCAAGATCTATATAGATAGATCAAGACGCTTGATAAGACTTTCGATGAGTACATACCTTGATAAGATTTTGAAATAGTTCAAAATGGATCAGTCAAAGAAGAAGTTCTTGCCTGACTTGTAAGGTGTGAACTTGAGTAAGACTCAAAGCCAGACCACGGCAGAAAAATATAGAGAGAATGAAAGTCATTCCCTATGCCTCAGCCATAGGTTCTATAAAGTATGCCATGTTGTGTACAAAACACGTTGTGTACCTTGCCAAGAGTTTGACAGGGAGGTACAATAGTGATCCAGGAGTAGATCACTGTACAGCGGTCAAAATTATCCTTAGTAATTGGATGACTAAGGAAATATTTCTCGATTATGGAGGTGATAAAGAGTTCGTCGTAAAGGGTTATGCCGATGCAAGCTTTGACACTAAATCCAGATGACTCTAAGTATCAATCTGGATGCTTATTGAAAGTGGGAGCAATTAGCTAGAGTAGCTCCATGCAGAGCATTGTAGACATAGAAATTTGCGAAATACATAGGGATCTGTATGTGACAGACCCGTTGACTAAACTTCTCTCACAAGCAAAACATGATCACACCTTATTACTCTTGGGTATTAATCACATAGCAATGTGAACTAGATTATTGACTCTAGTAAACCCTTTGGGTGTTGGTCACATGGCGATGTGAACTATGGGTGTTAATCACATAACGATGTGAACTATCGGTATTAAATCACATGGCGATGTGAGCTAGATTATTGACTAAGTTCAAGTGGGAGACTGAAGGAAATATGCCCTAGAGGAAATAATAAAGATGTTATTTGTATTTCCTTATATCATGATAAATGTCTTTTATTCATGCTAGAATTGTATTAACCAGAAACTTAGTACATGTGTGGATACATAGACAAAACAATATGTCCCTAGTATGCCTCTACTAGACTAGCTCATTGATCAAAGATGGTTATGTTTCCTAGCCACAGACATGAGTTGTCATTTGATCAACGGGATCACATCATTAGGAGAATGATGTGATGGACAAGACCCATCCGTTAGCATAGCACTATGATCGTTTAGTTTAACTGCTATTGCTTTCTTCATGACTTATACATGTTCCTATGACTATGAGATTATGCAACTCCCGAATACCGTAGGAACACCTTGTGTGCTATCAAACGTCACAACGTAACTAGGTGATCATAAAGATGCTCTACAGGTGTCTCCGAAAGTATTCGTGGTGTTGGCATAGATCAAGATTAGGATTTGTCACTCCGAGTGTCGGAGAGGTATCTCTGGGCCCTCTCAGTAACACACATCATAATAAGCCTTGCAAGCAAAGGACTAATGAGTTAGTCACGAGATGATGTGTTACGGAACGAGTAAAGAGACTTGCCGGTAACGAGATTGAACTAGGTATAGAGATACCGACGATCGAATCTCGGGCAAGTAACATACCGTTTGACAAAAGGAACAACGTATGTTGTTATGCGGTTCTGACCGATAAAAGATCTTCGTAGAATATGTAGGAGCCAATATGAACATCCAGGTTCTGCTATTGGTTATTGACCAGAGATGAGTCTCGGTCATGTCTACATAGTTCTCGAACCCGTAGGGTCCGCACGCTTAACGTTTGATGACGATCGGTATTATGAGTTTTTGAGTATTGATGTACCGAAGGTAGTTCGGAGTCCCGGATGAGATCACGGACATGACGAGGAGTCTCGGAATGTCCGAGACATAAAGATTAATATATTGGACGGCTATATTCGGACACCGGAAGTATACCGGAAAAGTTTCGGATTTATCGGGAATGCCAGAGGGGGTTACCGGAACCCCCTACGAGAGGGGATGGTCCATAGTGGGCCTAAAGGGTGAGAGAGAGGCAGCCCATAGGGCTGGCCGGCGCCCCCACCTAGGAATCCTAGTTGGACTAGGATTGGGGGGGCGCCACCTCTCCTATTCCTTTCCCCCTTCTTCCTTTCGATGAATCCTACTAGGAATAGGATTGCAATCCTATTCCTAGTAGGAGTCCCTTCCCTAGCCGCACCATAGAGAGTTGGCCGGCCCTCCTCCCTTGCTCCTTTATATACGGGGGCAGGGGGCACCCAAAGACACACAAGTTGAATTGTTTTAGCCGTGTGCGGTGCCCCCCTCCACATAATCACACCTCGGTCGTACCGTCGCGGAGCTTAGGCGAAGCCCTGCGCCGGTGAACACATCATATCCGTCACCACGCCGTCGTGCTGACGAAACTCTCCTGTGAAGCTCAACTGGATCAAGAGCTCGTGGGACGTTATCAAGCTGAACGTGTGCTGAACGCGGAGGTGCCGTACGTTCGGTGCTTGATCGGTTGGATCGCGAAGAAGTTCGACAACATCAACCGCGTCACTTGACGCTTCCGCTCCCGGTCTACGAGGGTACGTAGACACACTCTCCCCTCTCGTTGCTGTGCATCTGGTAGATAGATCTTGCGTGATCGTAGGAATTTTTTAAAATACTACGTTCCCCAACACTTGTTTGGTTTTCTTCTTGTGAGGTTTGGAGCTTATTGTCATCTTCTTGACAAGCTTGAGTTCATCGAAAACGGAGTTCACAAGCTTCTTCTATTGCATTTTCGGTGTTGGAGGTTTTACCGGTCTCTTTTGAGGAAGGGTTCTCACCATTTTATTATGGGCCTTTTCTCATTTGCTTCTTATTGTTATTTCTATCAAGATTTGTTAGGCCATGTCGTTAGCTTTCCAACAAGCTTGGTTTCGTTGAATTCGGAGTCCGTTTGCAAAAGTTATGTCAGTTTTGGTGTCCCCAGAAGGGCTATAGCGGTACTACCGCAAATTGGAGCGGTACTACCGCTTGCAGGGGATGTAATTTTTTACTTCCGTGGCTACTTCCACTGCGAACCAAAAACTTGTCACAAGTCCAGCGGTGGTAGGCACGGATGAATTTTTTAGTACCGCTCTCAAGCAGTAGTACCGCTACCCTTAGCAGTAGTACCGCTACCCTTAGCGGTAGTACCGTGAGGTCAAGCGGTACTACCGCTCCGACAGTTCTTCTGGCCTTTTTGCCTCCTCGCTATTGTGTTTCAAAGGGCTACTACTGCTCCTTGGAGCGGTAGTACCGCTCGGTGCGGGCTGTGAGCGTAACAGTTGGATTTTTCCCCACCTAAAAAAGGGGGTCTTCTTCCCCAATGAACCTTATCCTTTGAGCTCGTGTTCTTCCCCCATTGTTGACCTTCTTCGAGCTTGCTATCTCTCGATCCCTCCATGGATTCTTGCTAGTTTTTGGGGGGAAAGAGAGAGGAGATCTAGATCCACATTTCCACCAATCACTTTCTCCTCTAGGTGAGGGGAACCCCTTGGATCTAGATCTTGGAGTTCTTGGTGTTCTCCTTCTTGTTCTTCCTCTCTTTTCCCTCCGTAGCATTAGTTTCTTTGGTGGGATTTGAGAGAGAAGGATTTGGGCACTCCGTGTGCCCTTGCCATTGCATTTGGTGCATCGGTTTGAGTTCTCCACGGTGATACGTGGAAATGAAGTTTGAGAAGCTTATTACTCTTGGGTGTTTGGGCACCCTAGAGCTTGTTCCTCTTGGGTGCCTTGGCGCCCTAGACGGTTGGTGTTGTTCGGAGCTCAATCATTGTGGTGTAAAGCTCCGGGCAAGCGTCGGGGTCTCCAATTAGGTTGTGGAGATTGCCCCGAGCAATTTGTCGGGTATCGGTGACCGCCCCCAAAGGTAGCCAAAGTGTACGGGTTCGGTGACCGCCCCCAAGGGTTGCCATTTGTATGGGTTCGGTGATCATCCTCAAGGGTCCCTTAGTGGAATCACGACATCTTGCATTGTGCGAGGGCGTGAGGAGATTACGGTGGCCCTAGTGGCTTCTTGGGGAGCATTGTGCCTCCACACCGCTCCAAACGGAGATTAGCATCCGCAAGGGTGTGAACTTCGGGATACATCGTCGTCTCCGCGTGCCTCGGTTATCTCTTACCCGAGCCCTTTGCTTATGCACTATACTTTGTGATAGCCATATTGTTTCTTGTCATATATCTTGCTATCACCTAGTTGTTTATCTTGCTTAGCATAAGTTGTTGGTGCACATAGGTGAGCCTAGTTGTTGTAGGTTTTGTACTTGACAAATTAACCGCTAGGTTTATTCCGCATTTGTTCGAGCCTAAACCGTAATTATTTTAAAGCGCCTATTCACCACCCTCTAGGCGACATCCACGATCTTTCAATTGGTATCAGAGCCTTGTCTCTCTTTATAGGGCTTAACCGCTTAGAGAGTAAGGATGTCGACTAGGGGCTTAGGATTCTCTGACACTCTTAGTTTCGATGGCACAAATTTTGATGTTTGGGTAATTCACATGCTTAATCTCTTTTAGGGTCATGGACCCAAATTTAGAGCAAATTGTAGATATGGGTTTTTCTCCTCCAAAGGATCCACAAAGATTATCTTTAGAGGATGAGAAAAACTCTTATCTCAATACTAAAGCTTCTAATGTGCTTTTTGATGCTTTGAGCAATGTAGTTATATTTCAACTCATGCCGTTCCGGGATGCTCATGAGTTGTGGACAAAGCTTCAAGATAAATATGGTGTGTCCAAGAATTGTGGGAATGATTATTCTCCCTCCACCTCCGAACGTGTTGTCTTCTCAACTTCTTCTACTTCACCTACATGTGGTTTGCCACAAGGTAATGATATGGTGAGTAGTGTTGGTCATTGCAATGACGATAGTATGCTTATTGTGGATGATCCTTCATCACTATCTTATTGCAATGCATCTTCTTTGGACTTTAACACTTCGAACACCCTACATGTTTCACATGCTTGTGTTGATAGTCCTTGCATATCATGTAGAAATTGCTTGACTAAAACTCATGATGATATGCTTGCTATGTCTTGTTGCCATGGTAAAAATGCATCTATTTCCTCGAATTGTTGTGCTAACAATGTAGGGGAAACCCAACACCCCATGGAACAAGATGTAGTCTTGAATGGTGCTTCAAGGGATCCTACATCATCATCTTTTGCATTTTGCCTTATGGCTAAGGCTTCAAAGGTATCTCCCACTTTGAATCCCAATATATATTGTGATGATAGTGATGATGAGACTGATGATGATGTTCAAAATGATGAAGAGAATGATAATGTTGCCTCCTTAAAAATTAAGGGGGAAATGATTTTGAAAGCTCTTCATAAGAATAAAATTGCTCGTTCCAACTTCATGGAAATCATGTCTATTGCCATTGAGGGCAAGAAATATATAGAGGAGTTGGAATCTCATCTAGAGGAGCATGAGGTCACCATTGAGAAAATGGAAGGTCATGAGCGTGATTACACTAATGAGATCGCCGACCTCTCGCAAGCTCTTGAACTTGAACAAACCACAAATGAATCTCTTGAGGAGACTTTTGCTCTAGAACTATCAAGAATAAAGGAATCCCGTGATAGAGCTTTTGAGGTGGCTAATTGTCGGGGAAACTGATCGCCCACGAACACCTATGGGACCGGAGCCCCTTTTCGGTACGGCAAGGGGGCGGAGGATGCACAAAGAGCGGATCGAGGCGTGCACGCGAGCAGTTTACCCAGGTTCGGGCCGCGCGGAGGCGTAAAACCCTACTCCTGCCTTGGTTTGTATTGCGTTTTGAGCTCAGGAGCGAGAAGAGCTACAGTGTTGATCGCTAGCAGCACCGAGCGTGAGAGCGATCGATCATCGGAACCTCTCTACGTTGCGTATGGGCCTCCTTTTATAGGTCAAAGGGGTCTCAGATAGGTGGCAACGCAGGAGAGGGTAAAAACGTAAAATGGGTGGTAGTTGGAACAGTGTTTGCATAGTGCTCTATACCTAACCCTGACGGCAGGGGACAAGGGCATTAAATGCCCGTCGCCGTCGCCCCGAACAGTGCAAAAAGCGTCCGTCAGGGCGCCTCCGTCCGCCACGACGGTGGCCTCGTCGTTGTAGCTTGCCACCGTGTACCCCAGGCTGCACAGCCTTCCGCCACGTGCGCCTGGAAGGGCCCCAGGACGACGCGTGGGCGGATGCGCTGGAGCGCGGGTACCTAGTGGAAGTTTGCCGCGGCAAGCGCCTTGCCGCGGCTGCTACCTTGTCGCGCCCGTAAGCTTGTCGCTCCCCGGGCCTTGCCGGGACGCATGGCGCGTCGCAGCAAGTCTCTTGAAATGCCATGTTTGGCCTTCCCGGCAAGCTCCTCTTGCCGGGGTCTTGTTTCTTTAACTTGAATACTTTGTTCTTGAATGGCTCCAAAGGAACCACAGTGGGCCTTGGCGGTCGCGCGGCAAGCCCTGCCTCGGGACGCTGCTACTGCCCGTGTACAAGTTCGGGATACTAAGGTACCCCTACTTTAGTACACCGACAGGAGCCCCCGGGCCTGGGCCATACACGGTGCCGAGCGCTGTTGGGCCTGGCCCAAAACAGTGCACGGGCACGCGCGGCCCGCGGCGCGCCATATCCCACTCCGAATCCACCGCGCCCCTCCCTAACGGCACGCGTCGATTGCGGCGTCGTGGGAGAGATCGTGACCTGTTTCTTTAATGGGGAAAAATGCGGAACGTCCCCCTCTCCCCCCTTAAAAGCAGGGGAAACAGGGGCAGTTCCTTCCATTCGCCCGTTGCTTCTTCATCCTCCAGAAACCCCCGCTGCTCCCCTCCTCCCCGAAGGTCGAAAGAGAGCAGCGCTCCGCCTCCCTCCGCCGCCGCCAGCATCTCCGGTACCGTCGACTTCCCTCGCCGTCCCCGCCATGGCCCCGAAGGGCGACAAGGCGAAGGCCGCGAAGTCCGCCAAGGCGCTGAAGCTAGTAGCAATGCGGAAGAAGATGGCAGTCTTCCCGCCGAGGCTCGGTGCGGAGGAGCTGAAGGACACCTTCTATCTCTTCTGGCCGAGGGAGACAAAGGCTCATCCGCACACCAAGGTACTCCCCGCCGTGGCCTGCGATATGTTCCCGGGCGGTTATGCCTTTTTTGCTCTGTTCTTCTACTGCGGGCTCTGCCCGCCCTTCTCGGAGTTCTTCTGCGATATCATGAATACCTACGGGTTTCATCTCCTTGACTTCACCCCAAATGTCATCTTGACCATGGCCATTTTCGCACATCTGTGCGAAATTTCGTCGGAGTTTACCCCAACGTAGCTCTCTTCCACCATTATTTCATTCCTCGAGTCGAATCTGGGTCTCCTCTGTCCGGCGGAATCTCTTGGATTTTTAGGCTTCATAAGAAAGAGGCTTACTTGACGGGGGGAGCTCCGCGGCAAGTGGGATGAGTGGAGGGCCAACTGGTGTTGGATTATGGAGGATGACCCGCATCAGTTCACTTCCCAGTGCCAAGTTGCAGTAGTGCGCGGCAATGACTGGAGTGACCTGGCCCCTGAGGACGATAAGCTGAAGATAGCCACCACTAGGATTCTTCGCCTCCGGCAAGCCAAGCTCACTGTAGGTGCTGTCGGGGCAGACTTTCTTCGCCGCCGCATCGCTCCCTTGCAGGAGAGGAAGAGGGCTGCTTGGGAGTTTGATAACGCGGCAGACATTATGAGGCTGCACCCAGGCCTCAACTACAATTTCACTATCTTGGAGCTCAACGCAATGCTCCAAGCGTTATTTAAGTACGACTCCGCCCATCCAGAGTGGTTCGCGTTGCTGCAGGGCGTAGTTCCGTTGTGCAACAACTCGTCGCTCAGCGCCATCCGCGCGGTGATGCTGTTGTGTGATTCCCACGGGATCGACCCCACTTGGCGGGAACCTTCTGACGAAGCCGTGCAGACGTTCTTCGACAACCTGGTGGATTTACCAATCAAACCCGACGAGAAGAGGGGCCTCACCCGCGACACCACCGATCAGAAGATGGCATATATTGCCACCAGGTTGGAGGAGGCAGCTGCAGCCAGGGCCGCGGGCGAGTTTGGATATACTGTGGAGGAGGCGGACGCAGCGGAGGCGGTAAGTCTTGCCGAGGAGGAAGAGCTCCTCAAAGCGGGGAAGCTCGCCGGGCAACTTGCCGGGACAAGCGAGGTCGCCGAGCAAGGCGCGGAGTCGAGCGGGCCCGCCGAGCAGGGCGTCGGGTCCAGCGATCCTGCCGAAGACTCAGGCGGTTCGCTGAACCTCGACTCCTCTTCCTCGTCCTCGGGTAGCTCACCACCACCAGCAAGTCCTCCGGCTCAAACAAGGAGGCGCCTTCGCAAGGCCGCAGACGTGGCGGGGCAGCCGGCGGGCCAGCAGCCGCAGCGCCGTCCGACACACGCCACCGCGGCGAGCAAGGCCGCCAAGGGAGTGCCTCGTGCTTCAATGGCAGCTGGAGGGGGGGTCTTCCCGGGCCGGCTCCAAGGCTCCTTCCGCCCCGCGCGCCTCGGCGTCGACCGGAGCGGGGTCTTCTCAGACCGCCGCCCCTGCTCCTGCCAAGCGGCCAAGGGAGCCTACTCCTCCAGCTCCTCGCGCCGGGACGCGTGAGCCGGACTTCGATTTTTCGGCGCTCAGCTCCGACGACGAGGAGGAAGAAGAGTAAGTCTTCGCAATTCTTGTTCCTCTTTGGTTTTCTGTCGATTCTTGTCTTGTCCTTCTTTTGCCTGATTCTGATGTTGTCTTTATTCTAGGACTCTGGCCTAGATGGAGGCGAAGAGGGCCAAAGTCCCGGTGATCGTCATCGAGGACGAGCCCGCCGCAACAGCAGGGGGTGCGCCTGCGACAAGCTTGCCGGACCCGGTAGCTGCTCCCCAGAGCAGCCCCCAGCGCAGCCCTCAGCGCAGCCCCCAGCGTAAGTCCTTCATCCACTTTCCACTTGCCGGGCGCACGTGGGGCCTTCTATCTTTGTTAATGTTCTGTTTGTTGATTTGTATAGAAGCAGAGCAGCAGCCTCAGGAGCGCCAGGAGATCGCTCCCCACGAGCCGCACGTCTCGACCACTCCGCCAAGGAGGAGCTCCCCGGCGAGGGAGGATACTCCGCCAAGGGCGAGTACTCCGCCACGGGAAGGCGCTAGCGGCCCTCCGCCGACGGGAGCTACCACCACGCCGCCGAGGGAGAACTCCC
>LR738716.1:325543882-325554738 GCA_902687465.1 Secale cereale
GATATTGTTCATAGATAATCTTGATCATAAACCCACAATTCATCGGATCTCGACAAACACACCTCAAAAAGAATTACATCAAATAGGTCTCCAAGAAGATCGAGGAGAACTTTGTATTGAGATCCGAAGAGAGAGAAGAAGCCATCTAGCTAATAACTATGGACCCGAAGGTCTGTGGTAAACTACTCGCAACTCATCGGAGAGGCTATGGTGTTGATGTAGAAGCCCTCCGTGATCGATTCCCCCTCCGATGGAGCTCCGGAACAGGCCCCAAGATGGGATCTCACGTGTACAGAAGGTTGCGGCAGAGGAATTAGGGTTTTGTGGTGCTCTCGGATATTTTCAGGGTATATGTGTATATATAGGAGGAAGAGGCACGTCGGTGGAGTTACGGGGGGCCCACAAGGGTGGGGGGCCCGCCTACCCCCCTGGGCGCGCCCCCTGCCTCGTGGCCACCCCGTGGCTTCCCTGGCATGTACTCCAAGTCTTTTGGGTTGCATTTGTTACAAAAAAGATCCCCCAAAGGTTTCGTTCCGTTTGGACTCCGTTTGATATTCCTTTTCCGCGAAACACTAAAATAGGCAAAAAACAACAATTTGCACTGGGCCTTGGGTTAGTAGGTTAGTCCCAAAAATAATATAAAAGTGTAAAATAAAGCCCATTAAACATCCAAAACAGATAATATAATAGCATGTAACAATAAAAAATTATAGATACGTTGGAGACGTATCACTCTTCATTTCTATTTTAGTGATCCAAGATCACATTGAGTCCATTGGAAAGCCAATACTATTAAAAGGGGATGAGGTGTTGCTTAATGGTCTACTTTCTCAAGTGCTTAGTGATATTGCTCCAAAACCCTCAGCCACTCTCTCTTTTCCAAATATGTCCAAAACCCTAGTCAAACTCGGCTCCACCGAAACACTCTATCCGGTGCCACCGAGTTCATTTGTCATAGCCACTGCCAGAAACCCTAACACCTCAGTCACACTGATACGGATCCTGGTCTCATCGAGATGGCCCTGCAAACTCTTTGTTTCCCTTTCGTAACATTTCGGTCTCACCGAAATGAGCGATTGGTCCCACCGAGTTTGCTCGACAAACTCCCTGTTTGCTCTTTGCTGAAATCGGTCTCATTGAGTTCAAGCAATCGGCTTCATCGAGATGAGGTTTTGCCCTAGCCCCAGCACATTGGCCCCACCGAGTTGTTCCAGTCGGTCCCACCGAGATTCCTAACGTTCACATTTTTAACTGAATCGGTCTCACCGAGTTCATCTATTCGGTCTGACCGAGTTGGGTCAAATATGTGTAACGGTTGGATTTTGTGTGGATGCTATATATACCCCTCCACCCCTTCTCCATTCGAGAGAGAGCCATCAGAACGTGCCTACACTTTTAGCTTACATTTTCTGAGAGAGAACCACCTACTCATGTGTTGAGATCAAGAAATTCTAATCCAACCACAAGAATCTTGATTTCTAGCCTTCCCCAAGTTGATTTCCACTCAAATCATCTTTCCATCATATCCAAATCCATGTTAGAGAGTTGAGTGTTGGGTAGACTATCATTTGAAGCACAAGAGAAATGAATTCATCATCATCACACCATCTATTACCTTTTGGATATTGATGTCTCCTAGATTGGTTAAGTGTCGCTTGGGAGCCTCCGACAAGATTGTGGAGTTGAACCAAGAAGTTTGTAAGGGCAATGAGATAGCCTACTTCATGAAGATCTACCCGAGTGAGGCAAGTCCTTCGTGGGCGATGGCCATGGTGGAATAGACAAGGTTGCTTCTTCATGGACCCTTTGTGGGTGGAGTCCTCCATGGACTCACGCAGCCGTTACCCTTCGTGGGTTGATGTCTCCATCAACGTGGAAGTACGATAGCACCACCTATCGGACCCACGCCAAAAATCTCCGTGTCATCATTGCATTTGCTCTCTCCATTCCCTTCCCTTTACCTTCATACGCAATGTTTTATTTTCCGCTGGTACACTCTTAGAATTGCATGTGTAGTTTGATTGCTTGAATTGTTCTAGTTGCTAAAATCTACCAACAACTAAAATTGGGAAAATGTTAGATTTTTATTTGGTCAAGTAGTATAATCACCCCCCTCTAGACCTACTTTCGATCCTACAAGTGGTATCTGAGCTTTGGTCTCCATTTTCCTTGATTTCCATAGCTTTGGTGATCATAGGCTTGGTTTCACAACCTAGGAGAGTATGGCGACTAGCGAGGGAAATTACCAGCGTAGAGGTCCTTACTTTGATGGTACTATTTTTGCTAGTTGGAAGCATAAGATGAAATGCATATTCTTGGTCATAACCCCGCCGTTTGGGTTGTTGTGCGTGTTGGCTTGCAAGGTGATTTCTTCGAGGATGGAAGAGAACCGGATCGTGAAGCAACGACAGAAGAAATGAAGATGTTGCATTACAATGCTCAAGGATGCGATATTCTCTTCAACAGATTGTGCCCCGAAGAATTCAACAAAATCAGCCGCCTTGAGAATGCAAAGGAAATTTGGGAAACTTTGCTTGATATGCACGACGGTACCGAGTCCGTCAAGGAATCCAAATTGGATGTGCTTCAAAGTCAACTTGACAAGTTCAAGATGAAGGATGGTTCAAGATGCATGACGGTACTCTAGGCTTGCTCTCATCACAAATGAGATTGCCGGCTTAGGAAGCAAAGAGATGACCAATAAATTCATCATCAAGAAGATCCTAAGAGCCTTGGATGAAAAATATGATACCGTGTGCACCTTGATCCAAATGATGCCCAATTACAAAGATCTCAAGCCCACGAAAGTCAATCGTAGAATTGTTGCTCATGAGATGTTACTCGAGGATAAGGAAGATATACATAACAAGTCTAGTGGTGCTTACAAAGCTTCAAGTGATGCTCCTACGACATCAAGTGAGTAACAAGTCTTCAATAAAGAATTGAGCTTAATGGTGAAGAACTTCAACAAGTTCTACAAGAATAGAAGCAAAGAGGGAAGTTCCAAGTCATGGTCCTACAATGACAAAAGATCTTCTAGTCGTGATCATAATTGCTACAATTGTGGAAGACCCGGACACTGCTCCAATGAGTGTATGGCTCCCTACAAGAAGAGAGAAGATTCACCTAAAAGGAGAAGTAAAAGATATGAATCACCACCAAGAGAGAGAAGTAGTAGAGATGATCGTTATGAATGAAGACCCTCTCGTAGAAGCAAGGATTCAGAAAAGGAAGGACAAATCATCAAAGAGCTACACAAGACGAAGACATCAAGATCACGTTGGTGAATGGGCATCTGGTTCCACCTCTGACAACTACTATAAGAGAAGCTATCACTCCGACTCCAAATATACTCAAGATGAAGGTGTTGTCGGACTTGCACTTGTGGCATCCAACTCCTACGGCATATTTGACTCACCAAATGAAGGAATTGTAAGATGCTTCATGGCTAAAGGCCCCAAGGTGATGATTTCAATAGTGATTAAGATGATTTGCTAGGTGATGATGATTTACTTGTTGACAACACTAGTGATGAAAACTATGATGAAATTGCTATTAATCATGCTAATCAAGATGAAACAAATGACAATGCTAAGGAGATTGAGCGTCTAAATAAAGAACTATACACTCTTAAGTTAGCTCATGAAGCAACTCTAGAGGATCATAGAGAGCTCCTAAGGACTCATGAAAAACTACGCTTCGAGAAGCTAAATTTAGAGCAATAACATGGGTTCCTAAAAGCTATCAATGATGGTCTTCGAAAGAAGAGTTCTTCTTACATTACCAAGTGTTTACTCTTGTCTACTTATATGCCACAAGTAAAATCTAGCAATAAGAACAAGAAAGATTCTTCCTCTAGTAGTAACAATAATCATGTTAAATCCAATATTGTTGCTTCTAGTAGTTCTCTCGATCACTAATGATTCTCTTAGACAAGTTACACTTGAGCAAGAAAATAGTTTATTGAAGGGAATTATAGAGAAAGGTGTTTACAAGAGCCTTGCCGGAAGTAAGCAATTTGAGGAAATTGTACGCAAGCAAGGAGGGCACCGGAAGAATCAAGGTGTTGGTTTTGAATGAAACTTCAATGCCAATGGGGTTGAGTGGGAAGAAGATCAATACCCCAAGATGAAGTTTGTTCCTCAACAAGAGAAGTATGACCCCACTTATTTCAAAGGAACACAAGCTCAAGATGATCTTCCACCACAAGACCACAAGCTAAAGGGCAAGGACAAGCTTCAAGAAGATATTGATTCATTTGAAGAAGCTCCTAAGGCCATGGCAAAGTGGGTTCCCCAGACTACGTCAAGTTCTACTTCATCAAGTACGACTACAACTCCAAGGATTCACATCAAGTTGATGTGGATTACAAAGAAGAAGAACTAGAGAGTTCTTGAGGGTTAGTCCGCCAACATACTTCACTCATATTCATTTTGGCAAGGACAAGTGCAATCAACTTTCATATCTTCACTACAAAAAAAAGACACATCCATGACATTTTGCCCAAACAAATTTTTTCCTCTGTCATGCTTATGACACTTCTATGATGATAATTGTGACAAACCCAGTATCGTCATAGATGTGGTGGGCTCCTACTTCTATGACAAAAAATCATGACAGAAAATGGGCTTTTCATCCTGGGCGGGCTGGGGACGCACCTGCATGACATTCTTTGGGCCATCCATGACGGAAAAAATCGTGGTAGAAGCGAGGGCGAGGAAAAATTCGGGGAGTTCCCGGTTACGGTGGGTGGTCGGGGCGGAGCGATGCACAGAGGTTTGCGCATTTCTCTCGTATACGTACGCGCGTCTGTGCGAGGCGTTGGGCTCTAACTGAACCCAAGCAAGGCGTTCGCTACTGAACCCGAGCGATTGCACTAGGCTACGTTACTGAACCTGAGCGATCGATCCCTTGGTTGTTAACTGAACCTGAGCGATTCCTTCACTACCGCTGCTGATTGAACCCAAGCGATCACTGCTGCTGCTTACTAAAGCCGATCGAACCCGCTGCCTCTTGATGAACAGTGAACGTGGGGTTGGTTGAACGAGTCGAGCCGTACGTGGTTGGGGTTGGATGAATAGTTCCTGGCGGGGGTTGGATGAACAGGACCCCATGATAGTAGTAGTAGGCGGTTGCCGCTGGCTGAACAGGACCCCAAGACGAGGCCGCGACAGCCAAGGCGTTGGGGGTGGACGAACATGACCCTGTGGGGGGCTGGTTAAATAGTAGGCGGTGGAGGGCTGGTTGAACAGTAACTGATGGAGGCAGAGGAAGACGCGGTGGATGAACAATGCATGTGGAGGCTGGAGGAAGTCGACGGTGGGTGAACAGTAGCCCGTGGAGTCCCTTTTTGCGGTACGCCACACCGCTCCCGATGAACAGGACCCCCGTTTCGACTGTAGCGCTCCAACACAAGTCCGTTTCCTCCGTTTTACGGTACGCCAGACCCCTCCCGATGAACAAGAGCCCGTTTCAACCGTAGCCGGTCGAGAAGAAGGCCATTTCCTCCATTTTGCAGTACGCCAGACCCTTCCCGATGAACAGGACCCCGTTTCAACCGTACACGCTCCAGTAGAAGGCATTTCCTTCCATTTTGCGGTATGCCACACCAGGTTTCTACTGTTCCGTCCAAGCCGGTTGGCTCCCGATGAACATGACACTGTTTCTCCGTTCTGATCCCGCCAGTTGGCTGTCGATGAACACGACGTCGTTGCTGCCGCACTGGCCGTACGTATGCGCGAGTCAGCGTTCGAGACCCCGCCCATATGTACGTACATAGCTGTATTTTTTGGCATCTGGCTGTACATATGTGTACACTGTTTTGACTGGACTGCGTGAACTGCTACGTCATGGGCTCTACTTCTACATGTGCCACTTCTTACTCGGCCACGATTCATCGTTGCAGAGAGACCGATCGACCAGTATGTACGTACACGTTCGCGACCATACATACAACCCTATGTACGGTTTGACCGGGTGGGTCCCAGCTGTCAGGGACGATAAGGAGGCACTTCATTGCATGCGAAGATATAGCCAGTGGGTCCCAGCTGTTAGGGGCGAATCAATTTTTTTGCCCGTAATAAGGAGGCACTTCCCTGCGTGTGGTCGTGGACCCAACTGTCAGCCTCTCCACGTACGGTCCTCTTCCGATGGAAGTCGTTCCTTGACCATGTTGACCACGCCGCGCCAAGAGCACCAAGGCGGTGGACGACATCGAGGCATAGGAAGGGATTGACCCGTAGCTGGGGGAGATGCGGTAGTGGAGTCGCAGCCGGAGAGGAGTACGACGTACGAGGGTTGACTGGTTCAGTGTGGCCTCGGGCTGCAGTCGGCAGAGAATAACGGGAGGGGCGGAGGGGTGGCCTGGCTGGCGGTGGAGTAGCGCTTTGCAGCGAGGCGTGCGAAGCAGCGCTGCTGGCCGCCGGAGGTGTAGGATCGAAGTAGGTCTAGAGGGGGGGTGATTAGACTACTTGACAATATAAAAAATCTGCCTTTAGATCATGCAAAGTTTTTGGCAGTTTCACAAACAAGATCAATTCAAGTAACACCCTACACATGCAATTCTAGAGTATATGCAGCGGAAAGTAAATTGCACATGTAAAAAGGAGGTGGAGAAGATCAAACGCAGTTTGGTGACACGGAGATTTTTGTCGTGGTTCCGATAGGTGGTGCTATCGTACATCCACGTTGATGGAGACTTCAACCCACGGAGGGTAACGGCTGCGCGAGTCCACGGAGGGCTCCACCCACGAAGGGTCCACGAAGAAGCAACCTTGTCTATTCCATCACGGCCTACGCCCACGGAGGACTAGCCTTACTCGGGGTAGATCTTCACGAAGTAGGCGATCTCCTTGCCCTTACAAACTTCTTGGTTCAACTCCACATCTCAAAGACGGAGGCTCCCAAGCGACACCTAACCAATCTAGGAGGCACCACCCCCAAAAGGTAATAGACGGTGTTGATGATGATGAACTCCTTGCTCTTGTGCTTCAGATGATAATCTCCCCAACACTCAACTCTCCTCACTGATATGGCTGTGGTGGAAGAAAGATTTGAGTGGAAAGCAACTTGGGAAGGCTAGAGATCAAGTTTCATATGGTAGGAATGGAATGGCTTGATCTCAACACAAGGGTAGGTGGTTCACTTCTCAGAAAGTGTATGGTAGGAATGGTAGTACTTTCTGATGGCTCTCCTCACGAATGAGGAGGGGGTGGAGGGGTATATATAGCCTCCACACAAAATCCAACCGTTACACACACATTTGACCAATCTCGGTCAGACCGAAGTGAAAACTCGGTCAGACCGAAAGTTCAAATATAGTGAACGTTGGGATTTTCGGTGGGACCGAAAATACCATCTCGGTGAGACCGAAGCGAGTCAAAGGTTAGGGTTTGCCATCTCGGTGAGACCGAAAATATAAACTCGGATATTCCGAATTGATGTCAACTGATCACAGAAGGTTGGCAGCCCTTTTTCGGTGAGACCGAAACTCAGAATCGGTTTGACCGAGAAGCTAGGGTTTGGAGAAACAACTGAAGTGGTTCATCTCGGTGGGACTGAGTTGGATAAATCGGTGTGACCGAGATGTTAGGGTTTGTAGAGATAACTTCATCTCGGTGAGACAGAGTTGGTTTGACCGAGATTACTTATGGGTGTGTGTTAAGTAGTGAATAGTGCTGATAGTTGAGGGAGTTAGATCACCAAGCACTTGAGCAACAAGAACATTAACACAACCTCATCCCCTTTTAATAGTATTGGCTTTTCCTATGGACTCAATGTGACCTTTGATCACTAAACCAAAAATGGAGTCTTGAGCTTTTGCCAATGCTTGTCTTAGCATTTTGAGGGGTCCACTTCTTCAGACATTTCCATACCCATATCATCGAACTTCTCTGAAATGATTCTCAAGATAATATTAGTTCAATGATATATATGTTGTTATTAATTACCAAAACCACCCGGGGATTAGTTGCACTTTCAATCTCCCCCTTTTTGGTAATTGATGACAACATATAGATCAAAGCTTCGACAAAAGATATAATCAATGAATAATATCGTCCCTTTGAGAAGTATGTGATAAACAAGAGCTCCCCCTAAATTTGTGCATTATTTAAAATTTGCGTTTGAATGCAAATGCACAATCGATTAGGATTATGGGTCACTCTTCCATGTCACATACATCTTGGTGGAGCGCACAAAATGATAAGAATGAATAACATGCACTTAATCACCAAGACAAGAGTAACTAGCCATACAATAAGGAATAGCATATGATAAGCAATAAGCACACATTAAAGCATAGTATGACTAAGCACTCATTAAGGTAGCATCAAACGTAGTAGCAAGCACACTTAAAGTTTTCAGGAACCAAAAGAAACCAATGTATCTCAAGGAAAACCGGCAAAAGAACGAAAAGACGAAAGAGCACTCTGTCTCTCAAAGCCCTATGATCTATAACAATTTCTCCCCCTTTGGCAACAAGTTACCAAAAAGTTCGAAAAGGTATAGAGCTAAACGTCACTGCGGGCTCGGCTGGCTGCTCCCGTCTGTGTCGATGTCGGTGTAGAGATAGCTGCATCTGCGAAGACCTCTGCTGATGTCTGCGGTGGAGGAGTGGATGCTGGAGCTGTAGGAACTGCTGGAGCTGTAGCTGGTGCTGAAGTGGTAGCCCTGGAGTCTGTCACTGGGATAGCTGCAGATCTGGATCCTCTGGGAACCTGAGCAGTCTGGCGATGAGAGTCCTGGACTAGATCATCCTGCATAAGCTCTGCTCTCTCCTGCCTAGTCTCCTCCATGTCTGCCTCAAGCTTGTTGACAGACACCTGAATCTCAGTCAGCTTCACGTCCAGAGCGTGGATATTGTCCTCGACAATCCTCTCAAGGCTCTCCTGAGATTGCTCAATGCTGGCCAGGCGTTGTTCAATCCTTTGGGTAGCTTCAAGAATTTGTTCTCCAAAGCTCTTTGGCTTAGCTGCTGCTGCTGCTGCTTCTTTGTCAGCTTTAGCTTTCTTCGCAGCTTCGATCTTGGCTTGCCCTTCAACTGAGGTGGGATCCTCTTCATCCATCACAACTACGTTGTCCTCATGCTCTGGCTGCAGTGGCAAGTGCTTCCTATCCAACATGAATTTGCCCGTGCCAAACTTGGCGTTGATGAGCATCTGTATCTGCGGAGCAAACCCACACGACCTCTTCTGGTCAGCTGCAGTCCTCTTAATGGTTTCTACCATCAAGTCCATCACCTTAAAAGGTGCCTTCTCATCGAGAATGTGCAGCATGTTGATAGAATAGCCTCGTATCATCCGGTGGTCACCTGACTTAGGCATCAAAGTATGCCTCAGAATAGTGTTAGTGGTGGTCAGACCTGCCTGGAGATAATACACTGAGCCGAGCTTCCATCCCTCTAAATCAGCAGCTGGGATCTCCTTGTACATATTCTTCATGGAATCATGACTCTTCTTAGGAATCCCATAGACATCAATGTCGTCCTCTCTCTGCATAGGAGCGTTCAGAAGTTCTGCCCATTCTTCAACAGTTGAAGAAAACCTTTGACCTTCAGTCATCCAGGTGATCTTGCCATCAGGATAGAAGTGGGCTGTGGCATAGAACTGCATGATCATCTCGTCATTCCATGCTGTCAGTTCTTGACCCACAAAATCAGCAACTCCACATGCAGTAAAGCTCTCATGCACATGGGGAAAGAAGTCCCGATGCTCTTCACTGTCAATATACTTCCAGTCAACATACCTGGTGTCAGCAACAATGGGCTTCTTATCCATTAGCACGGTCTCATAGAAATCCTGCTGCTCTCTGGTGTGGAATCTGGGGTCCACAGCAGTCCTTCTCCTTACGGCATATGGATCAGACTGTCTCCATAGCCTGAGACCTTTGTCCTTCCTTGCCTTCATGTCCTCAGCTTGAGGATGAGCATCATTGTGGAGTGGCAACTTGGGACGGAGCTTGAGCAACACATGCTCTTCATCTGACTCAGAAGGTGGCATCTCACCTTTGTTCTTCTCAGAAGCTGGAATGCTTCTGGTTGTCCTCTTGGGCTTCGCTGGAGCAGGCTTCTTGGGCTTGGAGGAGGCTTGAGCCCGAATGGCATCACCCATGAACTTAGCTTTCTGAGGAGGAGGCTGGGGTGCTTCTTCTTCTTCTTCTTCAGCAACATCTTGAGGTTCAGCATATACAACTCTCTTCCTCTTGGAAGTCTTCTTCACCTTGCTTGGAGCTGGCTCTTCCAAGTTGAGCTTCTTAGCAACTACAGACTGTTTTACCTTGCTTGTACCTTTCCTTGGCTGCTGCCCTTGGTGCTCTTTGGCAACCACATTCCTCTTGGGCTTGGAGGTAACTTCCTCAGCAACAAAGTCGGAGTCCTCATCATCCGAAGTTCTCTTCTTCCTGGTTCTCGTAGCTGCGGGAGGCAAACCACTAGGGGTGCTCCTCTCACCATCATCACTAGAGCTGCTAGCAGGACTTGTATCTGCCTCTGGAATTTCAGCAAACGGTGATTCAGACCTGTTTTGGCTGTCACTGACATCTGACATGGCTGAAAAACCTGTGAAAAGATAAGGTGTAGGCAGAGTAGAAGAGTTATCACAACTGCAGAAGTTTTTGCAAAGAAAAATGAGTTTAAAAACTTAGTTTTGAGTTTTCACAGAATGTATTTCGGTCAAACCGATTTCAAGTTTCGGTGTAACCGAAGTGTTCAACAGAACCTACACACCACTTTCGGTCAGACCGAAATGGGTTTCGGTCCTACCGAAAACTTAGGGTTTCACAGAAACTTCAATTCGGACATTCCGATTTCCACAACTCGGTCAGACCGAACTATGTAGTGCAATGGTCAGAGACCAAAT
>LR738716.1:325573661-325583982 GCA_902687465.1 Secale cereale
GCCGCCGCGCCAACCGCCTCCGCCGCCGGCCGGCAACCGCCTCGCCTTCGGCCCCGCCTCCTCCTCCACCCGCCGGCGAGCTACGGCCCCGGCGCCGTCTCCAGCGAGCCGCCCGGGCAGATCCGGATCCACCCGAGGGTGGATCAGATCCACCAAGCCCCGATCCAAACGCCCCCGCCCCCGCCGGATCTCTCCGTCCCGGGACATCCACGTCCCGGGTTGACTTTTTGTGAGGTAAAAACCACTAAGTCCCAGATCTGCTATTTTTTGTTGCCTCCTTTGCATGGCTGTAACTTCGTGCTCGTAGATCCGTTTTGGGCGTGTGATATATCAAAATGATCGTGGTGATGTGCTCTTCATTTTGTTCCACTGTGGCATGCTTGTTTGAGTTCATCTAGATGCCCTAATCTCTGTTGCAAGAGTGCTACTTGTTATAAACTACTGTTACTTGTTATTTTGTTGCCATGGTTGAGATATGATAACTTGGGGCATGTTTATCCAAATGGAGCATATGATATGTCAAAATGTTCATTGTGAAGTGCTCTACATGATGGTTGCTGTAGCATTCATGTTAGGTGTCATATTACCATGTTAATCTCTGTTACAAAAGTGCATGTGGCTGTTAAGTGCTGAAACTTGTTATGAGATGCTGATTTGAAGTGCTCATTGCTATTGATGTGTTTGTCCTCATGTCACATGTCAATATGTTTTAGAAGCACCATCATATGGTCTTTGCTGTGGTGCAAACCACTTTCCATGATATGCCTTGAGGTGACTTAAACAAGCTTGTAAACATGCCATGCCAATGTTACTGTTTTATACTTAGTGAAAAAACTGCTAAGTCTGGAATCTGTTTTAACCTGATGCTATGTTTGCTTGATGCCCCACTCAAATACATGCTTGTTGTGGAGTGGCCAATGATCATTCCTTACTGTCCATGTTATGCTCTATCCATCCATGCCCTCACTTGTACATATGGCTTGTTGTAGCTTATTTATTTCTTGCTCTCAAGTTGCTATAAATTATGCCTGTCAGGTTTTTATCAGCATGATCAATTTGGTGTAGCTTGTTGCTATTGATCCATGCCTCCTATGGAGTTGCTCCAATAGAGTTGTTTGCTGTAGGATATGTCTACTTCATGTCCATGCCCTTTGTCTCCATGTTTGAGTGCTATAGCATAATTATCTCTTGCTCCAAAGTTGCTATGTGGCTGTTAACTTCAGCTTTGCATTGTATCTTGTTTCATGTGTATGTGTTGAACCGTTGCTGCGTTTTGAGCGTGCCCTATATGAAACTTGTGTGGTTTTGCATGTAGAATCATAATATCATGTTGTTTACATGTTTGGAGTGTGTTTGCTTGATGTTTGGATGCATCTTGCACCGTTGCCTTGCTTGTCTTGTTTTACTCATATCTTCTAGACCGTAGCTCCTAATTAAACAAACTTTATATGAAACTTGACTAGAATTTCGTGTAGATCATCATGGTGCATGTTAACTTTCTGTTTAACAACTTTAACTTAAGGTTTGTTCAGATCTGGACCAATTTCAAAATATGCATATGAGGACTTACCGGATTTGCTATATGTTGATTCCGGCCTCATTTAAACTTGTTGTTTTGTGTTGTGCTTGTGTGCTTCATCCCTTGCCATGAAATGCATCATATAGACTTGTCTTGCATCATCTTGATTGTGCATTGCACCGTGTTTGATATTGTGCCATGGTGTGTTCCTGTGTTGAGTAGAGCCGGGAGCCGAGACCGATTACGAGGGTCCTACCGAGGTTGAGTACGAGGAGCCGTCTTACGATCCCATCGACGACTCGACATGCAAGATGACCTGACCCAGATATCATTACTATCTTTGCCTATTGCTAGATGTCTCGCTCTTTAGCTTATTGCCTCGATGCCCATGTTTGTTTGTCAGCCTCCTATTGTAGCCATGAAAATCTCTAACCACCCAACCTAGCAAACCTTGTTTGGCTACGTAAGCTTCGCTCAGCCCCTCTTATAGCATTGCTAGTTGCAGGAGAAGATCTGAAGATTCTTGCTTCATGTTGAAGTTATTGTTGGGATATCACACTATATAATCTGTTAAACTAAATCATCTATATACTTGGCAATGGGTGGAAGGCTAAGCCTCTTGGTTGGTGTTTTGTTCCACTCATGCCACCCTAGGAACCGTATAAACCAGTGTTATGTTCCTTGAGTTTGTGTCCCTAACACGATTGGGGTTTATGGGCCCCCCTCGATAACCCGCTTAGCGCTAAAGCTTTTCCAGCAAGGCCCGACATTGGTTTTACATTTGCCTAATAACTAAAACTTGCATAGGGCGTTGCAAACCCGAGTTCTTAATCAACAACCCGGGCCAGTGCTCCTCTTGAGTGTTGGTCCAAACTGGGGGTTATGCGGGGACACCACGAGGAAACTCGAGGATTGGTTTTACCTGTAGGATCGCCCATCCGGTCGTGGCCTGAGACTAGATACGCGCGGCTACTGTCAGGGTGTCGGCACGCCGGGAGGTCCATTCCGAGAATACTCGGGTCTTCCCACCTTGGAGTTGCGACTCCGCAGATCATGAGCTTGTGATGGGCTAAGTTGGGACACCCCTGCAGGGTTTGATCTTTCGAAAGCCATGCCCGCGGTTATGTGGTAGATGGGAATTTGTTAATATCCGATTGTAGAAAACTTGACATCATGTTCAGAATACACTACCAGCGTGAGTAACCGTGACGGTCATTTTCCGAAAGGGGTTCGGGAAGTGAACACGGTGGGGTTATGTTTGACGTGCTTAGATAGGATCACTTCGTGATCACTTTGACGCTCGTGGCACTTCTCTTCTCGCTCTAAACACGTAAGCTAGTGCTAGTGCAGCTGCAACCTTATTCTTCCGCCTTATTCCACACCCAAGGCTTAGATAGTTTTGCTACCCGGGAACGGGATTGCTGAGTCCTCCGTAGCTCACAGATTCTACACAACACCAGATGCAGGTACCATGGTGAGCTACATAGGAGATGGCACAGAGTTGTACTGGGAGTTTGACGAAGAACGTGGGCGATACTACGTGTCTTACCCATAGGATCAGTAGTGGCTTCTACTAGGAACGATCGGACCTTGTGGCTTTATTTATGGTATCTTTCATTTGGATCTTCGTCCGTAGTCGGACTGTGGTGTTATTTGGATGATGATTGCTTATGTAATGTATTGTGTGACATGGCGAGTGTAAGCCAACTACTCTTTTGCAATTTCATCCCTCTTTTACATAAGTCGTGCAAAGATACCTTACTTGAGATCATTCTAGTATGAGCTTATACATTTAAGTCGTGCCTCGACAAGTAGGAGGTATAATCTCATACTGGGCATTACAAGAGTGCAAGAAGCAAACAAGAAAAACCAGCCTTAAGAGAGTTCACCCATCTAGGAGAACCAAGGGAGCTAGGCAAAAGAGAACACAAGACAAAGAAAAGCCCCTTTGCACAAGGGCGGTGGCTGGAGCCGCCTATGTTGAGTGAAGTGGTATGGCATCACGAAGATTTTAACCTTGGGCCCATGACCACTACTCATCTTTGAAGCACATATAAACCAACAACGATGGTGAATGTGAAAGATATGATCGATTTATGCATAATGGGGGGAGGGAAAGTTCATTGAGAGAACAACACTCCCCTATTTCCATGCCTACAACTAAACAATATACCATGGTGTGTATGGGAGGTGTGCACAAATTCAATCCACATTGCTCAAATCTATGATATTTAGCTCATGCCTTAACTCGCGAAATCTTGCTTCATCCAAAGGCTTCGTGAAGATATCTGCAAGGTTGTCATGAGTGTTGACATAATGAAGTTCAATTTCCCCTCGCCGAATATGATCCTGGATAAAATGATATCGAATCTCAATATGCTTTGTCTTGAAGTGTTGCACTGGGTTGAGAGAAATCTTGACGGCACTTTCATTGTCGCACCAAAGAGGAACTTTGTCACAAGTGACACCGTAATCCTTTAAAGTTTGCCTCATCCATAGAAGTTGTGCACAACAGCTACTGGCCGCCACATATTCCGTTTCGGTGGACGAGGGAGACACACAACTTTGCTTCTTAGAATACCAACTCACCAAAGAGCAACCAAGGAATTGGCACCCTCCATAAGTGGACTTCCTATCCACTTTGTCTCCCGCCCAATCCGAATCTGAGAAACCTACAAGGTTGAAGTTTGCTCCTCTAGGGTACCATAAGCCAAAGTTTGGGGTATGAGACAAATATCGAAAGATTGGCTTGACAGCCACAAAGTGACTCTCCTTAGGTGAGGCTTGAAACTGTGCACACATACCCACACTCAACATGATATCCGGTCTAGATGCACAAAGGTAAAGCAAGGATCCAATCATAGAATGATATACCTTTTGATCCACCGCTTTACCATTGGGATCAATGTCAAGTTGGCACTTAGTAGGCATTGGAGTAGTAGCCGGCTTGAAATCACATAGATTGAACCTATCGAGCATGTCTTGAGTGTATTTGGCTTGTTTGATGAAGATTCCTTCTCTTCTTTGTTTGATCTCGAACCCAAGGAAGAACTTCAACTCTCCCATCATGGACATCTCAAATTGCGCGGTCATGAGTGCGGCAGACTCATCATTGAAAGCTTTGTTAGGTGAACCAAAGATAATATCATCAACATATAGTTGGCAAACAAACAACTCCCCTTTGACCTTATTAGTAAAAAGAGTGGGGTCGATTTTCCCAATTTCAAACCCACGATCTTGCAACAGCTCGGTAAGATGCTCATACCACGCACGTGGGGCTTGTTTAAGGCCATAGAGCGCCTTATCGAGTTGATACACGTGATTGGGAATTTAGGATCCTCAAACCCCGGGGGTTGTTTAACATACACCAACTCATTAAGAGGACCATTTAGGAAAGCACTTTTCACATCCATTTGTTGCAATTTGAAGTTATGATGAGAAGCATAGTCAAGCAACAAACGAATAGATTCAAGGCGAGCAACAGGGGCAAAGGTTTCACCGTATTCGATACCCTCGACTTGGGAGTAGCCTTGAGACACCAAACGCGCCTTGTTGTGGATGACAATTCTGTGAGCATCTTGCTTGTTCTTAAAGATCCACTTGGTTCCAATGAAATTATGGTTCTCCTTAGTCCTTGGCACCAGACGCCACACCTTGTTGCGCTCAAAGTGATGGAGTTCTACATGCATGGCATTGAGCCAATCGGGGTCTTCGAGCGCCTCATAGACCTTTTGAGGTTCAACACATGAGACAAACGCTTTATGAGCACAATAATTTGCTAATTGTCTACGAGTGCTTACCCCCTTTGTGATGCTTCCAAGTATATTCTCTGTGAGATGCTCTCTAGAAGCGAGCCTAGAAGCAACTTTGGCAGCACGACGCTCCAATTGCTCTTCAACAAATAATTGAGGAGCTATGAGTTGATCATCTTGAGCATTGTCATGAGCTTGATCTTGATCTTGAGCTTGCTCTTGATCTTGAACATGCTCAGGAGAGGGAACTTGGCCTTGTGCATCACTAGGTGGATCACCACCCTCTTGTGGTTGATCTTGCACTTGGCCTTGTTCATCGGGTTGAGGGCCTTCACTTTGTTCTTCGGAAGCATGTGGGTCTTGGGTTGGTGATGGTTCCACTTGAGTGGAACATGGTCCTTCTCCTTCGGCCACAAGGGGTTCCTCAATGGGTAGGATATGTCCAACACCCATTCTTCTTATGGCTTGAGGAGGAATTTCATCACCTACATCACAAGTACCACTTTGCTCCACTTGGGAGCCATTATTTTCATCAAACTCCACGTTACACGTCTCCTCAGTGAGTCCATTGGACTTGTTGAGGACATGGTAAGCATGAGAGTTTGTAGCATAACCAACAAATATGCCCTCATGAGCTCTAGCTTCAAATTTAGACAAACGAACACCTTTCTTGAGTATTAAACACTTACAACCGAACACCCGGAAGTACTTGAGATTGGGCTTGTTACCGGTAAGTATCTCGTATGGAGTCTTGTTCAAGCCTTTGCGAAAATAGAGCCGATTAGATGCATGACAAGCGGTGTTGATGGCTTCGGCCCAAAAGTTGTACGGAGACTTGAACTCCGCCATCATGGTTCCTGCCGTGTCCATCAAAGTCCGGTTCTTTCTCTCCGCCACACCATTTTGTTGAGGGGTATACGGTGCAGCATATTGATGCTTGATCCCCTCATCACTAAGAAACTCATCCAAGGTGTAATTCTTGAACCCGGTGCCGTTGTCACTTCGAATCGTCAAGATATTTGCATCATGTTGACGTTGAGCTTCATTTGCAAAGTTGATGACGATTTGTTGGGTCTCACTCTTCCTCTTGAAGAAGTATACCCAAGTGTATCTTGAATAATCATCTACAATCACCAAGCAATACCAATTGGAAGGATCGATATGGTTGACTAGAGGGGGTGAATAGGCAACTAACAATTAATAGCTTTTCTTAACCAAATTAAACTTAGCAACAATATAGGTTGTCTAGGTATGCAACTAGGTGAGCAACATATATGATGCAACAATAATAAACACACAAGCAAGCACAAGATACTGACACAATGAAGCTCGCACAAGTAAAGGTGAGAGATAACCAAAATTGGAGCCGGTGAAGACGAGGATGTGTTACCAAAGTTCCTTTCCTTTGAGAGGAAGTACGTCTCCGTTAGAGCGGTGTGGAGGCACAATGCTCCTCAAGAATCCACTAGGGCCACCGTATTCTCCTCACGCCCTCACACAATGCGAGATACCGTGATTCCACTATTGGTGCCCTTGAAGGCGGCAACTAGACCTTTACAAACAAGGTTGGGACTCTCTCCACAACTTAATTGGAGGCTCCCAACGAAACCACGTAGCTTCACCACAATGGAATGTGGCTCCGAGGTGACCTCAACCGTCTAGAGTGCTCAATCACCCAAGAGTAAGAGAATGCACACAAGAAAGTATGGGGGAATCAAATATCCTTTGGTGAAAGTGTAGATCTAGGTCTCCTCCTTCAGTCCCTAGCAAATCAACAAGTTTGAGTGGCTAGAGAGAGAGATCGGGCAAGAGAGCTTTAATGGCAGTAATGGTGGAGAGAGAGAGTTGAGAGGTAGGTGGGAGGAAGGAGAAGCACTTCCTTATATAGCCCCCCACAGATCCAACCGTTATGTCCAGAAATGCATAGCAGCGGTACTTCCGCAAAAGACACCGATACAATCGGTGCATGCGGGGAACCCCTGCTAGGGTACCAGGGCGGTACTTCCGGTGGCGCACCCGGTAGTACCGATTTATCGGAATAAACCGAAACTTCCAGGCAACCATCGCTCAACTACCGGGCCATATACAGAAGGTAAAACCCTCAGGCCAGTAGTTGGAGCGGAGGTTGGGCCGGAACTACCGCTGGGCCAGTAGTCCCTGGGTGGTGGGGTCCGAGGCGGTACTACCGCCCTGAGCACCGGTAGTACCGGTTTGTCAAGACAAACCGGAACTACCGTGCCACCACCGGTCTACCATCGTACCTGGTACAGAAGGAAATCACCCTTGACCCGTGCTTGGTGCGGTGGTAGGACCGGAACTACCGGCCAGCGGTACAACCTCCCAAGATAGCGGTACTACCGCCATGGCGAGAACTACACAGAACAGAGGACGGGGAACCTCTCTCTCCTCGAACAGAGGATATATGGTGGGTGCACGGAATGTGTACGTGAAGTGATTCACCCAATACCTTCCGATGCGGATTCCCTATTAATAGTACGGATATCCTACGACCAAAGGAATAAAAACATCGGAAACTCTGTCTTCGATCTTTTCCACATAGAGGGAAAACCTAACCGTCTTGCACCCCACAGTGTGTACCTGAGAAAACTATTGCACACGATTAGAACAAACGTGTGTTGTCATCATCACCAAAACCCTAAGGCGGAAGATTGAACTAGGATGATGTATTATGGAATGAGTAAAGAGACTTGCAGGTAACGAGATTGAACTAGGTATGAATACCGACGATTGAATCTCGGGCAAGTAACATATCGATAGACGAAGGGAATAAAGTATGTTGTCATAACGGTTCGACCGATAAAGATCTTCGTAGAATATGTAGGAGGCAATATGAGCATCCAGGTTCCGTTATCGGTTATTGACCGGAGTGGATTCTCGGTCATGTCTCCATAGTTCTCGAACCCGTAGGGTCCGCACGCTTAATGTTCGATGATGATATTGTATTATACGAGTTATGTAATTTGGTGACCGAATGTTGTTCGGTGTCTCGGATGAGATCACAGACATGACGAGGAGTTTCGAAATAGCCGAGGGGTAAATATTGATATATATATATATGACGATGGTTCGGACACCGAAAGTGTTCCGGGGGTACCGAGTACTTATTGGGTCACCGAAAGGAGTTTCGGTCAGCCCCGACAAAAGATATGGGCCTTATGGGCCAAGAGGGGAAAGACACCAGCCACAAAGGGGCTGGTGTGCGCCCATATGGGCTGGCCAAATTGGAGAAGGAAATGGGAAGGAGAAAAGAAAAAGGGAATAGGATCCCCCCTTTCCCCTCTTCCCTTCCTACTCCGAATAGGAATAGGAGAGGGGGGTTGGCCAAATTGGAGAGGACCCCAAGTAGGATTCCTCCTACTTGGGGTGCCCCCTTGGTTGCCTCTCCTCCTCTCCAACCTATATATATGTGGGGAGGGGGCACCTAGAACACACACCAATAATTGTTAGCCGTGTTCGGCGCCCCCCTCCACAGTTTACGCCTCCGGTCATATTCTCGTAGTGCTTAGGCGAAGCCCTGCACAGATCACTTCAATCACCATCATCGCGCCGTTGTGCTGACCGAACTCACCTACTTCCTCGACACTTTGCTGGATCAAGAGTTCGAGGGACGTCATCGAGCTGAACGTGTGTAGAACTTGGAGGTGTCATACGTTCGGTGCTTGATCGGTCAAAACGAGAAGAAGTTCGACTACATCAACCGCGTTGTCAAACGCTTCCGCTTTGGTCTACGAGGGTACATAGACACACCATCCCCCTCTCGTTACTATGCATCTCCTAGATAGATCTTACGTGAGCATAGGATTTTTGTTTGAAATTGCATGCTACGTTTCCCAACAGGTGGCTCAATACTTTTTACCAAAAAGGACAGGCCGAAACGGTCTCTTATAATAAGCAAAGTGTTCTCGAGGACACGTGGGAATTATCATGTAGTTACTTTCATCATGTTTATTTGACTCCTGGTCGTTACTTTGATAATTTGATATGCGGGTGGACCAGTGACTGGGTGTTGTTCTTATTTGAACAAGCCTCCCACTTATGATTGCCCCCCTTTCGCAAGCACCCACAACTACGAAAGAAGAATTAAGATAAAATTAACTATATCATGGAACGTATGGATCCAAGTCAGCCCGTATGGAATAATGCATAAACTAGAGTTTAAGCTTCTGTCACTCTAGCAGCCCATCATCTACTTGTTACTTCATAATGCCTTCCTTTAGGCCCAAGTATGGTGAAGTGTCATGTAGTCTACGTTCACATGACACCACTAAAGGAAGCAACAATATACATATCATCAAAATATCGAATGAATACCTAATTCACATGATTACTTATAAGAAGACTTCTCCCATGTCCTCAACAACAAAAGTAACTACTCACAAATAAAATTCATGTAAAAAATCAGAGTGGTATCAAATATCATTAAGAATCTGAACATGTAATCTTCCACCAAATAAACCAAGTAGCATAAACTACGAGATGTAATCAAACTGCTAGCAACCCACATATATCAATCTGAGATTTTGAGACAAAGATAGAATACAAGAGATGAACTAGAATTTGAGAGGCGATGGTGCTGGTGAAGGTGTCGATGAATATTGGTCCTCTCACGATAAGAGGATCATCGGTGATGTCGATGGCTTCGATTTCTCCCTCCCGAAGGGAAGTATCCCCGGCGGAATCACTCTGCTGGAGAGAAAAAGTGCTCCTGCCCAGGTTCCGCCTCGAGACGGCGGCGCTTCATCCCGAAAGTCCTCTCCCGATTTTTTTTCCAGGTCAAAACCCTCCGTATAGCAGAATATGGGGGGCGGAAGCGAGCTATGGGCCCCACAAGGCATAAGGGCGCGCCCAAAGGGTGCTCGCACCCTGTTGCTGTTGGAAATATGCCCTAGAGGCAATAATAAAATGGTTATTATTATATTTCCTTATTCATGATAATTTTCTAGTATTCATGCTATATTTGTATTGTCTGGAAATCGTAATACATGTGCGAATACATAGACCACAACATGTTCCTAGTGAGCCTCTAGTT
>LR738716.1:325584082-325604082 GCA_902687465.1 Secale cereale
ATATGCATCAATAATTTCACGTAACCTCGAGAACAGGTTACCGATATGAACATGTATATGATTCAACTCAACGAGTCAAGTAACCACCTTGACTCATCACACACACATACTTTCGCCGATGTAGTAAAATTCTGGACATAGTTTAAGTAGCACCACCCAACTGTCCATGACCGTGGACACGGCTATTCGAATAGTTTTACACTCTGCATAGGTTGCGCACTTTACCCACAAGATCCGGGAAGCTTTCGTGTCACCCACGATCCCGCAGTACCTCAAGTACTCGGGGGAAGCACCCGGTCATTATCTTTCCTTAGACGACACTAACATAGAGTCCACTCGTTGGTACACGGCCCTCGAGTACAAACAATAGATCATGGGACTTGCCCTAATTTCAATGTCACGCGTACCCGAAGGGACCAACGGTGTGTCTGGTGCCCTGTAAAAACAGTCATGGTCGTCTATCCAAGCACGACCCCGTCCCGGGAAAGACCTCAAGTCTCCCGTCACTAGTAATGCGGGCACCATGCTAGTATCGGTCTAAGTAATCAATAAAGCCCCGTCTCATAAGGGGTAGAGTGGTTGCACATGTTTGGTTGGGACGGTAGTCACACATAAATCTAATCCATCATTTCACCCATGCACAAGATCTTTACCGGCACACCACTTCTTTCTCAAGTCATGACCTAACTCAACATCACCCTCGGGCATTAGGGGCACCCGATGGGGTTTATGAAAAGATTTCAACCATGAAGGTTTCATGATACACATGCATCACTAAGCATCACTACTAACCATTTGCATGACATCTAGCACATAGCAAGATCATGAGTAAGCATGCATCATGTGATGGTTTCAAACTAGGTCACCACCATAACTCTTATCATCATGCATTCGGAAACAAACGGGTTCCGAAGAACACAAGTGTATCATGGTCAAAGGGCTGCTTGCCTGGATTGGCTTGGTCTTCAAAGTCTTCAAATCCTTCCCCTTCTCCTTCTTCAGCAACCTCGTCAAATACGGTATCTAAACGTCGCAAAATAACAACGAAAAAATAAGACCACAATAAAAACAAAAAAAAAATCAAAGTGCTCAGAAAAATGTCAACTCATTTTTGTTAAATACTAGAGGGAAAACTAAGATGGAAAAATTTCTTAGTTTGAGTTTTGGAGTTTCAGAATGGGATCTAAGGATTTTTGAACAGGAGTTTTAATGTTCAAATTTGAATTTAAATTTGAACAGAATAGAAAAGGTTCATGGATATGTGTGAAAGTGACACCATTAAATAGGTTGGAATTTTGCAAGATTTTAGGAGTTGGAATTAATTAATTTGGACAAATATTTATTTCTGTGAAATTATTTGAAATGTTCACAGAAAAGAAAAAGAGAAAAGGCACTGTGCCACTGGGCCAGAACGGCCACAGTGCACGGCCCAGGGCTAATAGCCCACCGCTCGGGCGCCAGCACGCGCGCATCAGGGTTTTCAAACCTGACGGGCGGGGCCCGGCGGTCAGTGGCTGCGAGGCGAGAGAGAGAGCGGTGGGGATGACAGGCGGGGCCCGCCTGTCATCTTCAACCTCACGGCTAAAGCGACGGCGAGCTCACCGGCGGCGATTCCGGGCACGGCGGGGCAAACGGAGGGCAGGAACGGGCTCAGCGAGGAGTCGCCGTTCCAGTGGTGGTGGTGCGGCTCGCCGGAGAGGCCTGGTTCGCAGGCGGCGAGGACACGCGACGGAGGAACGTCGGGAAGATCCTGGCTGGCTCGCTCTGGGCTGCAATAGGAGTGGAAGAAGGAGGGGAACGGGTCAGTGAGGTCTGCTGGCTCCAAATCGAGCGAGAGTTGAGGCTGAGAGGGGCTGTACCGCGAGATCTCCGGTTGCCCGACGCGGCGGAGCTCCGGTCGATCCCGAGCACTGAGGCTTTCTGAGGGCGAGTGGGTGGTGCTGGGGTGCTACTGGGAGTGTGGGGAGGAGATGAGTGCCGTTGGAGAGGCTCGGGGCGTGCTTATAGAGCCGAGCCCCGGTCTACCGTGGACTCGTGCGCCGGCGAGGTCACGGGTGAGGCCAGAGGCCGTGCAGGCGCTCGTGTTCGAGTCGGGAGGTTCATGGGTGAGGTCTACGCCTAGTAGAGGGGAGAGGAGGAGCGGGGAAGGCTCCAGAGGGCGTGCGCGTGTGAGGCCGACGAGTGGAGCTTGCGGGCGGCCGGCGCGCATGCGAGGGCGGCCACTGGAGGGAGGAGGAGGAGGGGAACAGCGCCGGGGGGAGTCGCAGACGTCGAGGCGCATCGGTAGGCGCGAGGGAGATGCACGAGGTGGTCGGGGGCAAGTGATTGGGCGAAGCTACAGTGCGGGTGCGCACTGTAGCGCGCTCTGGAGCGAGCTTATCGCATGCCATGGCATGCCATTGGCTCTCTGGGCGTGTCCGCCGTGTCTAGGGGGTCCAGGGCGACGTAAACAACCCAGCTGAGGCCTTGGATGCTCTGGATGATCAATGAGAGAGTAGGGAAGCTGGTAACTAGGTAGAATTTGGCTGTCCAGCAAGGTGAATTGGGGTTTTCACCCCTCAATCATGGAGCTGTGGACATGGGGTGTTACTGGAGGTAGAATGTAACTAGATGAAGCTGTGGTAGAAAGTTGAGGGAAAAGTAAATAGTAAAAGAGGCCAAGATGATGGTTTTGGTAAAATGGCAGAAGGTGTTTGATCATGTTTTGGGCTAGCAAATGATCTCCACTAGCCATGACACTTAATAGGATTGAATGTCATATGGAAATAGGGTGTTTCACCAAATTTGGGCTCATTTGAAGAAACTAGACAATGTAACTTTGGTGAACCCTAGAAAACAACAGAAATAGCTTCATCTTGTTTAAGTCAAGCTAATCATCTCCCCTTTATGCACCACTTGGTGTAGTTTCTTCATTTGGGGTATTGATCATGCCCACAAAGTTTGAAGCTCCAGGTAAAAAGTTGGTAATGTAATGTTGTTCAAATTTGAATTTGAACATAAATGGTTTTCGGGTATTCTGATCAAGTTGCCCTACTCCAAATCTTGTGCCAATTGGTCTAGATGCCTTATTAGGCCATTCTAGCATGTGCACCAAGTTTGAGAGCATTTGGACAAGTTTGGCAATGTAAAGTTGCTCAAACTTCAGATATGGACAGAATGGTTATGAAGGGTTTTGAGGATGTTATCTTGCTTCCCAAGGCATGGGGCTTGGCAAGATCAACAAATATGTCATATATGACATGATAGAATTTCCCTGGAATTTTTGGAGAATATTTCCTTTGTAAATATTTCAAAAGCTTGAAATATCCAGAAAGGGTTTTAGAGGGATTAGCCCATTATTTTGAACATGACCAAGTGTTGAAACTCTTATATATGGACAATATATGTCCTATGAGTCTCCCTGAATTTTGGCAAATATTTTTGAAATAGTTAAATATTTTTTCCCTATTAAAGACCATTTCTGGCCTTAAGAAAAAGCTTTTATATAAAATAGGAAAATAACTTTTAAAATTATACTTTTGTGGTTTCTGGGAGTCTTATGACTACTAGGTCTCAAATATACTTTTTGAAATACTTTTCTCACCCTAAATCAAGCACTTGCAGTGCAAACCTCAATTTAGGGGTTTTTGGAATACTAAATTTTGAAAATACATTTTTGGCCAAATTATTTTTATAAGAAAATACTATACTGCTATATACACTTGGTATGATCATTGGGCAGAAGATTTAGGTATGGAGATGAATTCTACAAGAGATAATAGTTGACTTTAATGAGCACAAGAAAAACTTATGAAGAAAACTCAATTCCAAATAAAATCCAAATGATGCCAAAAAAAAATGCTGGTCCAAATTTTCATGCTTCATTAATGCAAATATCATGTTACAAAATGCAGGGTGTGACATCGTGTGTCACAAAAGTGCTTTCGTCAAGAGTGACCGACACGTGGCATCCACCGTAACAGAACGCCGTTAAGCTATCGGGTCCGGTTTTGGATCCGAAAACCCGTTAACAGCCCCGACCAATGGGGATTTTCCACGTGTAAAATCATCATTGGCTGGAGGGAACACGTGTCGGCTCGCCGTTGGGACAGATGTCATCCACTCATTGGACCCAAAGCACCTATGATACGTCGACACATGGGACGGCCCAATAGAGGCCCATTCATGTGAAAGGGCCGGCCCGTTTGGCTTGGTCAAAAGGTGGCGAGCCGACCCACGACAAGCCTGTTAACGGCATGTTCGCATATAGCCCATTTACAGCCCGCTAACCAAGGGCCCGTTTACGGCCTATCCGAATTAGACCCAGTAGCGTCATCTGGGCCGTCCAATATAATTCCAGCCCATTTTAACTTCCGGCCCATGTATGGCCCATGACGCCTTTCAGCCCATATGAGGCCCTTAGTAACCCTCGGCCCATTAACGACCCGTGGTAAAACTGTCCCGTAATGAACAGTGCCCAACAGAGGCCCATTCATGTGAAAAGGCCGGCCCATTTGACTTGGTCAAAAGGTGACGGGCTGGCCCACGGCAAGCGTGTTAACGACCTGCTCGCATATAGCCCATTTACAGCCCGCTAACCCAAGGCCCGTTTACGGCCTATCCGAATTAGGCCCAGTAGCGTCATCTGGGCCGTCCAATATAATCCCAGCCCGTTTTAACTTCCGGCCCATGTATGGCCCATGACATCTTTTGGCCCATATGAGGTCCTTAGTAACCATCGACCCATTAACAGCCCGTGGTAAAATTGGCCCGTAATGAACAGTGTTTCACTTTATACCCATTAACGACCCATTATTCCGTTGGGCCGTTTCCAGCCCATGTTATCTTTCGGCCTTCTCAGGGCCCATTTATTCTTGGGCTCATTTCCAGCATTCGTTTACTTTCGGCCCGTTACTGTCATTTTCTGCTTGTGGGCCAAATTCAGCCCGTGGTTACAGTCGTCCCGTTTGTGGCCCGTTAATACGTTGGGCCGTTTTCATAGCGTCATCAAATACGGCCCATTAATGACAGCCCGTTATGGTCGGCCCATGAACGGACGATTTCAACTCTAGCCCATTTACGGCCATAATGTGGTCTGTTATTGGCCCATGTTTGGCCAACCGATCATACGGCCCGTAGAAGGCCCGTTGTGTCTACGGCCTGTATAAGGCCCATTGTTTCTACGCCCCATAGAAGGCCCATTGTTTCTACGGCCCTTAGAAGGCCCATTGTTTCTACGGCCCGTAAGAGGCCCATGTTAAGTACAGTAAATATGTTGTCCATGGTTAATGTGGCCTAGTTTTAAAAAATAGGCTATTGCGGCCACTAGCAAACCGTGGAAAAAGAACTACACTGACTACAAGGAAACGAATAAACAAGACAATAAGGAAATAAATAGGCAAGCAACTTACGCTAGGCTATCGCGGCTATTACACATATTACATCCTCTGGGCATCAAAGTTCGCCACCAGTGCAAATATAGGGAACAAAGCAGCATATAAACGCCACAGCAAAACAAGTCCAGAACTGAAACCACTTCAGAAGAGCTTAAGAAACAATCTCCTGGGTACCCATAGTGCTGGCAAGATGCTTAGCAAGCTTATTAAATTTCTCTTGTTTGGCGCTTAAATCCTCCAGCACTTGTTGTTGCACCAGAAAGTATGCATCTGAATTCTGCAGGGACCTCCTCAGTCCTTCGGCTTCCTATCGCATAACATCGGATCGATTTCTTTCGACTTGAAGTTGAGACTCAAGAAGCCGAACTGATTCAGGCAGCGAGTTCGAAGAGGTGGTGCCAGTAGTAGTAGCCAGTAACTCGAACACTACATCAAGACAGGACTTTGGGGTTGTCTAAGTGTCTTCAATATAGTTTTCATCAGCTTTCTTGGAGACCAACAGGGATGTCTCACTATCTTGAACCTTATCGGCATTACTTCCTGTACCATTGCATAACGGGGTACTCTTCTCCAATATTTTATCCGCATTCTAAAAGAGAAACTGATACGTCTCCAACGTATCTACTTTTCCAAACACTTTTGCCCTTGTTTTGGACTCTAACTTGCATGATTTGAATGGAACTAACCCGGACTGACGCTGTTTTCAGCAGAATTGCCGTGGTGTTATTTTTGTGCAGAAATAAAAAGTTCTCGGAATGACCTGAAAATCCATGGAGAATTGTTTTGGAAAATATAAAAAATATCTACGGAAAGATCCAGGCCAGGGGGCCCACTCCCTGTCCACAAGGGTGGGGGGCGCGCCCCCTGCCTCATGGCCCCCTATTGCTCCACCGACGTATCCCCGGACTCCATATATTCACTTTCGGGGAGAAAGAAATCAGAGAGGAAAAAATATCGCTTTTTACGATACGGAGCCGCCACCAAGCCCTAATCTCTCTTGGGAGGACTGATTTGGAGTCCGTTCGGGGCTCCAGAGAGTGGAGATCGTCGCCATTGTCATCATCAACCTTCCTCCATCACCAATTCCATGATGCTCGCCGCCATGCGTGAGTAATCCCATCGTAGGCTTGCTGGACGGTGATGGGTTGGATGAGATTTATCATGTAATCGAGTTAGTTTTGTTAGGGTTTGATCCCTAGTATCCACTATGTTCTAAGATTGATGTTGCTATGACTTTGCTATGCTTAATGCTTGTCACTAGGGCCCGAGTGCCATGATTTCAGATCTGAACCTATTATGTTTTCATGAATATATGTGTGTTCTTGATCCTATCTTGCAAGTCAATAGTCACCTACTATGTGTTATGATCCGGCAACCCCGAAGTGACAATAGTCGGGACCACTCCCGGTGATGACCGTAGTTTGAGGAGTTCATGTATTCACTATGTGTTAATGCTTTGGTCCGGTACTCTATTAAAAGGAGGCCTTAATATCCCTTAGTTTCCATTAGGACTCCGCTGCCACAGGAGGGTAGGACAAAAGATGTCATGCAAGTTCTTTTCCATAAGCACGTATGACTATATTTGGAATACATGCCTACATTACATTCATGAACTGGAGCTAGTTCTGTGTCACCCTAGGTTATAACTTTTACATGATGAATTGCATCCGACATAATTCCCACCACCGACCCAATGCCTACGAGCTTTTCACATATTGCTTTTTGCTTATCTACTTTTCCGTTGCTATTGTTACAAAAACTACAAAACACTATCGTTACTTTTATTGCTGTACCACTATCTCCATATTACTTTGCTACTAAATTACCTTGCTGCGGATACTAAGTTTCCATGTGTGGTTGAATTGACAACTCAGCTACTAATACTGAAGAGTATTCTTTGGCTCCCCTTGTGTCGAATCAATAAATTAGGGTTGAATACTTTACCCTCAAAAACTGTTGCGACCCCCTACACTTGTGGGTTATCAAGACTATTTTCTGGCGCCATTGCCGGGGAGCATAGCTATATTCTTTAAGTCACTTGGGATTTATATCTGTTGATCACTATGAAGAATTTGAAGGACTCAAAAACCAAGAACTTTCCCTCAACTACGAGGGGAGGTAAGGAACTTGCCTGCTAGCTCTGCACTTGATTCACCCTCTGTGATGAGTAAATTTGCGACACCTACTCCTGCTATTGAATCTGATATGTAGCATGCTCTTGATGATGCCACTTCTGCTATGTATGATGAAACTACTTCTATGCTTGATAATAATGTGCCACTAGGTGAATTTCTAGATGAACAAATTGCTAAGGTTAGGGAGAATGCAAATATTGAAACTGATAATATTTATGAAAGTGATGATGAAGCTTCTCCCCCTAGATATGAATTGCCTGTTATTCCTGAGGGTTATGTTATGGATGAAGAGACTGCTAGAGACTTTCTTGCTTGCAACGATATATGTGATCTTAAGAAATTATTACCTAAGCTGAAAGAAAAGTCTTTGAATGCTAGAATGAAACATGACCCTGCTTTTGCTACTTCACCTATCTTTGTTACTGATAATGATTATGATTTCTCTGTTGATCCTGAGTTAATTACTTTGGTTGAATCTGATCCTTTCTATGGCTATGAATCTGAAATTGTTGTGGCACATCTTATTAAGTTGAATGATATAGCCACCCTGTTTACCAACGATGAAAAGATTCGTTATTACTATATCCTTAAGTTATTTCCTTTCTCGTTAATGGGTGATGCTAAGACCTGGTTTAATTCTCTTGATCCTGGTTGTGTGCGTAGTCCCCATCATATGATGTATTATTTCTCTGCTAAATATTTCCCGCTCATAAGAAACAAGCTGCCTTACGGGGAATATATAATTTTGTGCAAATTGAAGAAGAGAGTCTCCCACAAGCTTGGGGAGGCTTCTCGAGGTACTTAATGCTTTGCCTGATCATCCTCTTCAGAGGAATGAAATACTTGATGTCTTTTATAATGGACTAACCGATGCTTCCAGAGACCACCTGGATAGTTGTGATGGTTGTGTTTTCAGGGAAAGAACAGTTGATCAAGCTGAATTACTATTGAATAATATGCTAGCCAATGAAAATAATTGGACACTACCTGAACCAGCCCCTAAGCCAACTCCGAAGAAACGGGGTGTTCTATTTCTTAGTCCTGAAGATATGCAAGAGGCAAAGAAATCTATGAAAGAAAAAGGTATTAAAGCTGAAGATGTTAAGAATTTACCACCTATTGACGAAATACATGGTCTTGATAACCCGACACAGGTAGTAAAGGTAAATTCTCTTTATAGATTTGATGAAGGTGATATTCCTCGTTATAAGTCTGCTATCCAATGCTTAGATGAGTTTGATAATTTTATTGTAAATCAAGAAAAATTCAATGCTTATGTTGGTAGACAATTGCAACGTAATGCTTATATGATTGAATGCTTGAGTGATTATATGTCTAGAGTTAAAGGTGAATTGAAACTCATTAGTAAACATGCTTCTATGGTTACCACTCAAGTAGAACAAGTACTTAAAGCTCAGAATGATTTGCTCAATGAATTAAATAGTAAGAATAATGACTATGCTGTTAGAGTTGCAACAAGAGGTGGTAAAGTAACTCAGGAACCTTTGTATCCTGAGGGCCACCCTAAGAGAATTGAGCAAGATTCTCAGAGAGCTAATTTATATGCACCTAGTTCTTCTAAGAAGAAGAAAATGATAAGACTTTGCATGCTTCTAGTGAACCTATAGCTGACACACCTGAGAATCCCAATGACATCTCTGTTTCTGATGCTGAGACACAATCTGGTAATGAACATGAACCTAGTGATAATATTAATGATGATGTTCAGGATGATGCTTGATGTAGGGTGGAACCCTAATCGGCAGATCTTTCACGAAAGGAGGTTATCCCACAATGAACACGGAGAACACAAGGAGGATACAGAGGAAAACACGAGGGGAAACACTCAAATCAACACAAATATGGTCACACAGGTGCTAGATCCATGATACACATCAAGATACACGATCCATAGTCAACAATCGGTGGTACAAAGATAGTCTTCTCCCAGAGGAGGTCTTGAGTTATCCCTTGGGATCTTCTCCATGAAGGAGGTCTTGAATCCGAGGTGGATCTTCTCTGAAGAGGCCGCGGTCTCGTAGGAGAGGAACCACTAAGGTCTATGATGAGCTATCCAAAAGCTAACCCTAAAAGATGTGGGGAAAGGAGTATATATAGAGTACGGAGCAAGGGATACACGGGCCACGGCCCAAGGGATGCGCGCAGGCATTCAGGGGCCGGACATCCGGGCGACGGGCCGGATGTCTGGGGCTTCGCGGGTCGCCGGATGTCCGGGCTGGAGGGGTCGAGTCTCGGGTGGCTTCTATAGAGTGGCGCCGGATTTTCGGGCCCAAGGCCGGATGTCCGGGCCTTGCCTGGCCGGATGTCCGAGGCCTGGCCGGATGTCCGGGCCCTGTAGCCTCGACCGCTGGTGGCCTTCTGTAGATGTTTGTCCAGGGGCCGGATGTCCGGGCCAGGGGGCCGGATGTCCGGGGCCTGCAGCCTTTTTCAGCCCTTCTCGATGCAAAGCCTCGTCTGTGAACTTGGGGACTTGTCCATCTTCACGCACATCTCCAATGTGCTCTTCTTCACACCTGAGTACACAAAACACATCCGTCTGAGGTAGCAACCATGTCTCGCAAGATTCTTATGGAAGTAGGGCTAGGAGTGACATCACCTCGGTCTCGAGAGCTCTAGCACGAGCACGTGTCATTGGTCCTTGAGGCACTTGGTGAGGCGATGTAGGGTCCATGGCGATGACCTCGGGATGCTCCGCATCATCTCCCCTCCCTTGGGAAAGATCCGACCTCGGATCGAAATCTTCATCACCATGGAAAGGAGATAGATCCTTGATGTTGAAAGTATCACTCACGGAGTACTTGTCTCGTGGGATGTCGATCTTGTAGGCGTTGTTGTTGTAGCGTGCAAACACCTTGAAGGGTCCGTCGGCGCGAGGTAGTAGTTTGGACTTGCGCTCGTGTGGGAAACGGTCCTTGCGAAGATGAAGCCAAACAAGATCTCCCGGTTGGAACACCATTGGTGCCTTGTTGACGTTGATCTTTGTGGAGAGACGATGGACTTGTAGCTCGATCATTGCCCTTGTATCTTCGTGCACCTTCTTGAGATAGCTCGCTCATGCACTTGCGTCCATGTTCGTGCGCTCTTGGAGAGGTAGAGGTAGGATGTCCAATGGGGACAACGGGTTGAAGCCGTAGACGACCTCAAAGGGGGACTTGCCGGTAGTCGAATGTCTTGCGCGGTTGTAGGCGTACTCGGCGATGGGCAAGCATTGCTCCCATTCCTTGATGTTCTTCTTGATCAACACGCGAAGAAGCGTCGAAAGCGTGCGGTTCGTCACCTCCGTTTGGCCATCGGTTTGTGGATGGTATGCCGAAGAGAAGAGTAGCTTGATTCCTAGTTTGGCGCATAGAGTTTTCCAAAAGTAGCTCAAGAACTTGACGTCCCGGTCCGATACGACTGTCTTGGGCACTCCATGTAGACGAATGATCTCCCTACAAAATAGATTTGCAACATGTGAAGCATCATCGATCTTGTTACAAGGAATGAAATGAGCCATTTTAAAAAATCTATCCACGACAACAAATACGGAATCTTTGCCATTTTGAGTCCTAGGCAACCCAAGTACAAAATCCATGCTTATGTCTTCCCATGGATGGTATGGAATAGGAAGTGGAATGTAAAGACCATGAGATTGAGCTTTGGACTTAGCTTTGCGGCATGTAGAACATCGGTTGGTGAGGCGTGAGACGTCACGGAGCATCTTGGGCCAAAAATAGTTCTTTGAGAGCGTAGCAAATGTCTTGTCACGTCCAAAGTGTCCCATGAGTCCTCCTCCATGAGATTCCTGCAAAAGGAGCAAACGAAGCGAAGACTCGGGAATGCAAAGTTTGTTAGCTCTCATAAGATATCCATCCTTTATGTAGTAGCGTTCCCAAGAAGTGTGAGTCAAACACTTATAATACGGAGTTGCAAAGAAAGGATCATGCGCATATAAATCTTTTATGTGCTCAAAGCTAATCACATTCAACTCAAGTTGTGTAACAAGCATGCATTTGCGGGAAAGCGCATACGCCACAACATTTTCTTTGCCTTTGATGTATTTGATGTCATAGGGAAAAGATTCAATGAACTCACTCCACTTAGCATGACGCTTGTTAAACTTAGTTTGACCCTTGAGATACTTGAGAGTCTCATGGTCCGTATGAAGAATGAATTCATGAGGTCTAAGATAATGTTCCCAAACACGTAAAACTCTCACCAAGGCATAAAGCTCTTTATCATAGATGGGGTAGTTAAGTTGCGCTCCAGATAGCTTCTCGCTAAAGTATGCGATTGGGCGCTTTTCTTGCATAAGAACGCCACCAATGCCGGTACCACTAGCGTCACAATGAATCTCAAACGGTTTATCAAAGTTTGGTAGGGCTAGAAGTGGTGCGTGTGTAAGCAAGCTTTTAAGCTCATTGAACGTGGTGTCTTGCGAAGTACCCCAAATGAAGGGTGCGTTCTTCTTGCTCAAGGCGTGTAGAGGCATAGCAATAGTGCTAAAGTCCTTCAAAAAACGTCGGTAGAAACTGGCTAGACCAAGGAAACTACGCACTTGCATGAGAATCGTTGGTTGAGGCCAAGTTTTAATTGCTTCAATTTTAGTTTCATCAACGTGAACACCTTGTGAAGAAACGGCAAATCCTAGGAAGACGACCTTGTCAACGCCAAAAGTGCATTTCGCCATATTAGCATATAAGCGCTCTTTCCGAAGGGTTTGTAAAACCATACAGATGTGTGTCACATGGTCCTCTAGCGACTTGCTAAAAATGAGGATGTCATCAAAGTAGACCACTACAAAGACACCTATGTAGGGTCGTAGACAAAAATGCATAAGACGCATAAATGAACCGGGTGCTTACGATAAACCATTGGCATGACAAGCCACTCATATAACCCAAACTTGGTTTTGAAAGCCGTTTTCCACTCATCACCCTCTTGAATGCGAATTTGGTAGTAACCACTTTTAAGACCAATTTTTGAAAAGATGGTGGCACCACATAATTCATCAAGCATGTCGTCTAAGCGTGGGAGAGGATAACGATATCTAACGGTGATAGCATTTATGGGGCGGCAATCAGAGCACATGCGAAAACTTCCATCTTTCTTAGGCACGAGAATAACCGGAATGGCACAAGGGCTTAAGCTTTCATGTACATGACCTTTGTCGATGAGTTGTTGCACTTGCCGTTGTGTCTCCTTGGTTTCCTCGGGATTGACGTGGTAAGGAGCCTTGTTTGGAAGTGGTGCGCCGGGTATGAGGTCGATGTGGTGTTCGATTCCGCGAAGTGGAGGTAGACCCGGAGGTAGTTCATCGGGGAAGACGTCCGAGAATTCCTGCAACAATTGAGACAACACTAAGGGTAGAGGTGGTGAAGTGTTAGTAGGTTTGGCTTCCCCTTTCCATAAAAGCACAAGGTGAAAGACACTCGATGGGTTCTCACACACTTCTCTCATCTCACTTTTGGTGGCAAATAGCACTAGTTGCTTCTTGTCGCTCATCGTGGAGTCGCTCATATTTGGCTTGTGGCTCTCACTTTCCTTTTGGTGGCTCACTCTCTCACCATTCTCTCCACGATTGTTTGTAGATAAGTGTTTGTCGGCGGCTACTTGACTTGGAGACATTGGTCGTAGGACGAATTCCTTGCCCTTCCTCTTGAAACTATAGTGATTGGTCCGTCCATTGTGTGTTACTCCATGATCGTATTGCCATGGTCGTCCAAGAATAAGGTGGCACACGGAAATGGGGATCACATCACATTCAAGAGTGTCCTCATAGGCGCCTATCTTGAAAGAGACTTGCACGGTGTGCTCGACTCGAAGAGTTCCGGCGTCGTTGAGCCATTGGACCTTGTAAGGGTGATGATGCTTCGTATTGACCAAGTGTAGCTTGCCGCATAGCTCTTCGCTTGCCAAGTTGTGACAACTTCCTCCATCGATGATAACCTTGACGGAGCGTCCATTGATGCCGGCGTTGGTATGGAAAATATGACATCGTTGGTCGTCATCTTGTTGATGTTGGAGTGTCAAGACCTTGGAGACAACAAGATTGGGACTTGAGTCATTTTCGCAAAACACTTGATGGTCTTCATCTTCGTTCACTTGGCGATGCATAGCTACATGCTCAAGGGCTTCCATCTCATCGTCGCTCATTGAGTCATAAGATCCGTCATCGTTGATGATCATGGTGCGAACGGTCTTGCACTCAAATGACTTGTGGCCTCGCCCTTGGCACTTGAAACATTGGATGGAACTCGTCTTGGAGTTGTCCTCGGGTGGAGTTGTAGATGAAGAAGCTCTTGGCTTGAAGTTGTCGGTAGAAGGTGGACGACTCGATGTAGTCGCATTCTTGTAGCTTGACTTGTCACCGAAGTTTGTAGAAGGTTTGTTAGAGGTAGGATGAGTAGCCGAAGTCGTTGAAGCTTGATTGTAGGAGCCGAAGTTCTTAGAGGTGAACTTGGAGTACTTGTAATCCTCTTGAACTTGTCGCTCCGCTTTGGTTGCTTGATGTACTAGCTCGAGGAGATTGGTGTATGGCTGGAAGTCCGCAATCTTCTTGATAGGATAGTTGAGTCCATTCGAGAATCTTGCCATCGTTTGCTCTTCATCTTCCGTGATGTTTGCTCTTATCATGGCAATCTCCATCTCCTTATAGTACTCTTCAACGGACTTGGTACCTTGCTTGAGGAGTTGTAGCTTCTTGAATAAGTCACGGTTGTAGTGTGTTGGCACAAAGCGTGCTCTCATGACTTCCTTCATTTGAGCCCAAGTGGTGATAGGAGGTTTGCCTTTTGCTTCTCTTCTCTCAATAATTTGCTCCCACCATATGAGAACATAGTCTTGGAACTCGAGGGAGGCCATTGCGATCTTCTTCTCTTCATCGAAGTTGTGAAGGCGAAAGATCTTGTCAACCTTCAATGCCCATGAGAGGTAGTCTTTGGGATCAATGCTTCCGGAAAACTTTGGCATGGTGAACTTGAGCTTGCCATAGCGATGCTCTTCATTGTTTCCTTGCCTATTAGGAGGGCGGTCTTGATTGGGACGATTCGCAATATCATGTTGCTCTTGTCGAAGTAGATATCCATTGTCGTGGTGTGCTTGCCGATCTTGTTGTACTTGTTGAGTTTGTTGCTCTTGTCGCGCTTGAGGAGGAACTTCGTCGTGCATTCTTGGTTGGTGGCGCCTCTCTTGCATCTCATCACGAAAGAAATCCTCTTCTTGACGAGTGTGTCGAGTGCGAGCTGCCACGTTCCGATGTGCATCACGTAATGCTCGTTGCGCCTCAAGAGCTTGAGTTTCTCGACGTTGTTGTGCTTGACGATTAGCCTCGGCATCTTGTTCTTCTTGGTATTGATGTGCTCGCTCTTGTTGTTATTGACGTAGTCGTTGCCGTTCTTGTGCTTGCTCAAGTGTAGCTTGGTTTTGACGATGTCGACTCTCTTGCTCTTCAAATAGCTCTTGTGAACTCTTGTCATGAAGAGGATTCCGGTTATCATGTCGAGCTTGACGTGCGGCTTGACGAAGAGTGTTGGATGTAGGGGTACTTGAGCCATGCGTGGAGTCGGTATGTCGACTTGAGCGGCTTCGTCTTTGAGATGATGTGGAAGAAGAACGTCAATTGACTATCAAAGTCCGTAGCTCGTCAAATTGGGTAGACATGTTGGTATTGATGATGTCGAATTGGTCTTTTGTTCTTGCTTTAAATTGGCGCGTGTCCTCGGCGACTTGACCAATGTACTCGCACATAGCTTCACTTTCTTGATGGAGATCTCGTTGGACACCGAAGAGATGTAGTTTGGTGACGTAGTTGTTCGCTTCTTGAGGATCGTCGAAGATAGGGTTCGAAGATGTACTTTGCCTATCCATCATCACAAGCAAGTATGTGAGTAGAAGAAAGGAGAAGACAATACCAAATGTACCTTAACCGAAGTTGAAAATGGATCAATGATCACTCAATAATGTAACCCGGAAATAGCACTATTGGTACCACTTCGTGTCGATTCTCACACCTACACAAGTAAAGCTTTGAGAGGAGCTTGGTTAGGATGGTGGCACAAATTCAAAGCAATCGTCAAAGTGACTCAATGATGTTGAAAATGGTTCACAATTTGCTCATGCAACAAGTAGATCACTAGCAAAGTAGCACACCGAACACACACACGGATAGATAAATGTGGTTGTGCAACCAAGGGTGAGCGAAAATGTGGAAACCACGGAAAATGCTCGTGTTTCACAACACTAGAGAGACGCTAACCGATTGCTTAATAGGCGGATACGCACTTGTGCACGACCTATAAGAGGCAAAACGTAACGACTATCTATCACAAGTATGCTATGAGTGTATAATGTGCCGATGCTATAGCACAAGATTGTATTGCTATGATATATGATCTCTTTTAATGCAAGGCGTATGATGATATTTTTCCTTTTGCTTATATGCTTTGGGTGGCTCCTTCACTTAAAAGCTTGTGAGCTCTTTCTTTGGGTACTTATGCATGCTTCTCGTATCAAGGTAGCTATTGTGTATGTGGATCACTCTTGTGGCACACGGAGATATGATGATATGGTATGCAATATCTATGGCTATCACTAATGTGCACAAGTGTCGTGGCCCTGCAATACTCAGATGGCTAGTCTTAATGGGAAAGCTACGCAAAGATGGTCCATAGGGTGACAATGCAATTGCAAGGTAGAATGAACAATGTGTCGTCGATGTTACCGTCCTTGCCGAAGTTGAGCGGTGGTGTTGTCGAAGTCTGGCCATTCCAAGGTAGCCTAAACATCCAAGGAAACGGTGAATCCACAACTCAAGTATGCAAGACAAATGGGAGACAAACTTTTCAAACTCGGAGCGGTTAAGCGATGGTGGTGGTATGCGGAAGGTTTGGTGGGGTACCGAACGAAAATGGCGGTGGAGAGTGCAAGGTGGGGTGGATCGGGGGTTTTGTGGTTGCGGGAGGCCGGATGTCCGGGCCAGGGGCCGGATGTCCGAGGCAGGCCGGATGTCCGGGGCACGGGCCGGATGTCCGGGGTGCCCGAGGCCGTGAAGAACTCCTTGCACACGTTGACTTTAGGGCCAAAATTCGTCGGATTTTGCGGAGAAAAATTGGGGAAAAGGTAAGGAAAAGATAGATCCACTCGTGGCACATAAAATCCATGGAACAAATTCAACAAAATCTTGCCAAATCAACAGATCACAAAAAATAATTGGGGCTATTTTTGTGGGGAATTTTCGAAATTGGGAAGAACACAACAAAAACAAGCTAGAAAACGGGGTGTGGGGCTCCAATTTCGTGATCAACCTATGCTCATGATACCATAATTTTATGTAGGGTGGAACCCTAATCAGTAGATCTTTCATGAAAGGAGGTTATCCCACGATGAACACGGAGAACACAAGGAGGATACGGAGGAAAACATGAGGGGAAACACTCAAATCAACACAAATATGGTCACACAGATGCTAGATCCATGCTACACATCAAGATACACGATCCATAGTCAACAATCGGTGGTACAAAGATAGTCTTCTCCCGGAGGAGGTCTTGAGTTATCCCTTGGGATCTTCTCCATGAAGGAGGTCTTGAATCCGAGGTGGATTTTCTCCGAAGAGGCCGCGGTTTCGTAGGAGAGGAACCACTAAGGTCTATGATGAGCTATCCAAAAGCTAACCCTAAAAGATGTGGGGAAAGGAGTATATATAGAGTACGGAGCGAAGGGATACACGGGCCACGGCCCAAGGGATGCGCGCAGGCATTCAGGGGCCGGACGTCCGGGCGACGGGCCGGATGTCCGGGGCTTCGCAGGTCGCCGGATGTCCAGGGCGGGGGGCCGAATGTCCGGGCTGGAGGGGTCGAGTCTCGGGTGGCTTCTGTAGAGTGGCGCCGGATTTCCGGGCCCGAGGCCGGATGTCCGAGCCTTGCCTGGCCGGATGTCCGGGGCCTGGTCAGATGTCCGGGCCCTGTAGCCTCGGCCGCTGGTGGCCTTCTGTAGATGTTTGTCCAGGGGCCGGATGTCCGGGCCAGGGGGCCGGATGTCCGGGGCTTGGAGCCTTTTTCAGCCCTTCTCGATGCAAAGCCTCATCCGAGAACTTGGGGACTTGTCCATCTTCACGCACATCTCCAATGTGGTATTCTTCACACCTGAGTACACAAACCACATCCGTCTGAGGTAGCAACCATGTCTCACAAGATTCGAATGGAAGTAGGGCTAGGAGTGACGTCACCTCGGTCTCGAGAGCTCTAGCACGAGCACGCGTCATTGGTCCTTGAGGCACTTGGTGAGGCGATGTAGTGTCCATGGGGATGACCTCGGGATGCTCCGCATCAATGCTCAACCTAGCAATGATAGCGATGTAGAAATTGAACCTGCTGTTGATCTTGATAACCCACAATCAAAGAATCAACGTTATGATAAGAGAGACTTTGTTGCTAGGAAGCACGGTAAGGAAAGAGAACCATGGGTTCAGAAACCCATGCCTTTTCCTCCTAAACCATCCAAGAAAAAGGATGATGAGGATTTTGAGCGCTTTGCTGAAATGATTAGACCTATCTTTTTGCGTATGTGTTTGACTGATATGCTTAAAACAAACCTTTATGCCAAGTATATGAAAGGCATTATTACCAACAAAATAAAGATACCCGAAGTAGAAATTTCCACCATGTTTTCCAATTACACTTTTAAAGGTGGAATACCTAAGAAACTAGGAGATCCAAGAGTACCTACTATACCTTGCTCCATTAAAGGAAACTATGTTAAAACTGCTTTATGTGATCTTGGAGCCGGTGTTAGTGTTATGCCTCTCTCTTTATATCATAGACTTAACTTGAGTAAGTTGACACCTACTGAAATATCTTTGCAAATGGCCGATAAATCAACTGCTATACATGTCGGTATTTGCGAGGATGTGCCTGTTGTGGCTGCAAATGTTACTATTCTAACGCACTTTGTTATCCTTGATATCCCCGAGGATGATAGTATGTCTATTATCCTTGGTAGACCCTTTTTGAACACTGCAGGGGCTGTTATTGATTGCAACAAAGGCAATGTCACTTTTTATGTCAATGGTAATGAGCATACGGTACACTTTCCGAGGAAAGAACCTCAGGTCCATAGTATCAATTCTATTGGAAAATTTTCAACTATTACTATTGGAGGTTTTGAATTTCCTCTTCCTGCTGTCAAGAAGACATATGATATTTTTATTGTTGGGGACATACATATCCCCATTGAGTTAACCTAGTGTTATTCGAAAATTCTCCGGTTTCATGTTATTCGGAAAGAGTTTATTAACAAGACTTGATCAACCTTGTTAATGGATCCCTTTTGACGAGCATGAGATGGGTGAATCTAGATAGCACAACCTTCTGTACCCTCCTTTTACTTTCTGTTAATTAGATTAAATAAAGCAAAAATAGTACTTTCTATCTATTTCCAGACTTATCCATGCAATAAAAAAATACCCCGAAAATAAAAGTTCTCCAAATGCCCTGAAAATGAAATATGATTTTTTCTAGAATATTTGAGAATATATGGCACAGAAAACACAGTGAGGGGAGCCAACACCTGGCCACGAGGGTCCAGGGCGCGCCCCCTGCCTCGTGGGCCCCACGTGGCCCCCCTCCACTTATTCCTGCAATCACACACTCCTTCTTCCTCCCAAAAAATCACTATCCAGCTCAAGCACGAGTTCTAGCTCATCTTGCTGCCATTTTCGATCTCCTTGCTAAAAGCTCCATTCACAAAACTGTTTGGGGAGGTTGTTCCTTGGTATGTGACTCCTCCATTGGTCCAATTAGTTTTTGTTCTAGTGCTTTATTTATTGCAAATTTTTGTTGTTGTGGTGACCTTGTTCTTGAGCTTGCATGACAAATTTCTTTGGTCCCAAGTAGTTCTAATGCATGATATAGTCTCTAGGCACTTGTAGGAGTTGTTGCTATCTATCTTGTTGAGTTTGGTTCACTTTCACTATGAGTTACTAAAAATTTCAGAAAATTTCAGAAGAATGTATAGGAAAATCTTCCAAGGTAGTTCTTCAAGGAAGCAAGAACCAAGGCCCGCAATGCGTGAGCCGGATGATGAACTACCTAGGGAAGCTGAAATGCGGCCTTGTCAATGGCCGTCAGAAGAATTTATGGTTCAAGCAGGCATTAAGGAGGAATTTGACGCATATGTGCGTAATGCTGACCTCGAGGGCTTCATGCAAGATAAGTGCCCTCAATACCGTTACTTAACAGACTTGTCGGTGTATTTGGATCGACACCTATGGGATCACAAGAATCCCTACTACGGTTGCGGGGCGTGGGGTTGAGAGAAGAGCGGATCTAACAGTCAGGACACGGTTCTTTTACCCAGGTTCGGGCCGCAAGGATGTGTAAAACCCTACTCCTGCTTTGGTGGATTATATGTTGGTGTTCTTCAGCTAGTGAGGAGCTCCAAGAGAGTCGTGAGGAGTTCTAAAAAGCCGAATCCTCCTCCTGGTCGCCTC
>LR738716.1:325611298-325624182 GCA_902687465.1 Secale cereale
CTCCCCAACACTCAACTCTCCTCACTGATATGGCTGTGGTGGAAGAAAGATTTGAGTGGAAAGCAACTTGGGAAGGCTAGAGATCAAGTTTCATATGGTAGGAATGGAATGGCTTGATCTCAACACAAGGGTAGGTGGTTCACTTCTCAGAAAGTGTATGGTAGAAGTGGTAGACTTTCTGATGGCTCTCCTTACGAATGAGGAGGGGGTGGAGGGGTATATATAGCCTCCACACAAAATCCAACCGTTACACACATATTTGACCAATCTCGGTCAGACCGAAGTGAAAACTCGGTTAGACCGAAAGTTCAAATATAGTGAACGTTGGGATTTTCGGTGGGACCGAAAATACCATCTCGGTGAGACCGAAGTGAGTCAAAGGTTAGGGTTTGCCATTTCGGTGAGACCGAAAATATAAACTCGGATATTCCGAATTTATGTCAACTGACCACAGAAGGTTGGCATCCCTTTTTCGGTGGGACCGAAACTCAGAATCGGTTTGACCGAGAAGCTAGGGTTTGGAGAAACACTGAAGTGGTTCATCTCGGTGGGACTAAGTTGGAGAAATCGGTGTGACCGAGATGTTAGGGTTTGTAGAAATAACTTCATCTCGGTGGGACTGAGTTGGATTGACCGAGATTACTTATGGGTGTGTGGTAAGTAGTGAATAGTGCTGATAGTTGAGGGAGTTAGATCACCAAGCACTTGAGCAACAAGAACATTAACACAACCTCATCCCCTTTTAATAGTATTGGCTTTTCCTATGGACTCAATGTGATCTTTGATCACTAAACCAAAAATGGAGTCTTGAGCTTTTGCCAATGCTTGTCTTAGCATTTTGAGGGGTCCACTTCTTCAGACATTTCCATACCCACATCATCGAACTTTTCTGAAATGATTCTCAAGAGAATATTAGTTCAATGATATATATGTTGTTATTAATTACCAAAACCACCCGGGGATTAGTTGCACTTTCAATCTCCCCCTTTTTGGTAATTGATGACAACATATAGATCAAAGCTTCGACAAAAGATATAATCAATGAATAATATCGTCGCTTTGAGAAGTATGTGATAAGCAAGAGCTCCCCCTAAATTTGTGCATTATTTAAAATTTGCGTTTGAATGCAAATGCACAATCGATTAGGATTATGGGTCACTCTTCCATGTCACATACATCTTGGTGGAGCGCACAAAATGATAAGAATGAATAACATGCACTCAATCACCAAGACAAGAGTAAATAGCCATACAATAAGAAATAGCATATGATAAGCAATAAGCACACATAAAGTATCTGGAACCAAAAGAAACCAATGTATCTCAAGGAAAACCGGCAAAAGAACGAAAAGACGAAAGAGCACTCTCTCTCTCGAAGCCCTATGATCTATAACAATTTCTCCCCCTTTGGCAACAAGTTACCAAAAAGTTCGAAAAGGTATAGAGCTAAACGTCACTGCGGGCTCTGCTGGCGGCTCCCGTCTGGGTAGATGTCGGTGTAGAGATAGCTGCATCTGCGAAGACCTCTGCTGATGTCTGCGGTGGAGGAGTGGATGCTGGAGCTGGAGGAACTGCTGGAGCTGTAGCTGGTGCTGAAGTGGTAGCCCTGGAGTCTGTCACTGGGATAGCTGCAGATCTGGATCCTCTGGGAACCTGAGCAGTCTGGCGATGAGAGTCCTGGACTAGATCATCCTGCATAAGCTCTGCTCTCTCCTGCCTAGTCTCCTCCATGTCTGCCTCAAGCTTGTTGACAGACACCTGAATCTCAGTCAGCTTCACGTCTAGAGCATGGATCTTGTCCTCGACAATCCTCTCAAGGCTCTCCTGAGATTGCTCAATGCTGGCCAGGCGTTGTTCAATTCTCTGGGTTGCTTCAAGAATCTGTTCTCCAAAGCTCTTTGGCTTAGCTGCTGCTGCTGCTGCCTCTTTGTCAGCTTTAGCTTTCTTCGCAGCTTCAATTTTGGCTTGCCCTTCAACTGAGGTGGGATCCTCTTCATCCATCACAACTACGTTGTCCTCATGCTCTGGTTGCAGTGGCAAGTGCTTCCTATCCAACATGAATTTGCCCGTGCCAAACTTGGCGTTGATGAGCATCTGTATCTGCGGAGCAAACCCACACGACCTCTTCTGGTCAGCTGCAGTCCTCTTAATGGTTTCTACCATCAAGTCTATCACCTTAAAAGGTGCCTTCTCATCGAGAATGTGCAGCATGTTGATAGAATAGCCTCGTATCATCCGGTGGTCACCTGACTTAGGCATCAAAGTATGCCTCAGAATAGTGTTAGTGGTGGTCAGACCTGCCTGGAGATAATACACTGAGCCGAGCTTCCATCCCTCTAAATCAGCAGCTGGGATCTCCTTGTACATATTCTTCATAGAATCATGACTCTTCTTAGGAATCCCATAGACATCAATGTCGTCCTCTCTCTGCACAGGAGCGTTCAGAAGTTCTGCCCATTCTTCAACAGTTGAAGAAAACCTTTGACCTTCAGTCATCCAGGTGATCTTGCCATCAGGGTAGAAGTGGGCAGTGGCATAGAACTGCATGATCATCTCGTCATTCCATGCTGTCAGTTCTTGACCCACAAAATCAGCAACTCCACATGCAGTAAAGCTCTCATGCACATGGGGAAAGAAGTCCCGGTGCTCTTCACTGTCAATGTACTCCCAGTCAACATACCTGGTGTCAGCAACAATGGGCTTCTTATCCATTAGCACGGTCTCATAGAAATCCTGCTGCTCTCTGGTGTGGAATCTGGGGTCCACAGCAGTCCTTCTTCTTACGGCATATGGATCAGACTGTCTCCATAGCCTGAGACCTTTGTCCTTCCTTGCCTTCATGTCCTCAGCTTGAGGATGAGCATCATTGTGGAGTGGCAACTTGGGACGGAGCTTGAGCAACACATGCTCTTCATCTGACTCAGAAGGTGGCATCTCACCTTTGTTCTTCTCAGAAGCTGGAATGCTTCTGGTTGTTCTCTTGGGCTTGGCTGGAGCTGCCTTAGCTTGAGCAGGCTTCTTGGGCTTGGAGGAGGCTTGAGCCCGAATAGCATCACCCATGAACTTAGCTTTCTGAGGAGGAGGCTGGGGTGCATCTTCTTCTTCTTCTTCTTCAGCAGCCTCTTGAGGTTCAGCATATACAACTCTCTTCCTTTTGGAAGTCTTCTTCACCTTGCTTGGAGCTGGCTCTTCCAAGTTGAGCTTCTTAGCAACTGCAGACTGCTTCACTTTGCTTGTGCCTTTCTTTGGCTGCTGCCCTTGGAGCTCTTTGGCAACCACTTGCCTCTTTGGCTTGGAGGTAACTTCCTCAGCAACAAAGTCGGAATCCTCATCATCAGACGTTCTCTTCTTCCTGGTTCTCGTAGCAGCAGGAGGCAGACCACTGGGGGTACTCCTCTCACCATCATCACTAGAGCTGCTAGCCTCAGGACTTGTACCTGCCTCTGGAATCTCAGCAAACGGTGATTCGGACCTGTTCTGGCTGTCACTGACATCTGACATGGCTGAAAGACCTGTGAATAGATAAGGTGTAGGCAGAGTAGAAGAGTTATCACAACTGCAGAAGTTTTTGCAAAAAATGAGTTCAAAAACTTAGTTTTGAGTTTTCACAGAATGTATTTCGGTCAAACCGATTTCAAGTTTCGGTGTAACCGAAGTGTTCAACAGAACCTACACACCACTTTCGGTCAGACCGAAATGGGTTTCGGTCCTACCGAAAACTTAGGGTTTCACAGAAACTTTAATTCGGACATTCCGATTTTCACAACTCGGTCAGACCGAACTATGTAGTGCAATGGTCAGAGACCAAATCGGTCAGTCCGAGTTTCAGGAATCGGCTTCACCGAGATGCATTCCGTGGAAACCTAAACCTAAGAATTTTCCTCGAAACTAAACGATCTGAACAATGTATTGGGATCATATCAAACGTGGATTGAATCAGGGCAGTCCTATCATGCAAGAATCAGAAGTGGAGCATGAAAGGGATCGGGACACACCCTAACTTGGTGGTGTCCCTCTACGGCGGCAACGGCGGAGAAGATTACCGTTGACGGCGGCGGAGACCTGCGGCGAGGGCGCACAGGCGACGAAGGCGATGATCCTTAGATCAGGGCGACGGCAGCAGGGGTCTTGGAGGGCGAACGGTTTGAAAGGAATAGATCGCGCGCAGCCCTCAGTATATATAACCCCGTGCTGTCGGTGGGACCGAGTTGAAAAACTCGGTGTCACCGAGATGCATAATTGCAGTGCAGTTACGCATGTCGGTCAGACCGAGATGTTGAACTCGGTTTCACCGAGATGAAACCTAGATCAATCTAAGTGTTTCGGTTGGACCGAGATTGGGAAACCGGTCAGACCGAAATGGACTTAGAAGGTTTTGGAAGTCAGCCTTAGACGAATCGGTGGTTCCGAGTGCTCCTCACTCGGACTGTCCGAAAAAGACTTGTTCAAAGTTGTGATATGAGCATGAAAAGAATTTTTTTGAGACAAGAAAGCATAGATAGCTAGGGAAGGTGCTTAGGCATTCTTGTCCATCCATTTGGCCAGAAGAAGAAACCAAAACAATCAAAACCACAAATGGATGTCCTTGAATGGATAAAATCATGCATTCAACATGCTCACACAATAAGATAGCAAATGAAATATGTGTCAAACATGCACAACCAATCACTCTAGCTACTAGCACACAATTTGTCGATGACTAGGTCATCTATATATGAGTATGTTGACTTAGGAGTCAAATGAGAACATTTGATCATAGGTCATACTCATCGTTTAAGCACAAGTGGGGTTACCACTTTTACATAAAGCATTTATGTGTTCACATCATTAGAAGATGCTTTAGCTCAATTTTTAGAGCAAAGCTCCCCCTAGATGTGAGAACCCCTTTTAAAGGGTCAAACTAACCTTGGGTTGTCGTAGAAGACTTCATGTAGATGTTGAAGATGTGGATGCTCAATGTTGATGTAGATCATCATGAGTTAGGAGCAATCCTTTGAATTAGGGCACTTTCAATACCTACATGGGTTAGTCCCACAAGGAACAAACAAGAATATCCATGGACATAGAGTGAAGTACACAAAAGATGATGTCCATGAAAGCAATGATTACCTTGTCCCTTGACTTACCAACAAGAGGGTTTGTGACTCCATGAACAAGTGCATGATGTGGAAGTTGATTGCACAAGTTCTTGCCAAAATGAATATGAGTGAAGTTTGTTGGCGGAGTCACCCTCAAGAACCTACTAGTTCTTCTTCTTTGGGATCCACATCATCTTGATGGGAATCCTTGGTGTTGTAGTTGAGCTTGACGAAGTAGAACTCGATGTGTCCTTGGGAACCCACTTGACCATGGCTTGAGGTGCTTCAATGAATGCATCAATCTCCTCTTGAAGCTTGTCCTTGGCCTTTAGCTTGTGGTCTTGTGGTGGAAGGTCATCTTGATCTTGTTCCACATTGGAAGAAGTAGGATCATACTTCTCCTTTTGTGAAACAAACTGTGGAGTAGGGTATTGACCTTCTTCCCACTCAACACCTTTGGCGTTGAACTTTCGCTCAAAACCAATCCCTTGATTCTTCCGGTGTCTTCCTTGTTTGCGAACAATCTCCTCAAAGTTCTTGCTTCCGGCAAGACTCTTGTAGACACCTTTCTCTATGATTTCCTTCAATAGGCTATTTTCTTGCTCAAGTGTAACTTGGCTTGAAACATTGTTAGTGGAATCAAGAGAACTACTAGAAGCAACAATATTGGATTTAACATTGGTATTGTTACTACTAGAGGAAAATTTTTTCTTATGCTTGTCATGCTTAGTCTTAATAGGTGGCAAGAAATTAGACAAGAGAAGTCGTTTGGCAAGATATGAAGAACTCTTCTTTCGAAGATCGTCATTGATCGCTTTTAGAAACTCATGTTCTTGCTCTAGAGTGAGCTTCTCGAAGCGTAGCTTCTCATGAGATCTTAGGAGCTCTCTATGATCTTCTTGAGTTGTTTCATGAGCTAACTTAAGAGTGTTTAATTCTTTAGTTAGACGCTCAATCTCCTTCATAGCATTGTCATTCGACTCTTCTCGACTATAAAGACTACTAGCATTTTCATCATTACTAAGCTCACTAGATTTATCATGCAAGAGCTCATCTTCACCAAGTAAGTCATCCTCATCACTATCAAAGTCAATGAATTCAGGGTGTGTTACCTTGGGGCCTTTAGCCATGAAGCATCTTCCAATTCCCTCATTTGGTGAATCAAATAAGTCGTAGGAGTTGGAGTTGGAGGATACGAGTGCAAGTCCGGCAACACCTTCATCTTGACTATAGTCGGAGTCGGAGTGATAGCTTCTATCGGATTGACTGTCAGAGTCGGAGCCGGAGACCCATTCACCAACATGAGCTTGATGTCTTCTTCTTGTGTAGCTCCTTGATGACTTGTCTTTCCTCTCCGAATCCTTGCTTCTCCGAGAGGGTCTTCGTTCATAACGATCATCTCTACTCCTTCTCTCTCTCCGAGGTGACTCATCTCTTGCTCTTCTTCTTGGAGATTCTTCTCTTCTCTTGTGGGGAGCCGTACACTCATTTGAGAAGTGTCCGGGTCGTCCACAATTGTAGCAGTTTCGATCACGACTAGAAGATCTCTTTCCATCATATGATCTAGACTTTGAGCTTCTTTCTTTGCCTCTATTCTTGTAGAACTTGTTGAAGTTCTTGACCATTAGGCTTATGTCTTCATTGGAAATTTGCTTGTCACTTGAGGTAGTAGGAGCATCACTTGTAGCTTTGTAAGCACCACTTGACTTGTTGTGAAGCTCTTCCTTATCCTTAAGTGTCATCTCATGAGCAACAATCCTTCCGATGACTTCAGTTGGCTTGAGAGTCTTGTAGTTTGGCATCATTTGGATCAAAGTGCACACGGTGTCATACTTTCCATCCAAAGCTCTGAGAATCTTCTTAATGATGAATCGGTCGGTCATTTCTTCGCTTCCTAAGCCTGCAATCTCATTTGTGATGAGAGCAAGCCTAGAGTACATTTCAGCGACTCCTTCACCATCCTTCATCTTGAACTTGTCAAGTTGACCTTGAAGAATATCTAGCTTTGATTCCTTAACAGATTCAGTACCCTCGTGCATTTCAACCAAAGTATCCCAAATCTCTTTAGCATTCTCAAGACGGCTGATTTTGTTGAACTCTTCGGGACATAAGGCATTGAAGAGAATGTCACAAGCTTGAGCATTGTTTTGCAACATCTTCAATTCTTCGGGTGTAGCTTCGCGATCCGGAACTTTTCCATCTTCAAAGAAGTCACCTTGCATACCAACACAAATAATGCCCCATGCGGCTGGGTTATGACCAAGAATATGCATTTTCATTTTATGCTTCCAACTAGCAAAATTTGTACCATCAAAGTAAGGACCTCTACGATAATTACCCTCACTAGACGCCATACTCTCCTAGGTTGTGAAACCAAGCTTATGGAGTCCAATGCAATGGAAACCAAGGCAATGGAGACCAAAGCTCTGATACCACTTGTAGGATCGAAAGTAAGTCTAGAGGGGGGGTGATTAGACTACTTGACAAAATAAAAAATCTGCCTTTAGATCATGCAATGTTTTAGGCAGTTTCACAATTAAGATCAATTCAAGTAGCACCCTACACATGCAATTCTAGAGTATATGTAGCGGAAAGTAAATTGCACATGTAAAAGAGAGGTGGAGAAGATCAAACGCAGTTTGGTGACACGGAGATTTTTGTCGTGGTTCCGATAGGTGGTGCTATCGTACATCCACGTTGATGGAGACTTCAACCCACGGAGGGTAACGGCTGCGCGAGTCCACGGAGGGCTCCACCCACGAAGGGTCCACGAAGAAGCAACCTTGTCTATTCCATCACGGCCTACGCCCACGGAGGACTAGCCTTACTCGGGGTAGATCTTCACGAAGTAGGCGATCTCCTTGCCCTTACAAACTTCTTGGTTCAACTCCACATCATCAAGACGGAGGCTCCCAAGCGACACCTAACCAATCTAGGAGGCACCACCCCCCAAAAGGTAATAGACGGTGTTGATGATGATGAACTCCTTGCTCTTGTGCTTCAGATGATAAACTCCCCAACACTCAACTCTCCTCACTGATATGGCTGTGGTGGAAGAAAGATTTGAGTGGAAAGCAACTTGGGAAGGCTAGAGATCAAGTTTCATATGGTAGGAATGGAATGGCTTGATCTCAACACAAGGGTAGGTGGTTCACTTCTCAGAAAGTGTATGGTAGAAGTGGTAGACTTTCTGATGGCTCTCCTTACGAATGAGGAGGGGGTGGAGGGGTATATATAGCCTCCACACAAAATCCAACCGTTACACACATATTTGACCAATCTCGGTCAGACCGAAGTGAAAACTCGGTTAGACCGAAAGTTCAAATATAGTGAACGTTGGGATTTTCGGTGGGACCGAAAATACCATCTCGGTGAGACCGAAGTGAGTCAAAGGTTAGGGTTTGCCATTTCGGTGAGACCGAAAATATAAACTCGGATATTCCGAATTTATGTCAACTGACCACAGAAGGTTGGCATCCCTTTTTCGGTGGGACTGAAACTCAGAATCGGTTTGACCGAGAAGCTAGGGTTTGGAGAAACACTGAAGTGGTTCATCTCGGTGGGACTGAGTTGGAGAAATCGGTGTGACCGAGATGTTAGGGTTTGTAGAAATAACTTCATCTCGGTGGGACTGAGTTGGATTGACCGAGATTACTTATGGGTGTGTGTTAAGTAGTGAATAGTGCTGATAGTTGAGGGAGTTAGATCACCAAGCACTTGAGCAACAAGAACATTAACACAACCTCATCCCCTTTTAATAGTATTGGCTTTTCCTATGGACTCAATGTGATCTTTGATCACAAAACCAAAAATGGAGTCTTGAGCTTTTGCCAATGCTTGTCTTAGCATTTTGAGGGGTCCACTTCTTCAGACATTTCCATACCCACATCATCGAACTTTTCTGAAATGATTCTCAAGAGAATATTAGTTCAATGATATATATGTTGTTATTAATTACCAAAACCACCCGGGGATTAGTTGCACTTTCAGTTTCTTTTGTGCTTGCTCTATTTATTTTGCATTGCATCATGTCATCATGCCATCATGTTATTTTATTTTGCATCTCAACCTAAATAAATTGTGTGGGCCTTCGGTCCATTTAAATCGAGGGAAGAATGTCTTCTCTTTAAAACATATCATCCCAATATTTTAGGGAGCTATATAATAAATATTCCATTGTTTGGAATTACCTGCAACACACTTGCATATTTTCCCCATGTCTTTTTCACTTCAAGTTCTCCTTCAAAAAAACCTTGCCAATATTTCTTTCAGTTGTTTCGAGGTTCCTCCAAAAATTTGAACATTTTTGGACACTTCAATAATCTCGTCTTAGTTCAAACCTATTTGAATTAAATTCAAATATGTTTGAATTATTTTCCGATCTGGCCTTTTGAATTTTCTCCGGTCGTGCTCATTTTTACGAGCCCGAGAAAATTATCATTGTGCTAGTTTTGCCCAAACCCCCTCCTTCTTCTCTTTCTTTTCTTCTTGTTTGACTCTCTCTATTTCTTTTTCTGCAAAAGAAAAGAGATAAATCAGCAGAGCAGCCGCAACAGAGAGCCCAGCAGGCCTCTAGGCCCAACTGCCACTCCCGCAGCCATCTGGCCTCAGGCCCAGCCGCCACTGCGTCGTTCCCCAACCCTAGCGATCAAGCCCCGTCGCTCGCTCCCTTCGCTCTTTCCCGCAAGCGCCGCCACCCTCTCGTTCCCCCCGCATCCCTCGCTCGTCTCCCTCGTTCTCTGTCGCCCGATCCCCTCGCCCTTTGCCTCCCTCTCTCTCAAACCCCTTCGAGCCTCCCTTCGATCCCTCCGTTCCTCCGGCCCTCGTCCAGCGCAGCGCTCCCTGCCGCGAGCTGGCCCCCCTTCCTTCGCCTGGCCCGAGCCGGGGCCCTCCTCCGCCGCCGCGCCCGTCCTCCAATCCCGCCGCGGCCAGGCCCGGGCCTCTTCCTCGCCGCGACAGCGCCGTCCTCCGTCGCCCCGCGAGCCGTCCCTCCGGGCCTCCTCTGCGCCGAGCCGCCCCGCACTCCTTCGCCATGGTTCCTGCGAGCGCCGCGCCACCGGCCCTCAGGCGCCAGGGCGCCGCCTCGCCATCTCCTCGCCAGCGCCTCGCCGCTCTGCCTCCCCTCCAGCGGCTATCTACCAGGGCGCCGGCCCTCAGGCCCTCCGCCGCCATGGAGTCCCGCAGCCACCTCGTCCCGGGGAGCTCGAACTGCTGCTGCTGTGTTTTTTGTTTTTCGTCGGCTTGGTGTTGTTGTGTTGGTCCAGCAGGTGTTTTTCGGCGAGATCGGCAAGTCCGACGAATCGTGTACGACTCGAGACCGAGACCTCAAGTACCTCTACGGATACGTGTACATCTACAACGAGTCCGGCAAGTACCACGACGACCTGATGACAAGTACCACGACGACCGAACGGCTACGATGGCGAGTACCTCTCCGATGAACGTGAACAACTACATGGCGATGCGACAAGTACCCCTACGAAACGCGAGTTGCACTACCGTCGCCCCGTGTACGACTACCTTCGGAAGAAACGAGTACCCCTACCGATGTCAAGTTCGACTACACGTGACGACGAACGCCAAGTACCTCTCCGAACGGGATGTGAACGACTACATGTGTACCTCTACGTGAACAACTACTTCCTCTTCGGGAAACGTGAACCACTACTTCCTCTACGACCCGCGAGAACGCCTACTTCCACTACGTCCCTCTACTATCTCGAGCCGCTCCGAGAACGCTTGTCCGGAAGGTATAACCCTGAGACGTGACCCGTGTGATGCTTGTTGTGTTGTATGAAATGTCTCCCGTGTGTGCTCCGTGTCCGTTTCGTCCGTTGTCATGTTCCTCGGTTGCCTCGTCACCGACTCGTGGAAACCCGGTAACGGGATCGCCCACCTTTCATCTCGTTTGACTCGCTCACGCCATCTTCCTTTTGCCCGGTCTCTCAACGAGTTACCGGAACCGATATGTTGCCGTGGCATCATTTTCGGAAATTGTTGCCGTGGCACCCTTCTCCTTCCACCACGGTGACAAGTGCTTCATGTCTCTTTCATGTCAACCTTTTAATAAAATTGCATAAACTTGATCATGTCATCCGCATCATGTTAACAACCTTTGAATGTTTAATTGTTGTTTGTTTATAATTATTAAACATGCTCATGGGGATTTTCCGGATATGTTGTTGTTATTTCCGGCCCCATTTAAAATGTCTTAATAGGTAGTTTATTTATGCTTCACCTCTTGCCATGTTAACCAACATTTAACCTTGTCTTGTTAATAACGAGAGTCAACTAAATAATTGAATGTGGTGTTTTGTCAATATGCAACTCATTGCATATTGAGCTCCACTTAACTTGTAGTGTTGTTTGTGCACTTTGCCATGCCATGCATAATTAAACCGGACATGCATCATACTTGTTTGTGCATCGTATGCCATGTTATGATATGTGTGTTTACCGAGTTGTTTTTCTTCTTTCCGGTTGCTTCTCTTGTTAGCTTCGGTTTCGTTCCGGAGTTGTGTGGTTTCGCTCGACTTGTTGCTCCGTCTACTTCATGGATCCGTTCTTCTCCCTTGTGGAATCCCAGGCAAGATGATCATACCCTTGGATACCTTTACTACCATTGCCATGCTTAGTTGTCTCGATGCTATCGTTACATGTCGCGCTACCCATTTTTATGTCAGCCCTCTCCTTGTTGCCATGAAACCTCTAACCTTGACACCTTCCTAGCAAAACCACTGTTTGGCTATGTTACCCGCTTGCTCAGCCTCGCTTGCTCAGTCCCTCTTATAGCGTTGTTAGTTGCAGGTGAAGATGAAGTTCGTTCCAGGAGGGAACTTGTTGTTGGATATATCACAATATCTATAATTATTATTAACACACCTATATACTGGGCATGGGTGGAAGGCTTGGCCTTTTGCTCGGTGTTTTGTTCCACTCATGCCACCTTAGGCGCCGATAAACCGGCATTATGTTCCTTGATTTTGCGTTCCTTACACGATGGGTGGATGGGGACCCCTTGACAGTTCGACTTTGAATAAAACTCCTCCAGCAAGGCCCAACATTGGTTTTAATTTGCCTCATAATAACAACTTAATTAAATAATTAAAATTGCATAGGGGGTCGCGTCCCCGAGGATTCTTTATTCTACATAGCAGGGGGGGCCAGTGCTGATGGTGTTGGTCCCAAACTAGAGTCACTTGCGGTACCACCCAGTTATCTGGGGTCTTCGGTACTGTACGTAGCGCTCATCCGGTCGTGGCCTGAGACGAGATACGCGCGGCTACTATCAGGGTGTCGGCACGCCGGGAGGTCTTGCTGGACTTGTTTTACCATTGTCGAAATGACTTGTGCTACCGGGATGCCGAGCCTGATCGGTTTTCCCTAAGATAAGGGGTGATGATATTATATTTATCACTTCAGCTAATCGTGAGAGCTTGTGATGGGCTAAGTTGGAAAACCCCTGCAGGGTTATGAACTTTCGAAAGCCGTGCCCGCGGTTATGTGGCAGATTGGAATTTGTTAATGTCCGGTTGTAGAAAACTTGACAGAGGATCCGAAGTAAAACACACAACTGTGTGAGTAACCGTGACTGTCTCTTTTCATTTTGAGAAGAGAACACGGTGGGGTTATGTTTGACCGTATGTAGTTAGGATCTTTAGCGATCACTACTTTTGCGACCGTTTGCGTAGCTTCTCATCTTATTCTGGTACTCGTAAGTTAGCCACCATATATTGCTTAGCCGCTGCTGCAACCTCACCACCTTGCCTCTTCCTACCCATAAAGCTTTGCTAGTCTTGATACCCAT
>LR738716.1:325624282-325644282 GCA_902687465.1 Secale cereale
AGGACCTCTGATAGAGGCAAAGGTGTCCCGTCTTTCGATGAGATAGTGGCTATCGTTTGGATGAAGTCGACTTTGACGATCCGACTACAAACGTGCGTGGACGTCGCGCCTTAGCAATCGCTAAACCAACTCCGAGAGGTTATCGACCACGCCGGAGCACGATCAACCTGACCACGAAGGTCTGTTTCCTGCAGGCAAACGAAGAACAAGCAAGAAACTAAGATTGCAATCTGGATATTGCGAATATAAGAGGAAAGCTTTATTGATCAAGGTGGGGTTCTGTGACGCCTTTGTCTGGTCGTTGAACACAAACGAAGTACGCGAAGTTGCAGCTATGGCGAACTTTTAATCTAAACAAAACCCAAAGTCTAAACGACGCCCTAAGGGCTGTATATATGAGGGAAAGAGGGGGGAATTTCGTGGCCCTTGGTGGAGGGGTCCGAAACCAACCCTAACTCTTGTTTCCCCACACATACGGACTCTAAAAACAGCCTATACTCAAGTATTTCGAAATTACATGGGCCTGGCCCAATAATAAGGTGACGCAGCACCTATAATAGCCTCTGGACGAAATTTATGAAGTGGCATCTTGTATATTTCGTCCAAGGCTTCCCGCACTCATTATGGTGGCTTCAAAGTCCTGAAATCATCAATTGAAACTCCATTCTTGTTCCCCTTGCGCACGCCATCATCTCCATGCTTGATCTTGCTCCAATGTTCATCCTTCTTGTCCAAACTAGGCCCTTCATTTGTAAGCAAGACAAATGTATCCAATTTAGGCAGCATCATATTCTCATGAACATTAGATTCATTACCAAGAAACGAAAGTACCTGGTAATTTAACTGGCGTGCGCGAGCTCTAGTAATTGGTCCTGTATATGTGTCAGTTGGAGCTGTGGGTGTAACCTTGTTAGTGATGTCCTCATCAGAATCCCTTAGTCCTTGTGCTGTTCCTATTATTCTAGTGCCGAAAAAGGATGGTACATCGCGTATGTGTGTTGATTGTAGAGCCATTAATAATATTACTATTCGTTATCGTCATCCTATTCCTAGGCTAGATGATATGCTTGATGAATTGAGTGGCTCTACAATATTCTCCAAAGTTGATTTGCGTAGTGGATACCATCAAATTCGTATGAAATTGGGAGATGAATGGAAAACAGCATTTAAAACTAAGTTTGGATTATATGAGTGGTTAGTCATGCCTTTTGGGTTAACTAATGCACCTAGTACTTTCATGAGATTAATGAATGAAGTTTTACGTGCTTTCATTGGACGATTTGTGGTAGTATACTTTGATGATATATTGATTTTTAGCAGATCTTTGGAGGAACATTTGGAACATTTACGTGCTGTTTTTATTGCTCTACGTGATGCACGTTTATTTGGTAACCTTGGAAAGTGCACCTTTTGATACAGGGTGGAACCCTAATCAGCAGATCTTTCACGAAATGGAGGGGATCCCACGATGAACACGAAGAACACAAAGGGAAACGGGGGAAAACACGAGAGGAAACACACAAGAACAAGTCCAATCACACATCCACTAGACAATCAAACACACAAGATCACACGGTACATGAACAACAAAGGGAAAGATACAAGGTAAAGTTCATCTCCAAGAGGAGGTCTTGAATCCGTGAAGGATCTTCCCGCTAGGGGTCTTGAATCCAAGGTGGATCTTCTCCGTAGAGGGGCCGCGGTCTCTCTCGTGGAGTAGATCCGGGATGGATGAGCAAAGCTCTATCTCTCATATGAGCTAAACCATTGCTAACCCTAAAATGGTGGAGGTGGAGGAGTATATATAGTCTAGGGGCATGAAGGGGTAAGTGAGGGGCGAAACGAGTACATGGGCATCGGCCCGGATACATGCACGCAGGCAAGGCCGGATGTCCGGGCTGGCAGCCGGATGTCCGGGGCTTCGGGGCGAGCCGGATGTCCGGGGTTACGGCCGGATGTCCGGGCTGGCTCGGTCCAGCTTCTGTGAAGGAGGGCCCGGATTTCCGGGAGGAGTGCCGGATGTCCGGCTGTTGCGGAAGCGCCGGATGTCCGGCCTTTGGCCCGGATGTCCGGCCGCTGTAGTATCAGCAGCTCCGTCTTCTTCCGTCTTCTCTTCCAAGCTTCCCTCGCAGATGGTGTAGGTGATCCTTGGCGCTTGCACTCCTCCTCGCCATCCGTGAAGCTCCGACAATACCTATGCATGCACACGAGAGGAGTGTCAAGTAGTATACCATCCTCGAAGGGGTCAAGTGAACACGTGTAAAGGAGATGATTCACCTTTATGTATGAGAAATAGAGGTCACACGTGTCACTTCCCAAGCAGACTCTTGACATGGTGATGTCCATAGGATACACCGTATCAACTTGTCGGGCCTGTCCTCTTGAGCATCATGTAGAGCTGTCCCGCGGCCTTCGTCCAAGCACCTGAGTATGCATAGAGTCTCTGATGAAGGTAGAAGCCATGTCTCAAGTGAATCCGGAAGATGTAAAGAGAGGAGCGAGGTCACCTCGGTCTCGAAAGCTCTTGCACGGGCTCTAGTCATGGGTCCTTTGGGCACTTGGTGAGGCGATGAAGGGTCCATGGTGATGACCCTAGGATACACCGTATCACAAGGACTAAGGGATTCGCGTATATAACCTTTGTCGAGTAGCTCCTGTACTTGACGCATAATCTCCTTTGTCTCTTCTGGATTGGTACGGTATGGTGCGCGGTTGGGTAGCGATGCACGGGGAATTAAGTCAATCTGATGCTCAATCCCTCGAATAGGTGTTAATCCCGGTGGCACGTCTTGTGGAAAGACGTCGGCGAACTCCTGCAAAATGTTAGTGACAGCAGGAGGCAAAGAGGAAGGCACGTCCTCGAATGAAAATAATGCCTCTTTGCACACAAAACCATAGCAAACAGATTTGCTAAAATCTAGCTCATTAATATCAGATTTGGTGGCAAATAAACATGTAGTTTGCAATTTAATTTCAGAAGCAACATTAGATGGTTTATAATTAGGCTTCATTTGTTGCTCAAATTCTTTTGCCACAATCTGATTTTCACTCTTATTTTTGTCCTGTTTTGCTTTGTTAGCTCTATTAATATCATCTTTCAAAATGGAATCAGGAGTCATAGGAAGCAAAGTAATATTTTTATCCTTATGAACAAGATTATACTGATTGTTTCTACCATGGTGTACAGAATTTTTATCAAATTGCCATGGTCTACCAAGTAATAAGGAACATGCTTGCATAGGTACCACATCACAATCAACATAATCAACATACGTAGAAATACTAAAATGCACACGAACAGTACGTGTTACCTTAACCTTGCCGCTGTTGTTGAACCATTGGATGTAGTAAGGATGTGGATGTGGTCTTGTGGTGAGAGATAGCTTCTCCACCATCTCCATTCTAGCCAAGTTGTTGCAACTCCCTCCATCTATGATCACGCGAACAGAACGTTCCTTCACAACTCCCTTTGTATGGAACAAATTATGCCTCTGATTTTGCTCAGCTTGTGTAACCTGCACACTCAAAACACGTTGAGCAACTAAACATTCATACCTGTCAGCATCTTCAGGAGCCATGTATTGCGTCTCATGATCAGAATCGTCTCCGCCGTGTTCTTCACGTGTAATAAGAGCCAAAGTCTCCTCATCATAGTCACTAGCGGATTCATATCCACCATCCTCAGTAGCAATCATCACACGCTGAGATTTGCAATCTCTCGCAAAATGTCCTCTTCCCTTACAACGACGACAAATAATATCACTGGTGTGCCCTGTTGATGCCATGGAAGAAGAAGAACTCTGTGCAGGCCCAATAGGTGTGCTCTTGGCAGATAATGGTGGTTGTGCCTGCTTCCTTGTATCATGGCTGGAGGTAACAGCTGATGGAGGTGTCGGTGCAGTAGAATGTGAGGAAGTAGAGGATGCACGCGGTGTCCATGAGGAAGGTCGTCCTGCAGAAAAGTTAGTCCGCGCCAATGCCTGTCGATCCTGCACTTCACGTTCAGCTTTACAAGCAAGATGGAATAAACGAGTGATAGTAGTATAATCCTTATACTCTAGAATGGTCTGAATCTCTCTATTTAATCCACCCATAAAACGTGCAAGCATAGCTTCATTCTCCTCAACAATACCACATCTAATCAGGCCAGTTTGTAATTGCTGATAATATTCTTCTACAGAATTTTTTCCTTGTCTTAAGCGCTGCAGTTTTTGAAGTAATTCACGTTGATAATATGGTGGAACCCAACGAGTACGCATAGCAGTTTTCAAAGCAGTCCAAGTAGCTGGAATAGGATATAATCTACAATGTTCAGACCACCAAACACATGCAAAACCAGTGAAAGCACAAACAGCAGCAGGAACACGTCTCTCCTCGGGATAGTTTAAACATGTAAAATGTTGTTCAGTTTGTAACTCCCAAGTAAGATATATATCAGGAACATATCTACCCTCAAATGGTGGAATATTCAATTTCAGTTTAGGAAGATGGTCATGTACCTCAGGTGGTGGTGCAGCCCTACCGTTGCGATGATATGCATGAGGACGACCTGGTGGTGGTGGTGCTGGTTGTTGCACGTAGTTCTGATTTTGGTCAACCTCATCCTCGTCATGGTCCTCCACCTCTGCAGTAGCAGCAGGAGCTACAGAAACATCAACAGCAGCAACAGAAGCTTGACCACTCTCAAGGGGAACGCGCTGTGCTCGTCCCACTTGATTCGGAAGTCGGCGTTGTTGTTGTTGTTGTTGTTGTTGTTGAAGAGGTGGGACAGCTGCAGCAGCCGGTGGTGGTGGCAAACGCGCAAGCAATTCAGCAAACTTGTTATCCAGCTTTGTTTCAAACGTCTTCTCCATGCCATCTATCTTCTCCATGGCCTCGTCCAATGTGTTTAGCACATCTTGCACCTGTACACTCATCATTTCCTGAAACTTATCATGAAGCTCCTTGTTCGTCAAGTTCTCCCAGTCAGTCTCGTCGACTTGTGATCCTGGCATGGTTAGCAGCAATAGAAACACACAAGAATATGATCCTACAGACTACTAACAAGTGGTGGTGGTGGCGGGTGTCACAAAGCCGTCAGGCAAATCTCAAATTCTTACCAGTTCTTACCCAGCAGCAGGTGGTGATCGGCAACCGATGTAGTCAAAACTCTCAAAGCTTGGATAGAGCGATTACCAGGGAGAGTCAAACGCACGATGTAGATGTATGTGGAGCTGGGAAGGCTTATAATATGGTAGCAAAAAGGGTCAGCAATAATCAATTCAGAGATGCAAAGGTGAATAAACGCTCAACGACGGTACTGTGCTGGTCCTAGGCTAGACCGTACTAGAGACGCGAGCCTAGAACACTGATGAGGACATGACTACCTTGGATACAACCAAAAATATTGCATATATGTATATTTGTGAGGTGATTTCTAATGCAAACTATGCAACAATTTATTTATGTTATCCAGAACAAAAATACTTCACAGACTTTTGTGCCATGTCTAATTCCAGGTGCATGGGACATTTGTACAATTCACATATGAAGATAAGGGAAAAAGAGAAGTTTAGGGGCTGTTCAAAAAGTTCTCTCACGTCACTTTTGGGCCAAGAGAAGATAGAGTCCAAGTCTCTCACGTTCTGCATCCAGATTCGGACTGCACAGACATACCTGACTCAAAACGGCAAGAACTCCTTCATACGGACTCCGAATTGGGTGATTCTTTTTTTGTTGGAAACTAGATTTCATACACTTTCCAACCCAATTGGAATCACCTTCAAATTCGTCCGGAGCATTGAGATCCCGACGAAACAATCTGACGCTGCAGCAGAATCCGAGTCAAACTACAAGTCCAAAGGTGTTACATCACCTCCACTTGGGCCCATGAGCCTTGTACGACCTAGGGTTAGTTTTAGGCTGCCTTGGGACGTCCTTCCACCTCCTTGGCCGCCATCCCTTGCTCCTATATAAGTAGATCCATCTAGTAGCTTTTTCTTAGGGATTTGTTTAGTCAAAAGTTAGCCATTGCAACTTCGTGTACTTCGTTTGTGTCCAACGACCAGACCAAGACCGCTTACGGATCCCCACCTTTATCAATACATCATTTATATTTGCAATATTCAGATTGCTTTATCATATTCTTGCTTGTTCTTCGATTGCATGCAGGAATAGACCTTCGTGGTCAGGCTGATCGTGCTTCTGGCATTGTCAGTAACCCCTGGAGATTGGTTTAGCGATTGCTAAGGCGCAACGTCGTGCACGTTTGTAGTCGGATCGTCAAAGTCGTCTCCACCAAATCGATAATTATCATCTCATCGAAAGATCGGGCCCCTCGCCTTCTATCACTTGGACTTGCGCTCGAGTGGGAAGCGGTCCTTGCGAAGGTGAAGCCAAACAAGATCTCCCGGTTGGAACACCATCGGTGCCTTGTTGACGTTGAACTTGGTGGCGCGACGGTGGACTTGTCGCTCGATCATCGCCCTTGTGTCTTCGTGCACCTTCTTGAGATAAGTGGCCCTTGCACTTGCGTCCATATTCGTGCGCTCTTGGAGAGGAAGAGGTAAGATGTCCAAAGGCGACAACGGATTGAAGCCGTAGACGATCTCGAAGGGGGACTTGCCGGTTGTGGAGTGTCTTGCGCGGTTGTAGGCGAACTCGGCGATTGGTAAGCAATGCTCCCATTCCCGGATGTTCCTCTTGATCAACACGCGAAGAAGAGTGGATAGCGTGCGGTTCGTCACCTCCGTCTGGCCGTCCGTTTGTGGATGGTACGCCGAAGAAAATAGAAGCTTGATTCCGAGCTTGGCACATAGTGTTTTCCAAAAGTAACTCAGGAACTTGACGTCCCGGTCGGAGACGATCGTTTTGGGCACGCCGTGTAGACGAAGTATCTCCCTGCAAAAGAGAGTTGCAACATGTGAAGCATCGTCGATCTTGTTACAAGGAATGAAATGAGCCATTTTGGAGAACCTATCTACCACGACAAGCACTGAATCTTTGCCATTTTGAGTCCTAGGCAAGCCAAGTATGAAATCCATGCTTATGTCTTCCCATGGGTGATATGGAATAGGAAGAGGCATATAAAGACCATAAGATTGAGCTTTGGACTTAGCTTTGCGGCATGTAGAACAGCGGTTGGTGAAGCGTGAGACGTCACGAAGCATCTTGGGCCAAAAATAGTTCTTAGAGAGTGTAGCAAACGTTTTGTCCCGTCCAAAGTGTCCCATGAGTCCTCCGCCATGCGATTCCTGCAAAAGGAGCAAACGAAGCGAAGACTCGGGAATGCAAAGTTTGTTAGCTCTCATAAGATATCCATCTTTAATGTAGTAATGCTCCCAATAAGTGTGAGTCAAGCATTTAGCATAAGCATTTGCAAAGAAAGGATCATGCGTATATAAATCTTTAATATGCTCAAAGCCAATCACATTCAACTCAAGTTGTGTTACAAGCATGCATTTGCGGGAAAGCGCGTCCGCCACAACATTTTCTTTGCCCTTGATGTATTTGATGACATAGGGAAAAGACTCAATGAACTCACTCCATTTAGCATGACGCTTGTTCAACTTGGTTTGACCTTTGAGATACTTGAGTGTCTCATGGTCCGTATGAAGAATGAATTCATGAGGTCTAAGATAGTGTTCCCAAACACGTAGAACTCTCACCAAGGCATAAAGCTCTTTATCATAGATAGGATAGTTAAGTTGCGCTCCCGATAGCTTCTCGCTAAAGTACGCAATTGGGCGCTTTTCTTGCATTAGCACGCCACCGATGCCGGTACCACTAGCATCACAATGAATCTCAAACGGTTTGTCAAAGTTTGGTAGTGCTAGAAGTGGTGCGTGCGTGAGCAAGCTCTTAAGCTCATTGAACGCGGTGTCTTGCGAAGGACCCCAAATGAAGGGTGCGTTCTTCTTGCTCAAAGCGTGCAGAGGCATAGCAATGGTGCTAAAGTCCTTCACAAAACGTCGATAGAAACCGGCTAGACCAAGGAAACTACGCACTTGCATAAGATTCTTTGGTTGAGGCCAGGTTTTAATTGCTTCAATTTTAGTTTCATCAACGTGAACACCTTGAGAAGACACGACAAATCCTAGAAAGACAACCTTGTCAACGCCAAAAGTGCATTTTTCCATATTAGCATACAATTGTTGTTTGCGAAGTGCTTGCAAAACTAGTTGGACATGGTCAACATGTTCTTCAAGCGACTTGCTAAACACAAGAATGTCATCAAAGTAAACCACGACAAAGACACCTATGTAGGGTCTAAGAACAAAGTGCATAAGACGCACAAAAGTGCCGGGTGCTTCCGATAAGCCCATTGGCATAACAAGCCACTCGTATAACCCAAACTTGGTTTTGAAAGCAGTTTTCCACTCATCACCCTCTTGAATACGAATTTGGTAGTAACCACTTTTAAGATCAATTTTTGAAAAGATGGTGGCACCACAAAGTTCATCAAGCATGTCATCTAAGCGAGGAATAGGGTGACGATATCTAACGGTGATAGCATTTATCGGGCGGCAATCGGAACACATGCGAAAAGTTCCGTCTTTCTTAGGCACGAGAATAACGGGAACGGCACAAGGGCTTAGACTTTCACGTACATGACCCTTGTCGATGAGATTTTGCACTTGCCGTTGTATCTCCTTCGTTTCCTCGGGGTTGACGCGGTACGGAGCTTTGTTTGGAAGTGGAGCACCGGGTACGAGGTCGATGCGGTGTTCTATCCCTCGAAGTGGAGGTAGACCCGGTGGTAGCTCATCCGGAAAGACGTCCGAGAATTCCTGCAACAATTTAGACAACACCAAAGGTGGAGGTGGTGAAGTGTTAGTAGGTTTGGCTTCCCCTTTGCATAGAAGCACAAGGTGGAAGACGCTCGATGGGTTCTCACACACTTCTCTCATCTCACGTTTGGTAGCAAATAGCACTAGTTGCTTCGTGTCGCTCATCGTGGAGTCGCTCATATTTGGCTTGTGGCTCTCGCTCTCTTTTTGGTGGCTCGCTCTCTCACCATTCTCTCCACGATGGGTGGTAGGTAAAAGCTTGTCGGCGGCAACTTGACTTGGGGACATTGGCCGAAGCACGAATTCCTTGCCCTTCATCTTGAAATGATAGTGATTTGTCCGTCCATTGTGTGTGACTCCACGATCATATTGCCATGGGCGTCCAAGAATAAGGTGGCACACGGACATGGGTATCACATCACACTCAAGGGTGTCCTCGTAGGCGCCAATCTTGAAAGAGACTTGCACGGTGTGCTCGACTCGAAGAATTCCGGCGTCGTTGAGCCATTGGACCTTGTAGGGATGCGGATGCTTCGTCTTGACCAAATGAAGCTTGTCGCATAGCTCTTCACTTGCCAAGTTGTGGCAACTTCCTCCATCGATGATAACCTTGACGGAGCGTCCATTGATGGCGGCCTTCGTATGGAAAATATGGCATCGTTGGTCGTCATCTTGTTGATGTTGTAGTGTCAAGACTTTGGAGACAACTAGGTTGGGGCTTGAGTCATTGTCGCAAAATACTTGACGATCTTCTTCTTCATTGATACGCCGGTGGATGGCCAAGTGCTTGATGGCGTCCACTTCGTCGTCGCTCATCGAGTCATATGTGCCGTCGTCGTGGAAGATCATTGTTCTCTTGTTGGTGCACTCGAAGGACTTGTGTCCACGGCCACGACATGTGAAACATTTGATGGAACTTGTCTTTGGGTTCTCTTCATTTGGAGTTGTAGATGATGTAGCTCTTGGCTTGAAGTTGTTGGTAGAAGGTGGATGACTCGATGTAGTCTCATTCTTGTATCTTGGCTTGTCGCCTAAGTTTGTAGATGGCTTGGTAGAGGTAGGAGGGATATCCGAAGTCGTTGAAGCTTGGTTGTAGGAGCCGAAGTTCTTGGAGTTGAACTTGGAGTACTTGTAGTCCTCTTGAACTTGTCGCTCCGCTTTGGTTGCTTGGTGTACTAGCTCGAGGAGATTGTTGTATGGTTGGAAGTCCGCAATCTTCTTAATGGAATAGTTGAGTCCATTCAAGAATCTCGCCATTGTTTGCTCTTCATCTTCCATGATGTTTGCTCTTATCATAGCAATCTCCATCTCCTTGTAGTACTCTTCAACGGACTTGGTACCTTGCTTGAGGAGTTGTAGCTTCTTGAATAAGTCTCGGTTGTAGTGTGTAGGCACGAAGCGTGCTCTCATCACTTCCTTCATTTGAGCCCAAGTGGTGATAGGAGGTTCGCCTTTGGCTTCTCTTCTCTCTATGATTTGCTCCCACCAAATGAGAACATAGTCTTGGAACTCAAGTGATGCCATAGCGATCTTCTTCTCTTCATCGAAGTTGTGAAGGCGAAAGATCTTGTCAACTTTCAATGCCCATGAGAGGTAGTCTTCGGGATCAATGCTTCCGGAAAACTTTGGCATGGTGAACTTGAGCTTGCCATAGCGATGCTCGTCGTTGTTTCCTTGTCTATTGGGAGGATGATCTCGGTTTTGGCGGTTTGCCATATCTTGTTGCTCTTGTTGAGGAAGATGTTCTTGTTGGGGTTGTGATACAGGGTGGAACCCTAATCAGCAGATCTTTCACGAAATGGAGTGGATCCCACGATGAACACGAAGAACACGAGAGGGAACACGAGGGGAAACACGAGAGAATCACTCAAACCAACGAGAACAAGTCACACATATGCTAGATCCTCGAAACACAAAGAGATACAAGATCCAAGATCAACAAGGGACGATACAAAGGGTAACCGGTTCTTCTCCGTGAGGAGGTCTTGATATCCCTGGGGATCTTCTCCGATGAAGGAGGTCCTGAATCCGTAGTGGATCTTCTCCGTGGAGGGGCCGCAGTCACTCACAAGGAGATGAACCACTAGATAGTATCAAATGAGCTATCACTCAGCTAACCCTCAAATGGAGGAGGGGGAGGAGTATATATAGTCTAGGTCCACGAAGGGGTAAGTGGGAGAGGGATACATGGGCCTCAGGCCCGATACACTGTGCGCAGACAGGGGCCGGATGTCCGGGCGGGGGCCGGATGTCCGGGCCTTCCCGAGACGCCGGATGTCCGGGCCGAGGGGCCGGATGTCCGGGCTGGAGGGGTTGAGCCACGGGTGTCTTCTGGACAGTGGCGCCGGATTTCCGGCCAGGGCCCGGATGTCCGGGGCGCCGGATGTCCGGGGGTCGGCCGGATGTCCGGCCGTTGTAGCTCCGCGGCGACTCCACTTGAGGCACTTCTTGATCCGCGTCGGTGTGGACTTGTCCTATGCTTCGAGCATCTCCTTGGTCGTCTCCTCGGTTCCTAAGCACATGTAGTGTCTTTGCATTAGGTAGCAACCAAGTCTCGCATGAATGAAAAGGGGAAGCATCGAGGAACGGGTTCACCTTGTGTCCACTTGGGGTTTGGGTAGTAGTCGTAGTGTACATGGGGATGAACGAAGGATGCTCCGTATCATCTCCCCTCCCTTGGGAAAGATCCGACCTCGGATCAAAAACCTCATCACCATGGAAACGGTAGTCGTAAACGGACTTGTAGTTGGACGAAGTTGAGGGCATTGTGCAATCCAAGTACTCCAAGGTGTCTCCGGTATGTGGTACATGCAAAATGAGCAAACACAAAGGACACTTGGGAATACAATGGTTAGCGCACACAAAGTGTCCATCATGTAAGAATGAGTCCGTGTGACAAGGCACATGATGCTTATCCAAAAGATGTACAATGGCATGCAAAGCATTCATGGGAGCAAATTCATTTGTTGTGCACACAAAGGTAGTGTAGTTGGCATGGTGCACAAAGCCAAAAATTCTACCATTGTGCAAAGTGATGTCATAATGTGATGGTTTATCAAAAACATGAACATGGCAAGTGATGCTCAATATGTGTATGTTATCATGCAATTGATGGTGGGCAATATGATCATGATGTATGAATATGCCATCAAGAAAGATCACAACAAATTTGCTAAGAAAATGCACCAACTCATATATCATGGATGACATGGGAATACATGATGCAACAAGGCAATCATAATGTGAGTCAATCCATGCATAAGATGCAAATTTGGTATGGGAATTATATGTCCATGGAGCATGGCATGTGAGCACACAATCAACAAGTATGAAGGTTTTGGTGCAATGTGCCAAAGGAGTTTTGATATACCAATGCTCGATGTCGCGGCATGAGTGAAGGTCCGAAGGTGCATCCAAAGGGTCCATCTTCAATGTCGGTCCTCCATCCCGTAGATGTATCATGTAGACAACAAGAAGGAAACAACAATGAAAGTATGGCCTATCCAATATGCATATGTGAGGATGGCTCACAAAGAAGGAATGCACCTTATGTATGTTCTCGAAGATGTTGTTGTCGCGCAACGTGTATGCCTTCACATGCCCAAGATGGCTTGTGATGGTACCGCCTTGTGAATCCTTCAAAATGAAAGAACATGACAAACACTCGGAAAAACAAATGAGGTTAGCCGTAATGCAAAACCTAGCATTCATGCGGGAAAATACCCAACAAGTGCTTGCATCATTCTTATCATAAGAAAGTACAAGGGTGTGGTGCATGGTATGTAGGCATAAGATGCGAGAACAACCAAGTGCAATAGGCTCAAGCAAGTAAGAGTGGAACATGGGTGATGCAATATAGCAAGCAAGCATAGCAATCAAGTCAAACAAGCTAGTAGTGCGAAGATGCAACGTACTAGAGGTAATCATGGCAAGCATGTCATGTGTGCAAATAGTGAGCATACGTGATGCACATGGCATAGCACAAGCATGAAAACAAGATATGAGCAAAATAGCATCAATGTGTTGATGAGAGGCCATATGGAAATAGCAATGGGATATCATGACTCTCCCAACACAAGAATCAACAATAGAATGGGGCACAAAGAAATCATGGTAGTAGCTACAAGTATCTCCACCAAGCATGCAAATACACATATAAGTAGCATAATGGTGAATCATGTGTAAAGGCAAGCAAGGGTCACAATTGCATGGCAAAGTCATAGCAAGAGGCATAACATGCAAAGTGAACACGATAGTATGGGCATAATGTGATAAGTGGCATATAGCCCATAGCCGTGTGAGAGCCAAGTAAAAGAGAGGCGCGTAGTGGTTGCGCGAAGAGAATGGTGGTAAAGAGATTCCACGGAATCCCAAGTCATCGTTGCTCTCAAGAGCTCTTTTCGTCAACTCATGGGATTGTGAGGTTGACGAGTTTGCAAAAGTACCTACACAAGACAAAGGCAAAGGAAAAATTGTATGTGCGTGGTATATGTACACATCATCCATCATGATGCGCACGTGCAAGTGTTGGTTAGCACATAATATCCAATGCTCAAATAAATGAGATGCGTGGTAAAGAAACATGTCATCCATCATGAGAGGTTTGTTGTTATGTATGGCATAATGGAGACTCAAGTTGTGTGATGCATCACGAGAAATATCATTGTGATTCATGGAATGCATATGGTGCACACAATCATGGTAATCATGCAAGGTATGGAATGCATCAAAATCTCCTAGTATGTATGAGGAAACTATGGGGGTCTCCTCATGAGCATCAATGGAAACATCACATGGAGAATATTGACAACATCCAAAGCAAAGCATATTTGGAACAATGTGTTCATGGCATGGCATAGTAGATGAATTGCACAAATTATGTAAAGGGAGCATGGCAATATCATCGCAAGAGAAACACAAGCCAATGACCATCATCTTGTCATCTATGCCACAAGTGCAAATAGGATTTACTTTAATTTGGCATGCATAGTTACTATGTTGAGATTGATATGAAACAATATGAGAAATCTCACTCATAGCATATGACAAGTTTAGAGGGTTGTCGAACATGATGTGACCAAAAGAATTTTCACAGGAGATCCTATGGAGCATAGCATCACAACTAGGCAACTCAACATGCTCATCATCATATTCATCATAAATAGGTAAGTCAAGACATGCTGAAGTCGCACTAGCATGAAGCATGGCAATAGGTGTGTCAACATCATGCAAGCAATCATTGTCAAGATAGTCCACTAGTGGGACAAGAGTATCACCTTCACCTATTTTACCTTTGGAGCATCGCTCATGTATTGTAGGTGAGGTTGCAACTTGATGGTACCATGTGGGGGGTGCATCTTCTTCCACCATGGCCATCGGGTTGTCCATTGGAGGGATGGACTCGTCGAGGGTAGGCATATCGTCATGTAGGAGACCTAGCACCATCGAAAACACACTCGGAGTAGAGGTTAAGTCGTTAGAAATCATAGTGGCCTCACATGCCCTATCAACTACCTCACTCACTAAGTGTTGTGGCTCACTCACTCCCTCGTGGATGCTCTCACTCGTATGGTTGGTGGAGTCACTCAAATGGCTCTCAACCTCACATAGGATGTGTGGCATGCTCTCATGTGTGGGGCTAGTGGTGGTCACACTCATCCTCTCATAGGAAATGCACTCAATGTCACATATGGTGGAGTCACTCATGTCACTCATGTGGTGGTGGCTCTCCTCACATGGAAATTGGGGCATCTCATGATATATGGGTGTCGGAGAGATGTAGGTGCAAACGTCTCCAAACTTAACTCCTTTCGCCGCCTCATCCATAACGCCTCCAAAGGTGAATGTCGTAGTCGAAGGGGATGGCCCTTGATCGACCGTCTTGTCGCCGTCTTGATGTGGGGAGCTTCCGAAGATGGAAGTGTCACCCTCGCTCGTAGGTGCTCGCCTTGTAGTTGGAGATGTCGATGTAGGCGAACTCATGGGAAGTAGGCGAAGATGCCGTACGTTCGAAGGCGAAGATGCCTTGATAGCACTTGGCGAAGATGCCGAAGTGGTGGTTGTAGCCGTAGCTCCATCTTGGGTGTGCTTATCTCGCGGTCTTCTCTTTTGCTCTTGAAGCTTGGCCTTGGCGTGATGTAGAGCTTCTTCGGACTTGGAGATATGCGTTTGTCGAGCATCTTCATGATGATGATGTCGTTGTCGTGCTTGAGCTCTTGGTAGATGTCGTTCGTCGTCGTCGTGCACAAGATGCTTGGAGGTGACTTGCCCTTCATGACGATGTCGATGGTCGCCATGTCGGTGTGGTCGTGGAAGACTTGCACTTGCATCATGTTTGCGCTCCAAAGACTTGTGACTTGAACGTCGCCGCCGAGAGGATGACGAAGGGGAAGAAGACTTGTAATCGACCACCAAGTGTCGGAGCTCCGCCATTTGTTTGTTGAAGGAGTCGCACATGTCGTCGAAGGAAGCCATTGTCCTTGTCGCGAAGTGTCGTTGTTCGATGGCGATGTTGCCCAAGCACTCTTGCATTTCTCGTTGTAGTCCGATGGTTTTCGCGTGGATGTCCTTGTTCGCGCCGTCGATGTCGAAGACCGGAGATGAAATGCCTTGCCTATCCATCACAAGACGCTAGCAAGTATGAGTGGGAGAAAGAGAAGAACTAGACCAAATGTACCTTGACCGATGTTGAAGATGGATCAATGATCACTCAAATGTGGAACAAGGAAATAGCACAATTGGTACCAATTCTTGTCGGTTTCTCACACCTACACAAGTAAAGCTTATGGTGGAGCTCGGTGAGGATAGTGGCACAAAAATTTGAAACGAAATGTTAGCAAGACTCAATAATGTTGAAAAAGATTCACAAATTTGCAAATGCAACAAGTAGACCAATAGCAAGATGGGTGGCACACGGAAACACACACACGGATAGATAGATGGGGTCGTGCAACCAAGGGTGAGCCAAAATGTGGAATCCACGAAAATGCTCTTGTTGCACAACACTAGAGAGACGCTAGCGCGATTGCACAATAGGCGGATACGAACTTGTGCACAACCTACTATGCAAAATGCAACGACTTCTATCCCAAGTATGCTATATGTATGGTATTCCGGTGGTATGATCCAAAATGATCGAGTATGACAATCTTAATGTAGTATGATGCTATGGTTCTTGCTTAAAAGCTCTTTGCGTATCTTTTTCTTTGTGCTTAAAAGCTTGTTTGGCTCTTTCTCTTTTGAGCTCTTTTCTCATGCAAAACTTCACGAACCAAGATAGCAATTGAGTATATGCGATGACAACCTTGTGTCACAAGAGATGATACCAAGATATGCACCACGGTGATATGGTATGTATGATATGGGAAGTATGATCACTAATGTGCACAAGTCACATTGCCGGCAATACTCAAATGGCTAGTCTCGATAGGTAGGTGACGCAAAAATGGTCTAGGGGTTAACAATGCAATTGCAAGGGAATATACAATGATGTCGTCGAAGTTACCGTCCATGTCGATGATGAGAGGTGGTGCTCTTGATGTAGACCCGTTCCTAATTAGCCGAAACACCTTAGGAAACGGAAAAACCACAACTCAAAATCTCAAGGACAAATATCAAATGGTGGTAGCGGCAATGCCGTGGTGGTTGCGGAAGTGGAATGATGGGCTATACACGATGTCGGAGTTGAAGTCACGGTCCCTAAGTAGCCGAAACACCTTAGGAGACACAAGCCACAACTCAAACAAACTCGAACAAAAATTGGTTAAGTTGGGTTGGCTATGTATAATGGTAATGGGTATGCGGAAGTGGTGGTGGTGGTTGATGAAGAAGCAATGGTCCCTAAGTAGCCTAAACACCTTAGGAGACTCAAATCACTACTCAAGCAACCACAAATGCTATGGGGGACAAAATGGTTAGGTTGCGGAAGTCGGTGGTGGTTATGCGGATGATATGGTGGAGGCCCTAGGCAAAGATGCCAAAATCCACAAAATATGATGGAGTCAAAAGATTATGGTGGTATTTTTGTGTTATGGGGGATGTCAAGAGCTTCAAAACGAGCTCAAGAACGTCGAAATCGGAGTTCGGATGAATTAGTTATGGACAAAACGGTGAAACACGGGTGGCTGAAATCCCAGGGGTCGGACATCCGGGGTGGAGCCCGGATTTCCGGGGCCTGATGTCCAGAAACCTGCGCGATTTAGCCCTCCAGGAGCCGGATGTCCGGCCCGATGGCCCGGATGTCCGGCCCGAAGTTTCCAGATCTGAATCGGGACGAACTTTTCGAATTGTGGGCGGAAATTGATGATTTGGGGCTCAAAATTTGAGGGATTTTGTGGAGGAAAGATGGGGAAACTTGGGGAAATGCTAGATCAATTGAAACCAAGCAAATCCACGGATCAACATCAACAAAATGTCATCAAACCAACAGATCACAAAATTTTTTGGGGCTATTTTTGGTGGGGAATTTTTGAATTTGGGGAAGAACACAACAAAACAAGGCTAGAAAACGGTGGGGAGGCTCCAAATTCGTGAGAAACCGTGGCTCATGATACCATATGATACAGGGTGTGACCCTAATCAGCAGATCTTTCACGAAATGGAGTGGATCCCACGATGAACACGAAGAACACGAGAGGGAACACGAGGGGAAACACGAGAGAATCACTCAAACCAACAAGAACAAGTCACACATATGCTAGATCCTCGAAACACAAAGAGATACAAGATCCATGATCAACAAGGGACGATACAAAGGGTAACCGGTTCTTCTCCGTGAGGAGGTCTTGATATCCCTGGGGATCTTCTCCGATGAAGGAGGTCCTGAATCCGTAGTGGATCTTCTCCGTAGAGGGGCCGCAGTCACTCACAAGGAGATGAACCACTAGATGAGCAAAGCTCTAGGTATCAAATGAGCTATCACTAAGCTAACCCTAACTAGGAGGAGGTGGAGGGGTATATATAGTCTAGGTCCACGAAGGGGTAAGTGGGAGAGGGATACATGGGCCTCAGGCCCGATACACTATGCGCAGACAGGGGCCGGATGTCCGGGCGGGGGCCGGATGTCCGGGCCTTCCCGAGACGCCGGATGTCCGGGCCGAGGGGCCGGATGTCCGGGCTGGAGGGGTTGAGCCACGGGTGTCTTCTGGACAGTGGCGCCGGATTTCCGGCCAGGGCCCGGATGTCCGGGGCGCCGGATGTCCGGGGGTCGGCCGGATGTCCGGCCGCTGTAGCTCCGCGGCGACTCCACTTGAGGCACTTCTTGATCCGCGTCGGTGTGGACTTGTCCTATGCTTCGAGCATCTCCTTGGTCGTCTCCTCGGTTCCTAAGCACATGTAGTGTCTTTGCATTAGGTAGCAACCAAGTCTCGCATGAATGAAAAGGGGAAGCATCGAGGAACGGGTTCACCTTGTGTCCACTTGGGGTTTGGGTAGTAGTCGTAGTGTACATGGGGATGAACGAAGGATGCTCCGTATCACAAGAGCTTCAAAACGAGCTCAAGAACGTCGAAATCGGAGTTCGGATGAATTAGTTATGGACAAAACGGTGAAACACGGGTGGCTGAAATCCCAGGGGTCGGACATCCGGGGTGGAGCCCGGATTTCCGGGGCCTGATGTCCAGAAACCTGCGCGATTTTGCCCTCCAGGAGCCGGATGTCCGGCCCGATGGCCCGGATGTCCGGCCAGTGGCCCGGATGTCCGGCCCGAAGTTTCCAGATCTGAATCGGGACGAACTTTTCGAATTGTGGGCGGAAATTGATGATTTGGGGCTCAAAATTTGAGGGATTTTGTGGAGGAAAGATGGGGAAACTTGGGGAAATGCTAGATCCACTTGAAACCAAGCAAATCCACGGATCAAAATCAACAAAATGTCATCAAACCAACAGATCACAAAATTTTTTTTTGGGGCTATTTTTGGTGGGGAATTTTCGAATTTGGGGAAGAACACAACAAAACAAGGCTAGAAAACGGTGGGGAGGCTCCAAATTCGTGAGAAACCGTGGCTCATGATACCATATGATACAGGGTGGAACCCTAATCAGCAGATCTTTCACGAAATGGAGTGGATCCCACGATGAACACGAAGAACACGAGAGGGAACACGAGGGGAAACACGAGAGAATCACTCAAACCAACAAGAACAAGTCACACATATGCTAGATCCTCGAAACACAAAGAGATACAAGATCCATGATCAACAAGGGACGATACAAAGGGTAACCGGTTCTTCTCCGTGAGGAGGTCTTGATATCCCTGGGGATCTTCTCCGATGAAGGAGGTCCTGAATCCGTAGTGGATCTTCTCCGTGGAGGGGCCGCAGTCACTCACAAGGAGATGAACCACTAGATAGTATCAAATGAGCTATCCCTAAGCTAACCCTAACTAGGAGGAGGTGGAGGGGTATATATAGTCTAGGTCCACGAAGGGGTAAGTGGGAGAGGGATACATGGGCCTCAGGCCCGATACACTGTGCGCAGACAGGGGCCGGATGTCCGGGCGGGAGCCGGATGTCCGGGCCTTCCCGAGACGCCGGATGTCCGGGCCGAGGGGCCGGATGTCCGGGCTGGAGGGGTTGAGCCACGGGTGTCTTCTGGACAGTGGCGCCGGATTTCCGGCCAGGGCCCGGATGTCCGGGGCGCCGGATGTCCGGGGGTCGGCCGGATGTCCGGCCGCTGTAGCTCCGCGGCGACTCCACTTGAGGCACTTCTTGATCCGCGTCGGTGTGGACTTGTCCTATGCTTCGAGCATCTCCTTGGTCGTCTCCTCGGTTCCTAAGCACATGTAGTGTCTTTGCATTAGGTAGCAACCAAGTCTCGCATGAATGAGAAGGGGAAGCATCGAGGAACGGGTTCACCTTGTGTCCACTTGGGGTTTGGGTAGTAGTCGTAGTGTACATGGGGATGAACGAAGGATGCTCCGTATCATCTTGTCAACTTTCAATGCCCATGAGAGGTAGTCTTCGGGATCAATGCTTCCGGAAAACTTTGGCATGGTGAACTTGAGCTTGCCATAGCGATGCTCTTCATTGTTTCCTTGCCTATAGGGAGGATGATCTTGATTTTGGCGGTTTGCCATATCATGTTGCTCTTGTTGAGGAAGATGTCCTTGTTGGAGTTGATGTTCTTGTTGAAGTTGTTGCTCTTGCCGCGCTTGAGGAGGAGCTTCTTCTTGCATTCTTGCTTGATAGCGCCGTTCTTGCATCTCATCTCGAAGGAAATCCTCTTCTTGACGAG
>LR738716.1:325644382-325664382 GCA_902687465.1 Secale cereale
ACATAGTGAGGGGAGCTAAGGGATACCTCGATCTACTCATGGGGTAGCTCGTGGTGTTCGTGGTTAGCATATTGGTGGACCTTTTTTTGAGCTCACTGGTGAAGGTTGTGGCGGTGGTGGTGGTGAAGCTCGGGCATTGCGGTGTAGGCAGTGGGGGTGGTCGAGCTCCGGCGTTGCTAGGCGACTTTCCGGCTCCGGTTCCGTTGATTGAAGTCCGTCGTTCGTCATTCGTCGTTCGTTTGCACGCTTCAAGGGTATATTCCAACACACATTTTATCTCTCGTAATTGTTTGGTAGTATTTTTTAGGTATGTGAATATATTTAGGTATGTGAATATTTTTAGTTGATCCGTGAATATTTTTAGGTATGTGAATATTTTTATGTATGTGAATATTTGTGGTTGGTCCGTGAATATTTTTAGGTATGTGAATATTTTTAGTTGGTATGTGAATATTTTTAGGTATGTGAATATTTTTATGTATGTGAATATTTTTAGTTGGTCCGTACATATATACATGTCTAATATTTAGTAGTGCGGACATTTGAAAGCGTTGCTTATTATTTGTCTGTCGTTGTTGGAAAAAAAATAGGTGAGCCGAGATGTCTGATGTAGTGAAGTTCATATTTTACTACGGTACTGGTACTGTCCAGACAACTGAGATGGGAGCTGATCTGAGTGAGTTTACTCACATAGAGGTGGCACTGAACGCGCCTCAAACATGGTCAGACAGTCAGTTGAAAGAATGGATTGCGGCAAGTTTAGGGCTAGATACTGTAACGCACACAGTCGGTATTCATGCATTGTGGACACGGTCAAGTTCAACAATATATTTTTATTTGAGGCCAATTGAGCGAGACTCCGAGTGGGTGCGGTGGTTACAAGGTTGTGAACGCAGGGGATGCAATCTTGTTGCCTTAGTGACTCCCGTCGTGAATGAGGTCACCACACATGAAGACGAGGGTGGCTACGATCCTGGGCTGAGTAGTGGAGGGAGGCAGTTATCTATGTCAAATGCTGGACATGCTGGTTACGAACCAGGGCAGAGCAGTCAGGTAGAAGGAGGAAATGTTGCTGGTTACGAACCAGGACAGAGCAGTCAGGTAGAAGGAGGAAATGCTGCTGGTTACGAACCAGGGCAGAGTAGTCAGGTAGAAGGAGGAAATGCTGATGGTGATTACATTGGCGAGGTGGACGCTGACGAGGTAGATGGGCACATGCAGGACCAGATGGAAGAAGAAGACACCGATGTTGATATGGGTCATGCCGATCATTCTGATGAGTCGGATGAGGAAGACAATGAACAGATGGCCCTGATTCCTGCATCATGGAATCATGACTTCTCATCTGCAATGATAGTCAATGATGGACATGATTCTGCATGGCAATATCACCAGAACAATATTGCGACGGGAGCTATGTATCCGAACAAGCAAGCTATGAAGGATGCAATAATTAATTGGGCAATGTCCACGCAAAGGGTTTTCACAGCTCAGGTGTCAAGTCAGAAATACCTCACAATGGTATGCAAGAATGCAGATTGCCCTGCCAGGGTGCACGGCTATATATCTACCTAAGTATGGCACAAGTTGGGTGATCAGTGACTTAGTGCATCACACTTGTCTTATTCCATGCATCCCTCAAGATCATGCCAACCTTTCATCGCCGCTTATTTCTCGGTTGTTTTATGATGAGATAGTGCAGGGCAAAGCTATGGAAGTGAAGGCAATCCAGACAAAAGTCTTCACCAGGTTTAAGTACAGAATTTCTTATGGCAAGGCTTGGAGGGCGAAGCATTTGGCGCTAGAGAGCAAATTTGGTTCATATTTTGATGCATATGACTCTGTTGTCAAGCTCCTCCGTACACTGCAGCAGCGGAATCCAGGCACCTATATCCATATCCAAGACCTCTTCATGCCAGAATTCCTAACTGTGAGAGTGTTGCATCGTCTCTTCTTCTCTTTCGGTGTATGCATCGAAGCTTTCAGGCATTGCCGACCGGTGATATGTGTAGATGGTACATTTCTCACAGGCAAGTACAAAGGTCAGATCCTAATAGCCATAGGTCAAGATGGCCAAAATCAAGTTGTCCCACTCGCATTTGCTTTCGTGGAGAGTGAGAACATTGAGAGTTTGACATGGTTCTTCAGGCAGTTGAAAATATCCGTTGTTAAGGAGAAGCCCAATGTGTGCATCCTTCATGACAGGCATGCAGGTATACTCAGTGCGATAAGGACACTGACAAATCCAGGCCCTGAGGAACAAACTCCATGGCAGGACTTGCAGAGCCGTTGGTGCATGCGCCATCTGGGGGCTAATTTTTTTCTCGCAGTTCAGAAACAAGAACCTGATGAATCTATTCAAAAAAACTCTGCAAGCAGAACCAGTTATGGAAGTACAATTAGATACGTGACCGACTTAATGTGTGCACGCAGAGACATGTTAGGGACAGGAAAGCTGCAAGAGATGCAGCGGTGAGGGCACATGTTGAAGCAGTAGCTGCACAGTTGGCAACAGGAACAGCGGCCGTGGAGGAGGAGCCTGTTGGGCTATGTGACTTGCCAGGCTTTGACCCACCAGGTACTAGGATAAGGCTCGGGAGGTCGATTAAAACCTTCCAGCAGTGGATAGAGCATGAGCCTCTTGAGAGGTGGTCTTTGCTACATGACACACATGGAGCAAGGTACGGTGTCATGACAACCAACCTCGCTGAAACATACAACTTTGTCCTCAGAGGAAACCGGGCATTGCCGCTTACAGCCATCGTTGAGGGTATTTTCTATGACACCGTGAAGTATTTCAGAGATAGACGTCAAAAAGCAGAGCAACATATCTTGAACAACCTGAATACACGTTACTGTGAAAGAGTCACGAAGTACATGGAGAACAAGATGCACAAAGCAAGGTCACACACTGTAGTCGCCATCGGTAATCAAGAAAGAAGGTTTGAGGTCCGCTTAGCCAACAACAAATTCGGATGTGCCAATGAGATGAGGACACATGAGGTGAAAATTGGAAATGAAGCCTGGCCAACATGTGAGTGCACATGCAACAAACCAAAATTGTGGCACCTACCTTGCTCACATGTACCTGCTGCTTGCAGGCTGCTTGGATTGGACGCAATATCGTTTGTGTCTCCATATTTTCTAAAAGAGGTTGTCCTGAATACCTGGACAGGTGAGCTGATGGGTTTTCGATCAATGGGTAACTTCAACACCGTCAACTCCTCTGAAAGGCGTTACATTCCAAACCCAGAGCATAAGCGTACAAGTAGAGGCAGACGTCAGTGTCGTCGCATCCGGAATGATATGGATGAATCTGAAGCAGGAGGTCCGACAATTCAATGCATTCTATGCAATGAATTTGGCCATAGGGACACTAATTGTCCCACTTTTGTCACAGCCAGTGGTACTGGGCGTGGACGTGGCAACCGGGGACGAAGAGGAGGTAGAGGAGTAAGAGGTAGAGGAAGAAACTAATCCAGCAGTACTATATTCTGAAATTTGTATTAAGTGTGGCACTATGTTTGAAATTTGTATTAAGTGTGGCACTATGTTTGAAATTTGTATTAAGTGTGGCACTATGTTTGAAAATTTGTATTAAGTGTGGCACTATGTTTGAAATTTGTATTAAGTGTGGCACTATGTTTGAAAATTTGTATTAAGTGGCACTATGTTTGAAATTTGTATTAAGTGTGGCGCAGGAATGTCGGGAATGGGGTTGCTGCGTGTGGACATTGATAGGGGTCATCGTGCTGCGATTTGGTCTGAGCGGAGGCTTGAGCCTCTGGTCACTCGCACTCCTAACGAGCACTGGAGGATACACCGAGGATGGGAACAAAGGTACATGCTTTTTAATTTGCACACTAACATGCATATTAATTGGAGACACTAACTGTAATGTTCTGTGATGAAGGTTGAAATGGGCCGGCCTTTTACCTTTCACGCGTCTGGTTGAGTCTATCCCGGGCTGCAAACGCCTCGCCATCGACTCCTCCTTGTTGAGCTGCTTAGTAGACCGTTAGAGGCCAGAGACCCACACGTTTCACTTCCGATGGGGAGAGATGGCTCCTACTCTAGAGGATGTGTCACTTTTGCTCGGACTACCATTGGCAGGTCATGCCATAGGACCGTTGGACGCACCGGCTGATTGGGAGCGAGGTCTTACACATCGTTTTCATGCTCTTTATCCGAATGTTCCGGATCCAGTATGGGAGCATCACGGACCTAAGTATGAGTGGTTGCTCAATTTGTAGGTAAAATTCCCTACCTAGTATCTTTAACTTATCGTGCCCATAGTTTTATGGAAAATACATGTGGCTTACTAAAACTTTCTTTATGCTTACTGTAGATACAGAAGTTCCCGGCGCCGATGACTGCGGAACAGATCACACAGAGCCTGGAGGCCTACTTATTGTGGCTTTTCGGCAAGGTGATGTTCACAGAGAACCATGTCACCACTATTAGCGCGCTCTACATCCCTATGGCACTCGAGATAGCGAGTGCTCAGACGGCTGATCAGATCAAACAGAGGAGTTGCGGTTCGGCGGTCCTAGCGGCTACGTACCGAGGTATGTGCAACGGCTGTCAACTTACATCAAAAAAGCCAGCCCTTCTTGGATGCCCTCTATTCCTCCAGCTGTGGTCGTGGGAGAGGTTCTCTATAGGGCGACCAGACGTACTTGTGAATCAGCCTATAGACGCCAGGTTCGATGCTGACGGCATCGACATGCCCAATTTCGGTCTGTGTTGGACGCGTCGTGAGGTATGTATTGGTGTATAGTTTAATGCAACTTTTTTAGCAAAAAAGATAGTTCTAAGAAATCGGGTACTAACTTTTGTTTTCTGCAGATGCGATTTGCTAGTGATCAGACAAGGAAGGCATACACGGCATGAACGAGCAGTTCGATACGTACACTGGGGTCATCTGACAGCCCTACACGAAAGCAGCCATACAAGCGAGATACCCCTGTGGTTTGTCTGTGCTATGCACAAGGGACCGAGATTACTGGATGACAAAATCGAAGATCATCTTCGATGTCTTTGTCGAGGAGATGGCACAACAAAGGGTTATGAGGCAATTTGGTCTTCTGCAGTCAGAGCTGCCGCCCCCTACAGAGAACCCGGTGCCAAAACACATCCACAGGTATTTACCAGTTTTTCAATGTTGCATTATCTTTCATAGTACTCTTTTCAAGCACATAATAATTGTTGAAAATACACCGCTATTTTAGGACGAAAAGGAAGGGCACGAATAAGACAACTATCGAGTGGCTAGTTAGACTAGAGCCGTATGTTATAGAATGGGAGACAGCAAACACACATCTATGGCACCAGAATCATGATTTTGAACTCAATGAATTCAATCTCTATTTGCGGCGCTACATGAACGGAACACGGTTGCGCATCGTTGAGCACTCTCACCCAGAGGAGATACCTGACCCTACTCCATCGGATATGTACCCGAGCTATGATACTTCAGGCTCTAGACAGTACGCGGTAAGACATATTGCTCTTAAATTTAGTTGTCACATATTTTTGACGTGCATACTTAATAACCAAGGCGAGAATTTGCAGGCTAGCTTGACACACGAACTCTACAACGACGTGACCACCTTTGGACGATCACTGTCGTCTGGACCTCTTCTTCAGCACCGTCCTGTGCTACAGCCCTTCTTGGAACGTATGCAGAACAAGATTCGGGTTGTCTACGAGGCTATCACGTGCACCCGGAGGAGCGGCGTTGTTCAGCATCAGCAGCAGCCGCCGCGTCACTCCACACACCGACATCAGCCACGTCCGCGTCTTGCACATCAGCCGACTATGAGGGCACCCCCTCCTGACCAACCTGGCAGTTCGACGTGGCAGCACCCAGACCACTTTGGTCCCACGTCGAGCTTTGTGTTTTCTCCACAGCCACGACAACAGGGTCCCTCGTCGAGCTTTGTGTTTCAGCCAGAGCAGCCGTCACAGCCAACAGGTATGTGTATTGTTCTCAATATTAATTTAGGCGACCTTATTCTGCATGACTTAATGTTTCATCGTTCAGGAGCCTACGGATATCATGCGTCTATGTCTGCATCACATGATACATGGGGGAGTGATCAACGTCTTGAGGACAACATACAGGGTCAGATGTCGCAGCACATCCAGTGGCCAGACATGTTTTCGACTCCTCCACCTGGCCCAACACAGGAAACACAGTATCACCAGGATGAGTCTGAGATTCCGCCTCGTAACATCAGGCCAATACATAGGTACGGATGGACTACGCCGCAAGATCCGCCTCCACGCCAGGGCAGACGTCGTCAGTGACGCTTATATCTATCAGTAGAGACATGACCATTTAATTCTGTATGAGACTTATGTCTATTCTATGTATGAGACAAATGACTATGTATTTATGTATGAGACATATGACTACTCTATTTTAATCTCTGCTATTTAGATAGAATATAATGCTCATACAACAAGAAAGTACAAACAACTAGATATAACTACATCTAAATAAAACGACACATACAACTTAACTGACAACATAAAGGATAAAAACTACATAAAGTCATCATCGTCATCCTCCATCGATGCATAACTCTTTCCCTTCGACGATGCAGAACTCTTGCCCTTCGACAATGAAAAACTCTTGCCCTTTGATGTGAAGAACTCTTGCTCTTCGACGATGCAGAACTCTTACTCTTCGACGATGGAGAACTTTTGCCCTTTGACGATGCTGAACTCTTACCCTTCGAATATGTAGAACCCGGAAGCGGCGCCATGAAGATATCCTCATCATCCTCACTGTCCTCAGTCCATAGAAAAGTATGTTCGGCTGCACACTTTAGGTATGATTCACCCTTCGATTGTTGCTTCTTCCATCTCCCCTGCAACCTCAGAAGTTCTTCCCGTATCTCCTCAAAGGTCCTGGAAGGCCACCCGCACCTACTTAGTGTGTGAGCCAGCTCATTCAGTAGGGTGTCAGTACTGATGAGCTTCTCCCATTGAACTATCTTGTTGTCTACCCTGAAATCGGCGGCTAAATCCAGAAGACATCTGGACATACTAGGGTGAAAACTACGATCGAAAGGATATCCGGACATCTTGGTGAGACTACGAGACTACAACTGAATGCTTACCAATGTTACTGCCGAGGGTGTTTTATAGACTCACAACACAAAAAAAGGCGGGAACTCAGTAGCGGGAGATACTGGCGGGAACTAGAGAGCGGGAAAAAAATGGCGGGAACGAGCAAAGCGGGAAAAAATGGCGGGAACGAGCAAAGCGGGAAAATTTGGCGGGAACGAGCAAAGCGGGTAAATATGGCGGGAACGAGCAAATGGGGAGGCAAGTAGAGAGCGGGAAAAATATGGCGGAAACGAGCTATGCGGAAACCTATGGCAGGAAAGAGCAAAGGGGGAAAAATATGACGGGAAGGAGTGAACAACGTGGGAGGTGTTTGGTTGCATGCAATCGGCCAGCAGCTAGCCAATAGGGGTCCTGTCGGCCAGCTGCAAGCCGACTGAGCTCCTGTCGGCCAGCAGCAGGCCGACTGCTGGAGAGCTCGCGGCCGATAGGCTTATCGGCTAGCAGCAAGCCGATTGGAGCCCAGTCGGCTAGCTGTGGGCCGACTAGGCCCAGTCGGCCTGCTGCGGGCCGACGGTGTATTATTTTTGAAAATTCTTTTGGCCACGTAATATTTATGAAATTTAATAATAAAAAATGTATTATTTAAAAAAAATTAGCCATATGGCCATACTCAAAGCCAGTGGTCTTTCGCAAGGTTCAGGGATGCTGGTGCTGACACAGAGCTCGGGAAATTTCGTATTTTTTTAGTCGTGTTAGGGTGCTCTTTGTTATTTTGCTTAATCATGAGCGTGTAAATGTGTGCTTGTACGGGTCCAGAACTATGTACTGCTCCGTGATATGAATACAGGCATACTTCCAATAACGAAGTTTGTACTTCCTCCTGCCGGCTATCACCGACTCCCGCTCATCCACCAACGCTTGTCGGTCACCCCAAAAAATAGAGGGTATGATAGATTTGGCAGATATAGCGTCCACCAATAGCGATCAATTGACTGCATAAATCAGAGGAATAAAAACTCATGTTCTCCAAACAAAAATGTTTTATTGAATAACCTACTAGGGTGGGCATGCATCAGTACAAACCATTGGTTCCCTACTTCGACACATTACATTCAGCAGAATTTCAGACTGTCGAAACAACTACGTAGCTGATATAATAAATGTAGCATCTTGACAAGTAGAAAAATGCACCTGCTTCCACCAGCAGAGCGAACTGGGAGCCTGGTAGCTTATAGGGGATTAAAGCACTTCTGCAACAAAACGCTGGGATTTGAAGCCCGGAACCACTACACATACCGACAGTTAGTGCGATGATTTCCATACAAACAGATAATCAAAGGGTTGGGCCGCACTTCGGCCTACTCATCAACTGTTTGATCAGAGGTGTCGTACCAAAGTCGGATAAACCGTGCAGTACATATAGCAAGGTTCTCTGAAGCCCTGCTTGCTAGCGGCTGATGGGGGTGTGCATCCGCTCAACGATTCTGTTGATGGCGTCCCGAGTCATTACCAGGGTGTCGTGCTGCAGGATGCTGTAGACATTGAGGCCCTGCATTTGATTATGTGAAACATCAGCACGATCTTCCTGGGTCAAAATATCTGCTGGGAAACTACAATGGGACTATTCGTCATTGTTAAGCGGCTGAGGTACCCAGACACTTACAATCGAAGGAATGACATTCACGTAGTGAAGATTTTGAGTAGCCAGCTTTAACTTCTTATCAATGTCGCCTCCATCCACCAACAAAATCTTCTTCGTATCGTCCATCTGCTTGATGTACTGCACAATGTTTTTCGTCTTGTGGCTAGGGACTTCTAAGTCCTCAAAGATGCAGAGCTACAATAAAACATGGTCAAGTGAATTTTACATGCATACGTATTTACTGCGAAAAATGTTTTCAAATGGAGAGATCCAGACTGACTCTTGTATACATATATTTGCGTTCAGGATAACAGATGGTCAAGTTTCCTTTGCCACTTTGTGTGCTCGAGAATTTTTGGGAGCAGCACCAGAAGAAAAATAAAATGCATAAATAAATTTATTGTTACACACTACTTAATAGATTTCAATAGCTTTCACTCTTTCAAGAAGCCGTGGAAACAATACCAGCTGAATGTTCAACAACCCTAATAAGATTATCTAAGAAGACAAGGCAGTCATAGAAACCATTCTACAAACAGTATTGATCAAAAAGTATAACTAGTCCATGCTCCATTAGAACTAGGTAAGCGGTCTGTTCTCTGAATTTAGGAAGAATCTATGAAGTACACCCTCCGATCCAAAATAAGTGTTTTAGTTCAAATTTGAACTAAAACCACGACACTTATTTTGGATCAGAGGGAGTACAAAATATAGTGAAAGGATCTACAAAGTGTAAAACATAGTAAAACAGTTCATCAGGCATCTCATACTGGCATGCTGATAAACAGGTTGTGCAACAGCACAGCAATTCTTGCATAGTTCTAGCAATAAGAGACATGATCACTACTGTGGCCTGAAGCATACTACTAAACAAGGTTCTTGATTTGATACAGAATTTATTTCGTAGCACAATTTGTTATCTTGGGACAAGGTAGGAGCTAACTACACACAAGAACATCCAGGAAGATACACAATCAATTAATAAGGAAGCAGATACCTTCCCCTCAGCTGTTCTAGCAGACAAGGCTATCTTAAGTCCCAGACGTCGTACTTTCTTCTGCAACTTGAATGCATGGCTTCGTGGTTTCGGGCCATGCATAGTTGCACCTCCTCGAAACTGTTTCAGTTTGAATCTGAGTTTAGTTGGAGCCCAAAGAAGAGGAGATATCTCCAGAGCCTATTCAATACCATTTATATGAATGGAGGAATGTTAGTATAACCTGACAACCACGCAATGTTCCATGACGTGCTCTTCCGGTTCCCTTTTGCTTATAAGGCTTTCTACCTGTGCCGCTCACTTCACTGATAGTTTTAGTTGAGTGTGTCCCCTGTGAAACACAGGTGTATGCAATTATCAGAAGGTGCATTAGAAGGATAGAACTTAAATATCTAAACTTAAGAAAGTAACTGATATTACACCTAACATATTGTACAGTAGATCACGAGATTTGGGAGCTTGTAAGCAGAAGACAATCAACAGAACAAGAGAGATCATAGTGTGCACCTGTTGCCTTTTAGCAAGCTGCCACCTTACTACCCTGTGAACAATATCCTTCCTAATTGGAACGTCAAAAACATCACCATCCAAAACCATGAATCCCTTGTCCTCATTATGGAAGTTTGTTACTCTAGCTACTAGGTCCTCATACTGCCCTGTAATAAAATATTACTTGCAACTCAGCATAATGTGAAGATCACATATATAGCTTTCATTAGCCAATCATGATACAATTGAACTAGATAAAAAGTGAAATCAAGTTCCGTCCCATTATGGAAATCTTGCTCAGCAAAGCTAGATTTTCAATCAAAGTAAGAGCGCAGAGTCAACTAAGAAATCTGTGTTGGTTAGATAAAAATAGAGCATAAGGTGCCACTTTATCCATTAATCCAAAAACCTAATTTTTATTGTCAATTTTCGATTCAAGGCTTTGTTGCTACATTAAAATTGAACCCGATTACGGGTGTCCACTTTAAGCGTTGGCAAACCAAAACTACCTTGTGGCACTCTCGAACGAACGATTACTCCTGATTAGGAGAAGGCATTTAGGGAGGCCAGCACCATCTTTCTTGGAGCCATTTTGAGTGTGATCGGAGACAAGTTAGTTGATGAATATCTCCATATGCGATACACGGGTTGCCAGGAACTTGTGGGATGCGTTCGAAGCATAATTCGGCGCTACTGATGCTGGGAGCGAGTTATATTGCCATAGAGCAGTTCCATGACTAAAGGATGGTTGAACCTACCTGTACTGGACCAGGCCATGAGATACAGTGCATCGCTAAGGAGCTCGAACTCTTGAAGTGTGAGTTACCAGCGGAGTCAAAGTTGTCCCGTAATTCATACTTCAAGAGTTCAAGCTCCTTAGCATTGTACTGTTATCTCGTGAGCCTCATCCAGCACAGGAAAAATTTCAACCATGCCGCAGTCATAGAACTACTCCATGGCATACAGCTCACTCCCAGCATTATAACCGCCGAATTTTTCCTCGAGCGCATCCCACAAGTTCTTGGCAGCCCACATATGGAGATATGCATCAACTAAGTTGTCTCCGATCACACTCAGAACATCTCCGGCAAAGATGTTGGTGGCCTCCCTAAACGCCTTCTTCTGATCAGGAGTAATCATTCCTTCAGGAGTGCCGCCAGCAACCCAAAACACATTCATCGCTGTGAGCCACATGGTAGTTTTGGTCTGCCAATGCTTAAAGTGGACACGCATAAAACTGGTTCGGTTTTAATGTAGCAGCAAAGGCTTGAACCAAAAATTGCCTATGAAAAGTGTTGTTTTTATCTAACTCAAGAGAAACAGCATTGAGATAGCAGCAGATGGATAAGAAACACTAGAAACACACCAAGCTCTCGGTCTGGTGTCCAGACAGTCTTGCTAGATAGAAGTTCCGGTGGAATCAGCACTTCATTTGCTGGAGCCATAAGAGTAGAATACCCATTGTAGTAGACATTTGGCAAAATCTGCAAATTACGAAAGCTAACTGAGTAGGCAGAACTAGAATCACATGCCATGAAATATAGCCAAGACACTTAACAAATAACAAGATACAGATAATCAACTTTTAAACATAACACATTGTTGCTATTTGCTAATCATTACTGCGTCATAACTCAAGCAAGCCCATATTTGTTAAACCATTGCTATCTGGATCTGGAAGTATCCAAGCAGGCTGATACCTTTCCAAACAAGAAGCGACCAAGCATAAAATCCATCACAAAATCTATTCAGAAAGTGGTATCTAGTCATATGTCAGGTCCTAGAAGGAGGGGCAGTTTTAGGCTTTTAGCACATACATCTATCAACACCAAACAAGTGAGGGACAAGTTCAGTTACCCAATGGCGCACAAGCCTGACGGCCATATCCAACGGCTGCAGTTATTTAGCATCCTCTCTTAATTACTGTTGATTGTAATTCCCATTTAATTCTATTGTTCTGCCACTGTGCTCGTGGAGGCTTTTCAGTTACATATATGCCTCTCAGGTGTTGAATGCGTTATAAAAAGAAAAATTCCCCAAAACTAATTTCTTAGACTAGATAGCAGCATATGCGATTTCTTCTTCCCATATACAAGGAATGTGACCGAAACACAAGAAAAAATCGGTGTCAATTGCTCCACAAATCCGGACTGATTGATGGGATCTTGGTTCCATCCCGACGGACGCGCCCAAATCCATGGTTCCTAAAATCCTCGTAAACCCTACCCATCCAGCGAGCGAAATGCGGTCTCACGTATTCGAGCTGGCGGAGCAGTGAGCACGTCGCACTAGCCTCACGGAGAACCAACGTGACGGAAATGGGGAGGGCGGGGTGGAAAGGCCAGACCTTGGCGAGGAGCGGGGCGTCGCGGCCGATGGCGCCGAGCTGAGGCGGGGAGGCCACGGCTCGGCGCAGGAGGGACGCGGCACGTGCGAGGGCGTGCATCGGCTGGCCGCTCCGGCAAGGCTAGGCTAGTTGTTTTCGCGGCGAGGCGGCGGCGGCGGCGGAGGCGGAGGCGGCTGGCGGGGAGGGAGAGAGGAGGGAGCAGGAGGGGAATGGGTTGACGGGTCGGGCTCGGCTCTCCCAAGCTGGGCTGCGTGTTTTTTTTAGATCAAATCATCAAAAGGGAGAGCTGGCCAAACGGGCCCGCCCGGCACGGCACGACCCAGCCCATGCCAGGCACGATTAAGCGGGCCGTGCCGGGCCACGTACTGCACCTAGAAACCCAGGCACGGCCGCTTAGCCAATCGGGCCGGCCCGTCGGCACGCCAGACACGTTTGGGTTGTTTATTTTCGACCTGATGGGCTGTATTTGTCCATTTTTTTTCTATTTCAGATGTTCTATAGCCTATAAATATTTAAAAAATCAGGGTAAAATTAAAAAACAATTTATGTCGTGTCGTGCTGGCCCGCGTGCCCAGCCTCCAGGTCCAGGCACGACCCCTAGCGTGCCGCGTGCCAGGCTCGGCCCGTTTAGCTTGTGTCGTGCATGTGTGCTAGCAGGTCGGCCCGGCCGGCACGACCCATTTGGCCAGCTTTGTCGGCTCCATTGCATAGAAGCCCGAATAAAATATGATTTTTTTTTGTCTAGTACAAATATAACTAGCGAGATAAAATCAAAACCAAAAAGCGCACCATACACTTGGCGTTTTAAGCTATTTACACCAAAAACCATGGAAACTTGCTACGATAAAGGTGCAGGAGAACTACGAACACCCCCTTCCCCCCGAAGGCAAGCTACACCAGCAGCTGAGGGGTTGGGGGTAGCGGCAAATAGACAATATCCAATGTAGATGTAAGACTCATCGGTCCAGTGTTAGTATCAAAACTGGCAGATCTCGGGTAGGGGGTCTCGAGTTATAGATCTTGGATCAATGGGTAACATGGGGTGTAGAGACAACATTTACCCAGGTTCTGGCCCTCTCGAAGACGTAAAAACCCTACGTCATGCGTGATTTTATTGATGTGTTTGTATGACAAGTACATAGTTGATCTACCGCGAGATCGGATGAGGTAAATTCTACACTAGTGTAGAACAGGGCTATAGCATCAGTTCGTAAGGCTCTTTAGTGCCGGTTCAACACGAACCACCATTAAAGGGCCATCACGTGGCACGAGCCAGCGCCGGGGGCGGGGAGACCTTTAGCACGGTTTAGGGGGTTTTGGGTTTATGATTTCTTTTTCCTTTAATTTTGTGTTTTCCATTTTGTTCTTTTTCATTCGCTGGTATTTTACGATACTACATATTATACACGTTATGCATATATATATAAATAGAATTTTCGTAGAACCAATCATATATATATACACACACATCATCGAATGTCTCGCACCACCATTCTCACATACACATGTATTTATATAATTTGGTATATATATACAATTTCTCCTACATGGAGACATTACTGCGGTAGCGGGTAATGGTATTCTTCTTTGAGATTTATGACCTAGTCGAGCAAAAATCCAGCTATTTCTCTTGAATTGCTCGTACGCGATCCTCCGGTAGGAGCTTATCCCGCACCTCTTTGAAGTTTAAAGAAGGAGATCAATATGCATGTATTAGTTGTGTGATTAGACATCGATAATGATATAAAAATTGTGAATAGTTTTCTGGCAAACGCACCCATACACTACAAGAAATATGTCAACTTATGACCTTCTGTCAGTGACCCTGGGAGAATTGGTCATAGATCTATGACCATTTTAGACCAATTGGTCAAAAGCTGTTCGGGGGCTCCAAACCCTAAACTATAACGACCATTTTGGTCAGAAATGTCATAATTTCCTTACACGAAATGGTCATAAAGCAGATAGCACTGATCCGCTGCCTTATTTCTAGCTGATCATGACCAATATAGATGGTCATAACCTTGTAAATTGGGGTGGGTTGCTACGACTAGGCGTCACCTCATCAGTTTTGCCTATGTGTCATGTCCATGTGGCAGTTTTTGCCCTAGGTTGTGAAGCAACCTATATTTCTGTCATTCCCAAAAATCCCCAAAAAATCTCATAAATTCTTTGGGTCATATCTTCGTCAAATATGCAAAAAAACCTTCCTTGCCTAGTTCAAAAATAATTCAAAAATATTCATTTTCCTATTCTGTTCAAAAAACACTTTGTGAAGGAAGTACCACTTTGGCATATCCAAATGGTATCCATTTTCTACAGTGCTTTCCTATGCCCAAATAACTATCCTCCACCAAATGCCAGCTCAATCCATTCATTATTTTGAGCCCATCTTCAACATTCGTATTTATGTCCAGTGTGGTACTTTGCAAAGCAAGTACCACCTAGACTCCTCCTTTTGAGCTGAAAATTTGTGAAGACGGTCTTCTCAGTAACTGATCATCCTGAACCAAAACTCACGCCCATTAGCCTTGTGCATTTCCCGTACCGCTAATCAAACACTTGGCTGCTAATTCATGTCTGAGCATCGATCGGTCTCCTTGTGAGAATCTTATGTTGTAATTTTCTTCCTAGCACCTACCTGGGGAGTGCCCAACCCACTAGACATGCCTAGGCCTCCCAGAACACATGGCAACGCCACAATCACGCGGTGACCACGCGGCGAGCATGCGAGTTTACGCGCTCTAGAGTTGGGGCCCTCGACCACCGCCCAAACCTTGATGTATCGCCACCAAACCATGTATTTATGATTAAATAGGTACTTATGTAACTAGAAATGATTTTTGGAAAAAATAAATAGCAAACTATGAGGCGGCTGCAGTTCAAATTTGACCCGCTTCCAACTGAATCGGCGAAAATTTGTCTTTTTCACGAGAGGTGGATCAAAACTTTTTACACCCAACCATTTTGTCAATTGTGCATTAAATATGTCCTAGTATTTTAGAAAATTGATTTGGTACAATTTTGCAATAATTATTTGGGAGGTCCTTCACAAAAAACCTCCTTTTGGGCACTCTAAAAATGGAAAATGAATTTTTCGTCCAAAGAAAATGAAAACTGCCTTAGGCAATATTGCTTGCCATTCCAAGATGCACCCTTGTGCACAATATGAGATCATTTGAACAAACTATGCCATGAATATGGCCATATGATTGATCATTTGGCTTGAAAGCCATGAATCTTCACGCGAGATAGCTCATTTCTGAGAACAATTTTTTAAAAGAATTGTCGTATTACAAGTTTATTATTTTTCCTGGTAACTTGGTCATATATAATGACACAATGCGAAGGTGTTCCAATTTTTTGATTTTTTTTGAATTTTTTATGCCCGTTTCAAAATGCGGTCAAAACGGCGGGAATGACCGCTCCTAGCTAGTGGTTGAATCTTTGTATTTTTTTTGGTGTTTCTCTGATTAAATAGATACTTATGTACCTATAAATGATTTTTTTCAAAAATAAAGAGCAAACTACAAGGTAGCTGCAGTTCAAATTTGACCCACTTCCAGCTGAATCGGCCGAAATTTGTCTTTTTCACCAGAGGTGGATAAAAACTTTGGAAAACCCAACCATTTTGTCAATTGTGCATTAGATATGTCCTAGTATTTTATAAAAATGATTTGGTACAAATTTGCAATAAATATATGGTAGGTCCTTCACAAAAAAAACCTCCTTTTGGGCACTCGAAAAATGGAAAATGAATTTTTCGTCCAAAGAAAATGAAAACTTCCTTAGGCAATATTGTTTGCCATTCCAAGATGCACCCTTGTGCACAATATGAGATCATTTGAACAAACTATGCAATAAATGTGGCCATAGGATTGATCATTTGGCTTGAAAGCTATGAATCTTCATGCATGATAGCTCTTTTGTGAGAACATTTGTTGAAAAGAATTGCCGTATTACAAGTTTATTTTTTTGGTAACTTGGTCATATATAATGACACAATGCGAAGGTTTTCCAATTTTTTGAATTTTTTATGTCCGTTTCAAAATGCGGTCAAAACGGCGGGAATGACTGTTCCTTGCTAGTGGTTGAATCTTTGTATTTTTTTGGTGTTTCTCTGATTAAATAGATACTTATGTACCTATAAATGATTTTTGTAAAAAATAAAGAGCAAACTACAAGGCAGCTGTAGTTCAAATTTGACCCGCTTCCAACTGAATCGGCGGAAATTTGTCTTTTTCACGAGAGGTGGATCAAAACTTTTTACACCCAACCATTTTGTCAATTGTGCATTAAATATGTCCTAGTATTTGAGAAAATTGATTTGGTCCAATTTGGCAATAATTATTTGGAAGGTCCTTCACAAAAAAACCTCCTTTTGGGCACTCGAAAAATGGAAAATGATTTTTTCGTCCAAAGAAATGAAAACTTCCTTAGGCAATATTGTTTGCCTTTCCAAGATGCACCCTTGTGCACAATATGAGATCATTTTAACAAACAATGTCATGAATGTGGCCATAAGATTGATCATTTGGCTTGAAAGTCATCAATCTTCACACATGATAGCTCGTTTCTGATAACACTTTTTAAAATAATTGCCGTATTACAAGTGTATAATTTTTGCTGGTAACTTGGCCACAAATAATGACACAATGCGAAGGTTTTCCAAATTTTTTTTTGAATTTTTTATGCCCGTTTCAAAATGCGGTCAAAACGGCGGGAATAACCGTTCCTAGCTAGTGGTTGAATCTTGGAATTTTTTTGGTGTTTCTATGATTAAATAGATACTTATGTACCTAGAAATGATTTTTGGAAAAAATAAAGAGCAAACTACGAGGTAGCTACAGTTCAAATTTGACCCGCTTCCAGCTGAATCGGCCGAAATTTGTCTTTTTCACGAGAGGTGAATCAAAACTTTTGACACCCAACCATTTGGTCAATTGTGCATTAAATATGTCCTAATATTTTAGAAAATTGATTTGGTCCAATTTTGCAACAAATATATGGTAGGTCCTTCATAAAAAAACTCATTTTGGGCACTCAAAAAATGGGAAATGGTTTTTCCATCAATTTGACGAAACGTGGATCAAAAGCATTTTACATAAAATCATTTGGTCAATTATACATAAAATTTGGTCTAATACATAGAGTGGGTAGGTTCGTCACAACAAAACTATTTTTTATACTTCGAAAATGAAAAATGCTTTTCTCATGCAAAAGAACTTATTTTTAATCAATTACGACCTATTTCTATGGTCATAACGTCATTAAGGCCTTTATTGCATTCTGATTGGTCCACGAGCACCTCACGCGGATCATGCATCGACCATCGTTGGATAGGCCCGGATCCGACGGCAGCCCTCTTCCCCCACCCCCTCTACCCCTCATCCCTCTCATCCCCCTCCCGAATCAGCGCAACTCCCTCTCACCCCCTCGTCCAAACCCTAGCCGTGCCCTCCTCCGTGCGCCGCCGCCCCCATCGATTCCGCCCAACACCGCCGCCCCTTCCACTCGCTCTCCTCCGTGAGCCGGATCGCCACCTCCTCCGGCTCCCCTTCCACTCGCTCTCCCGTGAAGGCCGAGATGGACGTTCGATGGCCTCGGCTCCCCGATCCAAATCGACGATCCCCCAACCCGTCCCTCCCGTGACCTCCTCTCCCCCGATCCCACCAATCGGCCGACCTCCGCTACACCAGCCCCGCCGGCGACCTGCTACGCCACCGCCGGCGCGCGGCAGATCCAACCCAACATCGGCTCAGGTCGAACCCCTACCCCGCGGCCATGGCAGGGGGAGCCCGAAACCCTACCCTATGGCGGCTAGGGTTTCAGTCGGCTCCGACTCCGGCGCTGCTCTGAATCCGGCGACTGCCGAGCCCTCAAGCGCCACTTTGTCTCCTGGATGGCCTCGAGGACGGCAGGTTCTTCCTCAACCTCGAGGACACGCGCCATCAGCCGGCCATCTCGGCCGAGCCCACCGATGGCGACCTTCGGATCTGGTATGAATTCCCCCTCTCTCTCGATCTGTGCGTGTAGGCGCTTCCTCACCTCACCTTGTCTCCTTCCCAGAACGACCAGAACACGTCCGCCATGCTAGGCTGCTTCTCGGGACGCCATGGCCTTTCCTCCCACTGGTTCTCCTCGCTCCTCAAGGTCTGCACATCTCCAGTCGATGGAGCCAGCTCCAGCGTCAAGGACACAACGGCAGCAGCAGTAGCAAGGTTCGCCCCGCCTCTCGATTTCATCTTCCACTCCATTGCCTGCTGATGCTCGTGGACTCCTTCTTCTACAACTTCTCATCATCTCCTATTGATGTGTGCTCGTATTGTGTCAAGGAAAGCGTTCATGGGGCTGGTCCAGAAGGCGTTCAAGTTGGCCCTGCTGTGTACCAAGCGGCACCCCATTGACCGGCCGACGATGCATGAGGTGGCCTGGGTGCTGCTCTCGCTCACACCGGCCCCTGCCCTCCAGGTCCCATCCGCATGCCTGCTCCCTCTTCATCTCAGATATTGGATTGAATTAGAGAATAACCCTCCTCCATATTGTGTGCTGATTATCTGTATTATGTGTAGAACAATCATGGTGTCTATTTCTGCTTTATGCCCCATGTTTCACTAATAACATGCCCAACTTCCTGCTCTGTAGGAAATAAGTACATGATTGTTTATCCTCCTGTATAACAGTTTAGCTTTGCGACCTGATCTTGTGCTTCTGGTAGCTAGTCCAATTTGTGTATTTTTAACTGTCTTTCGCGGCGCGCGCACACACACACAACACACACACACACACACACATGCACACACACACACACTGATGATGTATTGATGTTGCATAATGTGCTTTTGCAAATGTGCGCAATGAGTTTACGTGTCTCCTTTGACTGCGGAAGCAGAATATCACTCCATCCGTTCATAAATAAGTGATGTGGTTTTAGTTCACTTATTTATGACCGGTAATATACTGTTCTTCCTTGCCTAATGTTATTGTTGCCGATAATAGGGCCTGTAGATAGCAAGTTATTTCCTAGTGGTTACTTATGCTTATTTTGTATCACATTGAAAAAGAAAATGCACAATGAGCTTGTTTGATCTTTTTTATGCTTATTTATACTTGATCGGGGCAGTCCTATTTCCTGTAATCTTTCCTATCATTTGGTAGTGTGATGTTTCAAGATGACAAATTTTAAAACCCAAACTATTGTAAACAAGCTTTCTGCATCTTGAGAATTAATTGTTCATGATAAGCGAATAGTGTAGTTGATCATCACTATTGCTAAATGCTATTGCCTAATATAATATAAGTATGAGCACTCAACCATTGTACATCTTTATTCATATTTGTTTTGTATTTTTTATAAATGATGATAGTTTGTGCAAGATGTTCACATGTTATTTTATTTTTTGACTAAATTCTCTTATGCCCTCGACTTAGCTTGACCCAGAACA
>LR738716.1:325664482-325684482 GCA_902687465.1 Secale cereale
TGCAACAGGTTTACCATCTTGTAATAACACACCTCCTAACCCAATTCCACTAGCATCACATTCAAGCTCAAAAGTCTTATTAAAATCAGGAAGTTGGAGTAAAGGAGCATCTGTCAATTTATCTTTCAATACCGTGAATGCTTCTTCCTGTGCAGTACCCCAAACAAAAGGCACATCCTTCTTTGTAAGCTCATTGAGAGGTGCAGCAATGGTGCTGAAATCTCTCACAAAACGCCGATAGAATCCAGCGAGGCCAAGGAAACTCCTCACGTGTGTGATCGTTTTGGGCTGCGGCCAACTCTCAATAGCTTCAATCTTGGCTTTATCAACCTCAATTCCCTGTGGAGTAACAACATAGCCAAGAAAAGAGACTCGGTCGGTGCAAAAGGTGCACTTTCCAAGGTTACCAAATAAACGTGCATCACGTAGAGCAATAAAAACAGCACGTAAATGTTCCAAATGTTCCTCCAAAGATCTGCTAAAAATCAATATATCATCAAAGTATACTACCACAAATCGTCCAATGAAAGCACGTAAAACTTCATTCATTAATCTCATGAAAGTACTAGGTGCATTAGTTAACCCAAAAGGCATGACTAACCACTCATATAATCCAAACTTAGTTTTAAATGCTGTTTTCCATTCATCTCCCAATTTCATACGAATTTGATGGTACCCACTACGCAAATCAACTTTGGAGAATATTGTAGAGCCACTCAATTCATCAAGCATATCATCTAGCCTAGGAATAGGATGACGATAACGAATAGTAATATTATTAATGGCTCTACAATCAACACACATACGTGATGTACCATCCTTTTTCGGCACTAGAATAATAGGAACAACACAAGGACTAAGGGATTCGCGTATATAACCTTTGTCGAGTAGCTCCTGTACTTGACGCATAATCTCCTTCGTCTCTTCTGGATTGGTACGGTATGGTGCGCGGTTGGGTAGCGATGCATCGGGAATTAAGTCAATCTGATGCTCAATCCCTTGAATAGGTGGTAATCCCGGTGGCACGTCTTGTGGAAAGACGTCGGCGAACTCCTGCAAAATGTTAGTGACAGCAGGAGGCAAAGAAGAAGGCACGTCCTCGAATGAAAATAATGCCTCTTTGCATACAACAGCATAGCAAACAGATTTGCTAAAATCTAGCTCATCAATATCAGATTTGGTGGCAAATAAACATGCACTTTTCAATTTAATTTCAGAAGCAACAGTAGATGGTTTATTATTAGGCTTCATTTGTTGCTCAAATTCTTTTGCCACAATCTGATTTTCACTCTTATTTTTCTCCTGTTTTGCTTTATTAGCTCTATTAATATCATCTTTCAAAATGGAATCAGGAGTCATAGGAAGCAAAGTAATATTTTTATCCTTATGAACAAGAGTATACTGATTGTTTCTACCATGGTGTACAGAATTTTTATCAAATTGCCATGGTCTACCAAGTAATAAGGAACATGCTTGCATAGGTACCACATCACAAATAACATAATCAGCATATGTAGAGATACTAAAATGCACACGAACAGTACGTGTTACCTTAACCTTGCCGCTGTTGTTGAACCATTGGATGTAGTAAGGATGTGGATGTGGTCTTGTGGTGAGAGATAGCTTCTCCACCATCTCCATGCTAGCCAAGTTGTTGCAACTCCCTCCATCTATGATCACGCGAACAGAACGTTCCTTCACAACTCCCTTTGTATGGAACAAATTATGCCTCTGATTTTGCTCAGCTTGTGTAACCTGCACACTCAAAACACGTTGAGCAACTAAACATTCATACCTGTCAGCATCTTCAGGAGCCATGTATTGCGTCTCATGATCAGAATCGTCTCCACCGTGTTCTTCACTGATGAGGACATCACTAACAAGGTTACACCCACAGCTCCAACTGACACATATACAGGACCAATTACTAGAGCTCGCGCACGCCAATTAAATTACCAGGTACTTTCGTTTCTTGGTAATGAATCTAATGTTCATGAGAATATGATGCTGCCTAAATTGGATACATTTGTCTTGCTTACAAATGAAGGGCCTAGCTTGGACAAGAAGGATGAACATTGGAGCAAGATCAAGCATGGAGATGATGGCATGCGCAAGGGGAACAAGAATGGAGTTTCAATTGATGATTGCAGGACTTTGAAGCCACCATAATGAGTGTGAGAAGCCTTGGACGAAATATACAAGATGCCACTTCTTTACAATCATTATGAGTGGGACACCTTTGCCATCTTGTATATTTCGTCCAAGGCTTCTCACACTCATTATGGTGGCTTCAAAGTCCTGAAATCATCAATTGAAACTCCATTCTTGTTCCCCTTGCGCATGCCATCATCTCCATGCTTGATCCTGCTCCAATGTTCATCCTTCTTGTCCAAGCTAGGCCCTTCATTTGTAAGCAAGACAAATGTATCCAATTTAGGCAGCATCATATTCTCATGAACATTAGATTCATTACCAAGAAATGAAAGTACCTGGTAATTTAATTGGCGTGCGCGAGCTCTAGTAATTGGTCCTGTATATGTGTCAGTTGGAGCTGTGGGTGTAACCTTGTTAGTGATGTCCTCATCATAGGGTGAAACCCTAGAGGATCTTTTCACACTTGGAGGGGGGAAAGAGGAAGAACACTCAAGAACACAGGACACAAATCTCTCAAACAAACCCAAATATCACATCCACTAGAGTAGCTGATGTAGGGTGGAACCCTAATCAGCGGATCTTTCACGTTTGGAGGTTGGCACACGATGAACACGGGGAAAACACGGAGAAAGATGGGGAAAACACAAGAGAGAACACTCAAATCAACACGGAAGCAATCACACAAGTGCTAGATTCGCGATACAAGGTCGAGATACATGATCCAAAGTCAACAACGGTGATACAGATAGTCTTCTCCCGGAGGAGGTCTTGGAATCCCGTGGGATCTTCCCGTTAGGGGTCTTGAATCCAGAGGTGGATCTTCTCCGTAGAGGCGCACCGGTCTCGTGGGAGAAATCCACACAAGTGTCAAATGAGCTAAAACCACAGCTAACCCTAAACGGAAAGAGGAGAGGAGTATATATAGTCTACGGGGCGAATGGGTACATGGGCCTCGGCCCGGGGGATGCGCGCAGGCAATTCAGGGGCCGGACGTCCGGGCGGCGGGCCGGATGTCCGGGACTTCACAGGACGCCGGATGTCCGGGGCGGGGGCCCGGATGTCCGGGCTGGGGCAGTCGAGCCTCGGGCGCTCTCTGGACAGAGGCGCCGGATTTCCGGGCCCGGGGCCGGATGTCCGGGCCGTGCTTGGCTGGATGTCCGGGCCCTGGCCGGATGTCCGGGCCCTGTAGCTTCTGCTGCACGCGGCCTTCTGTAGCTGAACGCCCAGGGGCCGGATGTCCGGGCCAGGGGGCCGGATGTCCGGGGCCTGGAGCTCTCTTCTGCTCTTCTCGATGCATTGGCTCGTCCACGACCTTGGGGACTTGTCCATCTTCAAGCTCTTCTCCGAAGTGGTCTCCTTCACACCTGAGTACACAAAGCACACTCGCTTGAGGTAGCAACCATGTCTCGCAAGATTCATAAGGAAGTAGAGCTAGGAGTGACGTCACCTCGGTCTCGAAAGCTCTCGTATGAGCACGTGTCATCGGTCCTTGAGGCACTTGAGGGGGTGAAGGAGGGTCCATGGGGATGGCCCTAGGATACACCGTATCATCTCCCCTCCCTTGGGAAAGATCCGACCTCGGATCGAAATCTTCATCACCATGGAGCACCTTGAATTGTCCTTCGTCACGAGGTAGAAGCTTGGACTTGTGCTCTATCGCGAAGTGGTCCTTGTGAAGATGTAGCCAACTGAGATCTCCCGGGTGAAACGCCATTGTTGCCTTGTTGACGTTGATCTTGGTGGTGAGGCGATGTACTTGTCGCTCGATTGTTGCCCATGTTTGTTCGTGCACCTTCTTGAGTATTTCACTACAAAAGAAAGTGGCAACATGTGAAGCATCGTTGATACGGAGTATCCCATGATCATCCCCATGTTCACTCGACGAGACCTCAACTACACACAATTGGACACAAGGTTCACTCGCTCCTCTCTGAACCTCCACTTTCTACATGTGAGACATGCCTACTACCTCAAATATATGTGCTATGCATGTTCAGGAACACCCAAGGAGACCATGGAGAACCCAAGAACCAAGGCCAAGTGCGCACGGAAGAGAAGGAAGAAGGGCCAGCACCTACAGGCCCCGGACATCCGGCCCCCAGGCCCGGACATCCGGCGCCCCGGACATCCGGGCCCTGGCCGGAAATCCGGCGCCACTGTCCAGAAGACACCCGTGGCTCAACCCCTCCAGCCCGGACATCCGGCCCCTCGGCCCGGACATCCGGCGTCTCGGGAAGGCCCGGACATCCGGCCCCCGCCCGGACATCCGGCCCCTGTCTGCGCACAGTGTATCGGGCCTGAGGCCCATGTATCCCTCTCGCACTTACCCCTTCGTGGACCTAGACTATATATACTCCTCCCCCTCCTCCATTTGAGGGTTAGCTTAGTGATAGCTCATTTGATACTATCTAGTGGTTCATCTCCTTGTGAGTGACTGCGGCCCCTCCACGGAGAAGATCCACTACGGATTCAGGACCTCCTTCATCGGAGAAGATCCCCAGGTGATACAGGGTGGAACCCTAATCAGCAGATCTTTCACGAAATGGAGGGGATCCCACGATGAACACGAAGAACACAAAGGGAAACGGGGGAAAACACGAGAGGAAACACACAAGAACAAGTCCAATCACACATCCACTAGACAATCAAACACACAAGATCACACGGTACATGAACAACAAAGGGAAAGATACAAGGTAAAGTTCATCTCCAAGAGGAGGTCTTGAATCCGTGAAGGATCTTCCCGCTAGGGGTCTTGAATCCAAGGTGGATCTTCTCCGTAGAGGGGCCGCGGTCTCTCTCGTGGAGTAGATCCGGGATGGATGAGCAAAGCTCTATCTCTCATATGAGCTAAACCATTGCTAACCCTAAAATGGTGGAGGTGGAGGAGTATATATAGTCTAGTATACGATGGGGTAAGTGGGAGAGGATACATGGGCCTCAGGCCCGACTCTACGCGCAGGCAGGCGCCGGATGTCCGGGCTGGGGGCCGGATGTCCGGCCGTTCATGGGAGGCCGGATGTCCGGGCACGGGCCGGATGTCCGGCCTGGCGATGGCCGTTCTTCGGGTGCTTCTGTTGCCCTTGCCGGATTTCCGGGGTGATGCCGGATGTCCGGCCTCTGCTGAAGCGTCGGATGTCCGGGCTGGTCGCCGGATGTCCGGGCTGGCGCCGGATGTCCGGGCTGGCGCCGGATGTCCGGCGGCTGTAACTTCAGCCGCTCCGTCTTCTTCCGTCTTCTCTTCCAAGCTTCCCTCGCGGATGGTGTAGGTGTTCCTCGGCGCTTGCACTCCTCGTCGTCGTCCGTGAAGCTCCGACAATACCTATGCATGCACACGAGTGGAGTGTCAAGTAGTATACCATCCTCGAAGGGGTCAAGTGAACACGTGTAAAGGAGATGATTCACCTTTATGTATGAGAAGTAGAGGTCGCACGTGTCACTTCCCAAGCAGACTCTTGACATGGTGATGTCCATAGGATACACCGTATCAGAAGGACAATTCAAGGTGCTCCATGGTGATGAAGATTTCGATCCGAGGTCGGATCTTTCCCAAGGGAGGGGAGATGATACGGTGTATCCTAGGGCCATCCCCATGGACCCTCCTTCACCCCCTCAAGTGCCTCAAGGACCGATGACACGTGCTCATACGAGAGCTTTCGAGACCGAGGTGACGTCACTCCTAGCTCTACTTCCTTATGAATCTTGCGAGACATGGTTGCTACCTCAAGCGAGTGTGCTTTGTGTACTCAGGTGTGAAGGAGACCACTTCGGAGAAGAGCTTGAAGATGGACAAGTCCCCAAGGTCGTGGACGAGCCAATGCATCGAGAAGAGCAGAAGAGAGCTCCAGGCCCCGGACATCCGGCCCCCTGGCCCGGACATCCGGCCCCTGGGCGTTCAGCTACAGAAGGCCGCGTGCAGCAGAAGCTACAGGGCCCGGACATCCGGCCAGGGCCCGGACATCCAGCCAAGCACGGCCCGGACATCCGGCCCCGGGCCCGGAAATCCGGCGCCTCTGTCCAGAGAGCGCCCGAGGCTCGACTGCCCCAGCCCGGACATCCGGGCCCCCGCCCCGGACATCCGGCGTCCTGTGAAGTCCCGGACATCCGGCCCGCCGCCCGGACGTCCGGCCCCTGAATTGCCTGCGCGCATCCCCCGGGCCGAGGCCCATGTACCCATTCGCCCCGTAGACTATATATACTCCTCTCCTCTTTCCGTTTAGGGTTAGCTGTGGTTTTAGCTCATTTGACACTTGTGTGGATTTCTCCCACGAGACCGGTGCGCCTCTACGGAGAAGATCCACCTCTGGATTCAAGACCCCTAACGGGAAGATCCCACGGGATTCCAAGACCTCCTCCGGGAGAAGACTATCTGTATCACCGTTGTTGACTTTGGATCATGTATCTCGACCTTGTATCGCGAATCTAGCACTTGTGTGATTGCTTCCGTGTTGATTTGAGTGTTCTCTCTTGTGTTTTCCCCATCTTTCTCCGTGTTTTCCCCGTGTTCATCGTGTGCCAACCTCCAAACGTGAAAGATCCGCTGATTAGGGTTCCACCCTATATCACGCATTCTTGTAGCTTGGCTTGTCTCCGAAGTTTGTAGAAGGTTTGGTAGAGGTAGGAGGAGTAGCCGAAGTCGTTGAAGCTTGGTTGTAGGAGCCGAAGTTCTTGGAGTTGAACTTGGAGTACTTGTAGTCCTCTTGAACTTGTCGCTCCGCTTTGGTTGCTTGGTGTACTAGCTCGAGGAGATTGTTGTATGGTTGGAAGTCCGCAATCTTCTTGATGGGATAATTGAGTCCATTCAAGAATCTCGCCATAGTTTGCTCATCATCTTCCGTGATGTTTGCGCGTATCATGGCAATCTCCATCTCCTTGTAGTACTCTTCAACAGACTTGGTTCCTTGCTTGAGGAGTTGTAGCTTCTTGAACAAGTCACGATTGTAGTGTGTAGGCACGAAGCGTGCTCTCATCACTTCCTTCATTTGAGCCCAAGTGGTGATAGGAGGTTCTCCTTTGGCTTCTCTTCTCTCTATGATTTGCTCCCACCAAATGAGAACATAGTCTTGGAACTCAAGTGATGCCATTGCGATCTTCTTCTCTTCATCGAAGTTGTGAAGGCGAAAGATCTTGTCAACTTTCAATGCCCATGAGAGGTAGTCTTCGGGATCAATGCTTCCGGAAAACTTTGGCATGGTGAACTTGAGCTTGCCATAGCGATGCTCGTCGTTGTTTCCTTGTCTATTGGGAGGATGATCTCGATTTTGGCGGTTTGCCATATCTTGTTGCTCTTGTTGAGGAAGATGTTCTTGTTGGGGTTGTTGCTCTTGCCGCGCGTGAGGAGGAGCTTCTTCTTGCATGCTTGCTTGATGGCGCCGTTCTTGCATCTCATCTCGAAGAAAATCCTCTTCTTGACGAGTGTGTCGATTGCGGGCGGCCACATTGCGGTGTGCATCTTGTAAAGCACGTTGCGCCTCCATAGCTTGAGCGTCACGACGTTGTTGTGCTTGGCGGTTAGCCTCGGCATCTTGTTCTTCTTGATATTGACGAGCTCGCTCTTGTTGTTGTTGGCGTAGTCGTTGCCGTTCTTGTGCTTGCTCAAGTGTAGCTTGGTTGTGGCGACGTCGGCCTTCTTGCTCGTCGAATGGTTCTTGAGGACTCTTGTCATGTAGAGGTTGCCGATGTTCATGTCGAGCTTGACGTGCGGCTTGACGAAGAGTGTTTGACGTAGGTGTACTGGAGTCTTGCGTTGAGTCGGTATGTCGACTTGAGCGGCTTCGTCGATGAGATGATGTTGAGGAAGTACGTCGGTTGATGATCAATGTCCGTAGCTCATTGTATTGAGTAGACATGTTGGTGTTGATGAGGTCGATTTGCTCCTTGGTAGTTTGTTGGAATTGTCGCGCGTCCTCGGCAACTTGACCAATGTACTCTCGCATAGCTTCACTCTCTTGATGTAGAGCTTGTTGGACACCGAATAGATGTAGTTTGGTGACGTAGTTGTTCGCTTCTTGAGGGTCATCGAAGATCGGGTTGGTAGATGAACTTGGCCTATCCATCATCACAAGCAAGTAAGTGAGTGGAGAAAGGAGAAGACAATATCAATGTACCTTAACCGAGGTTGAAAATGGATCAATGATCACTCAACAATGTAACCCGGAAATAGCACTATTGGTATCACTTCGTGTCGATTCTCACACCTACACAAGTAAAGCTTTGAGAGGAGCTCGGTTAGGATGTGGCACAAATTCAATGCAATCGTCAAAATGACTCAAAGATGTTGAAAATGGTTCACAATTTGCTCATGCAACAAGTAGATCACTAGCAAAGAGTAGCACACGGAACACACGCACGGATAGATAAATGTGGTTGTGCAACCAAGGATGAGCGAAAAATGTGGTAAACCACGGAAAATGCTCGTGTTGCACAACACTAGAGAGACGCTAACCGATTGCTTAATAGGCGGATACGCACTTGTGCACGACCTATAAGAGGCAAAATGTAACGACTAACTATCACAAGTGATACAGGGTGGAACCCTAATCAGCAGATCTTTCACGAAATGGAGGGGATCCCACGATGAACACGAAGAACACAAAGGGAAACGGGGGAAAACACGAGAGGAAACACACAAGAACAAGTCCAATCACACATCCACTAGACAATCAAACACACAAGATCACACGGTACATGAACAACAAAGGGAAAGATACAAGGTAAAGTTCATCTCCAAGAGGAGGTCTTGAATCCGTGAAGGATCTTCCCGCTAGGGGTCTTGAATCCAAGGTGGATCTTCTCCGTAGAGGGGCCGCGGTCTCTCTCGTGGAGTAGATCCGGGATGGATGAGCAAAGCTCTATCTCTCATATGAGCTAAACCATTGCTAACCCTAAAATGGTGGAGGTGGAGGAGTATATATAGTCTAGTATACGATGGGGTAAGTGGGAGAGGATACATGGGCCTCAGGCCCGACTCTACGCGCAGGCAGGCGCCGGATGTCCGGGCTGGGGGCCGGATGTCCGGCCGTTCATGGGAGGCCGGATGTCCGGGCACGGGCCGGATGTCCGGCCTGGCGATGGCCGTTCTTCGGGTGCTTCTGTTGCCCTTGCCGGATTTCCGGGGTGATGCCGGATGTCCGGCCTCTGCTGAAGCGTCGGATGTCCGGGCTGGTCGCCGGATGTCCGGGCTGGCGCCGGATGTCCGGGCTGGCGCCGGATGTCCGGCGGCTGTAACTTCAGCCGCTCCGTCTTCTTCCGTCTTCTCTTCCAAGCTTCCCTCGCGGATGGTGTAGGTGTTCCTCGGCGCTTGCACTCCTCGTCGTCGTCCGTGAAGCTCCGACAATACCTATGCATGCACACGAGTGGAGTGTCAAGTAGTATACCATCCTCGAAGGGGTCAAGTGAACACGTGTAAAGGAGATGATTCACCTTTATGTATGAGAAGTAGAGGTCGCACGTGTCACTTCCCAAGCAGACTCTTGACATGGTGATGTCCATAGGATACACCGTATCAGAAGGACAATTCAAGGTGCTCCATGGTGATGAAGATTTCGATCCGAGGTCGGATCTTTCCCAAGGGAGGGGAGATGATACGGTGTATCCTAGGGCCATCCCCATGGACCCTCCTTCACCCCCTCAAGTGCCTCAAGGACCGATGACACGTGCTCATACGAGAGCTTTCGAGACCGAGGTGACGTCACTCCTAGCTCTACTTCCTTATGAATCTTGCGAGACATGGTTGCTACCTCAAGCGAGTGTGCTTTGTGTACTCAGGTGTGAAGGAGACCACTTCGGAGAAGAGCTTGAAGATGGACAAGTCCCCAAGGTCGTGGACGAGCCAATGCATCGAGAAGAGCAGAAGAGAGCTCCAGGCCCCGGACATCCGGCCCCCTGGCCCGGACATCCGGCCCCTGGGCGTTCAGCTACAGAAGGCCGCGTGCAGCAGAAGCTACAGGGCCCGGACATCCGGCCAGGGCCCGGACATCCAGCCAAGCACGGCCCGGACATCCGGCCCCGGGCCCGGAAATCCGGCGCCTCTGTCCAGAGAGCGCCCGAGGCTCGACTGCCCCAGCCCGGACATCCGGGCCCCCGCCCCGGACATCCGGCGTCCTGTGAAGTCCCGGACATCCGGCCCGCCGCCCGGACGTCCGGCCCCTGAATTGCCTGCGCGCATCCCCCGGGCCGAGGCCCATGTACCCATTCGCCCCGTAGACTATATATACTCCTCTCCTCTTTCCGTTTAGGGTTAGCTGTGGTTTTAGCTCATTTGACACTTGTGTGGATTTCTCCCACGAGACCGGTGCGCCTCTACGGAGAAGATCCACCTCTGGATTCAAGACCCCTAACGGGAAGATCCCACGGGATTCCAAGACCTCCTCCGGGAGAAGACTATCTGTATCACCGTTGTTGACTTTGGATCATGTATCTCGACCTTGTATCGCGAATCTAGCACTTGTGTGATTGCTTCCGTGTTGATTTGAGTGTTCTCTCTTGTGTTTTCCCCATCCTTCTCCGTGTTTTCCCCGTGTTCATCGTGTGCCAACCTCCAAACGTGAAAGATCCGCTGATTAGGGTTCCACCCTATATCAACTTACTTGCTTGTGATGATGGATAGGCCAAGTTCATCTACCAACCCGATCTTCGACGATCCTCAAGAAGCGAACAACTACGTCACCAAACTACATCTATTCGGTGTCCAACGAGCTCTACATCAAGAGAGTGAAGCTATGCGAGAGTACATTGGTCAAGTTGCCGAGGACGCGCGACAATTCCAACAAAGCACCAAGGAGCAAATCGACCTCATCAACACCAACATGTCTACTCAATACAATGAGCTACGGACATTGATCATCAACCGACGTTCTTCCTCAACATCATCTCATCGACGAAGCCGCTCAAGTCGACATACCGACTCAACGCAAGACTCAAGTACACCTACGTCAAACACTCTTCGTCAAGCCGCACGTCAAGCTCGACATGAACATCGGCAACCTCTACATGACAAGAGTTCCCAAGAGCTATTCGACGAACAAGAAAATCGACGTCGTCACAACCAAGCTACACTTGAGCAAGCACAAGAACGGCAACGAATACGCCAACAACAACAAGAGCGAGCTCGTCAATATCAAGAAGAACAAGATGCCGAGGCTAACCGCCACGCACAACAACGTCGTGAAGCTCAAGCTATGGAGGCGCAACGTGCTTTACAAGATGCACACCGCAATGTGGCCGCCCGCAATCGACACACTCGTCAAGAAGAGGATTTTCTTCGAGATGGGATGCAAGAACGGCGCCATCAAGCAAGAATGCAAGAAGAAGCTCCTCCTCAAGCGCGACATGAGCAACAATACCAACAAGAACATCAACTCCAACAAGAACGTCTACATCCTCAAGAGCAACATGATATGGCAAACCGCCAAAATCGAGAGCGCTTTCCCAATAGGCAAGGAAACAATGACGAGCATCGCTATGGCAAGCTCAAGTTCACCATGCCAAAGTTTTCCGGAAGCATTGATCCCGAAGATTACCTCTCATGGGCATTGAAAGTTGACAAGATCTTTCGCCTTCACAACTTCGATGAAGAGAAGAAGATCGCTATGGCATCACTTGAGTTCCAAGACTATGTTCTCATTTGGTGGGAGCAAATCATAGAGAGAAGAGAAGCCAAAGGCGAACCTCCTATCACCACTTGGGCTCAAATGAAGGAAGTGATGAGAGCACGCTTCGTGCCTACACACTACAACCGAGACTTGTTCAAGAAGCTACAACTCCTCAAGCAAGGTGATACAGGGTGGAACCCTAATCAGCGGATCTTTCACGTTTGGAGGTTGGCACACGATGAACACGGGGAAAACACGGAGAAAGATGGGGAAAACACAAGAGAGAACACTCAAATCAACACGGAAGCAATCACACAAGTGCTAGATTCGCGATACAAGGTCGAGATACATGATCCAAAGTCAACAACGGTGATACAGATAGTCTTCTCCCGGAGGAGGTCTTGGAATCCCGTGGGATCTTCCCGTTAGGGGTCTTGAATCCAGAGGTGGATCTTCTCCGTAGAGGCACACCGGTCTCGTGGGAGAAATCCACACAAGTGTCAAATGAGCTAAAACCACCGCTAACCCTAAACGGAATGAGGAGAGGAGTATATATAGTCTACGGGGCGAATGGGTACATGGGCCTCGGCCCGGGGGATGCGCGCAGGCAATTCAGGGGCCGGACGTCCGGGCGGCGGGCCGGATGTCCGGGACTTCACAGGACGCCGGATGTCCGGGGCGGGGGCCCGGATGTCCGGGCTGGGGCAGTCGAGCCTCGGGCGCTCTCTGGACAGAGGCGCCGGATTTCCGGGCCCGGGGCCGGATGTCCGGGCCGTGCTTGGCCGGATGTCCGGGCCCTGGCCGGATGTCCGGGCCCTGTAGCTTCTGCTGCACGCGGCCTTCTGTAGCTGAACGCCCAGGGGCCGGATGTCCGGGCCAGGGGGCCGGATGTCCGGGGCCTGGAGCTCTCTTCTGCTCTTCTCGATGCATTGGCTCGTCCACGACCTTGGGGACTTGTCCATCTTCAAGCTCTTCTCCGAAGTGGTCTCCTTCACACCTGAGTACACAAAGCACACTCGCTTGAGGTAGCAACCATGTCTCGCAAGATTCATAAGGAAGTAGAGCTAGGAGTGACGTCACCTCGGTCTCGAAAGCTCTCGTATGAGCACGTGTCATCGGTCCTTGAGGCACTTGAGGGGGTGAAGGAGGGTCCATGGGGATGGCCCTAGGATACACCGTATCAGTAGCATACAAGAGATCCACAAGATTACAAGATCAATCCAAGGAAACAAGCACAAAGGTATAGTTCTTCCCACTCCTAGAGGAGGTGAGGTCTTGATGATCTTCTCCCTTGGGAGGTCTTGCAATCCACTAGGATTCTTCCCAAAGAGGGGTCTTGATCTCCAAGAGGAAGATACAAGGAGCAAAGCTCTCTTTGGTGTTCTAAAATACTTTGCTTACCTCACAAATGAGCTAGGGAAAGAGTATATAAAGGCTAGGGACGAAACTTGGGGAAAGAGGGGTACAAAGAACTAAAATGTCCCTAAAAACGTAGCCACAGGGGAAGGTCCGGGCACCCGGGGTGAACCCGGCCGGGCACCCGGACCGGTCAGTGGCGCCGGGGCATGGAGGACCAGGCACCCGGGGTCCAAAGCCCGGGCACCCGGGGTGGCAGATGGCGGCTGGGGCGGTGTGGACTAGGCACCCGAGGCCTTGGGGCCGGGCACCCGGGGCCGGCTGGGGCGCAGCCCAGGCAGCGGCCGGGCACCCGGGGCCGAGATGGCTGGGCACCCGGGGTGTCCAGGGGGTTCGGTCCTCCCCTTGCCTTCGGGCCCGGGCACCCGGGGTCCTTCCGTCCGGGCACCCGGGGTGTCCAAGGACTCCTTTCCTTCATTCTCCTTGGCCTCTTCTTCGTACTCTTGCTCCATGGATGCTCGAACCCCCGTCTTCTCCTTCCCACGATCACCTTCGATGTACCTAAGAATGCATAGCGTATCTCTTTGAGGTAGAATCCCGTTCTCATGTGAAACCGAACGAAACTCGGAAAGGAAGGAAGTGACCTCGTTCTCCATGTTGCGTGCACGTGCTCTTCTCATTGGCCCTCTCGGTGCTTGCGGTGGTGATGGAGTGTCGGTGTGGGTAGTCGAGGGATGCTCCGCATCAACATAGCTGGGTCTCTCCTTCTCAACACATATACGAGTCGTTCTACCCCTATAGTTAGGCCTCTGCCTACCCCTCCCCAAACCCCCTCCCACACACACACACCGATACATCGAGCGCTCTAGTCATGTCTCCCTGCCACACACAAACTTGACCTGTGCCCTCTGACGTTCCGGTAGCTAGGTCAGTCACCCTATATCTTTGACTTACACACACACACAATTTCGATGGCTCTCTTCATCGATCTCGCACCCACCCACTTGATCCTCTCTTCGACTCTATCGATATCTATGACCCCTCCCTCTCTTCTCGTGGATCGCTCGACCCTCTATATATGACATGGATAGGCCTCCATTTCACACACATTGCATGCAAAATTTTGTTTGAGATGTCAGCGACACATATTCCCACAAATACATTCACGAAATCAACCTCCCCCCAAAACAAAAAACACTCACGAACGCACACAAGCCATTTTTCTAGGTTTGTATCTCTCACACACACCCACGTAGGTGGGGGACGTGCACGAAGGGAAGAGGTGCACGCACGGCGCACGTACTCCCGTCTCTTTCCCAACCACACCCGGGCGGGTACACGGTGGAGCTCATTTCTGTACGAAAAGGCAGCCCACGTGGTAACTTGACACGTGTACTCGTTGTCCACTAGATGGAGGGAGGATCGTCTACGAGCAAGATTAATAACATAGCCGGCTGCTAGCTGTATCTTTGTGCCACCTCACTTATAGCCAACCTAAAAGCACATTCATATAATAGTTGCTGGCTCTATGCATCATGTAGTTAATGCTTGATCCCACTTTCTTCTCTCACAAAATGCATTGGAGCTTGTGTTGCAGCTGGCTACAAGTTTACAGCCCACTCCTCTTCTCTCTCCTCTCCTCTCTCCTCCACATCATCATAAATTTGAGGTGGCAACCCTTATAGCCCGCTTACATCAACCTATTACACTTGCTCTACCACGGGTGAACAAACAAATTGCGACTTGACGCGTTATGTTAAAAAAGAGGCAAACCATGTGGGGCTTACCTTAGAGGCAAGGCTCTATACACATGAGTACTTTTGATGTGTCCCATCAACTCGCAAAACGAGGAGAAGCTTGCTTAGTTAGCCGTCTCCCCCGCCCACGGGCGCGGTGGCTCGTAGGACGACGTGAAGCTTGCTTACTACGCCTTACGCCCACTCCCTCACCCATGCGCGCGATGGCTTGCAGGACGAGGAGAAAATTTTACTACTCCCTCCGTTTACTCCTCATCCCTACTACCTTGGTTAGAGAGATTATCATATTGTTTGGAATATATATGTCCTTTAGTAGATTTCAATATGAACTACTAGTATATACTCCAAACACTGATGTATATAGACGTATTTTAGAGTGTAGAATCACTCATTTTGCTCCGTATGAAGCATAAAGTTGAGACACTTATTTTGGAACGGAGGGAGTACATATTTGCTATGATATGTCAATCATTGAGATGCAATAGCATGCATGTTAGTCTCCTTTGTATTTGATGAAATGTTTCAACGGGCAACCTTGGACGCAAGATACATGTAACAGAAGCTCGAAGCTTCATAGCATTGTACTATCTCGCTGATAAATTACAGTACGTACTCCCTCCGTTCCTAAATATAAGTCTTTGTGGAGATTTCACTAGGTGGACTACATACGGAACAAAAATTATGAATCTACACTTAAAATGCATCTATATACATTCGTATGTGGTTCATGGTGAAATCTCTACAAAGACTTATATTTAGGAACGGAGGAAGTACTATTACTATGTAAAGAGTTTTTTTTGCGATTGTACTATGTAAAGAGTTAGGTGTCGCACGGTGTCCAGAAAATATGGTGATAGTGTGAGGTGGGCCATGTAATCACTGAGCCTGCGTGTTTTCACTGCTCTTGCACTCCTCCGCCGTAGGAATGGTGAAAATTGTAATATAGTAGTACCTCCTTTCGCCGAAAGCGTGGGACATCCAGCATTCCTACCACCTCAGTAATAATGACCAATGAGCCATCAAATCACATAGACCCAGCAGTAAGTTGGACGGATGAAGCAACCATCACTCTTGAATCCGCTTCTCCCTTCAACGCAGGCGCCAGTGAGAGGTCGCGTCCGCTCTGCCCGGGCATGAATGCGGCACCGATTCTCTGGAGTGGCGCTAACCGTTTCGGGCGGGAAGCGCGCGCGGGCAATGGAGGGGCTTTGGGTGGGCCAGGCTGGTCAGGAGCGGGCGTGGCAGCTGTCCGCGTGTCCCTATCGGATGCCAGGAAACGAGAGGATGCACCGACTCTCGCAGCTAAAATCATACACTACACACCATCTCTCCGTAGGAGTAGGTCGATCTGTCCCTCTCTCTAACACACACATGCTGTTAAACACACACACGCACACACAGGTTCATAGAATAGGAAAATCATGCGAGTGCGAAGCCACATGAAGTGAGATACAAATGGAGTACGTACAAACTATGACCAGCCTAAGCAATGTAACCAACGCTCCTTACTCTGCCTTGTTATCTCCCCCGGAAACCCAATGCATGGAGCGCAACTACGCGTTGATCAGTCAAGAAATCAAAGTCGGCTTGCATGTGAGTTAATACATGGCCCTGCATGGTAGCTAAAACGGCATCTCTTAGGGCTTCTTTGATTCCAAGGATTCCCAAAGGAATTTTGAAGGATCCAATTCCTTAGGATTTTTTCTTATGTGGGTTGTTTGATTCATAGGATTCTAAACCATAGGAACTTTTCCATAGGATTCATTTGCACTAGATTTCATAGGAAATTTTCAAACCACACTAACCTCTTTGAAAGAATCCTACGTTTTTTTTGTGCACGATCAAACACTCATAGAATCATGTAGAATTCAAGATGACATGCCACCCCAATCCCACGTTTTTCCTATTCCCGCGTTTTGGAAATCCTACGGATCAAAGAGGCCCTTAGTTGTTTGGATCAATTGTTGAATTTAGAGACAAAAATCAGGGCTTTGATTGGAGGAATGACCAGTCAAGTTTCTCTTTCTCCTCCAATCTGCTAGCACCTTGGTCCCGCTGCACCTTCTAACGTGACTTATTACACCTAGACGGAGGGAGTCGTACGAGATACGGTGGCACACTGACTTAGGTCGAATACAAGTGCCCAAAATTGTGTTCATGTTATAATAAGGATTCACTTAAAATAGTACGTGAGCGAACAGAGGGATCAATTGGATAGTGTTCCCTGGCAGTAGCGAGATGTGTGAGGTAAGATACACCGCTGGCGCTTTTAATTTTTCTTATTAATTTGTTTGTTTCACCCTCTGACTGGTGGGACCCAACGTACTACGTGGAGAGATGTAAGGTGACTAAGGCTGCATTATTTTTGCACCACTGTGGATAGTCTTACCACCAAAGCCACATGACACGATTATGATTTAAATCCCAATGACCCCCACACACAAAAAAATGTATAAAAGGTTATTTTCCTCTCGTTGAACATAACGGGAGGGTTGTGTAGCTGGTTAGCATGTTCGCTCATCAAATTTGAGGTCTCGGGTTCGATAACTACACTTGAGCATAATTCGTGCCAGGAGGATTCTTTGACTTGTCAAAATGGATGGATAAGGAGCTATACGATCTCATAGTGACCGTGTAATCACCTCATCACGTACAAGCTGCAATCTCGGCGCTTGTTTTCTAGGGCTTGCACTCTTCACACTCTCTCCAGTATATATATACACGCTGCAGCCTCAGCGCTCGTAGTTGTTCTCTTCACACTCTCTCACCCTCTCCTGATCTAAACAAGACTTCTTGGCCTCTCTCTCTCTCCCCTCACTGCTGGTCTGCTTGTAGTTGCTCTCTTCACACTCTCTCAACCGACAGGATCCATCTGCCGGGAAGGGAAGGAGGTGATGTAGGGTGGAACCCTAGATGGCCGATCTTTCACGAAATGGAGGGGATCCCACGATGAACACGAAGAACACAAAGGGGAATCACGAGGGAAACACTCAAGAACAAGTCCAATCACACATCCACTAGACAATCAAACACACAAGATCACAAGATACATGAACAACAAAGGGAAAGATACAAGGTAGAGTTCATCTCCAAGAGGAGGTCTTGAATCCGTGAAGGATCTTCCCGTTTAGGGGTCTTGAATCCAAGGTGGATCTTCTCCGTAGAGGGGCCGCGGTCTCTCTCGTGGAGTAGATCCGGGATGGATGAGCAGAGCTCTATCTCACATATGAGCTAAATCAATGCTAACCCTAAAATGGCGGAGGTGGAGGAGTATATATAGTCTAGTACACGAAGGGGTAAGTAGATGGGGGGATACATGGGCCTCGGGCCCTGTCCATGCGCGCAGGCAGGCGCCGGATGTCCGGCTGGGGGCCGGATGTCCGGGCTCTCAAGAGACGCCGGATGTCCGGGGCGGTTGGCCGGATGTCCGGGCTAGCGGGGCCAAGTCTCGGGTGTGGTTCTGTTGCTGGCGCCGGATTTCCGGGCTGAAGGCCGGATGTCCGGGCTGGCGCCGGATGTCCGGCAGCTGTAATTTCAGCCGCTCCGTCTTCTTCCGCCTTCGCTTCCATGCTTCCCTCGCTGATGGCGTAGTTGTTCCTCGGCGCTTGCACTCCTCCTCGTCGTCTGTGAAGCTCCGACGATACCTATACATGCACACGAGTGGAGTGTCAAGTAGCAAACCATCCTCGAAGGGGTCAAGTGAACACGTGTAAAGGAGATGATTCACCTTTATGTATGAGAAGTAGAGGTCGCACGTGTCACTTGCCAAACGGACTCTTGACATGGTGATGTCCTTAGGATGCTCCGCATCATCCCCTCCCCCTTGGAAAAGATCCGACCTCGGATCGAAAGCCAAATCACCATGGGAAAGAGGTGGCGTCGTCGTGTAGATGTAGACGATCACGAAGTGCTCATCATCTTGAAGCTCAACATGGGCACTCTCCAATGTCTCATCGTCTAGTGATTCCTTCAAAAGGAGCAAAGACAACAAACACTTGGAAAAACAAATGTGGTTAGCGTTAGTGCAAAACCAAACATTGAAGAGGTGATTTACCCAACAAGTGTTGTCATCAAGCACTGCATAGGGTGTGACAAAGGTTTGTGGCATGGCATTTAAGCACATCAATTGAGCACAATCAAGGTCATCATGGAAACAAGCATGTAAATGTGAGGTAGAGATGCACATATGTGTGACAAGAGAATAAGCATCTACCTCATGGTCATAGCAAGCATGCATAAAGCGCTCAATGAAAGGTCTATGGTAGGCATACGAATCATTCACAACACCAAAGAAAATGAAGTGTCTAAACACAAGGGTCAAGTGCAAGACAATCCAAGCATAATGTGCATAGGGTGTAGTGAAAAACGAGTGGCACTCAACACAATAGAAATAGCAATTGTTCATCATGTGTGAGGCAAACAAGTCAATCATGTGACAAGCAATGTGGCATGGCATATGTGAAGAGATGATATTGTTGCAACCAAGCATATGATAGGAGCAAGTAATCCACAAGTCGGATGCAACACACAAGGCATATATAACATGAGGCATGGCAATTTGGCTATCGTGAAAGAAAGCAATATCACTAACATGTGCGCGATCAAGGGGTCCAAGATGACAAATAAGTCTCATGGTGCAAGCAACACATGTAGTATGATCCACAATAGTCATGCTCATGGTTTTTGGGTTCTCGAAAGAGAAGGATATCACCTTGAAAACGTGTCCTTGTGCATCCTCAACAATGCCGAAGCACAAGCAAGTGCGATGTAGAAGCGTCGTGGTAGAAAGTGGTTCGCTCTCAAGAGCTCGAATGGTCAACTCACGTGAAGTGGAAGTCGACACGAAGTCCAAGTATCCTACACATGCACACAACAAAACAAAGAATGTATGCGCATGGTAGATAAACACATCATCCATCATGATGTTTCTCTTCTCTTGCACATAACCATTAGGAGCAAAAGTGCATGAATAAGATGAGGCAACAATGGCTATATTCATGGCACTAGGCATATGGTGCAAAGAGGTAAGACAAGCATGCTTCACAAGAAATATGTCAAAATCTCCAAATAAATGCGAGAATGCTATGGGGGCAATCTCATTGGCAAGACTAAAATCATGGTTGCGCTCAATGCATGGACA
>LR738716.1:325684582-325704582 GCA_902687465.1 Secale cereale
CGTTAATTGCTAATATCTGGCGTCGTTAGCAGTTGACACCTACTTGTTGAACCTAGGAGTCTCTGGGGATTCGATCCTTGGCATCTTTGCTAAGGGAAAAACTTCCACAACACTGCATCTCACACCTTCCACTTGGGGTAACCAACGAGGGGTTAGAGGCCCATCAAGGAGTTTTTCTGGCGCCGTTGCCGGGGACTCCACTCTTCAGGATAGGGGAGTTGCACGCTATCTTTTACCTTTGCTTTTTAGTCTTGTTAGTTTACCTTTCAGTTTTTGCTTTAGTACCTTTTTATCAAAAATCACAAAAATAGTTATCTTGCTTGCTTGCTGATACGTCCAAAACGTATCTATAATTTCTGCTTGCTCCATGCCACTTTTGGGTGATATTGCTATGATATTCATACACTTCCATACACTTTTGATCATATTTGGACTAACTTACTAATCCAGTGCACCCCAGTGCCAGTTTCTGTTTTCGGCTGTTTTTGTATTTCAGGTTTTCACGTTTCGAGAACTGCCCAGAAAAATCCAGAAAAATTATATAAAAAATCAGCGTTCCGGAAACAACACTGCGTCCGAAGGGCAGCCTGGGGGGGGGCACAGGGGCTCCAGGCGCCCCCCCCCCCCCCCTGGGTCACGCCGGGGGGGCGCCTGGGCCCCCCGAGGCTCCCCCGATGCCCTACTTTGGCATATATTTAAAGGACCCTCCGAAACCCTCAGAACAGGAACTCTTTTCGCGATCCCATCTCTGTTCCGCCGCCGCCGCCGCTTCCAAGATCGGGAGCACCAGGAGAACTCTTCCCGGCACCCTGCCGGAGGGGAGGATCACCACCGGGAGCTTCTCCACCACCATGGACGCCTCCCGGATGACTCATGAGTAGTCTCCCTTGGACCATGAGTCCATGACCAGTAGCTATGTGATGTTCTCCTCCCATTCTTGTGCTTCACTAATTAGTCCTCGTGAGCTGCCCTACATGATCGAGGCACCTATGTAATCCTTATGCTGTTGCTATGTTGAGTTTGCTGGGATCCGATGGATTATGAGATTATGTTCAGATTGATCTTGAGTAATATATTTGATTCACCTCTTTTATATTTTAGTTCATAAGTAATTCTTGCATGTTCTCCGTTGTTATTTATTGCTTTGGCCGAGTAATAGGTAGTGACTCCAAGAGGGAACGTTATGCTCGATTGTGGGTTCATGCCCCTCGATGACTAGCTTGAGTGACAGAAACATGAGTCTAGGGGATGTGCTGTTGCCACAAGGGGGAAAACAACGGTGCTTGTGCCCGCGGGTGCAAGGATTGTTTAATTTACGCAAAGTTCTTTTAATGCAGTTGTCTATTGCATTGAGTTTACACTATGTGTGGGACTCGCAAATTAATACCAGCGAGATGTTCTGGATAGATATCTCAAGGTGGATGATTAGTAGTAGATATTGATGGATTTCAGTCTACTTACTTTGGCGTACCGCCCATGCTTTGAACCTCAACCTTTCTTGCAATGTAGTCAGCATTGGTTTGCGTTCGTGGTCCTGTCAATTGCTCAGTTGTAATTTGTTACCTCACATAGCTGTTTTATCGTCTTTTGGGAGAGAGACATCACTAGTGAACATCATGAGACTCCGGTCCATATTACCATCATTGATCACACCCGCTATTTACTTTTCGCTATTTACTTACTATTGCAAAAACTATCTATCACTACTATCATTGCTTTTAATCCTTTGTGAACTACAAGGCCGGAGGGATTGACAACCTCTCTGTACTCGTTGGGACCAAAGTTATTTGTATCTGTGTGCAGGTCCACGTTGGTTGCTACTAATCTGGCGCCGTAGCAATTGACACCTACTTGTTGAACCTAGGAGTCTCTGGGGATTCAATCTTTTGCATCTTTGCTAAGGGAAAACACTTCTACTTACTGCATCTTACACCTTCCACTTGGGGTAACCAACGAGGGGTTCGAGGCCCATCAAGGAGTATTTTCTGGCGCCGTTGCCGGGGACTCCACTCTTCAGGATAGGGGAGTTGCATGCTATCTTTTACCTTTGCTTTTTAGTCTTATTAGTTTACCTTTCATTTTTGCTTTAGTATCTTTTTATCGAAAATCACAAAAATAGTTATCTTGCTTGCTTGCTATTATGGGTTCTACCAAAAACACTAAATGGGAGGAGTACACCCCTTCTTCCATTACCCCAATTACCACTGTCGGGATTTACAAAAGTAATAAACCTTGTGATTATACTAGTTTTGACGGAGAGTTATGCCGATGGCTTCCAGGAAAAAAGTATGAGCCTCAGTTTAAAATTGCTCCTAAGCTTCCCCAAACTTGGGAAGATGTTCAAACTCTTATAATAGAGAGCGAATTAAACAAAGAGGATGACACTACAATTCTGCCCACTAATGATAAAATTGATTTTGATAATTGTAGTATTTCTGAAGTTGTCGCCTTTCTACAAGAAATGGCTAAAGATCCCAACACTAGCACGCTTAATCTTGCCTTCACAGAGCATGTCACTAATGCTCTCATCAAAGCTAGGGAGGAGAAACTTAGAGTAGAAGCCTCCATACCTAGAAAGCTAGAAGATGGTTGGGATTCTATGATTAAAATTAAGATAAACAATTTTTCATGCTATGCTTTATGTGATATTGTAGCTAGTACTTCTATTATGCCCAAAAGACTATATGATATGCTTAAATTGAAACCTTATGATTCTTGTTCTTTTGGTGTTCGTCTCGTTGATTCTTCCATAAAGAAACCTTTGGGGAGGATCGACGATGTTCTTATTGTTGTCAATGATAATTATGTTCCCGTTGATTTCACTATTATGGATATTGAATGTGATCCTTCTTGTCCAATTATTTTGGGACGTCCCTTTTTACGCACCGTTGGTGCTGTCATTGACATGAAAGAGGGTAATATAAAATTTCAGTTTCCTCTCAAGAAAGGGATGGAACACTTCCCTCGAAAGAAGACCAAGTTACCTTTTGAGCCCGTTGTACGGGCTAGTTATTCTTTTACTCTTGATAAAACTTGACCTATGCATTATGCCTAGCTTAAAGGCATAAAAGAAAGCGCTTTTGGGAGGCAGCCCACATGAATAAATTTTTTGCTTTTTTTGTGTCTTGATGTTGTTTACTGCTGTAGCATCATCATTGTATCTTTGCTTTTCATATTTGTGCCAAGTATAGCCTCCGATTGCTAGAAAGTTCAAAAGTTGTGAGGTGTTGTCCAGGAAACAGATTCTGTCCTTGGATAGAAATATTCGTATAAAATCACCAGATCATCTTTTTGGTCTGAATTTTTTCGAAAGCGTTCTCTGTATAATTGTCTTTCGTGTGTCAGTTCTGAGTTTTTTGATTTGAGTTGCAGAAGTATCCCGAACAGATCAATTACTGCCTGCTGTTCTGTTTTTCACAGATTCTGTCCTATTTTGCCTTACCTTCACTTTGCAAATCAAGAACTTGCTTTTTCTTTGCAAAAACCTTTTGGAAATCTTGAGAAACAGTAGAAATTCAAGAATATCATTATTTCCAGCAAGGTATAATTATTTTATTAAGGGTACTAACCTCGCTAATCAGATTATGATGAGTTGTGTATGAAGGGAGTTTTCAAGTGTGCGAGGGAAGATGATAAAAAGATTCAGGAGTGTCAAGCGCTCAAGCTTGGGGATGCCCCCGTGCACCCCCAAGAAATATTCAAGGAGACTCAAGCGTCTAAGCTTGGGGATGCCCCCGTGCATCCCCTTCTCCATCAACATTATCAGTTCGTCTTTCGTTTCGCTATATTTTTATCACTTCATGTGTTATGTGCTATGCTTGGAGCGTCTTGCTTTTAGTTTTCTTTTTAGTTTTTCATAACGAGTCGGAACCAAGCATTCCTTTATGTGGGAGAGAAACACGCTCCACCTCTACCTAGAACATAACATAGAATTTTCATGTCTATCTATGTTGTGTGTGTTCTTTGTCTTTTAATAGCTAGTATCGTGCTCTGCTCTTAGTATTCATGCTTATCTTTTCAAAGAGCTTTTGTTTAGTTGGTTGCTTGAACTCTCTTTAATTATCATGCTCACCTTATTAAGAGAGTTTGCTTCCGTTGCATTGGTTAATGTGTCTATGATAAAGATGCTACTTTCATGATGGTGCTTAGTAGTTCAGGTTTTCTTATGGTTAATCTCAAATAGCTGGGAGGTTCCCAATGTGTTATTGGAGTACCAACTTGGTTTGTTTGCCTATGATGTGGTATGGTTTAGTAATATCTTCCTTCGAGAATTTATTTTAATTGACTTGGCGTATGCTCACGCATATTTAAGACTGTAAAGAAAGTCTGTCAAGCCTTGATGATCTTTTGTTTCTGAGTATCGATATAACTACCATGCCTGATTCAATATTGCTTTGTCGCTCTGCATGATTATGACCGCCATTGCTCTCTTAGTTGGTCGCTCCCAGTCTTTTGCTAACCTCCACCTGCACTAAGCAAACTAACCATGCAATACATAGCTCATGGGAAAGTAGCCTAAAAACTATTGTGGTAAAGAATATGTTGCCTATGTATCTTATTTCTTATGAGTTGCTTGCTGAGCGGTAACCATGTTTCTGGGGACGCCATCAACTGTCACACTTTTGTTGAATATCATGTGAGTTTCTATGCATGTTCGTCTTGTCTGAAGTAAGGGTGATTTACCGTGGGTTGTATGAATATGCATATTGTTAGAGAAGAACATTGGGCCGCCAACCAAAGCCATGCATCATGGTGGAAGTTTTAGCTTGGACCTTAATCCTCAATCTCTTATGAGAATATGCTTATGCATTAAAGAGGAGTCCATCATCTATTTTCTATGTTGTCCCGGTATGGATGTCCTCAAGTTGAGATTTATCAAAAACGAGAAATCAAATGTGATCTATCTCCTTGGACCTTTGTACAGGTGGCATAGAGGTACCCCTTTGTGACACTTGGTTGAAACATATGCAATGCAATGATAACCCATGGAAATCCGAGCTAATTAGGACAAGGTGCGAGCACTATTGGTATTCGATGCATGAGGCTTGCAACTTATAGGATGTTTTATGCATGACACATTTGAAGTACTACTACAGTTGACACAATTGCTTCCATGTTTTCAAAATAAAAAGCTCTAGCACTTAACCTTTCTTTTACTTTTATGTTGAAGCACCAACTACTGAGAGCATGATTGTCATTCTGAGTGTAATGTGCATTGTCCCAAAGTAGCATTGTCTTTTGCATGATTGTGATATCGTTTATTCTGAAATGATTGTATCTAGTCATCACTTAAACCTTGAAGGTGTCCCTGCATTTATGTTTTGCACCACTAAAGGGGGCAAGCTAGATATCACTTTGTCATATTTGCACATCATATTCATTGCAAATCTTTTTGATGTTTCAGTTTCATATTGTAAAACTTTCAGTCATTTGAGATTTTCTCTTGAGGCAACTTAACTACTTTAGAATCATTGTCTCAGTAAGCTTTTGTCATATGACTATAAAAAAATCCTATATGGTTAATAGCATGTCACCACAGAAATTATTCTTGTTATCATTTACCTACTCGAGGACGAGCAGGAATTAAGCTTGGGGATGTTGATACGTCCAAAACGTATCTATAATTTCTGCTTGCTCCATGCCACTTTTGGGTGATATTGCTATGATATTCATGCACTTCCATACACTTTTGATCATATTTGGACTAACTTACTAATCCAGTGCACCCCAGTGCCAGTTTCTGTTTTCGGCTGTTTTTGTATTTCGGGTTTTCACGTTTCGAGAACTGCCCAGAAAAATCCAGAAAAAATATATAAAAAATCAGCAATCCGGAAACAACACTGCGTCCGAAGGGCAGCCTGGGGGGGGCACCAGGGCTCCAGGCGCCCTGGCGGCGCCCCCCCCCCCCCCTGGGCCGCGCCGGGGGGGCGCCTGGGCCCCCCGAGACTCCCCCGGTGCCCTACTTTGGCATATATTTAAAGGGTCCTCCGTAACCCTCAGAATAGGAACTCTTTTCGCGATCCCATCTCTGTTCCACCGCCGCCGCCGCTTCCAAGATCGGGAGCACCAGGAGAACTCTTCCCGGCACCCTGCCGGAGGGGAGGATCACCACCGGGAGCTTCTCCACCACCATGGACGCCTCCCGGATGACTCGTGAGTAGTCTCCCTTGGACCATGAGTCCATGACCAGTAGCTATGTGATGTTCTCCTCCCGTTCTTGTGCTTCACTAATTAGTCCTCGTGAGCTGCCCTACATGATCGAGGCACCTATGTAATCCTTATGATGTTGCTATGTTGAGTTTGCTGGGATCCGATGGATTATGAGATTATGTTCAGATTGATCTTGAGTAATATATTTGATTCACCTCTTTTATATTTTAGTTCATAAGTAATTCTTGCATGTTCTCCGTTGTTATTTATGGCTTTGGCCGAGTAATAGGTTGTGACTCCAAGAGGGAACGTTATGCTCGATTGTGGGTTCATGCCCCTCGATGACTAGCTAGAGTGACAGAAACATGAGTCTAGGGGATGTGCAGTTGCCACAAGGGGGAAAACAACGGTGCTTGTGCCCGCGGGTGCAAGGATTGTTTACTTTACGCAAAGTTCTTTTAATGCAGTTGTCTGTTGCATTGAGTTTACACTATGGGTGGGACTCGCAACTTAATACCAGCGAGATGTTCTGGATAGATATCTCAAGGTGGATGATTAGTAGTAGATATTGATGGATTTCGGTCTACTTACTTTGGCGTACCGCCCATGCTTTGAACCTCAACCTTTCTTGCAATGTAGTCAGCATTGGTTTGCGTTCGTGGTCCTGTCAATTGCCCAGCTGTAATTTGTTACCTCACATAGCTGTTTTATCGTCTTTTGGGAGAGAGACATCACTAGTGAACATCATGAGACTCCGGTCCATATTACCATCATTGATCACACCCGCTATTTACTTTTCGCTATTTACTTACTATTGCAAAAACTATCTATCACTACTATCATTGCTTTTAATCCTTTGTGAACTACAAGGCCGGAGGGATTGACAACCTCTCTGTACTCGTTGGGAGCAAAGTTATTTGTATCTGTGTGCAGGTCCACGTTGGTTGCTACTAATCTGGCGCCGTAGCAATTGACACCTACTGGTTGAACCTAGGAGTCTCTGGGGATTCGATCATTGGCATCTTTGCTAAGGGAAAACACTTCTACTTACTACATCTTACACCTTCCACTTGGGGTAACCAACGAGGGGTTCGAGGCCCATCACCGCGCCGCTTTCCGGGCTGCATCTCATAAGTGAGGATTCCCCAACGGAGACGCCCGGGGCCAAATCCAGTGCCCGACGCCGGCGATGGCTCACGACTCCGGCCACTCCGCGTCGCGTCTAGCAGCCCCGCCTCCGCGTCATGCCCCTGCACTCCTCCTATGGCTGCGCAGCACCCGGCTGCCTCCCGGCCGCCCGCGCCCGGCCGCGCTGCGCCCCAGGCCGCTGTCTCCGCGCCTCGGCGCTCGTCCGCCCGGCCGTGCTCTGCGCTGCACCATCCGTCCTGCCGCCCTTTTTGCACGCGCCAAGACCGCCCGGTTGTGCCCGTGGCCGGCCCCGCCCAACCAAGCCCGGCTACCCGGCCTCCGCGCCGCGCCCGCCCGCCGTCGCCGCATGGCCGCGCCGGCCGTGCCCATGGCTACGCTCTGCCTAGCTGTACCACGGCCTCCGCGCCGTTGACGCGCCCCGCGTCCTTCCGCCTGGCCGTGCGCCGCGCTGCGCCCGCGCCCGGTCATTCGGCCTCCGCCAGGCTGTGCCCATGGCCGGCGAGCCCGAGGGGCGGTGGCTGTTGCAGTAACTGCACTGGAGATAGAGAAATCGTATCCCTTCGCCATTTTGCACTAAGATCCTCCCATATGTAGGCAATGGCAAAATAGGCTGAAACAGGGGTCAAATCGGTCTTAATAAGAGTACTATTTACTAGTATTCACATATTTTAGACCCCATTGTTTCAAACATTTTTCTGTTGAGTATAATGCTCCATAAATTTAAGATATAAATAATTTCCACGCTTACAAAGGTTGAGGTTATTTCTATCTATTATTTGCAATTGAGATGAGATTTTGAATCTCTTGCAAAGATAAATTCAGTGCCTCGATAGTACTGATTTGTAATTGAGAATTTTCTTCTCTCGGAAAACAATCTCATTGCGATTGTGATTAATTTTCTCTCGTAAAATATTAATTCATCTTGCTGAATTATCTTGCAACCTGATACAAGATGATCTCATTTAATTTGAGGTCTATACAATTCAAGTTTTTCACTTGAACATCAAGTTTGCAACATCATTATTATTCTCTACATTAGTAGTGTTTTTCTGTTGAGTACCATATTTATTCCAGAATCTATCTATGATGTAATATATTTCAATGTTCTACTTGTTGAAATTATACATCCACTATTTGTAATTGAGATTTTCAATTTCTTGCAAATACACTAATGATTTCGAGCCACCTTTCTTGAAATCTATTAGTTTTGCAACATTAAGATGTATTTATATTACGCAATCTATAATATAATAAATTACCGGTTTTTCACGGGAGATGATATGTTCTATGTGTTTACCACATTGTCATTCTTCATGAACATGTCACATCGGTCGAGATTGATTTCTCCTGCACACAAAAAAAACTTATAAATTTTTGACAATAACATCTCCCTCATTATATTTGAAAAACACAAGGTAATGAGTTGGTTCTAATGCCCATGAGCAAACTATCTCTATTACTGTGAGATCTGTATGATCTTCAATGTGTTATGTTCCCATAATTGAGGTTGAGTATTTTCAAGTTATACACTTGAGTCAAATTTTGCATTCTTATTACAAAACCATGATGATTTTTAATTTACTTCTCGTAAATTAATTATTTCGGGCTTGCTCCTATAAGTAATCGATGGCTAACAATTTGAGGCTATTGCCCTCAATGGCCACAACTTACTTAAGCGGGTTATGGACATCAAGATCAGTCTTGCATCCCATGGGATAGCGTGTGCAATCCAAGCCACACCACCGAGACGCAAAGGACCTCAAGGGTAATGGTTTGAAACTCACTTCAAACCCTCAACCTGACACCATCAAGCTGTCACGAGACCCTGTGAGCATGGAGAGCATGGTGGTTGAATATGCATCAACCGACATGTTTGGAGACTACATTTAGTCCCTCAATCTCCTTAGTGATCAATTTGTTTATGTCCATTTCTAATGTTCTAATATGAACATGATTATTGTTGTCATCAGATATTGTATATCACAATATACTGTATCAGCACTTTGATACAAATACATTTGTATGTATTCTATATATCTGACAGTGATTTTCTTGAGAATGTTCATGTCTATATATAGATTTCTACTGGGGTCAATCTGATGAAAAATGATTTGTGCCATGTGGACATATGCACCACAAACTCTATACTCAGGGAAGTGAAATATTTCCACTCTCATTGAGAGAAAGGAGATATTTTAAAATCGCTAGACGCGATGAGGTATTTGTTGGCTCAACTCGAGTCATATTTACTATCCCTATGGGTACTCGAGTAACGTCGGGATGCTTCATTGCTTCCCAGGTTTAACTCGTACCCTACTAAACTATGGAGGTATCCGTCAAAATAGTTTCCATATCGAAACTTATGGTGACAACAAAGAGAAATAACTTTTCTTTACCATATGCAACGGATATGGCAAGCACATTCTTTGTGTATCATCTGAATTGTACTACACATATGACGCAACCCGTAGCACATGTTGCGTATGAGATAGTTTTCCAGAGTGTCTGGTACTTGACAAACTTGGCACTCTCGCCTTGGTCATCGAGACATTGGGTTGAAACTGAAACTATCAGCAATTCCAATAGTTTATGATTATTATGATGCTGAATTCTAACAATATTTGGATTGTGCACTACAAGTGACGCAGGGAAGCTAATTTTAAGGTCCGCACAGCTTAAAGTCTACGCTGAACCACTCAGACTCCTTGAATGCATCAGGTTGAGGTAAGTGGCTCTTCCCATCCATTGACTAGACTATTCAGGTATTCCATGGTTCTAAAAGATATATCTACATGATAGTCTTAAGTGTGTGCTTATTCACACGAAACCATTAGCTTTAACCTGACATTGATTTCAAGCAAATCGGATGGACAACATTGCAGAATTCTCCTTGAGTGCCTTCTCTATGGCTCTCGGATTGAAGTTTAGCAATTTGTCTTAATGTCTAGACTCAAAATGGTTTGGTAGAATCCCATCCAAAGAATTGAGCTCATTGCATGATCTTTACTGTGAATTGCAACTTACCAACTTTACGTTGGAGCCATGTAGTCTTACACACTCATGACCAAACTGCATATATTATTCCCCTCTATCTTTGATACGTGGAGATCTACCAAGTATTTCCCATCTGCAGTACTTCGGTTGCATACCGATATCACCACCCGGCATACATCATTGGCCCATCAACATATAGTTGCGATCTATGTGAGGAATAAATGTATTACCGTCAATACCTCAAGCCCCTCACATGGGGAGTTATTCAAGGCCAGTATGTTGATTCAATGAGGAACATTTCCAGGCATTAGGGGGCGATTTCAAGTACCATAAAGAATGCCAGGAAATTAGTGGAATGTTCAACACATTTCTGCCTCAAATCCACGTACTCAAATATCTGAACTGAAGGAAATATGCCCTAGAGGCAATAATAAAGTTATTATTTATTTCCTTATATCATGATAAATGTTTATTATTCATGCTAGAATTGTATTAACCGAAAACTTAATACACGTGTGAATACATAGACAAAACAGAGTGTCCCTAGTATGCCTCTACTAGGCTAGCTCATTGATCAAAGATGGTTATGTTTCCTAGCCATAGACATGAGTTGTCATTTGATCAACGGGATCACATCATTAGGAGAATGATCTGATGGACAAGACCCATCCGTTAGCTTAGCACTATGATCGTTTAAGTTTTACTGCTATTGCTTTCTTCATGACTTATACATGTTCCTATGACTATGAGATTATGCAACTCCCGAATACCGGAGGAACACTTTGTGTGCTACCAAACGTCACAACGTAACTGGGTGATTATAAAGGTACTCTACAGGTGTCTCCGAAGGTACTTGTTGGGTTGGCGTATTTCGAGATTAGGAATTGTCACTCCGATTGTCGGAGAGGTATCTCTGGGCCCACTCGGTAATGCACATCACTATAAGCCTTGCAAGCATTGCAGCTAATGAGTTAGTTGCGGGATGATGTATTACGGAACGAGTAAAGAGACTTGTTGGTAACGAGATTGAACTAGGTATTGAGATACCGACGATCGAATCTCGGGCATGTAACATACCGATGACAAAGGGAACAATGTATGTTGTTATGCGGTTTGACCGATAAAGATCTTCGTAGAATATGTGGGAGCCAATATGAGCATCCAGGTTCCGCTATTGGTTATTGACCGGAGACGTGTCTCGGTCATGTCTACATAGTTCTCGAACCCGTAGGGTCCGCACGCTTAAGGTTTCGATGATAGTTTTATTATGAGTTTATGAGTTTTGATGTACCGAAGGAGTTCGGAGTCCCAGATGAGATCGGGGACATGACGAGGAGTCTCAAAATGGTCGAGACGTAAAAATCGATATATTGGACGACTATATTCGGACATCGGAAAGGTTCCGAGTGATTCGGGTATTTTTGGAGTACCGGGGAGTTACGGGAATAGAGGAGAGAGGCCAAAAGGAAGGAGGCGTGCACCCCCCTTCTGGTCCGAATTGGACAAGGGGTGCAGCCCCCTTTTCCTTCTCCCTCTCCCCCTCTTTCCTTCTCTCCTACTCCGGAAAGGAAAGGGGAATCCTACTAGGACTTGGGAGTCCTAGTAGGACTCCCCACACTTGGTGCGCCCCCTCTAGGGCCGGCCTCTCCCTCCCTCCTTTATATACGGGGGCAGGGGGGCACCTCTAGACACAACAATTGATCTCTTGATCTCTTAGCCGTGTGCGGTGCCCCCCTCCACCATAGTTCTCCTCGATAATAGCGGTGCTTAGGCGAAGCCCTGCGACGGTAGAACATCAAGATCGTCACCACGCCGTCGTGCTGACGGAACTCTCCCTCGACACTCGGCTGGATCGGAGTTCGAGGGACGTCATCGAGCTGAACGTGTGCTAGAACTCGGAGGTGCCGTAGTTTCGGTGCTTGATCGGTCGGGCCGTGAAGACGTACGACTACATCAACCGCGTTGTTCTAACGCTTCCGCTTTCGGTCTACGAGGGTACGTAGACTCACTCTCCCCTCTCGTTGCTATGCATCTGGTAGATAGATCTTGCGTGATCATAGGAAAATTTTAAAATACTACGTTCCCCAACAGTGGCATCATGAGCCAGGTCTATGCGTAGATGATATGCACGAGTAGAACACAAGTGAGTTGTGGACGATACTAGTCATACTGCTTCCAGCATGTCATACTTTGATTCGGCGGTATTGTTGGATGAAGCGGCCCGGACTGACATTACGCGTACGCTTACGCGAGACTGGTTCTACCGACGTGCTTCGCACACAGGTGGCTGGCGGGTGTCAGTTTCTCCAACTTTAGTTGAATCAAGTGTGGCTACGCCCGGTCCTTGTGAAGGTTAAAATAGCACATACTTGACGAAATATCGTTGTGGTTTTGTATGCGTAGGTAAGAACGGTTCTTGCTAAGCCCGTAGCAGCCACGTAAAACTTGCAACAACAAAGTAGAGGACGTCTAACTTGTTTTTGCAGGGCATGTTGTGATGTGATATGGTCAAGACATGATGAGTTATACGGTTTTGTATGAAATGATCATGTTTTGTAAAGTTATCAGCAACTGGCAGGAGCCATATGGTTGTCGCTTTATTGTATGAAATGCAATCGCCATGTAATTGCTTTACTTTTTCACTAAGCGGTGGCGATAGTCGTAAAAGCAATAGTTGGCGAGACGACAACGATGCTACGATGGAGATCAAGGTGTCGCGCCGGTGACGAAGGTGATCATGACGGTGCTTTGGAGATGGAGATCAAAAGCACAAGATGATGATGGCCATATCATGTCACATATTTTGATTGCATGTGATGTTTATCTTATTATGCTTCTTATTTTGCTTAGTTCGACGGTAGCATTATAAGATGATCCCTTACTAAATTTCAAGGTATAAGTATTCTCCCTGAGTATGCACCGTTGCGAAAGTTCGTCGTGCCGAGACACCACGTGATGATCGGGTGTGATAAGCTCTACGTTCAAATACAACGGGTGTAAGCCAGTTTTGCACACGCAGAATACTCGAGTTAAACTTGACGAGCCTAGCATATGCAGATATGGCCTCGGAACACTGGAGACCGAAAGGTCGAGCGTGAATCATATAGTAGATATGATCAACATAAGATGTTCACCATTGAAACTACTCCATCTCACGTGATGATCGGACATGGTTTAGTTGATTTGGATCACGTGATCATTTAGATGACTAGAGGGGTGTCTATCTAAGTGGGAGTTCTTAAGTAATATGATTAAATTGAACTTTAATTTATCATGAACTTAGTCCTCGTAGTATTAGCATATCTATGTTGTAGATCAATAGCTCGCAATGTTGCTCCTCGTTTATTTTTTATATGTTCCTAGAGAAAACTAAGTTGAAAGAAGTTAGTAGCAATGATGCGGAATTGTTCCGTGATCTGAGGATTATCCTCATTGCTGCACAGAAGAATTATGTCCTTGATGCACCGCTAAGTGACAGACCTATTGCAGGAGCAAATGCAGACGTTATGGACGTTTGGCTAGCTCAATATGATGACTACTTGATAGTTTAGTGCACCATGCTTAACAGCTTAGAATCGGGACTTCAAAGACGTTTTGAACGTCATGGACCATATGAGATGTTCCAGGAGTTGAAATTAATATTTCAAGAAAATACCCGAGTTGAGAGATATGAAGTCTCCAACAAGTTCTATAGCTAAAAGATGGAGGAGAATAGCTCAAGCAGTGAGCATGTGCTCAGATTATCTGGGTACTACAATTGCTTGAATCAAGTGGGAGTTAATCTTCCAGATAAGATAGTAATTGACAAAGTTCTCTAGACACTATGACCAAGTTAGTAGAACTTCGTGATGAACTATAATATGCAAGGGACGACAAAAGTAATTCCCGAGCTCTTCGCGATACTGAAATCGGCGAAGGTAGAAATCAAGAAAGAGCATCAAGTGTTGATGGTTAACAAGACCACTTGTTTCAAGTAAAGGGCAAAGGGATAGAAGGGAAACTTCAAGAAGAATGACAAGCAAGTTGTCACTCCCATGAAGAAACCCAAAGCTAAACTCAAGCCTGAAACTAAGTGCTTCTACTGCAAAGGAAATGGTCACTGGAAGTGGAACTGCCCTAGATACTTGGCGGATAAGAAGGATGGCAAAGTGAACAAAGGTATATTTGATATACAGATTATTGATGTGTATTTTACTAGTGTTCAGAGCAACCCCTCGGTATTTGATACTTGTTCAGTTGCTAAAGAGTAGTAACTCGAAATGGGAGTTGCATAATGAACAGAAACTAGTTAAAGGATGAAGTGACGATGTGTATTGGAAGTAGTTCCAAGATTGATATGATCATCATCGCACACTCCCTATACTTTCGGGATTAGTGTTGAAACTAAATAAGTGTTATTTGGTGTTTGTGTTGAGCATGAATATGATTTGATCATGTTTATTGCAATACAGTTATTCATGTAAGTTAGAGAATAATTGTTGTTCTGTTTACATGAATAAAACCTTCTATGGTCATACACCCAATGAAAATGGTTTGTTGGATCTCGATCGTGTGATACACATATTCATAATATTGAAGCCAAAAGATGCAAGGTTAATAATGATAGTGCAACTTATTTGTGGCACTGCCGTTTAGGTCATATTGGTGTAAAGCGCATGAAGAAACTCCATAGTGATGGACTTCTAGAATCACTTGATTATGAATCACTTGGTGCTTGCGAACCATGCCTCATGGGCAAGATGACTAAAACTCCGTTCTCCGGAACTATGGAGCGAGCAACAGAGTTGTTGGAAATCATACATACTGATGTATGCGGACCATTGAGTGTTGAAGCTCGCGGCAGGTATCGTTATTTTCTGACCTTCACTGATGATTTAAGCAGATATGGGTATATCTACTTAATGAACACAAGTCTGAAACATTTGAAAAGTTCAAAGAATTTCAGAGTGAAGTGGAGAATCATCGTAACAGAAAATAAGAGTTTCTACGATATGATCGTAGAGATAAAATATTTGAGTTAGCGAGTTTGGCCTTCAGTAAAAACAATGTGAAATAGTTTCACTACTCACGCCACCTGGAACACCATAGTGTAATGGTGTGTCCGAGCGTCATAACCGTACTTTATTAGATATGGTGCGATCGATGATGTCTCTTACCGATCTACCACTATCGCTTTTGGGGTTATGCATTAGAGATAGCTACATTCACGTTAAATAGGGCACCATCTAAATCCGTGGAGATGACACCGTATGAACTGTGGTTTGATGAGAAACCTAAGCTGTCATTTCTTTAAGTTTGGGACTGCGATGCTTATGTGAAAAAGTTTCAACATGATAAGCTCGAACCCAAATCGGAGAAGTAAATCTTCATAGGATACCCAAAAGAAACTATTGGGTACACCTTCTATCACATATCCGAAGGCAAGGTCTTTGTTGCTAAGAGTGGATCCTTTCAAGAGAAGGAGTTTCTCTCAAAAGAAGTGAGTGGGAGGAAAGTAGAACTTGATGAGGTAATTGTACCTTCTCCCGAATTGGAAGGTAGTACATCACAGAAACTCGTTCGAGTGATTCCTACACCAATTAGTGAGGAAGCTAATGATGATGATCATGAAACTTCAGATCAAGTTTCTGCTGAACTTCGTAGATCAACCAGAGTTCGTTCCGCACCAGAGTGGTACGGCAACCCAGTTCTGGAAGTCATGTTACTAGACCATGATGAACCTACGAACTATGAAGAAGCGATGATGAGCCCAGATTCCGCAAAATGGCTTGAGACCATGAAATCTGAGATGGGATCCATGTATTAGAACAAAGTATGGACTTTGGTTGACTTGCCCAATGATCGGCAAGCCATCAAAAATAAATGGATCTTCAAGAGGAAGACCGATGCTGACGGTAATGTTACTGTTTACAAAGCTCGACTTGTTGCGAAAGGTTTTCGACAAGTTCAAGGATTTGACTACGATGAGACTTTCTCACCCGTAGCGATGCTTAAGTCTGTCCGAATCATGTTAGCAATTGCCGCATTTTATGAAATCTGGCAAATGGATAACAAAACTGCATTCTTTAATGGATTTATTAAAGAAAAATTGTATATGATGCAACCCGAAGGTTTTGTCAATCCTAAAGGTGCTAACAAAATGTGCAAGCTCCAGCGATCCATCTATGGACTGGTGCAAGCATCTCGGAGTTGGAATATACGCTTTGATAAGTTGATCAAAGCATATAGATTTATACAGACTTGCGATGAAGCCTGTATTTACAAGAAGTGAGTGGGAGCACTACAACCTTTCTGATAAGTATATGTGAATGACATATTGTCGATCGGAAATGATGTAGAATTTTCTGGAAAGCATAAAGGAGTGTTTGAAAGGAGTTTTTCAAAAGAAAGACCTTGGTGAAGCTGCTTACATATTGGGCATCAAGATCTATAGAGATAGATCAAGACGCTTGATAAGACTTTCGATGAGTACATACCTTGATATGATTTTGAAGTAGTTCAAAATGGATCAGTCAAATAAGGAGTTCTTACCTGACTTGTAAGGTGTGAAGTTGAGTAAGACTCAAAGCCAGACCACGGCAGAAAAATATAGAGAGAATGAAAGTCATTCCCTATGCCTCAGCCATAGGTTCTATAAAGTATGCCATGCTGTGTACCAAACATGTTGTGTACCTTGCCATGAGTTTGTCAAGAGGGTACAATAGTGATCCAGGAGTAGATCACTATACAGCGGTCAAAATTATCCTTAGTAACTGGATGACTAAGGAAATGTTTCTCGATTATGGAGGTGATAAAGAGTTCGTCGTAAAGGGTTACGCCGATGCAAGCTTTGACACTAAATCCAGCTGACTCTAAGTATCAATCTGGATGCGTATTAAAAGTGGGAGCAATTAGCTAGAGTAGCTCCATGCAGAGCATTGTAGACACATAGACATTTGCGAAATACATACGGATCTGAATGTGACAGACCTGTTGACTAAACTTCTCTCACGAAGCAAAACATGATCACACCTTAGTACTCTTTGGGTGTTAATCACATAGCGATGTGAACTAGATTATTGACTCTAGTAAACCCTTTGGGTGTTAATCACATGACGATGTGAACTATCGGTGTTAAATCACATGGCGATGTGAACTAGATTATTGACTCTAGTGCAAGTGGGAGACTGAAGGAAATATGCCCTAGAGGCAATAATAAAGTTATTATTTATTTCCTTATATCATGATAAATGTTTATTATTCATGCTAGAATTGTATTAACCGGAAACTTAATACATGTGTGAATACATAGACAAAACAGAGTGTCCCTAGTATGCCTCTACTAGACTAGCTCATTGATCAAAGATGGTTATGTTTCCTAGCCATAGACATGAGTTGTCATTTGATCAACGGGATCACATCATTAGGAGAATGATATGATGGACAAGACCCATCCGTTAGCTTAGCACTATGATCGTTTAAGTTTTACTGCTATTTCTTTCTTCATGACTTATACATGTTCCTATGACTATGAGATTATGCAACTCCCGAATACCGGAGGAACACTTTGTGTGCTACCAAACGTCACAACGTAACTGGGTGATTATAAAGGTACTCTACAGGTGTCTCCGAAGGTACTTGTTGGGTTGGCGTATTTCGAGATTAGGAATTGTCACTCCGATTGTCGGAGAGGTATCTCTGGGCCCACTCGGTAATGCACATCACTATAAGCCTTGCAAGCATTGCAGCTAATGAGTTAGTTGCGGGATGATATATTACGGAACGAGTAAAGAGACTTGTTGGTAACGAGATTGAACTAGGTATTGAGATACCGACGATCGAATCTCGGGCATGTAACATACCGATGACAAAGGGAACAATGTATGTTGTTATGCGGTTTGACCGATAAAGATCTTCGTAGAATATGTGGGAGCCAATATGAGCATCCAGGTTCCGCTATTGGTTATTGACCGGAGACGTGTCTCGGTCATGTCTACATAGTTCTCGAACCCGTAGGGTCCGCACGCTTAAGGTTTCGATGATAGTTTTATTATGAGTTTATGAGTTTTGATGTACCGAAGGAGTTCGGAGTCCCGGATGAGATCGGGGACATGACGAGGAGTCTCAAAATGGTCGAGACGTAAAAATCGATATATTGGACGACTATATTCGGACATCGGAAAGGTTCCGAGTGATTCGGGTATTTTCGGAGTACCGGGGAGTTACGGGAATAGAGGAGAGAGGCCAAAAGGAAGGAGGCGTGCACCCCCCTTCTTGTCCGAATTGGACAAGGGGTGCAGCCCCCTTTTCCTTCTCCCTCTCCCCCTCTTTCCTTCTCTCCTACTCCGGAAAGGAAAGGGGAATCCTACTAGGACTTGGGAGTCCTAGTAGGACTCCCCACACTTGGTGCGCCCCCTCTAGGGCCGGCCTCTCCCTCCCTCCTTTATATACGGGGGCAGGGGGGCACCTCTAGACACAACAATTGATCTCTTGATCTCTTAGCCGTGTGCGGTGCCCCCCTCCACCATAGTTCTCCTCGATAATAGCGGTGCTTAGGCGAAGCCCTGCGACGGTAGAACATCAAGATCGTCACCACGCCGTCGTGCTGACGGAACTCTCCCTCGACACTCGACTGGATCGGAGTTCGAGGGACGTCATCGAGCTGAATGTGTGCTAGAACTCGGAGGTGCCGTAGTTTCGGTGCTTGATCGGTCGGGCCGTGAAGACGTACGACTACATCAACCGCGTTGTTCTAACGCTTCCGCTTTCGGTCTACGAGGGTACGTAGACTCACTCTCCCCTCTCGTTGCTATGCATCTGATAGATAGATCTTGCGTGATCGTAGGAAAATTTTAAAATACTATGTTCCCCAACATGAACAATGCGTTCAGAAGATTTGCAACACATTGCAAATAACCTATCAAATTCATTTACTGACTATAAAGGTGTCATGCAATCCTACAATCCTGCAAAAATATGTTGGAAAGAGTGGAGGTACCAACTAAAACGACTCAACTCCCCGTTCAAAGCAACAGGGGAAAAAGTACGACAATAATACATCAGGATTCAGCTTCTTGCAAGCAAGGATATCAAGGCCTCTGAATCAGTAAATGCATGTCAACTTTACGTTGACAGACACCTGATGGGTAGTATACACCCAGTGGAAGGGAAACCTCCACCAACCCAGGTCATAGTGCACACAATGACCGAGACATCGGAATACCCGACTCAGTCGCATTGGGAAATTGCGAGCAGTCACCATGGGTAACGATATTTTCATCAACTCTATATTGATATATAGATTCTGGAGAATCATATAACCGGAAGTCTACAATTGTCGACATACATTTCTCAACTAGATTGCAAAAACCTTTCAAATGATTCAGATCCAAAGACCATGGCCATGGCAAAGTGTGAATAACACTCGGACTGAACTCAAGCAAAGGGTATAATCTAGATAGAAATAATCTTGCTCAATAATGGGAAGGTATTCATAAGCATTACCTACACCAGTTTTCTTCCAAAAACGGAATTGAGAATAATGAGGTGGTGAAACATAGAGCAAGTACTGTAGCACAAGGGTTCATGCAGATACCAACTATTCTCCAGAGGTGGAATCTCTTTCCGATTACTTATATCATTGGCAGTACAAAATCATCTATCTCTGCAGTTGATAGATGTAGTGATCACATATCCATGTGGATCACTAGATTCAGACATATATGGTT
>LR738716.1:325704682-325723743 GCA_902687465.1 Secale cereale
CGTTGAGCCATTGGACCTTGTATGGGTGAGGATGCTTCGTCTTGACCAAATGAAGCTTGTCGCATAGCTCTTCACTTGCTAAGTTGTGGCAACTTCCACCATCGATGATAACCTTGACGGAGCGTCCATTGATGCCGGCCTTCGTGTGGAAAATGTGATAACGTTGGTCATCATCTTGTTGATGTTGGAGTGTCAAGACTTTGGAGACAACAAGGTTGGGGCTTGAGTCATTGTCGCAAAACACTTGATTGTCTTCTTCTTCATTGACTTGGCGATGCATAGCGACATGCTCAAGTGCTTCCATCTCATCATCGCTCATGGAGTCATAAGATCCGTCGTCGTTGATGATCATGGTGCGAACGGTCTTGCACTCAAATGACTTGTGGCCTCGTCCTTGGCACTTGAACCATTTGATGGAGCTCGTCTTGTTGTTATCTTCGGTTGGAGTTGTAGTTGAGGAAGCTTTTGGCTTGAAGTTGTTGGTAGAAGGTGGACGACTCGAGGTAGTCGCATTCTTGTAGCTTGACTTGTCACCGAAGTTTGTAGAAGGCTTGGTAGAGGTAGGAGGAGTAACCGAAGTCGTTGAAGCTTGGTTATAGGAGCCGAAGTTCTTGGAGTTGAACTTGGAGTACTTGTAGTCCTCTTGAACTTGTCGCTCCGCTTTGGTTGCTTGATGTACTAGCTCAAGGAGGTTGTTGTATGGTTGGAAGTCCGCAATCTTCTTGATGGGATAGTTGAGTCCATTCAAGAATCTCGCCATTGTTTGCTCTTCATCTTCCGTGATGTTTGCTCTTATCATGGCAATCTCCATCTCCTTGTAGTACTCTTCAACGGACTTGGTTCCTTGCTTGAGGAGTTGTAGCTTCTTGAACAAGTCACGATTGTAGTGTGTAGGCACGAAGCGTGCTCTCATCACTTCCTTCATTTGAGCCCAAGTGGTGATAGGAGGTTCGCCTTTGGCTTCTCTTCTCTCCATGATTTGCTCCCACCAAATGAGAACATAGTCTTGGAACTCAAGTGATGCCATTGCGATCTTCTTCTCTTCATCGAAGTTGTGAAGGCGAAAGATCTTGTCAACTTTCAATGCCCATGAGAGGTAGTCTTCGGGATCAATGCTTCCGGAAAACTTTGGCATGGTGAACTTGAGCTTGCCATAGCGATGCTCGTCATTGTTTCCTTGCCTATTGGGAAGGCGCTCTCGATTTTGGCGGTTTGCCATATCATGTTGCTCTTGAGGATGTAGACGTTCTTGTTGGAGTTGCTCATGTCGCGCTTGAGGAGGAGCTTCTTCTTGCATTCTTGCTTGATGGCGCCGTTCTTGCATTTCATCGCGAAGGAAATCCTCTTCTTGACGATTGTGTCGAGTGCGGGCTGCCACATTGCGATGTGCATCTTGTAGAGCACGTTGCGCCTCCATAGCTAGAGCTTCACGACGTTGTTGTGCTTGGCGGTTAGCCTCGGCATCTTGTTCTTCTTGATATTGACGAGCTCGCTCTTGTTGTTGTTGGCGTAGTCGTTGCCGGTCTTGTGCTTGCTCAAGTGTAGCTTGGTTTTGACGACGTCGATTTTCTTGCTCGTCGAATGGCTCTTGAGAACTCTTGTCTTGTAGAGGATGTCGGTGGTCATGTCGAGCTTGACGTGCGGCTTGACGAAGAGTGTTGGACGTAGGTGTACTTGAGTCTTGCGTTGAGTCGGTGTGTCGACTTGAGCGGCTTCTTCGATGAGAAGATGATACAGGGTGGAACCCTAATCAGCGGATCTTTCACGTTTGGAGGTTGGCACACGATGAACACGGGGAATCACAAGGGAGAGATGGGGAAAACACAAGAGGAAAACACTCAATCAACACGGAAGCAATCACACAAGTGCTAGATTCGCGATACAAGGTCGAGGTACATGATCCAAAGTCAACAACGGTGATACAGATAGTCTTCTCCCGGAGGAGGTCTTGATATCCCTGGGGATCTTCTCCGTTGAAGGAGGTCCTGAATCCGTAGTGGATCTTCTCCGTAGAGGCGCACCGTCTCGTGGGAGAAATCCACACAAGTATCAAATGAGCTAAACCACAGCCAAGTCTAAAGGAGGGAGGTCCACAGTATTTATATTACACACGCGGTCGCCGTCGTAGCGGACGTCCGGGGGTTACCGGACGTCCGGTGGTTCCGGAGGGACCGGACGTCCGGTAATCCTCGGATTTCCGCTATTTAGCTTCTGTTGCCGAAGTCACGGACGTCCGGTGGCTTCCGGTCGTCCGGTCGTCTGGGAGGGGCCGGACGTCCGGTGTTTTCCGGTCGTCCGGTGCCTGGGAGTCGCCGGTCGTCCGGTGCAGGCCGGACGTCCGGTGCCTGTAGCATCTTCAGCATTCCTTCTTCTTGTCTCGAGCACTTGTCGGTCCTGTCCTCTTGAGCATCATGTAGAGCTGTCCTGCGGCCTTCGTCCAAGTACCTGAGTATGCATAGAGTCTCTGATGAAGGTAGAGGCCGTACCTCAAGTGAATCCGAAAGATGTAAAGAGAGGAGCGAGGTCACCTCGGTCTCAAAAGCTCTTGCACGTGCTCTAGTCATGGGTCCTTTGGGCACTTGGTGAGGCGATGAAGGGTCCATGGTGATGGCCCTAGGATACACCGTATCAGGTGGGAAAGACCAAATGGTGGTCATCATCATCATCTTGATGGAACCATGTGGGGGGCGCATCATATTCCACCATGGCCGTCGTCTTGTCCATAGGAAGGACGAAGTCGTCGAGGATCGGCGCGTCATCAAATGTGGGACCTAGCACCGAATGAGAAGACACAATAGAGGTAGAGGTCAAGTCGTTAGTGTTGAAAGTGGCCTCACATGACCTATCAACTATCTCACTCTCTCTATGTGGTGGCTCACTCACTCCCTCAAGGTAGGTGCACTCAAGCTCGCATATGGTGGAGTCACTCATCTCACTCAAGTGGTGGGGGTTGTGGCTCTCCTCATATGGGAATTGGGGCAGCTCATCATATATGGGGCTAGTGGTGAATTCACTCTCACTCTCAATATGGTGGCACAAGTCACTCAAGTCATCATACGTCGCCGTGGTCGAAGGGAAAATCCCATGCTCAACCATCTCCTCATTGTCGTCGTGGATGAAGGCCGAAGATGGCACATCATCACTCTCGCCTCCAAAGATGGAAGCATCAACCTTGCTCGTCACCATGTCGTTCGCCTCCAAAGCGTGGTCCTCGAATGGCTCCGTAGTCGTAGTCGTCGCCGCACCGTCTTGAAAAAGAGTCGAAGTAGACTCGGCATCATCAATGCCACAAAGAGGGATGGCGATGAAGTCGAACTTGGGAACGTCGTCTTGGAGCTCGTCGGGCTTGGACATCATGGTGGTACTAGCCTCATGCTCGCCATCTTGGAGCTTGGTCTTCGAGAAGTGTGCTTGCGGTGGAGAAGCCTTGGCCTTCATAAGTTCTTGTTCCGCCTTGAGAGCACCAATGTAGTTGTCGTCGAGGGACTTGTAGTTCTCGAAGAAGATAGTCTTGTAGACGTCATTGTGCAATCCCATCATGAAGTGGAGCTTCATTGAAATGGGGTCGTCCACGCCGGCTCGTTGCAAGGCCATCTTCATCTCCTTGAAGTACTTGTCCATGGACTTGGATCCTTGAATGGTGTTCTGCAGTTGGCGTAGAAGTTGTTCCTTGTAGGTGGGAGGCACGAACTCTCGCCGCAAAGCTCTCTTCGTCTTGGGCCAATTCACGTTGAAGCTCGTCGAAGGTGTGTGAAGCCACCATGTTGACGCGTTGTCGTGGAAGTTTCTTGTGGCGCACTTCACTTGATCTTCGTAGGGAACTTGGTGTAGCTTGAGGTAGTCGTCCATCCTGCGCTCCCACTCGAGATACTCCTCGGGGTCTTGAGTCCCATAGAAAGGAATCTCGTGGTCGTTGTCGAGGTCGTAGTAGCTCGTGGTAGTCGCGGACTTGAGCTTGGTAAGCTTCTCTTGATCATAAGTTTGAGGTTCTTGTGGGCGAAGATGCCGCATATCCAAAGGCGAAGATGCCTCGAAGTTGCTTGGCGAAGATGCCAAGGTGTACGGTGAAGTCGTTGAGCGGTTGTTGGTGTTGAGCTCTTGACCTTCACGTTCTTGTCGTTGATGGTGTCGATGCCGATGTGATCTCGCCGAAGATGGCAGCTCGGAAGGATGTGCACTAGAGCGTCTTCTCGAAGATGAGGGAGACCTCTTGCGGTTCTTGATGAGGGCTTTGAGCTCCTCCATTTGAGCATTCATGTTGGCGCACAAGTTGTTCGTCATGGCATCGAACTTGTCGTTGTTGGTGTAGACCGGAGATGAAATGCTTTTCCTATCCATCACAAGACTCGAGCAAAGGTGAGTAGGAGATGAGATAAACAATACCAAGTTACCTTTTCCCAACGTTGAGGATGTATCCCGTTTCACTCAATGTGAAATGAAAAAATAGTGGAATTGGTACCGGACTTGTTCACTCACACCTATCAAGTAAAGCTTATGGTGGAGCTCGGTGAGGATAGTGGCACAAAAATTTGATGCAAGATGTTAGAAAGAGTCAATAATGTTGAAAGAGATTCACAAATTCGCAAGTGAAACAAGTAGACCAATAGCAATATGTGGCACACGGAAACACACACACGGATAGATAGATGGGGTCGTGCAACCAAGGAATGAGCACAAAATGTGGAGTCCACGGAAAACGCTTGTGTTGCACAACTCAAGAGAGACGCTAGCACGATTGCTCTATAGGCGGATATGACACTTGTGCACAACCTATAAGATGCAAATGTATGCAACGACTTCTATCCCAAGTATGCTATATGTATAGTATTCCGGTGGTATGATCCAAAATGATCAAGTATGATATCATATGATGCTATGCTATGTCTCTTGCTTACAAGCTTCTTTGTCTTTCTCTTTTTGCTTAAAAGCTTTATTCTCTTTTTTTTATGGCCACGATGCATAAACCAAGATAGCAATTGTGTATATGCGGGAACAATCTTGTGACACAAGGGATGATATGATGATACCAAGATGATATGGTATGTATGCAATGGAAGGGCGGATCGATGATCACTAATGTGCACAAGTAACGTTGCCGGCAATACTCAAAGGCTAGTCTCGATAGGAAAGTGACGCAAAATGGGCTAGGGGTTAACAATGCAATTGCAAGGGGAATATACAATGATGTCGTCGAGGTTACCGTCCGAGTCGATGATGAGAGGCGGTGTTCTTGATGTAGACCCGTTCCTAATTAGCCGAAACACCTTAGGAAACGGAAAAACCACAACTCAAAATCTCAAGGACCAATGTCAAATGGTGGTAGCGGCAATGCCGTGGTGGTTGCGGAAGTGGAAAGATGGGCTACACATGATGTCGGAGTTGAAGTCACGGTCCCTAAGTAGCCTAAACACCTTAGGAGACACGAGCCACAACTCAAACAAGCTCACACAAAATTGGGTTAAGTTGGGTTGGCTATGTATGGTGGGCTATGCTATGCGGAAGTCGTGGTGGTGGTTGATGAAGAAGCAATGGTCCCTAAGTAGCCTAAACACCTTAGGAGACTCAAATCACTACTCAAGCAACCACAAATGCTATGGAGAACAAAATGGTTTAGGTTGCGGAAGTGTATGGTGGCTATGCGGATGATATGGTGGAGGGCCTAGGCAAAGATGCCAAAATCCACAAAATATGATGGAGTCAAATGATTATGGTGGTATTTTTGTGTTATGGGGGATGTCAAGAGCTTCAAAACGAGCTCAAGAACGTCGAAATCGGAGTTCGGATGAATTAGTTATGGACAAAACGGTGAAACACGGGTGGCTGAAATCCCAGGGGTCGGACATCCGGGGTGGAGCCCGGATTTCCGGGGCCTGTTGTCCAGAACCGCGCGGGATTTTTCACTCCAGGAGCCGGATGTCCGGCCGGGGACCCGGATGTCCGGCCCGATGGCCCGGATGTCCGGCCTATGGCCCGGATGTCCGGCCCGACGATTCCAGATCTGAATCGGGACTTCCAAACTCGTTTGTGGGCGAAATTTGATGATTTTGGGGGCAAAATTTGGGGGATTTTGTGGAGGAAAGATGGGGAAACTCGGGGAAATGCTAGATCCACTTGAAACCAAGCAAATCCATGGATCAAAATCAACAAAACTTCATCAAACCAACAGATCACAAAATTTTTTGGGGCTATTTTTGGTGGAGAATTTTCGAAATTGGGGAAGAACACAACAAAACAAGGCTAGAAAATGGTGGGGAGGCTCCAAATTCGTGAGAAACCGTGGCTCATGATACCATATGATCCAGGGTGGAACCCTAATCAGCGGATCTTTCACGAAATGGAGGGGATCCCACGATGAACACGAAGAACACAAAGGGAAACGGGGGAAAACACGAGAGGAAACACACAAGAACAAGTCCAATCACACATCCACTAGACAATCAAACACACAAGATCACAAGATACATGAACAACAAAGGGAAAGATACATGGGTAGAGTTCATCTCCAAGAGGAGGTCTTGAATCCGTGAAGGATCTTCCCGCTAGGGGTCTTGAATCCAAGGTGGATCTTCTCCGTAGAGGGGCCGCGGTCTCTCTCGTGGAGTAGATCCGGGATGGATGAGCAAAGCTCTATCTCTCATATGAGCTAAACCATTGCTAACCCTAAAATGGTGGAGGTGGAGGAGTATATATAGTCTAGTACACGAAGGGGTAAGTGGGAGAGGATACATGGGCCTCTGGCCCGACTCTGCGCGCAGGCAGGCGCCGGATGTCCGGGCTGGGGGCCGGATGTCCGGCCGTTCATGGGAGGCCGGATGTCCGGGCACGGGCCGGATGTCCGGCCTGGCGATGGCCGTTCTTCGGGTGCTTCTGTTGCCCTTGCCGGATTTCCGGGGTGATGCCGGATGTCCGGCCTCTGCTGAAGCGCCGGATGTCCGGGCAGGTCGCCGGATGTCCGGGCTGGCGCCGGATGTCCGGGCTGGCGACGGATGTCCGGCGGCTGTAACTTCAGCCGCTCCGTCTTCTTCCGTCTTCTCTTCCAAGCTTCCCTCGCGGATGGTGTAGGTGTTCCTCGGCGCTTGCACTCCTCGTCGTCGTCCGTGAAGCTCCGACAATACCTATGCATGCACACGAGTGGAGTGTCAAGTAGTATACCATCCTCGAAGGGGTCAAGTGAACACGTGTAAAGGAGATGATTCACCTTTATGTATGAGAAGTAGAGGTCGCACGTGTCACTTCCCAAGCAGACTCTTGACATGGTGATGTCCATAGGATACACTGTATCACCTATGAACCATCTTTGCGTAGCTTTCCCATTGAGACTAGCCATTTGAGTATTGCCGGGCCACGACACTTGTGCACATTAGTGATACTCATATATATTGCATACCACATCATCTTGGTATATTGCATATCTCCTTGTGCCACAAGAGTGTTCCGCATACACAATAGCTACCTCGATACGAGAAGCATACATATGTGCCCAAAGAAAGAGCTCAAAAGCTTCTAAGCAAAAGAGCCAATCCAAGCAAAGAAACTATAGCATCATACGCCTTGCATCCAAAGAGATCATACATAGCAACATCATCTTGTGCTCGAGCATCGGCACATCATACACTCATAGCATACTTGTGATAGATAGTCGTTACGTTTTGCCCATATAGGTCGTGCACAAGTGCGTATCCGCCTATTAAGCAATCGGTTAGCGTCTCTCTAGCGTTGTGCAACACGAGCATTTTCCGTGGTTTACCACATTTTTCGCTCATCCTTGGTTGCACAACCACATTTATCTATCCGTGCGTGTGTTCCGTGTGTTACTCTTTGCTAGTGATCTACTTGTTGCATGAGCAAATTTGTGAACCATTTTCAACATCTTTGAGTCATTTTAACGATTGCATTGAATTTGTGCCACATCCTAACCAAGCTCCTCTCAAAGCTTTACTTGTAGGTGTGAGAATCGACACGAAGTGATACCAATAGTGCTATTTCCGGGTTACATTGTTGAGTGATCATTGATCCATTTTCAACCTCGGTTAAGGTACATTGATATTGTCTTCTCCTTTCTCCACTCACTTACTTGCTTGTGATGATGGATAGGCCAAGTTCATCTACCAACCCGATCTTCGATGATCCTCAAGAAGCGAACAACTACGTCACCAAACTACATCTATTCGGTGTCCAACGAGCTCTACATCAAGAGAGTGAAGCTATGCGAGAATACATTGGTCAAGTTGCCGAGGACGCGCGACAATTCCAACAAAGTACCAAGGAGCAAATCGACCTCATCAACACCAACATGTCTACTCAATACAATGAGCTCCGGACATTGATCATCAACCGACGTTCTTCCTCAACATCTTCTCATCGACGAAGCCGCTCAAGTCGACACACCGACTCTACGCAAGACTCAAGCACACCTACGTCAAACACTCTTCGTCAAGCCGCACGTCAAGCTCGACATGAACATCGGCAACCTCTACATGACAAGAGTTCTAAAGAGCTATTCGACGAGCAAGAAAGTCGACGTCGTCAAAACCAAGATACACTTGAGCAAGCACAAGAACGGCAACGACTACGCCAACAACAACAAGAGCGAGCTCGCCAATATCAAGAAGAACAAGATGCCGAGGATAACCGCCAAGCACAACAACGTCGTGAAGCTCAAGCTATGGAGGCGCAACGTGCTTTACAAGATGCACACCGCAATGTGGCCGCCCGCAATCGACACACTCGTCAAGAAGAAGATTTCCTTCGCGATGAGATGCAAGAAAGGCGCCATCAAGCAAGAATGCAAGAAGAAGCTCCTCCTCAAGCGCGACATGAGCAACAATACCAACAAGAACATCAACCCCAACAAGAACGTCTACATCCTCAAGAGCAACATGATATGGCAAACCGCCAAAATCGAGATCATCCTCCCAATAGGCAAGGAAACAATGATGAGCATCGCTATGGCAAGCTCAAGTTCACCATGCCAAAGTTTTCCGGAAGCATTGATCCCGAAGACTACCTCTCATGGGCATTAAAAGTTGACAAGATCTTTCGCCTTCACAACTTCGATGAAGAGAAGAAGATCGCTACGGCATCACTTGAGTTCCAAGACTATGTTCTCATTTGGTGGGAGCAAATCATGGAGAGAAGAGAAGCCAAAGGCGAACCTCCTATCACCACTTGGGCTCAAATGAAGGAAGTGATGAGAGCACGCTTCGTGCCTACACACTACAACCGTGACTTATTCAAGAAGCTACAACTCCTCAAGCAAGGTACCAAGTCCGTTGAAGAGTACTACAAGGAGATGGAGATTGCCATGATACGAGCGAACATCACGGAAGATGATGAGCAAACTATGGCGCGATTCTTGAATGGACTCAACTATCCCATCAAGAAGATTGCGGACTTCCAACCATACAACAATCTCCTCGAGCTAGTACATCAAGCAACCAAAGCGGAGCGACAAGTTCAAGAAGACTACAAGTACTCAAAGTTCACCTCCAAGAACTTCGGCTCCTACAACCAAGCTTCAACGACTTCGGCTACTCCTCCTACCTCTTCCAAACCTCCTACAAACTTCGGAGACAAGCAAAGCTACAAGAATGCGACTACTTCGAGTCGTCCACCTTCTACCAACAACTTCAAGCCAAGAGCTTCCTCAACCACACCTCCAACCGAAGATAACAACAAGACGAGCTCCATCAAATGCTTCAAGTGCCAAGGACGAGGCCACAAGTCATTTGAGTGCAAGACCGTTCGCACCATGATCATCAACGACGACGGATCTTATGACTCCATGAGTGATGATGAGATGGAAGCACTTGAGCATGTCGCTATGCATCGCCAAGTCAATGACGAAGAAGACAATCAAGTGTTTTGCGACAACGACTCAAGCCCCAACCTTGTCGTCTCCAAAGTCTTGACACTCCAACATCAACAAGACGAAGACCAACGTTGTCACATTTTCCATACGAAGGCCGGCATCAATGGACGCGCCGTCAAGGTTATCATCGATGGCGGAAGTTGCCACAACTTGGCAAGTGAAGAGCTATGCGACAAGCTTCATTTGGTCAAGACGAAGCATCCTCACCCCTACAAGGTCCAATGGCTCAACGACGCCGGAATTCTTCGAGTCGAGCACACCGTGCAAGTCTCTTTCAAGATTGGCGCTTACGAGGACACTCTTGAGTGTGATGTGATACCCATGTCCGTGTGCCACCTTATTCTTGGACGACCATGGCAATATGATCGTGGAGTCACACATAATGGACGGACGAATCACTATCACTTCAAGATGAAGGGCAAGGAATTCGTGCTCCGACCTATGACCCCAAGTCAAGTAGCCGCCGACAAGCTTTTACCTACTACCCATCGTGGAGAGAATGGTGAGAGAGCGAGCCACCAAAAAGAGAGCGAGAGCCACAAGCCAAATATGAGCAACTCCACGATGAGCGACAAGAAGCAACTAGTGCTATTTGCTACCAAACGTGAGATGAGAGAAGTGTGTGAGAACCCATCGAGTGTCTTCCACCTTGTGGTTCTATGCAAAGGGGAAGCCAAGCCTACTAACACTTCACCACCTCCACCTTTTGTGTTGTCTAAATTGTTGCAGGAATTCTCGGACGTCTTTCCGGATGAGCTACCACCGGGTCTACCTCCACTTCGAGGGATAGAACACCGCATCGACCTCGTACCCGGTGCTCCACTTCCAAACAAAGCTCCGTACCGCGTCAACCCCGAGGAAACGAAGGAGATACAACGGCAAGTGCAAAATCTCATCGACAAGGGTCATGTACGTGAAAGTCTAAGCCCTTGTGCCGTTCCCGTTATTCTCGTACCTAAGAAAGACGGAACTTTTCGCATGTGTTCCGATTGCCGCCCGATAAATGCTATCACCGTTAGATATCGTCACCCTATTCCTCGCTTAGATGATATGCTTGATGAACTTTGTGGTGCCACCATCTTTTCAAAAATTGATCTTAAAAGTGGTTACTACCAAATTCGCATTCAAGAGGGTGATGAGTGGAAAACTGCTTTCAAAACCAAGTTTGGGTTATATGAGTGGCTTGTCATGCCAATGGGTTTATCGGAAGCACCCGGCACTTTTGTGCGTCTTATGCACTTTGTTCTTAGACCCTACATAGGTGTCTTTGTTGTGGTTTACTTTGATGACATTCTTGTGTTTAGCAAGTCGCTTGAAGAACATGTTGACCATGTTCAACTAGTTTTGCAAGCACTTCGCAAACAACAATTGTATGCTAATATGGAAAAATGCACTTTTGGCGTTGACAAGGTTGTCTTTCTAGGATTTGTCGTGTCTTCTCAAGTTGTTCACGTTGATGAAACTAAAATTGAAGCAATTAAAACTTGGCCTCAACCAAAGAATCTTATGCAAGTGCGTAGTTTCCTTGGTCTAGCCGGTTTCTATCGACGTTTTGTGAAGGACTTTAGCACCATTGCTATGCCTCTACACGCTTTGAGCAAGAAGAACGCACCCTTCATTTGGGGTCCTTCGCAAGACACCGCGTTCAATGAGCTTAAGAGCTTGCTCACGCACGCACCGCTTCTAGCCCTACCAAACTTTGACAAACCTTTTGAGATTCATTGTGATGCTAGTGGTACCGGCATAGGTGGCGTGCTAATGCAAGAAAAGCGCCCAATTGCGTATTTTAGCGAGAAGCTCTCGGGAGCGCAACTTAACTACCCCATTTATGACAAAGAGCTTTATGCCTTGGTGAGAGTTCTACGTGTTTGGGAACACTATCTTAGACCTCATGAATTCATTCTTCATACGGACCATGAGACACTCAAGTATCTCAAAGGTCAAACCAAGTTGAACAAGCGTCATGCTAAATGGAGTGAGTTCATTGAGTCTTTTCCCTATGTCATCAAATACATCAAGGGCAAAGAAAATGTTGTGGCGGACGCGCTTTCCCGCAAATGCATGCTTGTTACACAACTTGAGTTGAATGTGATTGGTTTTGAGCATATTAAAGATTTATATGAGCATGATCCTTTCTTTGCAAATGCCTATGCTAAATGCTTGACTCACACTTCTTGGGAGCATTACTACATCAAAGATGGATATCTTATGCGAGCTAACAAACTTTGCATTCCCGAGTCTTCGCTTCGTTTGCTCCTTTTGCAGGAATCGCATGGAGGAGGACTCATGGGACACTTTGGACGAGACAAGACGTTTGCTACACTCTCTAAGAACTATTTTTGGCCCAAGATGCTTCGTGACGTCTCGCGCTTCACCAACCGTTGTTCTACATGCCGCAAAGCTAAGTCCAAAGCGCAATCTTATGGTCTTCATATGCCTCTTCCTATTCCATATCACCCATGGGAAGACATAAGCATGGATTTCATACTTGGCTTGCCTAGGACTCAAAATGGCAAAGATTCCGTGTTCGTCGTGGTAGATAGGTTCTCCAAAATGGCTCATTTCATTCCTTGTAACAAGATCGACGATGCTTCACATGTTGCAACTCTCTTTTGCAGGGAGATACTTCGTCTACACGGCGTGCCCAAAACGATCGTATCCGACCGGGACGTCAAGTTCCTGAGTTACTTTTGGAAAACACTATGTGCCAAGCTCGGAATCAAGCTTCTATTTTCTTCGGCGTACCATCCACAAACGGACGGCCAGACGGAGGTGACGAACCGCACGCTATCCACTCTTCTTCGTGTGTTGATCAAGAGGAACATCCGGGAATGGGAGCATTGCTTACCAATCGCCGAGTTCGCCTACAACCGCGCAAGACACTCCACAACCGGCAAGTCCCCCTTCGAGATCGTCTACGGCTTCAACCCGTTGTCACCTTTGGACATCCTACCGCTTCCTCTCCAAGAGCGCACGAACATGGACGCAAGTGCAAGGGCAACTTATCTCAAGAAGGTGCACGAAGACACAAGGGCGATGATCGAGCGACAAGTCCACCGTCGCGCCACCAAGGTCAACGTCAACAAGACACCGATGGTGTTCCAACCGGGAGATCTTGTTTGGCTTCACCTTCGCAAGGACCGCTTCCCACTCGAGCGCAAGTCCAAGCTTCTACCTCGCGCCGACGGACCCTTCAAGGTGCTAGCACGCTACAACGACAACGCCTACAAGATCGACATCCCAAGGGACAAGTACTCCGTGAGCGACACTTTCAACATCAAGGACCTCTCTCCTTTCCATGGTGATGAAGATCTCGATCCGAGGTCGGATCTTTCCCAAGGGAGGGGAGATGATACGGTGTATCCTAGGGCCATCACCATGGACCCTCCTTCACCCCCTCAAGTGCCTCAAGGACCGATGACACGTGCTCGTGCTAGAGCTTTTGAGACCGAGGTGACGTCACTCCTAGCCCAACTCCCTTATGAATCTTGCGAGACATGGTTGCTACCTCAAGCGAGTGTGCTTTGTGTGCTCAGGTGTGAAGGAGACCACTTCGGAGAAGAGCTTGAAGATGGACAAGTCCCCAAGGCCACGGACGAGCTGATGCATCGAGAAGGGCAGAAGAGAGCTCCAGGCCCCGGACATCCGGCCCCCTGGCCCGGACATCCGGCCCCTGGGCATTCACCTACAGAAGGCCAACAGCAGCCGAGGCTACAGGGCCCGGACATCCGGCCAGGGCCCGGACATCCGGCCAGGCACGGCCCGGACATCCGGCCCCGCGCCCGGAAATCCGGCGCCTCTGTCCAGAGAGCACCCGAGGCGCGTCCACTCCCGCCCGGACATCCGGGCCCCCGCCCCGGACATCCGGTGACCCGTGAAGCCCCGGACATCCGGGCCGTAGCCCGGACATCCGGCCCCTGATCTGCCTGCGTGCAGCCCCCTGGGCCGAGGCCCATGTATCCATTCGCCCCGTAGACTATATATACTCCCCTCGTCATTCCGTTTAGGGTTAGCTGTGGTTTTAGCTCATTTGACACTTGTGTGGATTTCTCCCACGAGACCGGTGCGCCTCTACGGAGAAGATCCACCTCTGGATTCAAGACCCCTAACGGGAAGATCCCACGGGATTCCAAGACCTCCTCCGGGAGAAGACTATCTGTATCACCGTTGTTGACTTTGGATCATGAATCCCAACCTTGTATCGCGAATCTAGCATTTGTGTGATTGCTTTCGTGTTGATTGAGTGTTTTCCTATTGTGTTTTCCCCATCTTCCCCTTGTGATTCCCCGTGTTCATCGTGTGCCAACCTCCAAACGTGAAAGATCCGCTGATTAGGGTTCCACCCTGTATCACAAGCCAAGTATGAAATCCATGCTTATGTCTTCCCATGGATGATATGGAATAGGAAGAGGCATGTAAAGACCATAAGATTGAGCTTTGGACTTAGCTTTGCGGCATGTAGAACATCGGTTGGTGAGGCGTGAGACGTCACGAAGCATCTTGGGCCAAAAATAGTTCTTAGAGAGTGTAGCAAACGTCTTGTCTCGTCCAAAGTGTCCCATGAGTCCTCCTCCATGCGATTCCTGCAAAAGGAGCAAACGAAGCGAAGACTCGGGGATGCAAAGTTTGTTAGCTCTCATAAGATATCCATCCTTGATGTAGTAATGTTCCCAAGAAGTGTGAGTCAAGCATTTAGCATAAGCATTTGCAAAGAAAGGATCATGCTCATATAAATCTTTAATATGCTCAAAGCCAATCACATTCAACTCAAGTTGTGTAACAAGCATGCATTTGCGGGAAAGCGCGTCCGCCACAACATTTTCTTTGCCCTTGATGTATTTGATGACATATGGAAAAGACTCAATGAACTCACTCCATTTAGCATGACGCTTGTTCAACTTAGTTTGACCTTTGAGATACTTGAGTGTCTCATGGTCCGTATGAAGAATGAATTCATGAGGTCTAAGATAGTGTTCCCAAACACGTAGAACTCTCACCAAGGCATAAAGCTCTTTATCATAGATGGGGTAGTTAAGTTGCGCTCCCGATAGCTTTTCGCTAAAGTACGCAATTGGGCGCTTTTCTTGCATTAGCACGCCACCTATGCCGGTGCCACTAGCATCACAATGAATCTCAAACGGTTTGTCAAAGTTTGGTAGGGCTAGAAGTGGTGCGTGCGTGAGCAAGCTCTTAAGCTCATTGAACGCGGTGTCTTGCGAAGGACCCCAAATGAAGGGTGCGTTCTTCTTGCTCAAAGCGTGTAGAGGCATAGCAATGGTGCTAAAGTCCTTCACAAACCGTCGATAGAAACCGGCTAGACCAAGGAAACTACGCACTTGCATGAGATTCTTTGGTTGAGGCCAAGTTTTAATTGCTTCAATTTTAGTTTCATCAACGTGAATACCTTGAGAAGACACGACAAATCCTAGGAAGACAACCTTGTCAACGCCAAAAGTGCATTTTTCCATATTAGCATACAATTGTTGTTTGCGAAGTGCTTGCAAACCTAGTTGGACATGGTCAACATGTTCTTCAAGCGACTTACTAAACACTAGAATGTCATCAAAGTAAACCACGACAAAGACACCTATGTAGGGTCTAAGAACAAAGTGCATAAGACGCACAAAAGTGCCGGGTGCTTCAGATAAGCCCATTGGCATAACAAGCCACTCGTATAACCCGAACTTGGTTTTGAAAGCAGTTTTCCAATCATCACCCTCTTGAATGCGAATTTGGTAGTAACCACTTTTAAGATCAATTTTTGAAAAGATGGTGGCACCACAAAGTTCATCAAGCATGTCATCTAAGCGAGGAATAGGGTGACGGTATCTAACGGTGGTAGCATTTATCGGACGACAATCGGAACACATGCGAAAAGTTCCGTCTTTCTTAGGCACGAGAATAACGGGAACGGCACAAGGGCTTAGACTTTCACGTACATGACCCTTGTCGATGAGTTTTTGCACTTGCCGTTGTATCTCCTTTGTTTCCTCGGGGTTGACGCGGTAGGGAGCCTTGTTTGGAAGTGGAGCACCGGGTACGAGGTCGATGCGGTGTTCTATCCCTCGAAGTGGAGGCAGACCCGGTGGTAGCTCATCGGGAAAGACGTCCGAGAATTCCTGCAACAATTTAGACAACACAAAAGGTGGAGGTGGTGAAGTGTTAGTAGGTTTGGCTTCCCCTTTGCATAGAAGCACCAGGTGGAAGACGCTCGATGGGTTCTCACACACTTCTCTCATCTCACGTTTGGTAGCAAATAGCACTAGTTGCTTCTTGTCGCTCATCGTGGAGTCGCTCATATTTGGCTTGTGGCTCTCGCTCTCTTTTTGGTGGCTCGCTCTCTCACCATTCTCTCCACGATGGGTGGTAGGTAAAAGCTTGTCGGCGGCAACTTGACTTGGAGTCATAGGTCGGAGCACGAATTCCTTGCCCTTCATCTTGAAGTGATAGTGATTCGTCCGTCCATTGTGTGTGACTCCACGATCATATTGCCATGGTCGTCCAAGAATAAGGTGGCACACGGACATGGGTATCACATCACACTCAAGAGTGTCCTTGTAAGCGCCAATCTTGAAAGAGACTTGCACGGTGTGCTCGACTCGAAGAATTCCGGCGTCGTTGAGCCATTGGACCTTGTAGGGGTGAGGATGCTTCGTCTTGACCAAATGAAGCTTGTCGCATAGCTCTTCGCTTGCCAAGTTGTGGCAACTTCCTCCATCGATGATAACCTTGACGGCTCGTCCATTGATGCCGGCCTTCGTGTGGAAAATGTGACAACGTTGGTCGTCATCTTGTTGTTGTTGGAGTGTCAAGACTTTGGAGACAACAAGGTTGGGGCTTGAGTCGTTGTCGCAAAACACTTGATGGTCTTCGACGTCATTCACTTGGCGATGCATTGTGACATGCTCAAGTGCTTCCATCTCATCATCGCTCATGGAGTCATAGGATCCGTCGTCGTTGATGATCATGGTGCGAACGGTCTTGCACTCAAATGACTTGTGGCCTCGTCCTTGGCACTTGAAGCATTTGATGGAGCTCGTCTTGTTTGTATCTTCGGTTGGAGTAGTAGTTGAGGAAGCTCTTGGCTTGAAGTTGTTGGTAGAAGGTAGACGACTCGATGTAGTCGCAGTCTTGTAGCTTGGCTTGTCGCCGAAGTTTGTAGAAGGCTTGGTAGAGGTAGGAGGAGTAGCCGAAGTCGTTGAAGCTTGGTTGTAGGAGCCGAAGTTCTTGGAGTTGAACTTGGAGTACTTGTAGTCCTCTTGAACTTGTCGCTCCGCTTTGGTTGCTTGGTGTACTAGCTCGAGGAGATTGTTGTATGGTTGGAAGTCCGCTATCTTCTTGATGGAGTTGAGTCCATTCAAGAATCGCGCCATAGTTTGCTCTTCATCTTCCGTGATGTTGGCTCGTATCATGGCAATCTCCATCTCTTTGTAGTACTCTTCAACGGACTTGGTTCCTTGTTTGAGGAGTTGTAGCTTCTTGAACAAGTCGCGGTTGAAGTGTGTAGGCACGAAGCGTGCTCTCATCACTTCCTTCATTTGAGCCCAAGTGGTGATAGGAGGTTCGCCCTTGGCTTCTCTTCTCTCTATGATTTGCTCCCACCAAATGAGAACATAGTCTTGGAACTCAAGGGATGCCATTGCGATCTTCTTCTCTTCATCGAAGTTGTGAAGGCGAAAGATCTTGTCAACTTTCAATGCCCATGAGAGATAGTCTACGGGATCAATGCTTCCGGAAAACTTAGGCATGGTGAAGTTGAGCTTGCCATAGCGATGCTCGTCATTGTTGCCTTGCCTGTTGGAGGGCGATCTCGATTTTGGCGGTTGGCCATATCTTGTTGCTCTTGTTGATGTAGACGTTCTTGTTGGAGATGATGTTCTTGTTGGTATTGTTGCTCATGTCGCGCTTGCGGAGGAGCTTCTTCTTGCATTCGTGCTTGATGGCGCCTTTCTTGCATCTCATCGCGAAGGAAATCCTCTTCTTGACGATTGTGTCGAGTGCGGGCTGCCACATTGCGATGTGCATCTTGTAGAGCACGTTGCGCCTCCATAGCTTGAGCTTCTCGACGTTGTTGTGCTTGGCGGTTAGCCTCGGCATCTTGTTCTTCTTGATATTGACGAGCTCGCTCTTCTTGTTGTTGGCGTAGTCGGTGCCGTTCTTGTGCTTGCTCAAGTGTAGCTTGGTTTTGACTACGTCGACCTTCTTGCTCGTCGAATAGCTCTTGAGAACTCTTGTCATGTAGAGATTGCCGGTGGTCATGTCGAGCTTGACATGCGGCTTGACGAAGAGTGTTGGACGTAGGTGTACTTGAGTCATGCGTTGAGTCGGTGTGTCGACTTGAGCGGCTACGTCGATGAGATGATGTTGAGGAAGAACGTCGGTTGATGATCAATGTCCGGAGCTCATTGTATTGAGTAGACATGTTGGTGTTGATGAGGTCGATTTGCTCCTTGGTACTTTGTTGGAATTGGCGCGCGTCCTCGGCGACTTGACCAATATACTCTCGCATAGCTTCACTCTCTTGATGTAGAGCTCGTTGGACACCGAATATATGTAGTTTGGTGACGTAGTTGTTCACTTCTTGAGGATCGTCGAAGATCGGGTTGGTAGATGAACTTGGCCTATCCATCATCACAAGCAAGTATGTGAGTGGAGAAAGGAGAAGACAATATCAATCTACCTTAACCGAGGTTGAAAATGGATCAATGATCACTCAACAATGTAACCCGGAAATAGCACTATTGGTATCACTTCGTGTCGATTCTCACACCTACACAAGTAAAGCTTTGAGAGGAGCTTGGTTAGGATGTGGCACAAATTCAATGCAATAGTCAAAGTGACTCAAAGATGTTGAAAATGGTTCACAAATTTGCTCATGCAACAAGTAGATCACTAGCAAAGGTAGCACACGGAACACACGCACGGATAGACAAATGTGGTTGTGCAACCAAGGATGAGCGAAAATGTGGTAAACCACGGAAAATGCTCGTGTTGCACAACACTAGAGAGACGCTAACCGATTGCTTAATAGGCGGATACGCACTTGTGCACGACCTATAAGAGGCAAAATGTAACGACTATCTATCACAAGTATGCTATGAGTGTATGATGTGCCGATGCTTGAGCACAAGATGATGTTGCTATGATGTATGATCTCTTTGGATGCAAGGCGTATGATGCTATTGTTTTT
>LR738716.1:325724782-325744782 GCA_902687465.1 Secale cereale
GCGGCAAGACCCTTGCCGGGGCCCCGGCAAGGCCCTTGCCGAGGACATCCGCGGGGCCACCATCAGGCCCACACCAACTAAACCTCCACCGCCTTATGCAGCTGCCAACCCAACCAGCTGGGCAGGCACCTGCGTGGCGGCATGCAAATCTTCGTGAAGACCCACCATTGCGCCACCTCAGCTGCCTGCCTGCCTACATGGCATCTCAGGCATCGCGGGCCAGGGCGCGTGTCGACACAAGAAGGAGCGGCGACGGACAAGATGGATATCTCCCTCGTCCCCGATAAAGCAAGGACACCTAAGCAAGGCGCATTAAATGCGCCTTGTCATGTAATGCGAGGGATAACCTCGCATCACTGTACCCTTTCCACCTCCTGTGTGCCACTATGGCGACCCCTTTTCCCTATAAAAGGAGGCCCGAGGCGACCAGGAGGAGGATTCGGCTTTTTGGAGCTCCTCACGCCCCATAGCTAGCTGAAGAACACTGATATACAATCCACAAAAGAAGGAGTAGGGTTTTACACATCCTCGCGGCCCGAACCTAGGTAAACGAACCGTGTGCTATCTGTTTCATCCGCTCTTCTCTCGACCCCGCGCCCCGCAACCATAGTAGGGATTCTTGTGATCCCATAGGTGTCGATTCAATACACCGACAGAAATCCATCTCAATGTCATCAAATTTCCACTCGGGAATAGGTAGAGGTTGAAGGAGACCGGCTGGACGTTGATGCTCTGCCTTCACTCTTCTGCAGACATCACATTCATTCACGAATTGGGCAATCTCCCTTTTCATGCGAGTCCACAAGTATGATTGCTTGAGGTCTTGGTACATCTTAGAACTTCCGGGATGAATCGAGAGGAGGGAGTCATGTTCTTCGTTCATTATGAGCTTCCTGAGATCACCCTTGGGAACCACAATTCTGTCCTCAAAGAACAAGGTGTCTTTCTCATCAACGCGATAGCACTTGTATTTGGGAGTACCCTTAGCAATACCATGTTTCACTTTTTGCACCATAGCATCACTTAGCTGGGCCTCACGGGTCTGATCTTCCAAGGTAGGAGCAACTTGAAGGTTTGCAAGAAAGCCTTGCGGAACAACTTGGAGGTTGAGCTTTGTGAATGATTCACAAAGTTCAGGCTGGAACAGTTTGAGAAGGAGACTGTTGCAATATGCCTTTCTGCTCAAGGCATCTGCAATGACATTGGCCTTGCCAGGTGTATACTCAATGCTTGGATCATATTATTGAATCATCTCAACCCAATGAGTTTGGCGAAGGTTAAGGTTTGGCTGTGTGAAGATGTACTTCAAGCTCTTGTGATCGATGAAGATGTCCACTTTTCTGCCCAACAGAAGGTGTCTCCACGTGATCAAGGCATGTACAACTGCTGCTAGCTCGAGATCATGTGTGGGTTAGTTCTTCTCATTTGGTTTCAACTGACGAGAAGTGTATGCCACAATCTTCTTGTCTTGCATGAGAACACCACCAAGTCCTTGTAAAGAAGCATCACAAAAGACTTCATAGGGCTTGGACTCATCCAGAGGAGTAAGAACCGGAGCAGGAATGAGCTTCTCTTTGAGTGTTTTGAATGCCACATCACAATCAGGAGTCCAGGAGTACTTGACATTCTTCTGCAACAGGTTGGAAAGAGGCTTGGCAATCTTGGAGAAGTTCTCAACGAACCTTCTGCAATAGCCAGCGAGACCAAGGAAGCTTCGGAGTTGCTTGACATTCTGCGGGGGTTCCCAGTTGACAATAGCTTCAACTTTCTCGGGGTTCACAGAAATGCCCTCGGCAGAGATAATATGACCAAGATATAAGACTTTATCCAGCAGAACTTGTGTTCACGGAGCCTGTCCAGGACCAAACGGAGGTGCTTGGCATGGTCTTCTTCATTCTTGGAGAATACCAAGATATCATCCAGATAGACGAGAACAAATTCATTGGTGTAGGGGTTGAATATGAAGTGCATCATCCTTGAGAATGTGGGTGGAGCATTTGCAAGGCCAAAAGACATGACCGTGTATTCATAGGAGCCATAGCTTGTTCTGAATGTGGTCTTGTGAATATCCTCTTCACGGATACGAATGTGATGGTAATCCATCCGGAGATCGAGCTTTGAGAACACCTTTGCTCCTTTGAGCTGCTCGAACAATTCATTGATATTGGGGAGCGGATACTTATTCTTTATTGTCTTCTTGTTCAATGGCCGGTAATCAACGCAAAGGCGTTCCGTGCCATCCTTCTTCTTGACAAATAGAACACCACAGCCCCAAGGAGAAGTACTAGGCCTGATTAGACCCATACGTTCTTGCTCATCGAGTTGTTTCTTCAGCTCCTTCAACTCATCAGGAGAAAGCTTGTACGAACGCCGACATGCTGGCTCGGTACCGGGCTCGAGTTCAATGACGAATTCAACTTGACGATGGGGAGGCATGCCTGGAAGCTCTTTGGGGAAAACATCTTCATATTCATTGACCACCGGAATCTGAGAAATGGCATTAATCTCGCCCTTGTCATTGAGAGAGAATAGCCTGATTGTGTTATCTCGAGAGGCGAAGATAATCACGTCTTCGTCCGGATGAGTAAACTTGACTTCCTTATTTTCACAATCAATGTTTGCATCATGCTTGGAGAGTCAATCCATCCCAAGAATAAAATCAATGTCGGAGTTGCCGAGAATAACCGGAGAAACCATAAAATTGTAATCACCCATATGAATAGATATATCTGGAGCATACAAGCTAGAAGTCATGTGTTTGCCCGGAGAAATAATTTGTAACTCCCTTGGCAAGGCCACTGTGCCCACATTGTGCTTGGATGCAAATGGAAATGACATGAAGGAATGTGATGCACCAGAATCAAACAAAACTTTAGCAGGTTTAAGGTTGACTAGAAGATTACCAAGTATCACATCTGAAGAATTCTCTGCCTGAGCTGCATTCATCAGATTCACTCTTGCTGCCTTGGGATTGTGCTTGACAATAGCATTGCTGACAGGTGGAGGAGGCGGAAGGCGCCTTTGAGTACACTTGTTAGCATAGTGACCCTTTTGGCCACACTTGTTGCAAACCACTTCTGAGAGAGGACGGTGATAAGGACCACTTGACTTCGAAGCTTGAAAGTGATTCTTGGACTGAATGCTTGGGTTGGGTGGGTGGGAGAAACCATGGCCACCAGAGTGTTTGTTGTTGTTGTTGTTTGGAGGGCGGAGCACTGGAGGAGGTGGAAGCCAAAACTTCTTCTGCTTTAAGACCACTTGGGAAGAAGAGGAGGAGTTAACAGCATCTCTGGTCCTCTTTTTGGAAGCTTCAACCTTGAGCTGGGCTGCCTCTTGCTTAAGAGCCATGTTATAAAAATGATCAAATTCATCCGGCTCGAACAAGATAAGAGCTAGTTGGAGTTCATCCTTCAAACCACCACGGAACTGATAAATCTTGCTCCTGTCATCTGGGATGTCTTGCTTGACATAGCGGCAAGGTTCTGGAACTTGACATTGTATTGATAGACGGACATGGTGCCTTGCATCAGGTTGCGGAATTGCTCACGCATGCCTTCAATGACACTAGTTGGAATGTGGTGAGAGCGGAAATCCTTGTAGAAGTCAGTCCACGAGATTTCACGTCCACCTCTGGAATCTTTGTACTGTTGCCACCAATCAGCGGCTTGGTCCTTGAGTTGGAAGGCGGCAAACTTGACATAATCCTCAGGTCTCATGTTACTGCATTCAAAGTGCTTTTTGATGTCTGTGATCCAGTCCTCAGCATCTAGCGGATCCACACAGAAACTGAAAGACTTCGGTTGGTTTACCAGGAATTGGTTGAGAGTTGCAAAGTGAGGTTGATTGAACAGATTGCCTTGGCCTTGGTTCCCCTGACCACCTTGATTTGCTTGGTTGGCTTGAATATTCTGCATCATTTGCATAAGCATCGGGGTAATCTAGTTGGTCGCTTGCATAATTACTCTCCAGGCCTCAGACGGGGGAGGAGAGGAAGGAGGACGATCAGGAACTTCTTCACCCTCTGGGTTAGCATTGGGAACTTTCTTAGGAGCCATCCTGAATGAGATAATAACTATTAGCCATTGATTGAAATATATAAGCTGAATCAACAGCTAGAATTGCAACATAAGTCTTCACAAGAACATTCGAACAAAATGAACAAATGTAATCCACAGTTTAATGATACAACAATCTTCTCGAGAAGCCACTTCGGAGAACAAAAGGTAAATAAAGACAACAAGGAGCAGATAGAACAAATATAAGATAGAAGCTTCGTTCCACATGTTCGTGCTGAAAGCTCATGGAACGTGTTACAAAAGGGTTTTGGAATCCCCGGATCAGCGTAGCCAAGCACCCTTTAAGATGCAACTCCCGATCGGAACAACGTCCATAAACCACTTCACTCACTGTAGAACCCCGAACTCCATATCATGCACTCATTGGAAGAATGCCTACGAGCTACTTGAAGAACCCACCTATTAATTTCCGAAGGTTTCTGGTTATGCAATCGGGTGTTGGGGATACAGGGGAAGCACCGCGCACTCAACTCTAATCCTACATCTAGCTGTATCCATCCTTCAACACATAACCAGTCATCTTCGGAAACCGTTTACCTCGGACCTTCGAAACGCATCTGCTATACAAGCTGTGGCAATACTCCCGAACTACCTCCCCAGCACTGGGTGATGTCGGGGTTATCTCACCACTAACAGCATAGAAGAGTTTTCGATGTCGTCCGACTTAAGTATTCTAGAACTGCTGCGATAGATTTGTGACGACAACACCTCGGAGCTCAACTCCCCGGGACACTGCCACAACCCCTAAATGACAGGAGGCATCGAGAACAATGTTCTCGTCACAAAGATATCGGAAAAATACAAACAATACTCGTGTGATCCTAAAAAAAATTAGTGAATTTTTTAGAGTAGAAGAGATAGAGCAATCGTCACGAGTCCTCACCAGAGTGATAAAGAGATGAGGAGTAAAAAGATATATATATATATATATATATATATATATATATATATATATATATATATATATATATATATATATAGGACTCAAAACATTTTTCAGGTGTTTGCCTAGACTCAACCGTCAATGATTCGATCAATCAGTGGGGGCTCCTAGGTCGGAGAAGGCTCTGATACCAACTTGTAATGCCCAGTATGAGACTATACCTCCCACGTGTCGAGGCACGACTTAAAGGTATAATCACATACTAGAATGATCTCAAGTATGGTATCTTTGCACGACTCATGTAAAAGAGGGGATGAAAATGTAAAAGAGTAGATGGCTTACACTCGCCACGTCACACAATGCATTACATAAACATTCATCATCCAAATAACATCACAGTCCGACTACCGACGAAGATCCAAAGGAAAGATACCATAAATAAAGGAACACAAGGTCCGAATCGCCCCTAGTAGAAACCACTACCGATCGTCGGGATAAGACACATAGTAACGTCCACGCTCTTCATCGAACTCCCAATACAGCTCTGTCCAATCACCTGTATAGTTCTCATCGGTACCTGCATCTGGTGTTGTGTTGAAACTGTGAGCCACAGAGAACTCAGCAATCCCGAACCCGGGTAACAATACTAACAAAGCCTTAGGTGTGGTGAAGGCTCAAAACAAGGTTGCAACAGCACTAGCACTAGCTTACGTGTATAGAGCGAGAAGAGAAAGTGCCAACGATCGTCAAAGTGATCACGAAGCGATCCTAACTAAGCACGTCAATCATAACCCCACTGTGTTCACTTCCCGAACCCCTTCGAAAAGAGACCATCACGGTTACTCACGCTGATAGTGTATTATGAACATGGTGTCAAGTTATCTACAACCGGATATTAAAAAAATCCCATCTGCCACATAACTGCGGGCACGGCTTTCGAAAGATCAAACCCTGCAGGGGTGTCCCAACTTATCCCATCACAAGCTCACGATCCGTGGAGTCGTAACTCCTAGGTGGGAAGACCCAAGTGTTCTCGGAATCCCGTGCTCAAGATATTCCGACAAAGGTAACTAATCCAGCAAGACCTGTCTGCGTGCCGACACCCTGATAGTAGCCGCGCGTATCTCGTCTCAGGCCACGACCGGATGGGACATCCTACAGGTAATACCAGATACCTCAGGTTGCCCCGAGGCGGCCCTTCAGTCCGCCCAGTTTGGACCAACACTCATGAGGAGCACTGGCCCGGGTATCACAAATGCGTTGTTACATGGCTGGACTCGAGGTCGACGGAAACGATGCCGGCGACGACTTAGGCGGCCGCCGGAGCTCGGGCCTTGTCGGAAACGACATTGCGGGGGACGGGAGGACGATCGGAGGCTTGATCTGGGCTCCTGGGAACACGCTGAGCACGGTGGTGTGCTCAGTTGCGGCTCTGGGTGACAGTGGCCACGGCCGCTACATGAACGGCGGCGAGGAGCTCTCGGCTCCGGTGGCTCGGGCAGTTAGCGGATGCAAACGGGCTCGGGAGGCAGGGGAAACTTGGCGGAGCTCACCGCGATGTCGAAGCAGAGCTCAGCTGGCTCGGGGAGGCGGCGGAGACGACGTAGGGTCGCCGGAAATCTCGGTGCCGAGGCGGCGGTCTCGAGCTTGATGGCGAGGCTGCAGGGCGTCCGGCGACGCGTGGCTCGACTGAGAGGTAGCAGATGACGTGGCGAAGCTTCTGGCGCGTCGGCTGGGCGTGGAGTGGCCGGTGGCCACGGCAACGATGAGCGGCGGTGACGGTGGCTTCGGCGACGCGCGGGAGAGAGAGACAGAGGTGGGGAGAGGCCGCGAGAGAGTGCGAGAGAGGTCCGGGGGGTGTGTGGCATCGACCAGAGCTTCCAGGGCGACGAGGGGGAGGGGCAGGCAGGCAGGAGGCATGGCAGCCATTCGCGAGGGCGGCGGGCGCGTGCTCCCTGCCTTCTGTCGTCGCCAGGAGGACGGCGGCTCGCACATGGGCCGGCCTAGCTGGGCCACACAGTCCTGGGCCGCAGGTAAGTGCCAGGTAAGCTCTTTTCCCTTTATTTCTTTTCTGTTTTCTATTTTATCACATTCGTTTTGATTTGGTTTTTGAACCAATCAATTTTGTTACTTCTGATAAAATTTTGTAGGGACTAGAAGAATTAATCCACAGCCCCTCACAAGTTTTCAGAATTATTGGACATATATTAAATATATAATAAATATATGTCCAATGCAAATAATTATTGCATTAAATCCAAATGCCCAAAATAAATATCCATGAGATCCTAAAATATTGGTTTGAATTTTACCTCTGCCCAATATTTTTAGAGAGAAACATGAACATTTTCTTGGACCCTTTCTGAGCAATTTTTATCTGGGTCATTATTCAAAAAGATTCCAGAGGGTTTCACATGTCCCCAATTCAAAATCATTTGAATTTTAAACATGATGCAAACACCAAGGCTAGCCTAGTGCATACCAGAACTAGGGTTGTGACAACTCGCCCACACTCAAAAGAATCTCATCCCGAGATTCAGGAGTCGGCGGAAAGAAAGTGGGGTACTCCAGTCGGAGACAATCTTTTCGCTCCCAAGTAGCTTCTCTCCCGGAATGATGAGACCACTGAACCTTGAGAAATTTGATGTTATTACGTTGAGTGACACGCTCTGCTTGATCCAGAATGCGAACGGGGTACTCTCGATATGTGAGGTTATCTTGGAGATCAAGTGTTTCATGGTCCACTCCGCAGATGGCATCCGAGAAGCAACGCCTGAGTTGAGAGACGTGGAAGACATCATGAACTCGAGAAAGATCTGGGGGTAGTTCCAACTGGTAGGCAACCTCTCCTCATTTAGCGAGAATGTGAAAAGGACCAATGTAACGAGGAGCCAACTTGCCCTTGATACCAAAGCGATGGGTACCCTTTAAAGGGGTAACCCGAAGGTAGCTTTGTCGCTAACTTCATAAGCCAGTTCCTTATGATGACGGTCATACTGGCTCTTTTGACGAGATTGAGCTGTTTTCAAATTCTCACGAATGATGCGAACTTGCTCTTCTGCCTCCTGGATCATATCCGGTCCAAAGAATTTTCTTTCATCGGTTTCTGACCAGTTCAAAGGTGTTCGACATCTTCGTCCATAGAGTATCTCAAAAGGAGCTTTCTTGAGACTGGATTGATAGCTATTGTTATAAGCAAACTTGGCGAAAGGAAGACATTTCTCCCAATCCATACTGAATGAGATAACGCAAGCTCTAAGCATGTCTTCGAGAATTTGGTTGACCCGTTCCACCTGACCACTTGAGTGAGGGTGGAAAGCGGTACTGAAGGAAAGATGGGTGCCCATGGCAGTTTGGAAACTCTCCCAGAAATGAGTAGTGAAAAGACTACCATGGTCTGAATTGATCTCTAGTGGAACACCATGAAGTGACACTATTCAAGAAATATATAAGTCAGCGAGCTGACTAGCAGTGATACTCTCTCGAACAGGTAGGAAGTGGGCCACTTTGGACAGACGATCAATGACTACAAAGATAGCATTATTCCCTCTCTTGGTCCTGGGAAAGCCGGTGATGAAGTCCATACCAACTTTATCCCATTTCCACTCATGAATAGCTAAAGGCTGAAGGGTACCAGCAGGTCTTTGATGCTCTGCCTTAACGCGACGACAAATGTCACAGTTAGCAATGAACTGAGTGATTTCTCTCTTCATCCTAGTCCACCATAACCTCTGGCGTAGGTCCTGATACATCTTAGTACTACCGGGATGAATCGTGGGAGGGGATTTATGAGCCTCCTTAAGGATCAATTGCCGAAGATGTTGCTTCTTGGGAACCACCAGGCGGTTCTGGAAGAGAACAACACCTCAATCATCTATAGAGAAACATCCACCAACTCCCTTCGTAATGTTCCTCTTGATCCGGGTAATCCATGTATCATGCGCCTGGGCTTCTATGATATGATCCACAAGAGTAGGTTTCGCCACCAAGGTAGAAAGGAATCCGTGAGGAACAATGTGAAGGTTAAGCTTACATAATTCCTCATGGAGAAGTGGTTGGCCTTGCTGCAACACGAGATTGTTGCAATAGGACTTACGACTCAACGCATCACTCAAGGTTCTGTGATAGTACTAAACAAACTACACCAGAAGAACTTGAAAACAGGAGTATGACTCTGATCAACTAATCCTATGGGACTACGGAGTAGTAACTCGTGATCCTGATAGACGGAAGAGAAAGCCTAATTCCTTAACCCCGTAGGAAGGATAGGATGACTCAGATCAGAAGACATGAGGTATAAGGAGTAAAAAAAGCCTTATGTTCCCTTCCACAATCAATTCCCTTATATAACTAAAGAATTTCTAGCCTCAACTTTGCGGCCTCACGCACGGTATCCCCACGGGTACCACCTTACCTAGACCGGGACCGTTTGTGCATTTTGGCTCATGTATATGACAGTGTCGCTAGCATCCATATGACAGAGAACCCGAGCCTACATGACTAGTTATAAACCCAAGGTGGCACTAACTTACAGGGACATGCATACATGACCCAGCAACGAACGTTTCGGTCATCAACGTACGAACCCAAGTCGTAGCAAGCTACAAGGACTTAAAGGAACAACGCGTGACATTTCCCCAAAGGGACAGACACATGAACGAAGAAGGACACATGCCGGCCAGCCTAAGTGTTCCGGAGCAGTAGCAAGCTACCAAGGCTCAGTGGAAGCACTAGGAGACATTTCCCCATAAGAGAGGCTACCAAGAGGAAGCAACTAGGTTGTCGGATCCCACACATACCAAGCATTTCAATAACATACACACAATATGCTCAATATGTGCAAATACAACATGGCATCACAACAAGACTCTATGAAACAAGTATTTATTCATTAGGCTCCGAGGAGCCAGATATTACAAACATGGGTCTCATGACCCAACATTCAGAGCATACAAGCAACACGCGGAAGCATAACATGTCTGACTACATACAACTACAAATGAAAAAGGCTGAAGAGCCTGACTATCTACAACACTTGTACAAGATCGTAGCTGAGGTAACAAGCTACTTGTCGAAGTCCAAGCGGAACTACTAATGAGACAGAAGTCTCATCTGCAAAACATAAATTAAGCAAACATGAGTACAAAGGTACTCAGCAAGACTTACATCAGATCCTATCATACATGCACTTGTATCAAGAAGGCAAAGTAGGGTTTAGTTGCAGCAAGCCAGCTTTGACTGAGTGGCTATCCTATACTACGACTGTTGTTAACTCTTTGAGGTGGCGCACACGAGTCCACTAATCACCACTCAATACACCACTACGGATTCATCCCCGTCTCCCTACGAGAAGGCCATCCATAGCACTCACACTTGTCGTGAGTATTTTAGACTATCCACTTCAAGTTGTCTATGTACCACGTAAGCATCCAAGAAGTCCATAACCATGGACCCGGCTATTCGAATAGATCATGTTAACCCTGCAGTGTGTACTTCTTCACACACGCTCTCGCCACTTACCGTCATGTACACGTCGTGTATCTCGGCAACCTTCAAGCGGAAGCCTGGCGAGGGTGTCGGCCACGACCTGACTAACCACACAAGACTCTAGTCCAGGTTTATCGCCTATTCGGGTTCCATCCGCAAGGGAGTCCGGCCGAGGTTTCCATCACGACCCCAAACGATGTGAGCAGGTTTCCAAGCCCACCATCCGGGTGCCACTTGGTACACCGTGCCATCTGTGCCTAGTCTGTCCCAAGCGCACCCTTCCGGGTGCCACTTGGTAGAGAAATAACACTACCTACAAACACCAGAAACTAGTTGCGACTCCTGGACAGAGACCAAGTTGGTTAATAAGTCGAGAGGGGCACTTAAGCATTCCAATGCGTGGTAGTATCTAATCATTGGACAACATACACAGAACTCAGTTCTTAAGGACGGTTCCAGTGAGACAACCCACCATGTACTCCTACATGGCCTCTCACCGCTACCTTTACCAAAACGTGTTCACACACTTGACTCTCAGCATCAGAACATAGCATAACACTCCAATTCATTCCCAATGAATCAGACCTGACACACTCTAAGCAATAGCATGCATGGCATGGTAAGAACACAACATGGCTTCAATCAACTCCTACACATGCTAGTGGGTTTCAACTATTTACTGTGGCAATGACAGGTCATGCAGAGGAATGGGTTCAACTACCGCACCATAAGGTAGTAGTTGAATCATTGTTGTCCTAATGCAATAACAGAGAGCAGGAGCGAGAGAGTGGGATTGTATCGGAATGAACAAGGGGGTTTGCTTGCCTGGTAGATCAACAGGGGGGCACTGCTCCTCTAACAGGTACTATGGAACGGTCTCCGGAGCAGGACCTATCGAGAAGGACGGTGCCAACAATCAAACACAAGCATATGCAACAATATGATGCATGAACATGGCATGAAGATGTGATGTTGTTTGAGCTAATGCAACTAGCATTTATTTGGGTGAAGTCCATTTGAACCAAGGGTTTAAATGCAACTCCAATTTAATCATTTATAAATGCCATTTATGTTTTTTCATATATTCAATAGGTATAACTTCATTTGTCATGCATGAAAATGGTACAGATGGATAGATTGAATTTTTCTGATAATTTTTCATATATAAATTATTTGAATATGAGCTACGGTTGAAATTTTGTGATTTTTTGAAGTTTAAACCAATTTCTGAAATAAATAAATCATGTAAGATTTATTTAAATTCCAGAAATGCATTACTGCGTCAGCATGACAACAGCATGATGTCAGCAGGTCAACCAGGCTGACGAGAGTCAAAACTGACAGTGGGGTCCACTGGTCAGTGACTCAGTTAACTAAAAAGGTTAATTAACACTAACACTAATCCTATCAAAACTCAGCAGGGCTGGGCCCACGTGTGAGTGGCTCCACTAATTAACTAACCTAATTAATTAAAACTAAACTGGGTCAACTAACTTGGGGCGCCACCTGTCATTGACCCACAGGGGTCAAAACGGTCAGCGGGGTCAAACCCGCCGGCGTTAAGCCGCCGGCAGCAGCAAACACGGCGGAGGGTGTTGGGAATCCTCCTCCGGTGACCAAATGGCCGGCGGAGGGCATCTACGTGATGCAGACGCTCGTCCGCATCGATTGGTGGCGGTGGCTGGACTCGAGGTCGACGGAAACGACGCCGGCGATGACTTGGGCGGCCGCCGGAGCTAGGGCCCCGTCGGAAACGATGCTGCAATGGACGGGAGGATGAGCGGAGGCTTGATCTGGGCTCCTGGGACCACGCTGAGCACGGTGGTGTGCTCGGTCGCGGCTCTGGGTCACAGTGGCTGATAACCCACAAGTGTAGGGGATCGCAACAGTTTTCGAGGGTAAAGTATTAAACCAAAATTTGTTGAATCGACACAAGGGGAGCCAAAGAATACTCTTAAGTATTAGCAACTGAGTTGTCAATTCGGCCACACCTGGAAACTTAATATCTGTAACAAGATAGTTTAGTAGCACAATAATATGATAGTGGTGGTAGCAGCAATAAAAGTAAAGATAATGTTTTTGTAGTTTTTCTGATAGTAGCAACGGAAAAGTAAATAAGCGACAAGCAATATAGGTAAAGCTCGTAGGCATTGGATCGGTGATGGGAAATTACGTCGGATGCAATTCATCATGTAGAAGTTATAACCTAGGGTGACACAGAACTAGCTCCAGTTCATCAATGCAATGTAGGCATGTATTCCAAATATAGTCATACGTGCTTATGGAAAAGAACTTGCATGACATCTTTTGTCCTACCCTCCCGTGGCAGCGGGGTCCTATTGGAAACTAAGGGATATTAAGGCCTCCTTTTAATAGAGTACCGGACCAAAGCATTAACACATAGTGAATACATGAACTCCTCAAACTATGGTCATCACTTGGAGTGGTCCTGATTATTGTCACTTCGGGGTTGCCGGATCATAACACATAGTAGGTGACTATAGACTTGCAAGATAGGATCAAGATCACACATATATTCATGAAAACATAATAGGTTCAGATCTGAAATCATGGCACTCGGGCCCTAGTGACAAGCATTAAGCATAGCAAAGTCATAGCAACATCAATCTCAGAACATAGTGGGTACTAGGGATCAAACCCTAACAAAACTAACTCGATTACATGGTAGATCCCATCCAACCCATCACCGTCCAGCAAGCCTACGATGGAATAACTCACGCACGGCAGTCAGCATCATGGAATTGGTGATGGAGGAAGGTTGATGATGACGATGGCGACGATCTCCACTCTCCAGAGCCCCGAACGGACTCCAGATCAACCCTCCCGAGAGAGATTAGGGCTTGGCAGCGGCTCTGTCTCGTAAAACACGATAATTCTTTCTCCCTGATTTTTTTCTCCACGAAACGGAATATATAGGACCTGGGGATATGTCGGTGGGGCATCGGGGTGCCCTCGAGGCAGGGGGCGCGCCCTGGGAAGGGGGGCGCGCCCCCCACCCTCGAGGACAGCCCGTGGGCCCCCCGGTGTGGATCTTCTTGCAGGTATTTTTTATATTTTCTGAAAGAAATCTCCGTTGATTTTCATGCGATTCCGAGAACTTTTTATTTCTGAACAAAAACAACACCATGGCAGTTCTACTGAAAACAGCGTCAGTCCAGGTTAGTTCCATTCAAATCATGCAACTTCAAGTCCAAAACAAGGGCAAAAGTGTTTGGAAAAGTAGATACGTTGGAGACGTATCAACTCCCCCAAGCTTAAACATTTGCTTGTCCTCAAGCAATTCAGTTGATAAACTGAAAGTGATAAAGAAAAACTTTGACAAAATCTATTTGCTCTTGTTGTTGTAAATATGTAAGCTATTCAGGTTTTCAAAAAGATCATGAACTAACCACATTCACAATAACTTTCAGGTCTCAAGACTACTCACATCAATAGCATAATCAACTAGCGAGCAATAATAATAAACCTCGGATGACAACACTTCTCAAAACAATCATGATATGATATAACAGGATGGTGTCTCGCTAGCCCTTTCTGAGACCGCAAAACATAAATGCAGAGCACCTTTAAAGATCAAGGACTGACTAGACATTGTAATTCATGGTAAAAGAGATCCATGCATGATCATACTCAATGCAAATTAATAGTAATACATGCAACGACAGAGGTGCTCTCCTACTAGTGCTTTTTGATAAGACGATGATGACTCTGCATAAAAGTAAATAGATAGGCCCTTCGCAGAGGGAAGAAGGGATTTGTAGAGGTGTTAGAGCTCGATTTTTAAATAGAGATTGAATAACATTTTGAGCGGTATACTTTCATTGTCTACATAACAACCAAGAATCTCGATATCTTCCATGCTACACATATTATAGTCGGTTCCCAAACAGAATGGTAAAGTTTATACTCCCCCAACCACCAACAAGCACACTCCACGGCCAGCCAAATCCACGGGTTACCGTCCAAACAAGCAACAACCCTAGGGGAGTTTTTTTTTTAATTATTATGATTTTGAGCATGGGACTGGGCATCCCGATTACCAGCCATTTTCTCGTGAATGATGAGCGGAGTCCACTCATCGTGAGAATAACCCACCTAGCATGGAAGATATAGACAACCCTAGTTGATACATGAGCTGTTCGAGCATACAAAACATAATTTCATTTGAAGGTTTAGAGTTTGGCACATACAAATTTACTTGGAACGGCAGGTAAATACCGCATATAGGAAGGTATGGTGGACTCATGTGGAACAACTTTGGGGTTTATGGAAGTGGATGCACAAGCAGTATTCCCGCTTAGTACAGGTGAAGGCTAGAAGGAGACTGGGAAGCGACCAGCTAGAGAGCAACAACGGTCATGAACATGCATTAAAATTAATCAACAATGAATGCAAGCATGAGTAGGATATAAATCACCATGAACATAAATATCGTGAAGGCTATGTTGATTTGTTTCAACTACATGTGTGAACATGTGCCAAGTCAAGTAACTTAAATCGTTCAGAGGAGGATACCACCCATCACACCACATTACAACCATTTTAATATCATGTTGGCACGCAAGATAGACCATTATAAACTCTCAGCTAATTAAGCATGGCATAAGCAGCTATGATCTCTAGTTGTCATTGAAAACATGTTTAATTCATAACAAGCTGAATCAAGAACGACGAGCTATCATATTTACAAAAACAAAAGAGGTCGAGTTCATACCAGCTTTTCTCATCTCAATTAGTTCATCATATATCATCCTTATTGCCTTTCACTCGCACGACCGAATGGTGTGGATAATAATAATAGTGCACGTGCATTGGACTAAGCTGGAATCTGCAGGCATTTGATACAAGAGAGAAGACAACGTAATATGGCTCAAGATTAAATAAGTTAACAAAGCATATGAGAGCCACTAAGCATTTTCAATCATGGTCTTCTACTCTTAACCCCTAAAGAAAAGAAAAGAAACTATTTACACGAGAAAGCTCCCAACAAGCAAAAGAAGAACGGGAAATCTTTTTGGGTTTTCATTTTTTTGGTTACTACTACAAGCAAAGAAAGTAAACTAGCTAGAAGCTACAACTAATATTTTTTTTGTTCTTCTGGGTTTTTCTAGCACACAAGAAAAAGACTAAGAAAAAGAAATTGAAACTAAGCATGGATGGCACCGTGAAAGAGTGTGAGCACCGACAACTAGAATAAGTGTGAACATGAATGTAAGTCGGTGAGAAACACGTACTCCCCCAAGCTTAGGCTTTTGGCCTAAGTTGGTCTATGGCCAGTACTGGCCTGACGGATATCCAAAGTTGTAGTTGGGGTCGTACTAAGATGCAGCAGATGCTGCCTGCTGAGCTGCAGCTCGAAGGCGGTCTGCCTCCGTCATGTTATAATGGGCATTTGCCTCCTCCATGGTTATAGTGTGTCTTCCTTTTTCCTGAAAGTTAAACAAAGTAGGGGCAGGAAGAACAATAGGGATGGCATGCTGCTGGTTAAAGATTAGTCGATATTTGAGAGTTTGATTATCCCATTCTATAAACCGGTGACTAGCCATAGCATTACGGTCTAAATAAGCAGTAGGTAAAGGGTTATCATACGGATGCACAGACACACCAAGATAGCGGGATATGCGAGTAGCATAGATCCCACCAAATAAATCTCCATTCGAACCATTATGGTGTAATCTACGTGCAACAATTACTCCTAAATTATATTGCCTATCACCTAGTACAGCACTCCTGAGAATGCTGAGATCAGGGACACACATGTGACAGGCTTCATCATTACCATTTATGCATCTACCAATAAAGAGAGCAAAGTAATGAATGGCAGGAAAATGTATGCTCCCAGTGGTGGCTTGTGTGATGTCCCTGGATTCTCCCATTGTAATACTAGTAAGGAATTCTCTAAATTCAGATTTACGAGGATCACTCATACTGCCCCACTGTGGGAGCTTGCAGGCTTCATTAAAATCCTCTAAGTCCATGGTATAAGATTTATCATAAAGATCAAATAGGATAGTGTGAGAATTATGTGAAGATGAAAATTTAAACCTTCTCACAAAGGTATCAGTCAAGCCACGGTATTGGAGGCACTTATCTTGCATGAAGTCCCCGAGGTCGGCGTTACGCACATATGCGTAAAATTCATCTTTGATGCCCGCTTGACTCATAAATTCATCCGACGGCCATTCACACGGCCGTACATCAGCATCCCTCGGTGGTTCATCGTCTGGCTCACGGAACGCGAGCCTCGGTTCTTGCTTCCTTGAAGGACCACCTAGGAAGTTTTTCCTAGACATTTTCTGAAATTTTTAGTAACTCACAATAAAAGTTAACTAAACTCAACAAGAATGATAGCAACAACTCCTATAAGTGCCTAGAAACTATATCATGCATTAGAACTACTTGGGACCAAGAAAAATTATCATGCAAGCTCTAGAACAAGGTCACCACAACAGCATAAATTTGCAACAAATAAAGCACTAGAACGAAAACTAATTGGACCAATGGAGGAGTCACATACCAAGGAACAATCTCCCCAAACAGTTTGGTGAATGGTGCTTTGAGCAAGGAGATAAAAAATGGCAGCAAAATGAGCTAGAACTCGGGTTTGAGCTGGTTGGGGATTTTTTTGGGAGGAAGAAGAAGAGAATGGGTGAAAGGATAAGTGTAGGGGGCCCACGTGGGGCCCTCTAGGCAGGAGGGCGCGCCCTGTGCCCTCGAGGCCACGTGCTGGCTCCCCTCGCTGTGTGTTCAGTGCCATATTTTCTTAAATATTCTAGAAAAAAAACATACTTCATTTTCATGGCATTTGGAGAACTTTTATTTTCGAGATATTTTTTTATTGCACGGATAAGTCTGGAAACAGACAGATAATTCTATTTTTCTTTTATTTAACCTAATTAACAGAAAGTAAAAGGGGGGTACAGAAGGTTTGTGCCATCTAGATTCACCTATCCCATATTCATCAAAAGGAATCCATTTACAAGGTTGATCAGGTCTTGTTAATAAACTCTTTCCGAGTAACATGAAACCGGAGAATTTTCAAATAACACTATGTTACCTCAATGGGGATATGTATGTCCCCAACAATAAGTATGTCATATGCCTTCTTGATAGTAGGAATAGGAAACTCAAAACCTCCAATAGTAATAGTTGAAGTTTTTCCAATATAATTGATACTATAAACCTGAGGTTGTTTCCTTGGAAAGTGTACCGTATGCTCATTACCATTGACATGAAAAGTGACATTGCCTTTGTTGCAAACAATAACAGCCCCTGCAGTATTCAAAAAGGGACTTCCAAGAATAATAGACATACTATCATCCTCGGGAATATCAAGTATAACAAAGTCTGTTAGAATAGTAACATTTGCAACTACAATAGGCACATCCTCACAAATACCGACAGGTATAGCAGTTGATTTATCGTCCATTTGCAAAGCTATTTCAGTAGGTGTCAACTTACTCAAGTCAAGTCTAAGATATAGAGAGAGAGGCATAACACTAACACCGGCTCCAAGATCACATAAAGAAGTTTTAACATAGTTTCTCTTAATGGAGCAAGGTATAGTAGGTACTCCGGGATCTCCTAATTTTTTAGGCATTCCACCCTCAAAAGTGTAATTGGCAAGCATGGTGGAGATTTCTACTTCAGGTATCTTTATTTTGTTGGTAATAATATCTTTCATATACTTAGCATAAGGATTTGTTTTAAGCACATCAGTCAAACGCATACGCAAAAAGATAGGTCTAATCATTTCAGCGAAGCGCTCAAAATCCTCATCATCCTTTTCTTGGATGGTTTCGGAGGAAAAGGCATGGGTTTCTGAACCCATGGTTCTCTTTCCCTACCGTGTTTCCTAGCAACAAAGTCTCTCTTATCATAACGTTGATTCTTTTATTGTGGGTTATCAAGATCAACAGCAGGTTCGATCTTTACATCATTATCATTTCTAGGTTGAGCATCAACATGAACATCATCATTAATATTATCACTAGGTTCATGTTCATTACCAGATAGTGTCTCAGCATCAGAAACAGATATATCATTGGGATTCCCAGGTGTGTGAGCTACAGGTTCACTAGAAGCATGCAAATTTCTATCATTTTTCTTTTTCTTCTTCTTAGAAGAACTAGGTGCATCTATATTAGCTCTCTGGGAATCTTGCTCAATTCTCTTAGGGTGGCCTTCAGGATACAGAGGTTCCTGAGTCATTCTACCACCTCTAGTTACAACTCTAACATCATTATCCTTATTCCTACTATTTAATTCATTAAGCAAATCATTCTGAGCTTTAAGTACTTGTTCTAATTGAGTGGTGACCATAGAAGCATGTATACTAATGAGTTTTAGTTCATCTTTAGCACTAGACAGATAATCACTCAAGCATTCGATCATATGAGCATTGTGTTGCAGTTGTCTACCAACATAAGCATTGAAGTTTTCTTGTTTCACAATAAAATTGTCAAACTCATCTAAGCATTGGCTAGCAGACTTATAGCAAGGAATATCACCTTCATCAAATCTATAAAGAGAATTTACCTTTACTACCTATGTCGGGTTATCAAGACCATGTATTTCTTCAATAGGCGGTAAATTCTTAACATCTTCAGCTTTAATACCTTTTTCTTTCATAGATTTCTTTGCCTCTTGCATATCTTTCGGACTGAGAAATAGAACACCTCTTTTCTTCAGAGTCCGGTTCAGGAAGTGTCCAATTATTTTCATTGGCTAGCATATTATTCAATAATAATTCAGCTTGTTCCACTGTTCTTTCCCTGAAAACACAACCATCACAACTATCCAGGTGGTCTCTGGAAGCATCGGTTAGTCCATTGTAAAAGACATCAAGTATATCATGCATCTCAAGAGGATGATCAGGCAAAGCATTAAGTAACTGGAGAAGCCTCCCCCAAGCTTGTGGGAGACTCTCTTCTTCAGTTTGCACAAAGTTATATATTTCCCATAAGGCAGCTTGTTTCTTATGAGCGGGAAAATATTTAGCAGAGAAGTAATACATCATATCCTGGGGACTACGAACACAACCAGGATCAAGAGAATTAAACCATGTCTTAGCATCACCCTTTAACGAGAACGGAAATAACTTAAGGATATAGTAGTAACGAATCTTTTCATCATTGGTAAACAGGGTGGCTATATCATTCAACTTGATAGATGTGCCACAACAGTTTCAGACTCATAGCCATGGAAAGGATCAGATTCAACCAAAGTAATTAACTCAGGATCAACAGAGAATTCATAATCCTTATCAGTGACACATATAGGTGAAGTAGCAAAAGCAGGGTCATGTTTCATTCTTGCATTCAAGGACTTTTCTTTCAGCTTAGCTAATAATTTCTTAAGATCATATCTATCATTGCAAGCAAGAAAGTCTCTAGCAGTTTCTTCATCCATAACATAACCCTCAGTCACAATAGGCAATTCATATCTATTGGGAGTAGTTTCATCATCACTTTCATAAATATCATCAACATTTGCACTCTCCCTAACCTTAGCAATTTGTTCATCTAGAAATT
>LR738716.1:325747559-325764882 GCA_902687465.1 Secale cereale
ATATCTAGGCTAGATGATAGTGGGCCGAGGCCTAGTAGGTTAGGTTAGTTTAGCTTTTATTTTATTTTGTTGTTTGCCTTTCCTTTTCTTTTATGTAATTATTTCTTTTTTGTTTTACTTTATTTAAAATACTTAGGCAATTTTAGAAATTGTAATAACTAGTCCATAATTGATCTTACAATATTTAGCACCGCCCGAACATTTTTAGTTACCATTTTGAAAACTTATTTCGTTTATTTCTTTTTCGGGCTCTTATTTCGAACGGGTTTTCGATTAGCGTGATGCTATCAACAGTAACACGATGACGTGGCATCATTAGCAGGGAATTACTGTAGCGTGATTACCCGGGCGTTACAGTAGTCGAGGCTTTTTAAGAGCTGCCAGGCTCAAAGCAAGGTTCAGCCAATCAATGGGACGTGGATTGTCCAACACTCCCAGAGGGCCCAGCCAATCACTGAACGTGGATTTATCCAACTTTGCAAAGGGCCGAAAGAACCGCAAATAAAAACTGAGCCAATCAATGGGACGTGGATTGTCCAACACTCCCAGAGGGCCTAGCCAATCACTGAACGTGGCATTACCCAACTTTTCAGAGGGCCAATAGAATTATGAAACTGATCCGATCACTCGGAGTGGGCGATACCACTCCCAGAGGGCCTCCAGGGTTCCTCCTGAACCGGTGGGTCAATTTAAACCAATCACTAAACGTGGATTTATCCAACTTTTCAGAGGGTCTCCAGGGTTCCTCCTGAACCGGTGGGTAAATTTAAACCAATCACTGAACGTGGATTTATCCAACTTTTCAGAGGGTCTCCAGGGTTCCTCCTGAACCGGTGGGTAAATCATGAAGCTTTCTCTCTTCGAACCGGATATGATCTCATGTTTCTTTAGAGAGTTTTATTGCTCCTTTGTAGATTCTACAAAATCAGATAGACTGATCAAAGCATCTTATTTTCTTAATGAAAAATGATATATAACAAGAGAAATAATACTGTGGATGGATATCACCTGAGTGATTTTGAACCGGTATTCTGAATAGACCGGATTACAGGGTGGATAGTAAAATGACTGTTGCATCAGTGGCACCACAGATATGTGAATCAGCCGTAGTTGTAAACCGGTGGAGATGAACAAGTTGTCCTCCGTGTTGTAAACCGGTGCGGATGCGTGAACCGGCCGTAGTTGTAAACCGGCGCTTGAATCCGTGGAATAACGACGATTACTTGTGTTGAATGATGTTGGCGGGCCTCCCTCTCCGTGGCATAATACCATTTTACAATGAATAATTTTCCTGCATATAGAATACCGCAGGGCGAGGAATTTTTGCTCGGACGAATTAATAAAAAATAAATAGGATAGATATCACCTGATTTGCCCGGAGAACAGATGATTTGGCCGAGGTATTATAAACCGGCGCGTGCAGGCGAATTAATCATGGGCGCGGACAGCGTTGAATTAACGTGGACCGGACCGTAAAAACGGCGGCGGGCGCCTGTCCATTGGCGAGGAAGTCGGTCGTGGCGTTGGAGGCCAGCGCGCGTGGGCGCGGGCAGACGAGCCGGTCACGGCTGTGATAGTCGGTGCCGGCACGAGAGTTGGCCATGACTTTTAAACCGGCGTGAACTTCATATTTATGATATCACCTTCACAGTGATCTTTGTCCTGTATAAAATATACTGAAAGACAGAGTAATTGTTTCCCAAAAATTAATATGTACTGATAAAATACATGGAAAAAATAACACCTGGTTTTTTTTGCTCGGATGAAGGTGGACAGTGGAGGAGCAGTTCCCGGCCCAACTAGTACTATTGCTTCTAGCAGCAGTAGCAATAGTAGTATTCCTGCATCTCTTTCTCTTCTCCTCCTTCTTTTTATTTTTGGGTGGGTCTTGTCTCTTGAATAACGCCTTGAACTTTGAGCATCCTTGTCAACTTGACCTTTATGTAAAATAATACTTAACCAGTACTACTCCGTGACTGATTTGGCTTCGTCCAGTTAGTACCAAATGACCACTCCATGATTGATGTCTGTTCCTTGGCGATGGCTTCAGCGGAGAGGCATTGTCCAGGTGTGTTCGTTGTAGCGGCAGTACAAGGCCGGGCAGAACGGGCAAGCGGCGGCGCATGGTGTGGCTCAAGGCGGCCCAGCGGCGACCGGCCCTGGCAACGACGACCTGTGGTGAAACACAACCGAAGTGGCCCAAGGCCAAGACAGCGGTAGGCAGCCAGAGGTCGGGCCCGAGGCCATGACGGCTTGCGGCGGGGGTGGCTGCTCAAGGCAGCAACGACTGGAAGCACGGCAGTGGTAAGTTGCGGCCCGGGGTACGACGGCTTGTTGTACAGCGGCGGCTCGGAGCAGATGGCGAACTGTAGCTGAGGCGGATACGCACTGAGGCAGCTGCTGAGTCGTTGAAGGCCGAGTCAAAGTGATGCAGTGGTTTGAAACAGCTCGGAGGTGCTTCGACGGCCGTGCACAGGCGGGTCTCCATGATGCAGTTCTAGCTGGAGCAGTTTGCAGGTGGTAGGCCGGCGAGGTGAAGCGGTGACGTGGCGGTTAACGCCCCTGGCCGGAACGCCGACGGTCTTTTGAAGACGGCCACGGCAGAGGAGTCGCCTCGTAGGACCGCACAGGGCGGCGCAGGGCGGCAGCCACGGTAGGTGCGGACGGGCGAGGCCCCTGCGGCAAAGCGCTGGCGAAACAAGCAGGAGGCGGAGGCGCGCCGGACTCCTCCTCTGAGTCATGGCATGATTAAGAGGCGAGGCGGATTGAGGCTGGCCATAGAAACAGCAGCGGAGGCGCTCCAGTGGCGATTCGCAGGAAAAAACGCGGCGGTTCGTCACCGCGGATCTGGGTCTCGGACGTTTGACTTGCAGTTGTGATCCTCTTCGCTTCCAAGTCGTAGTCGGAGGAAACAAGGCAAACTCAGCCCTGCATCTTCCAGGCCGGACAAGGCAGAGGCAAGGCCGGCTTCAAGCAGCGGCCGCGGGAAACGATTGAAGTGACGAGGCGGCTCGCGGGCAACAGTGCGAGGCAGAGGCGCTTCCACGCCGAGTCCGAACCGGCGTGTGGGTAGTTTTGGGTAAATCAGGAACACGACCACGGGCCGGCGAGGAGCCACGGGGCACGGCCGCTCAGAGCGGAGAGGAAGGTTTTTTGCAATTGCTGGTCCGTGGCGAGGCCATACCGACCGCTTGGAAGCGAGGCCAATCCGATGCCGCGGGGGCGAGGTGAAGCCGGAGACTCTGGGTCAAACCTGCTGCAGTTCGGCATCGGCGAATCCGGGCTGTATCCGTTGACTTCTCATCATAACAATCTCCGTTCCGGGTCAGGATTGTTCTCAGGCATTGTATGTCAAACTTCTGATGAACCACCATAAGATTTTACCCCTTGCGAACAACCGTTGATGCCTGATAAGTAGTTGATGTTGGTTGTGGTGAAAACACTTCTGTTATTCTTGGCGTCTTGCGGCAACAGAACAAATCACAACCCTAATTTATTTTTTTCTTTCGAACTTTGGATGAATCTTGTATATGTCGCTCTGACTGCTCGCCATCGAGGTGTTGTCAACTCTTCCGTATCAGATCTTTCTTTATCTCATCAACCGGGAACTTCTCGATCCCTGAAGGGGTCCCTCCAAGAACTCATCACCACCGTGCGCAAGCCCCACGGTGGACGCCAACTGTCGTGGAATTAACACGTCAGATGTCCGAATTACGGACTTAGTGGTGAGGCCGCGCATCTATGTAGTAGCTTGAGAGGGGTTGAGCGGAATCGAGAGGCGTGATGCAAGACACGGATTTAGACAGCTTCGGGCCCCGGGAAACATCATCCGGTAATAACCCTACGTGATGTTTGAGGCTAGGTCTCATTAAGATCCTCGTGGTGTCGCTGGTAAACCGGCTCTTTGTGTCTAACCCTAGAAACTTGTCTAAACTTCTCCTCTAAACTTGTCTCTTGTCTAACTTGTCTAAAACCTGGCCTCTTTGGGGAGCCCTGCCCCTCCTTATATATGTTGAAGGGGCGGGTTACATGACTAGTCCTAGTAGGACTAGGATTGATCTATTACAAGGATTCCTAGTCTTGCTTCCTTTGTAAGAGAATATTCCTTATGCTTTCTTCATAAACCGGCCCACAATTAATATGAACCGGCCTTCTGGGCCTTGGGCCTTGTCATCCATGATCCGCCTGCCGGGTTACCAGTGAGTGGTATTATTTAGGCAGGTTGCTAGTGAATCATCAAGTGTAAAACGTCTCTCAAGTAAACTACCAAGTCCGGCCGGGTTATAATTCTGGCCGGTACATACCGCGGGGTAATATCCCCGACAGTACCCAAACTCATTGGGACCAAAGAGTTAGAAACACCAATACATAGGACAAACTCCACAAACACATGTGCATTTATATATGAAAATGAATTTCATGCACATCTCATCCAAATTGAGACTAGGTGGAGTTTCCCCTATATATTGGGTTAAAGAAAGAAAGCATGCCAAAGAAAATACATGAAGTAAATATGCATACTCAAGACTTTCAAGAAACGAAACAAAATGAAAAAGAAATACCAAGTGAAAATATGATACCAAATGGAGAAATCATCACTTGGAAGATATCTATTAGAAGATACATCAAGGAATGAGATATCCATTGATACACGCAAAAGGAAAGATATCGGACTCCCAAAAGAGAGGATGGTTCCAAACAAACCAACCCATCTACAAAGTTTCATGATGGCACAAAGTACCAAAAAGACGGCTTGCCTTCCATCAACACACACTTGAAATGAATCACAATAAGAGTGTTCTATCGAAAATAGGATAGCTCCCCCAAGAATTGTGCATTATAGAGAATTTGCAGTTGAATACGAAATGCACACGATGGGATCACCACTTTCGCTATATCCATAAAACACTAGACAAGATCAAGAAAACAACAAGATCCACAAGTGGCACGGAAGGGAATGGGAGTTGATGCAATCTTGGAAAGAAATAGGCCGAAAAAAAAAGCAAAAGCCAATGTAAAGATGATCAACAATTTCTACCACATATATGATTACCAATTGTCAAGAGACAAGAAGTATTTGGGAATAATTTCCGGTGATAGATAGCAATGATATCCAACATCATCTTCACACCAAGCACAAGCAAATTGGAACTTGTAGAGCTAACATGTCACCTAGGAACAACATAATTTATACTATCAACTCTAGGTGACAAAATCTCAAATTTACACATTTTCTAGGCTTGTAATATGCACATAGAATATTACTCCCCCATAATGTGATACCAATGAAAAACTTACCAAGATGCAAAAGAGGAACCAACAAGAGATAATTAATGGACACTTTAGAATTTGAATTTCTCATGAGAAGATATACCACATAGTGACTAGATAATCTTGTAATATCAAAACTAGATGGTATTCCTCATGTACACACATTTTTAGGATTGTGAGGTGCACAAAGCACATCACTCCCCCAAAATGGGATGTTCCATTAATCTCTCACAAGAGCCAACTAAGACATAAACAAGATGCAAAAAGGCTTAACACACGACACACGCGTACATGATGTACAAACCAACATACAGATACTTGATTTCTCAAGATAAGCAAATTGGAAGCACAACATATACAAGCACATGCAAGGTACAAAACCACAACATGCTAAGGGGCAAGTAACTTTCAATGTAAACAATTTAAGCACGAGTTACCGCAAGGAGGAACATTGGATATACCATAGAAAGATAATCCGAATGACTTGGCTTGAGACAATATGAATGCTGAAGGCCCCTCAAATCTTCATAATGTAGCCAAGTCTTCAAAGCCCTCCAACAACACCTATTGATCAAGTTTAAGCTAGTTGGTCCCCAACCAAGTTGGGTCCTAAGAGGTTAGTCACAATAGGCTTGGCTACCCAAATGGTTCTTTTCTTGACACCACTTTGAGTGCCAAGAAACTTGGCAAACACATTGCCAACCTTATCCGTCCCAAGAGAATAGACATCATCAATAATAATTGGGTTGGATAAGTTACCACTAGTGCATGAAGAAGCAAGGTGACCCTTCTCACGGCATAGGTAGCAACATCTACTCTTCACTTTCTTCTCATTTGATTTCTCAAAATGAGAAGCATTACCATGAGTCTTCTTGGGAAGCGGCCTTTCTCCAACTTGCGGTTGAGCATGAGAATGAACTTGTGGCCTCTTCCCTTGTTGCTTTTCACTAATGGCCTTCTTCTTCAATGGGCAAGATCTAACATGATGCCCTTCAATTTTGCACTTAAAGCAAATAATCTTGGCCGAATTCTTGAGTTGTTCTTGGCCCTTATTCTTGTTAATGATCTTGGACATTTTCTTCTTGTTGGAGTTGAATCCAAGTCCACCTTTGTCATTGGGGGATTTTTGCACACTCAAGATATTGTTGAGTGTGGACTTCCCTTCATGACACTTTTCCAAGTCTTTCTTCAAAGAAGTGACTTGGGCCTTGAGCTCTTTGATTTCCTCTACATGGTTAGTATCAACAAAAGTACTAGAGGAAGTATAAGCTTCATTGTTAGAGAAACAAGGCAAGGAGAGCAATTCATCACAAGATGTACTAACATTGTGAGTAGATGAATTACGAGGACTAGCACATGGCAAGATAGCATTTTGACTTGAAGTAGTGCTAGTATCCACATGAGGCTCACTAGATGTTACCTTGATACTCATAGCCTCATGAGCTATCTTTAGCACATTATGGGATACTAGAAGATCATCATGAGAGCTTGTGAGCTTTACATGACTTTCTTCCAATTTCCCATAATTGCCAGATAGCAACTCAAGTTGAGCCCTTAGCTCAACATTCTCCTTCAAAATGGATGCTTCACTAGAAATAGAGTTAGTAGCACAAGCATCATCAATAATAGCAAGAGGAGAAGGCAACTTGGCAAGCTCCTTAGAATATGAAGCTTTAAGTTGAGCATGAGACTCGGTGAGTTTTATGAGCTCACCCTTAATGAACCTTGAGCCATTTTTGAGGTGCTCAAAATCCTCAAGGAGTTTAGCATGTGCAACTTCAAGCTTCTCATTTTTAGTTTCAAAATCATTAACCACCTCGAGAGCTCTATCACGGGATTCCTTTATTCTATATAATTCTAGAGCAAAAGTCTCCTCAAGAGATTCCTTGGTGGTTTGTTCAAGTTCAAGAGCTTGCGAGAGGTCGGCGATCTCATTAGCGTAATCACGCTCATGACCTTCCATTTTCTCAATGGTGACCTCATGCTCCTCTAGATGAGATTCCAACTCCTCTATATATTTCTTGCCCTCAATGGCAATAGACATGATTTCCATGAAGTTGGAACGAGCAATTTTATTCTTATGAAGAGCTTTAAAAATCATTTCTCCCTTAATTTTTAAGGAGGCAACATTATCATTTTCTTCATCATTTTCTACATCATCATCATTGTTATCATCACTATCATGACAAGATATATTGGGGTTCAAAGTGGGAAATACCTTTGAAGCCTTAGCCATAAGGCAAAACGCAATAGATGATGATGTAGGATCCCTTGAAGCACCATTCAAGACTACATCTTGTTCCATGGGGTGTTGGGTTTCCTCTACATTGTTAGCACAACAATTCGAGGAAATAAATGCATTTTTATCATGGCAACAAGACATACCAAGCATATCATCATGAGTTTTAGTCAAGCAATTTCTACATGATATGCAAGGACTATCAACACAAGCATGTGAAACATGTAGGGTGCTCGAAGTGTTAAAGTCCAAAGAAGATGCATTGCAGTAAGATAGTGATGAAGGATCATCCACAAAAAGCATACTATCATCATTGCAATTACAAACACTACTCACCATATCATTACCTTGTGGCAAACCACATGTAGGTGAAGTAGAAGAAGTTGAGAAGACAACACGGCCGGAGGTGGAGGGAGAACAATCATTCCTACAGTTCTTGGACACACCATATTTATCTTGAAGCTTTGTCCACAACTCATGAGCATCCCGGAATGGCATGAGTTGAAATATAACTACATTGCTCAAAGCATCAAAAAGCACATTAGAAGCTTGAGCATTGAGATAAGAGTTTTTCTCATCCTCTAAAGATAATCTTTGTGCATCCTTTGGAGGAGAAAAACCCATATCTACAATTCGCTCTAAATTTGGGTCCATGACCCTAAAGAGATTAAGCATGCGAATTACCCAAACATCAAAATTTGTGCCATTGAAACTAAGAGTGTCAGAGAAACCTAAACCCCTAGTCGACATCCTTACTCTCTAGGTGGTAAAGCACTATAAAGAGAGACGAGGCTCTGATACCAATTGAAAGATCGTGGATGTCGCCTAGAGGGGGGGGGTGAATAGGCGCTTTAAAATAATTACGGTTTCGGCTTGAACAAATGCGGAATAAACCTAGCGGTTAATTTGTCAAGCACAAAACCTATAACAACTAGGCTCACCTATGTGCACCAACAACTTATGCTAAGCAAGATAAACAACTAGGTGATGGCAAGATATATGACAAGAAACAATATGGCTATCACAAAGTATAGTGCATAAGTAAAGGGCTCGGGTAAGAGATAACCGAGGAACGCGGAGACGACGATGTATCCCGAAGTTCACACCCTTGCGGATGCTAATCTCCGTTTGGAGCGGTGTGGAGGCACAATGCTCCCCAAGAAGCCACTAGGGCCACCGTAATCTCCTCACGCCCTCGCACAATGCAAGATGCCGTGATTCCACTAAGGGACCCTTGAGGGCGGTCACCGCACCCGTACAAATGGCAACCCTTGGGGGCGGTCACCGAACCCGTACACTTTGGCAACCCTTGGGGGCGGTCACCGGAACCCGTCAAATTGCTCGGGGCGATCTCCACAACCTAATTGGAGACCCCGACGCTTGCCCGGAGCTTTACACCACAATGATTGAGCTCCGAACACCAAGGTTGGGGCTACCTCCCCAACGACACCACGAAGCTTCACCACAATGGAATATGGCTTCGAGGTGACCACAACCGTCTAGGGCGCCCAAGCACCCAAGAGGAACAAGCTCAAGGGTACCAAGCACCCAAGAGTAATAAGCTTCTCAACTTCACTTCCACGTATCACCGTGGAGAACTCAAACCGATGCACCAAATGCAATGGCAAGGGCACACGGAGTGCCCAAGTCCTTCTCTCCCAAATCCCACCAAAGCAACTAATGCTAGGGAGGGAAATGAGAGGAAGAACAAGAAGGAGAACACCAAGAACTCCAAGATCAAGATCCAAGGGGTTCCCCTCACCTAGAGGAGAAAGTGATTGGTGGAAATGTGGATCTAGATCTCCTCTCTCTTTCCCCCCAAAAACTAGCAAGAATCCATGGAGGGATTGAGAGATAGCAAACTCTAAGAAGGTCAACAATGGGGGAAGAACACGAGCTCAAAAGATTGGGTTCATTGGGGAAGAAGAGCCCCTTTTATAGGTGGAGAAAAATCCAACCGTTATGCTCACAGCCCGCACAGAGCGGTACTACCGCTAGGGCAGTAGAACCCCTTTGAAAAACAACAGCGAGGAGGCAAAAAGGCCAGAAAAACCGTCGGAGCGGTAGTACCGCTTGACCTCACGGTACTACCGCTAGGGGTAGCGGTAGTACTGCTAAGGGTAGCGGTACTACTGCTTGCGAGCGGTACTAAGAAATTACATCCGTGCCTACCACCGCTGGACTTGTGATGAGTTTTTGGTCCCGAGCGGAAGTAGCCACGGAAGTAGCCGCGGTAGTACTGCTCCAAGCGGTAGTACCGCTCCCGAAAGTGGTAGTACCGCTCCCGAAAGCGGTAGTAAAAAATTACTTTCGCTCCTACGCGCGGTAGTACCGCTGCAGCCTTTTCAGTACACCAAAACGATAATAACTTTTGCATACGGACTCCGAATTCGATGAAACCAAGTTTGTTGGAAAGCTAGCGACAAGGGCTAACACAATCTTGATAGAAATATCAATAAGAAGCAAGTTAGAAAAGTCCCAAAAGAAAATGGTGAGAACCCTTTCTCGGATAAGACCGGTAAAACCTCCAACACCGAAAACATCATAGAAGACACATGTGAACTCCGTTTTCGATGAACTCAAGCTTGTCATCAAGATGACCATAAGCTCTAAGACTACAAAGAGAACCAAACAAGAACCAAGAAACATGATGCAAGGATGCAATGGTTCGAGCTCTCTACTAACGATACGATCAAGCTACCAACTTGAGAGCCCCCCTTGATAGTACGGCAAACGATCCTATAACCCTGTCTCCCAACTACCACCACGAGACCGGTAAAATAGAAAACCTATCAAGGGCAAACCTTTGCTTTGCACAAAGTCCACTTGAGCTAGATGTAGACGATCTTGACTTCCTCAAGTTGGACCATCTTTCTTGATTGCGTTGTCTCGGTGAAGACTAGTAGATTGCTCCCCCATACTCCTCTATGGGTGAGCCACTCTTCGGCATATCTTCACAAGTCCATTGTCACGACAATGGACGGCAAGATTCAAGCACTTGATTTCTTTGTGATGCTCCACTTGAACTTGCACACCGCAACCTAACCCCACGAAGAACTCTCACGAAGAACATGGGTTAGTACACAAAGCGTGATTGACAATGCTTACCATACCATGGGATTGCTTGATCCCTCTCGGTACATCTTCTACACTTTGTGTGTTGATCAACTTGATTCACTCCTTCACTTAGTCTTGATCAACCTTGAATCTTTCCAACTCTCTTCATTTGGATGATGTCTTGAAGGTAAACATGAATGATAACACACTCTTCTTCTTCAAGACATGCTTGCAATAAGCTCAACACTCACAAGACCAATCTTTGGATAATTCCTTAATAGCACCTTGGTCATCACAAACTCTCCTTGAAACCAACAAATGAACTCCAAGAAAAGCCTATGGACAAACCCTTCAAATATAACTCAAGGCAACCATTAGTCCATAGAGATTGTCATCAATTACCAAAACCAAACATGGGGGCACCGCATGTTCTTTCAAAGGTAGTGTAGACGAAGAGTGAAAACTTCATAAGGACTGCAGCAGAGCATACATATTTATGGACTGCCGACAGCGAAGACGAAGACGATATCTTCATGCCGAGCACCAAGGCCAAGAGTACCGCATCGTCGAAGGGCAAGAGTACCGCATCGTCGAAGGGCAAGAGTGCTGCATCGACGGAGGGCAAGAGTACCTCATCGTCGAAGGGCAAAAGCGCTGCATCGACGGAGGATGATGATGATGCCTTCATGTAGTATGTAAGTTGTATTTTTTAAGTTCAGCCCTACCGTTTAATTCAAATGTACTTGTATCTTAATTATCAGTTGCAGTCTCTTTAGAAATGTAACTCGAATAAGAATGCAGAATAATAGTAATATGTCTCTCGCATACATAAATATGTCTCCTGATTAGATTCATAAGTCAAAATTCAAAAAAATAAATAAACATTTCGTCCTAACATAAGCCGAAGAGCGCATCCATGCACCTTCGGCCTCCCGTTCACGCAAAAAGGTGGGTCCAGGGACTTTTCGGCCTACTGCTGACCAAAAAATATTTTTCGGCCTGACCAAAAAGGCCTTTTCGGCCCAGCTACGGATCTCTTCGCTCAATGTGTGACCGAAGAGTCCTTTTCGGCCAACCGACCGTAAACACTTTCTTCGGCCCACACGAGGCTGACGGGGTCATAATTTTGATTTTTTTGCATCAGGTGCTATAGTTTTTGAATTTGCTATAAAAAATGTGATAGTTTTGAAAAAAAAAAATCACTAGACTCCTCGTGACTTTAACAGTTACAGTATTTGATGGGAAATACCCACAATTTTAAAGAAGCTGTTGACTCAAGAATGAAACATGTTACACGCAAAAGAGATTGAAATATTTCTATCAAAATTGTTTGAAGAAGCTGGCGACAAATGCGGTGGAAGTTTTTAAAATATGTTTCAAATATTTCAAAGAGATTGAAATATGGTACTAGCAGCATTTTGCAATGCGTTCCGCTTGATTGGTTGGACACCACACGGGGCAGAGACAGACACCGCCGCATTCGTCTCACCGGCCGCTACTGCTGCCGACGGATCCATCAGCCGCCATGCGTCCGCGTCCAGCGCTCCACCGGATTCAGCGGCGGCGGATCCCCGCCGCCTGCGGCTGCCTCCTGCTCCTCCTCGCTCTCCTCATCTCCCCCGCCGCGGCCGCCAAGTCCTCTGGCCGCCCCATCACCGTACGTCTCCTCACCCGACCTCTCCCCACGCTTCTCCCTGCCATCATCCACCCGTCTCACCCTCCAATTCCGCGTTGCAGGACAAGGAGATCCGTGAGAACAAGGCCGCCTGCTACACCGACGTGGAGAAGTATGCTGCTCGCGCTCGATGGGGATGCATCTGATGTTGTTTCTGACGGCTGTTTCTCTTGGCTCCGCGCAGCGGGCTGTGGGGATTCGCGTGCAGGTCCTCCACCACGGAGAAGGAGAACTGCGTGCTGCGCTGCCTCTCGCCAGAGTGCTACAACCTCATATACGGCGGCGATCCGGTGAGTGGAGGCGCGGTGTGGAGGGCTGCTTCTGTGATGTTTGCTTTGATTTCTGACGGGGGATTTTTTTTTACTGTGTGTGTGGCAGCTTGAGGAAGGGGAGCTAGACTATGTCCGGAGCCATGAGTACAAGTACTGCATGCACAAGTAAGACAACAGGAAATATACGAAATATGTAGCTTTGATTTTCCTGGATTTACACTAACTTGAACTGTATCTACCTAGCATTGTAAACGATTGCATCGTTTGGCTCTCTGTTTGGGTGTAGAGAGTGGAAAAGGAACAAAATAATTTTTGAGTAATGTCTCCTGTCAGATGGCGAATTTAGGAGAGGGTGGGAACAAGTCTCATAGACAAGTAGAGTTATTAGCAATTCTCACCAGATACTAATTTCGTATAACTATATCTTTTCATGTACGTAGTTTCTTATGAAGGAGGGCACGAGATCTTATGGGTTTCAGCTTTAGCCTACCCCAACTTGTTTGGGACTAAAGGCTTTGTTGTTGTTGTTGTTGTTGTTGTTAGTTTCTTATGAAGGACAGTCTTAGGTATATGTTTAGCGTCTAGTGAATAGGCTTGATGTACTTATAGTGGAACAGTATAGTGATTAGGCTTGATGTACTTATGGTGGAACAGTTAAGTTATGGCTTGTGTTAAAAGCTTGACCGTGAAGCCTGTCATAACATGTTAGCCAAATGGATAATTCAGTAAGGGAGATTACATTGCGCCAAATAACACTCACAAACAACAAGCACAGCAGCACTCAGGGCATTCTATTCCTACCAAGCAAATCATTATGTTAGTCTGCTCAAGTGTCATCACCCTCATTCCCAACCTCCATGATCTGCAGTAGAATAAAGGTTCAGTCCTTATGTATTTTACTCAGCTGTCTCTTGGATTCTACGGTCTACATTACCGTGTGTATAATTTTGCCAACTCACAACTCGAGTCATCCTAATGTGGGCTAGTATAACTGTTCATCAAGGGTAACCTGCTGGGTCCAATGGGTTTCTAATTCTTGTTGCTATATCTCACAGTTTTACTTCTCCAGAACAAAAGAAAACATTAGTTACTGGTGCCCCTCACATTGTAAATACCTGCACTTCCCAGAATATCACTTTGATTCCCATGATCATTTGTTATTTACTGAGAAATTACATCCAGAAAAAGAAAACAGGAATCACTTTATTTCAGACTGGGGTGTTTTGGATAATTTACATTAGAGTTTACATGCGGCTTCTTTTAGTTCAGTTTGTTGTATAGGTCTGAAAAAATAATCTCATTTTTATACTGTAATGAACCTAACTTGTATCCATATTGTCATTGCATCATTTTTTACGAGTTGACCATTGACTCTCGGGCATTTTAGTTTTTTTTTTCTCGAATACGCACGGCATGCGCATCATATATTAAAGATAGAAGATGGGTAAAGAGCCCAATCCACCTTGGATGCTACATTTAAACTTTCACACCCACATTCGCCACTCACTCCACCTAATATAGAAGATGGCATTTTAGTTTGGTTAGCTGCTCTTGATCCGTCGCCCCAACTTGTGTTTTTTGTTTCTGTTCTTTTCAGGGTATCCCTTGGAGAAAGCTTGGATGGTGTGAAGGGTTCCTTCAGCTATTCATGAAGGATTTATACTTTCTGCCAATGGAGTGAACAGAGAAACATTCTCCAAGTCTGCTGTAAACAGTAAACTGTAACGTTTCCTAACATATGGTGTATCTTTATGTTGCATTACGCAGTAGGTATATTTGTATGAAATTCTTAATCACCGATCCAACATATATCTTTTCAGTGTTTTCATTTCATGCTGGAAAATGTAGCATCTAACAGTAGCTCTTATCCGGGAAAACTGTGTCAAGTTATTCCTGTGTTTCCATTGTCATGCCTCTCTGATATCCCAATAGACTTACTAATAGTCATCCGATGATAACGAAACAAGTCAGATATGCAAATAGAATAAGGTACTATAGGGAAACCATATTTAAGATTCATTGAGAACACTGTTAGTGTTAGATGATAGACAACAGAATCGAAGCTTCAGTTGACACAAACAACATTACAAAGGAAAGGGTTCAACAAGAAAGAAGCACCCAGAACAACAATCTCCTGAAGTCCATGTCAACATTCAGGTTTTACTGCCAATGAGTGACTAAAAAGGGGTCAGCAAATACATCACTTCGGGGCTGTTTGGTTTCTAGCCACACTTTACCACACCTCACATTAGGTGGGTGTTTGATTCTAAGCCACACCTTATGCAATATTCTTTTTGTGAAAAATAACCATATGTCATACACGCAAAAAGTGTGGCAAGATTTCTCGACCGACAGCCCCTTGCATTTTCAGACAATAAGTGCTCAGTCAAGAGAAGAGGCTCATGATAATTGTTGCCACTAATGAGAAGCTTGGGAGGCATATTTGACAATCATGCAAACATGCTTTCAGAATCAGTACGAGGCACATCTCTCAGTCCAGAGAAGTAGCTGAGTCAAAAGCTTCAATATTCTGCCGATTCATTTTTTCTGTTTAACTCTGCGATTGTGACAAGTGGGAAAACCCATTCGGCTGGTCCACTCTTTGGAAATAGCATAGCTGCCATCATGTAGGATCAGTCAACTTCACAAAGAGGTGCCTCAGCCTCATTATATGTCGGCAATATTTTGCTCTCGGTTGACTTCAGGTGCAGAGTTGCCCAGTTGGGTTGCCTCTAAATTGATGGATCTTGGAAGGTGTTTAACTCCTCGGAGATGGTGTGAAGCTGAACGATTCCGCCATGGTTGCTGGTATTGTGTCAATGTCAATGGATGAGTCCTGCGGGCCCGATTCAGCAAATATTTGAGTATGAAAATAATCACGGGCTCCATTTTGAGTTTGCGAAGTTATGTTGGTTTTGGTGGAATTCAAAGGCATGAATGAAAGGCATGTGCTTGAGTTCATCAGCGGACTATAAGCGTCAGATATCATCTCTCTGACCAGTTTCAGTTGCTGCATCTCCCGGGACAAACCTCCCTTGGTAGAAAAGGAGAGAACCACGTCGTATGCAACATTGTTCAGCTTCGAGATGGCAACTGCAACATCTATCTCATCGCTGTCAACAAGCTCCAGCATTTTTTACGACCAGTTCATCATGGTAAGTAAGTAGGTAAACCATCTTCACCATCCTGCAGCATACGTTGTCTTTCTGAATTTTGGTACGAAGCCCAGTATGGTAAGCAGGTGCGTCTGCAACAGCCTCTACTGTTATTTGTCCTTTTCGGAATTCAATACGAAATCATCTGATTTACTCCATAGCTTCACATTTTTTAAGGGTTGTTGTTTTCTTTTGAAGGATTGTCATTTACAGAAAGCTGTTTCTAAGATGGTTTGGTCATTTTTCTGACATTAAAAACTAGTATCATTGTCGCCCCTTTGGTTGCTGACTTGCTCTACATCTATTATTATTTTTGTCTCCTCCTCGATGTCTTTCAGCCGTGTCTGTAGCTATTCTATGGAATCCATTCCAGTCTGGGTTCTTCCTCCCTCAGGCATTATTATTAGCACCATGTTGAAATTGTTTCAGCTTCAACCAACCTGCATGCATATAGCAGTAGTAGAATCTGGAAGGAAGAAAGGTTAGTAGAAATGGAAGAAACGAAACCGAAAGTCCCTAGTAAAACCTATCCAGTTTTTTATTTTTAGAATTAGCAAAACCTAGCCTTTTTTTTTGGAACTAAAACCTAGCCGGTTGGTCAATGCATCATCAGCAAGCTTCCTATACGATTGGGCTGGACCGATTTGCTTGGCCAGAAAAAAAAATCTAGTTGGTGAGCCCCTCTCACAATTTCCAACTGATGAAACAACAACAAGAGAGTTCGTTGTACCCGATACGATACCTGCCGCCTGGAAAGACCTACCGTACGCACCGTCGATCGATCATTGCTAATAAACCAACAAAAAAAAAGGTGCCACACTTCCTTGGGCCACGCCATCATCATTTGCCAGAGCTCGCCGCTCTTGTTCTCCCGGGAGGAGGGCATGGACAAGTTGGCCCAATGCCATCAGCCGGGCTCTGGCACTGGCTGGCCACCATTCTTTTCTCTCGAGTAGCCGAGTCTCGAGCGTGATGATGCGGCTCAGCGGGCGAGTCCTTGACCGAAACCAAAAAGCCTGTGAAGCGTGCGACTCTGAACCTGCCCGGTTAAATTTCCCTTTTGACATTATATCGTGAACCTGCCGAGTTTTACTGCTGCGTTTTCAGGCACCGGGCACGCTCGTACGTACGTACGTGTTGCCAAAAAAATCAAGTTTATGTACGTACACCAACACAAGGCCGTGCTCGCGTAGCTTGCCCGGGGAACTGGCCGATAAATGCCCGTGAACTGGATAACATGCGATGCTCGGGTACTACCACCGGCACTTGCACTGGCCGAGTGGCCAGCAGCAGTACGCACAAACCTTTTGCTCATGGTTGGAAGCTTGGAATTCACTCAACCCCAGCCAGCAGCGTTCCAACTCCAAAAGAATCTTCTATCTCCGGCGCGGTGGGTAGGAATTTCTCCCGATGGAATTCCGGGTGAAAGCGAGCGCGGTTCATCTGTCTGGCTCACGATTTCGTAAACAATTCATCATGGAAATATGTTAATGCCAGCAGTAGTAAGTATTATTTTTCTCGTGTCTTTTGCCCCGGCTGGTCCCGCGTCCAGCCTTTCATCGGGCCTCAAAAGACTCCACCTGCCAATCTGCCTTTTCCCCTCTGAGCTTTGGATTAGAAAAAGAGGAAAAGGAAATTCTCCAACTCGGCTCCA
>LR738716.1:325764982-325784982 GCA_902687465.1 Secale cereale
CAATTGCATAAGATCTGTTCCTGTTCATGCTCAGGTACACAGCGTCTAATAATACTATCTACTCCTTCTTTATAAAGATGTGGGTCATCCCAGAAGTAATGCCTCAAATCATAGAAGAACTTTTTCTTTTGCTGGTATGTGAAGCTAGGTGGTATAAACTTAGTAACAATATAATTAGCATAATCAGCATACCATGGAGTAGTACGAGAAGTACTTATGATAGCTAGTTGTTCATCAGGAAAGCTATCATCAATAGGTTGTGGGTCATCATGTATATTCTCTAACCTAGACAAGTTAACTGCTACGGGGTTCTCAGCTCCCTTTATATCAATAATATGCAAGTCAAATTCTTGTAGCAAGAGAACCCATCTAATAAGTCTAGGTTTAGCATCTTTCTTCTCCATAAGGTATTTGATAGCAGCATGATCAGTGTGAATAGTTACTTTAGAATCAACGATGTAGGGTCTAAACTTATCACAAGCAAACACAACTGCTAAAAATTCTTTCTCAGTGGTAGCATAATTTCTTTGGGCACTATCTAGAGTTTTACTAGCATAATGGATAATATTCAATTTCTTATCAAATCTTTGCCCTAAAACAGCTCCTACAACATAATCACTAGCATCGCACATAATCTCAAAGGGTAAATTCCAGTCAGGAGGCTGGACAATAGGTGCAGAGATCAATGCTTTCTTAAGTATTTCAAATGCTTCTAGACAATCATCATCAAAGACAAAAGGAATATATTTTTGTAAAAGATTTTTCAGAGGCATGGAGATTTTGGAGAAGTCCTTAATGAACCTCCTATAAAACCCGGCATGACCAAGGAAACTTCGTATACCTTTGATATCCTTAGGGCATGGCATCTTTTCAATAGCATCCACTTTAGCTTTGTCAACTTCGATACCTCTTTCAGAAATTTTATGTCCCAAGACAATGCCTTCATTAACCATAAAGTGGCACTTCTCCCAATTCAAGACAAGATTAGTGTCTTCACATCTCTGCAAAACTCGATCAAGGTTGCTTAAGCAATCATCAAAAGAAGTTTCGTAAACGGAGAAATCATCCATGAACACCTCAACAATCTTTTCACAGAAGTCAGGGAATATAGCCATCATGCATCTTTGAAAGGTAGCAGGTGCATTACATAAACCAAAAGGCATACGTCTATAAGCAAAGGTACCGAAAGGACAAGTAAAAGTGGTATTTTCTTGATCCCCTTTTGACACAGGTATTTGAGAGAAACCAGAATAACCATCTAGAAAGCAGAAATGAGTATGTTTGGATAACCTTTCTAGCATTTGATCAATAAATGGCAAGGGGTAATGATCTTTCTTAGTAGCTTTATTTAACTTATGGAAATTAATTACCATCTTATAACCTGTAACTATTCTTTGCGGGATCAATTTATCTTTATCATTAGGGACAACAGTCATACCTCCTTTCTTAGGAACGCAATGGACAGGACTTACCCACTGGCTATCAGCAACTGGATAGATAATACCTGCCTCTGGAAGCTTTAGTATTTCCTTTCGTACCACTTCTTTCATCTTAGGATTTAACCGTCGCTGATGATCAATAACTGGTTTAGCATTTTCTTCCAATTTTATCTTGTGTTGGCATATAGTGGGACTAATGCCCTTAAGATCATCCAGAGTATATCCAATAGCAGCTTGGTGCTTCTTCAGAGTTTTCAATAATCTTTCTTCTTCCTGCTCTGAAATGTTAGCACTAATAATAACAGGATATATCTTCTTTTCATCAAGATAAACATACTTAAGATTATGAGGTAAAGGTTTAAGTTCAAACATGGGATCACCCTTGGGTGGAGGAGGATCCCCTAGGATTTCAACAGGCAAGTTGTTTTTCAATACGGGTCCCTGTGTAAGGAATATTTCATCTATCTCCCTTCTCTCATTCATATGCATATCATTTTCATGGTCTAGCAAGTATTGTTATAAAGGGTCATTAGGTGGCACGGTAATAGAAGCGAGACCAATAATTTCATCTTTACTAGGTGGTGCCTTTTCAAGGGGTTGTCTACAGAATTTAGCAAAGTTAAAATCATGAGACATATACCCTAATCCGACAGTGACAATATCTTTCACGCACTCTATCTTGGCATTAACAGTATTCAAGAAGGGTCTGCCAAATATAATGGGACATAATGCATCTTGTGGGGAACTAAGAACAAGAAAATCAGCAGGGTATTTAACTTTCCCACACAAAACTTCAATTTCTCTAACAATCCCAACTGGTGAAATAGTATCTCTATTAGCAAGCTTAATAGTAACATCAATCCCTTCTAACTCAACAGGTGCAATATCATGCATAATTTCGTTATACAAATCAAGAGGGATAATACTCGCACTAGCACCTACGTCACATAAACCATGATAACAATGATCTCCTATCTTAACGGAGATAACATGCAAGCCTACAACAGGTTTATGTCTATTCCTAGCATTGGGTTTGGCTATTCTAGCAGACTCTTCTTGGAGATAAATAACATGTCCAACTAACTCTTCTACCAAGAGATCTTTAACCATAGCAACACTAGGTTCAACTTTAATTTGCTCAGAGGGTGTAGGTGTTCTAGTATTACTCTTACGAACTACAGTTGAAGCTTGAGCATGATCCTTTATCCTAACAGGGAAAGGTGGTTTCTCAATATAAGCAGTGGGAATAACAGGATCAACATTATAAGTGATAGTATTTTCTTCAACTTTAATAGGTTCAACTACTTTTACTTCAATAGGGGGATGGTATTTAAACCACTTATCCTTGGGGAGATCAACATGAGTAGCAAAGATTCACAGAAAGAAGCTACTATCTCAGAGTCAAGTCCATATTTAGTGCTAAACTCACGAAAAACATCGGTATCCATAAAAGCTTTAACACAATCAAACTTAGGGGTCATACCTGACTCCTTACCTTCATCGAGATCCCAATCTTCAGAGTTGTGTTTAATTCTTTCTAATAAATCCCATTTGAAGTCAATAGTCTTCATCATAAAAGAGCCAGAACAAGAATTATCAAGCATGGTGCGATTATTGAGAGAAAGACGAGCATAAATTTTTTGGATGATCATCTTTCTTGAAAGCTCATGATTGGGGCATGAATATAACATTGACTTAAGCCTCCCCCAAGCTTGAGCGATGCTTTCTCCTTCGCGAGGCCAGAAATTATAAATATAATTACGATCACGATGAACCTGGTGCATAGGGTAGAACTTCTGATGAAATTCCAACTTCAGACGAATATAGTTCCAAGATCCCATATCATCGCATAGCCTAAACCATGTCAATGCATCTCCCTTCAAAGATAAAGGGAAGACCTTCTTCTTGATGACATCCTCGGGCATACCTGAAAGCTTAAACAATCCACAAACTTCATCCACATAGATTAGATATAAATCATGGTGAAGTGTTCCGTCTCCTGTATAGGGATATTCAAGCAGTTTCTCAATCATACCCGAAGGAATCTCAAAGCAAACATTTTCAATAGGTGCAGTAGGTTGAGGAGCAACTATTTGCTTTTCTGCTCGGGGTGAAGATACCCCGAACAAGCCCCTTAAAGGATTTTGAGCCATAGTAACAAGTGACAATAAATTTCAGCACACTATATAAATTTTTCCTTACCAAATTCCACTTACCACCCGGCAACGGTGCCAGAAAAGAGTCTTGATGACCCACAAGTGTAGGGGATCTATCGTAGTCCTTTCGATAAGTAAGAGTGTCGAACCCAACGAGGAGCAGAAGGAAATGATAGGCAGTTTTCAGTAAGGTATTTTCTGCAAGCACTGAAATTATAGGTAACAGATAGTTTTGTGATAAGATAATTGGTAGCAAGTGACAAACGGTAAAAGTAAATAGGTGCAGCAAGGTAGCCCAATCCTTTTTGTAGCAAAGGACAGGCTTGGATAAACTCTTATGCAAGGTAAAGCGCTCCCGAGGACATACGGGAATTATCGTCAAGCTAATTTTCATCACGATCATCTGATTCGCGTTCGGTACTTTGATAATTTGGTATGTGGGTGGACCGGTGCTTGGGTGCTGCCCTTACTTGGACAAGCCTCCCACTTATGATTAACCTTTACTGCAAGCATCCGCAACTACAAAAGAAGTATTAAGGCAAACCTAACCATAGCCTGAAACATATGGATCCAAATCAGCCCCTTACGAAGCAACGCATAAACTAGGGTTTAAGCTTCTGTCACTCTAGCAACCCATCATGTACTTATTACTTCCCAATGCCTTCCTATAGGCCAAAATAATGGTGAAGTGTCATGTAGTCGACATTCACATGACATCACTAGAGGAGAGACAACATACATCTCATCAAAATATCGAACGAAGACCAAATTCACATGACTACTGATAGCAAGACTTCTCCCATGTCCTCAGGAACAAAAGTAACTACTCACAAGACATAATAATGTTCATGATCAGAGGGGTATTAATATGCATAACGGATCTAAACATATGATCTTCCACCAAATAAACCAATTAGCATCAACTACAAGGAGTAATCAACACTACTAGCAACCCACATGTACCAATCTGAGGTTTGGGTACAAAGATTGGATACAAGAGATGAACTAGGGTTTGAGAGGAGATGGTGCTGGTGAAGATGTTGATGAAGATAGCCCTCCCCAAGATGGGAGAGTTGTTGGTGATGACGGCGGTGATGATTTCCCCCTCCCGGAGGGAAGTATCCCCGGCAGAACAGCTCTGCCGGAGCCCTAGATTGGTTTCCGCCTCGGTTCCGCCTCGAGACGGCAGCGTCTAGTCCCGAAAGCCTCCTTCTGATTTTTTTCCAGGTCCAAATGCTTCATATAGGAGAAGATGGGCACTGTGGGCCTGCAAGCTGCCCTTGAGGCACGGGGGCGCGCCCTGGGAAGGGGCGCGCCCCCCTCCCTCGAGGCCAGCCGGTGGCCCCTCTCGTGGGTTTCTTCCACCAGGTATTTTTTATATTTTCCGAAACAATGTTCTGTGAAGTTTCAGGGCTTTTGGAGTTGTGCAGAATAGGTTTCCAAAGTTTGCTCCTTTTTCAGCCCAGAATTCTGTTGGGGAACGTAGTATTTCAAAATTTTCCTACGATCACGCAAGATCTATCTACTAGATGCATAGCAACGAGAGGGGAGAGTGTGTCTATGTACCCTCGTAGACCGAAAGCGGAAGCGTTTATCAACGTGGTTGATGTAGTCGTGCACCTTCACGATCCTTCCCGTTCTAGTACGAATGTACGGCACCTCCGCATTCAGCACACGTTCAGCTCGATGACGTCCTCGCCTTCTTGATCTAGCAAGACGGGCGAAGTAGTAGATGAGTTCCGACAGCACAACGGCGTGGTGGCGGTTGTTGATGAAGAACAATCTCTGCAGGGCTTCGCCAAGCACTGCAGAAACTAGACGGAGGATAAACAAGAGGGTCGGGGTTGCCGGCACACGGCTTGGTGTATGTTGATGTGTTCCAGGTGCTAGCCCCGCCCCTCTATTTATATGTTGAGCCCTGGGGTCGAAACTTGGAGCAAAAGCCTCCTCAAAGTTGGTTTTGCCCGAAAGGCAAGAGTCCTACTCAGACTCCAGGACCAAACGCCACAATCCTTGGCATCTGGCCCAGACGCCACGGGCCTCGGCGTCTGGCCCAGGACCAGACGTCAGGGTCTCCGGCGTTTGGCCCCCTGGCCTCCGCAAAACACCTTTTGCACCGACTTAATGCCCTGTGGGCTTGACCCCTTGGCCTAACCATATCATCATATATATCAAATTTTACCTCCGGACCATTCCGGAGCTCCTCGTCATGTCCGTGATCTCATCCGGGACTCCAAACAACATTCGGTCACCAACATACATAACTCACTCAATACTATATCATCAACGAAATGTTAAGCGTGCGGACCCTACGAGTTCAAGAACTATGTAGACATGACTGAGACACTTCTCTGGTCAATAACCAATAGCGGAACCTGGATGCCCATATTGGCTCCTACATATTCTACGAAGATCTTTATCGTCCGAACCGCATAACAACATACGTTGTTCCCTTTGTCATCGGTATGTTACTTGCCCGAGATTCGATCGTCGGTATCATCATACCTAGTTCAATCTCGTTACCGGCAAGTCTCTTTACTCGTTCTGTAATACATCATCTCCTGACTAACTCACTAGTCATTTGCTTGCAAGGCTTATTACGATGTGCATTACTGAGAGGGCCCAGAGATACCTCTCCGACACTCGGAGTGACAAATCCTAATCTTGATCTATGCCAACACCACAAACACCTTCGGAAACACCTGTAGAGCATCTTTATAATCACCCAGTTACGTTGTGACGTTTGATAGCACACAAGGTGTTCCTCCGGTATTCGAGAGTTGCATAATCTCATAGTCATAGGAACATGTTTAAGTCATGAAGAAAGCAATAGCAGTAAAACTAAACGATCATAGTGCTAAGCTAACGGATGGGTCCTGTCCATCACATCATTCTCCTAATAATGTGATCCCGTTGATCAAATGACAACTCATGTCTATGGTTAGGAAACATAACCATCTTTGATCAATGTGCTAGTCTAGTAGAGGCATACTAGGGACACTCTGTTTTGTCTATGTATTCACACATGTACTAAGTTTTCAGTTAATACAATTCTAGCATGAATAATAAACATTTATCATGATATAAGGAAATATAAATAACAACTTTATTATTGCCTCTAGGGCATATTTCCTTCAGTCTCCCACTTGCACTAGAGTCAATAATCTATCTCACATCGCCATGTGATTTAATACCGATAGTTCACATCATTATGTGAATAACACCCATAGTTCACATCGCCATGTGACCAACACCCAAAGGGTTTACTAGAGTCAATAATCTAGTTCACATCGCTATGTGATTAATACGCAAGAGTAATAAGGTGTGATCATGTTTTGCTTGTGAGAGAAGTTTAGTCAACGGGTCTGTCACATTCAGATCCATATGTATTTCGCAAATTTCTATGTATACAATGCTCTGCATGGAGCTAATCTAGCTAATTGCTCCCACTTTCAATACGCATCCAGATTGATACTTAGAGTCATGTGGATTTAGTGTCAAAGCTTGCATCGGCGTAACCCTTTACGACGAACTCTTTATCACCTCCACAATCGAGAAACATTTCCTTAGTCATCCAGTTACTAAGGATAATTTTGACCGATGTACAGTGATCTATTCCTGGATCACTATTGTACCTCCGTGTCAAACTCATGGCAAGGTACACAACATGTTTGGTACACAGCATGGCATACTTTATAGAACCTATGGCTCAGGCATAGGGAATGACTTTCATTCTCTCTATATTTTGCTGCTGTGGTCTGGCTTTGAGTCTTACTCAACTTCACACCTTACAAGTCAGGCAAGAACTCCTTCTTTGACTGATCCATTTTGAACTACTTCAAAATCTTATCAAGGTATGTACTCATCGAAAGTCTTATCAAGCATCTTGATCTATCTCTATAGATCTTGATGCCCAATATGTAAGCAGCTTCACCAAGGTCTTTCTTTGAAAAACTCCTTTCAAACACTCCTTTATGCTTTCCAGAAAATTCTACATCATTTCTGATCACCAATATGTCATTCACATATACTTATCAGAAAGGTTGTAGTGCTCCCACTCACTTTCTTGTAAATACAGGCTTCACCGCAAGTCTGTATAAATTTATATGCTTTGATCAACTTATCAAAGCGTATATTCCAACTCCGAGATGCTTGCACCAGTCCATAGATGGATCACTGGAGCTTGCACATTTTGGTAGCACCTTTAGGATTGACAAAACCTTCTAGTTGCATCATATACAATTCTTCTTTAATAAATCCATTAAAGAATGCAGTTTTGTTATCCATTTGCCAGATTTCATAAAATGCGGCAATTGCTAACATGATTCGAACAGACTTAAGCATCGCTACGGGTGAGAAAGTCTCATCGTAGTCAACTCCTTGAACTTGTCAAAAACCTTTCGCAACAAGTCGAGCTTTGTAAACAGTAACATTACCGTCAGCGTCAGTCTTCCTCTTGAAGATCCATTTCTTTTCGATGGCTTGACGATCATCGGGCAAGTCAACCAAAGTCCACACTTTGTTCTCATACATGGAACCCATCTCAGATTTCATGGTCTCAAGCCATTTTGCGGAATCTGGGCTCATCATCGCTTCCTCATAGTTCGTAGGTTCATCATGGTCCAGTAACATGACTTCCAGAACCGGGTTGCCGTACCACTCTGGTGCGGAACGAACTCTGGTTGATCTACAAAGTTCAGCAGAAACTTGATCTGAAGTTTCATGATCATCATCGTTAGCTTCCTCACTAACTGGTGTAGGAATTACTGGAACTAGTTTTTGTGATGTACTACCTTCCAATTCGGGAGAAGGTACAATTACCTCATCAAGTTCTACTTTCCTCCCACTCACTTCTTTCGAGAGAAACTCCTTCTCTAGAAAGGATCCATTCTTAGCAGTGAATATCTTGCCTTCGGATCTGTGATAGAAGGTGTACCCAACAGTCTCCTTTGGGTATCCTATGAAGACACATTTCTCCGACTTGGGTTCGAGCTTATCAGGTTGAAGCTTTTTCACATAAGCATCGCAACCCCAAACTTTAAGAAACGACAACTTTGGTTTCTTGCCAAACCACAGTTCATAAGGCATCGTCTCCACGGATTTAGATGTTGCCCTATTTAGCGTGAATGCAGTTGTCTCTGATGCATAACCCAAAACGATAGTGGTAAATCGGTAAGAGACATCATAGACCGCACCATATCTAATAAAGTACGATTACGATGTTCGGACACACCATTACGCTGTGGTGTTCCAGGTGGCGTGAGTTGTGAAACTATTCCACATTGTTTTAAGTGAAGGCCAAACTCGTAACTTCAAATATTCGCCTCCGTGATCAGATCGTGGAAACTTTTATTTTCTTGTTATGATGATTCTCTACTTCACTCTAAAATTTCTCTGAACCTTTCAAATGTTTCAGATTTGTGTTTCATCAAGTAGATATATCCATATCTGCTCAAATCATCTGTGAAGGTCAGAAAATAATAATACCCGCCGCGAGCCTCAACACTCATTGGTCTGCATACATCAGTATGTATGATTTCCAACAAATCAATTGCTCGCTCCATTGTTCCGGAGAACGGAGTTTTAGTCATGTTGTCCATGAGGCATGGTTCGCAAGCACCAAGTGATTCATAATCAAGTGATTCCAAAAGTCCATCACTATGGAGTTTCTTCATGCGCTTTACACCATTATGACCTAAACGGCAGTGCCACAAATAAGTTGCACTATCATTATTAACCTTGCATATTTTGGCTTCAATATTATGAATATGTGTATCACTACGATCGAGATCCAACAAACTATTTTCATTGGGTGTATGACCATCGAAGGTTTTATTCATGTAAATAGAATAACAATTATTCTATGACTTTAAATGAATAACAGTATTGCAACAAATATGATCAAATCATATTCATGCTCAACGCAAATGCCAAATAACATTTATTTAGGTTTTACACTAATCCCGAAAGTATAGGGAGTGTGCGATGATGATCATATCAATCTTGGAACCACTTCCAACACACATCGTCACTTCACCTTTAACTAGTCTATGTTCATTCTGCAATTCTCGTTTCGAGTTACTAATTTTAGCAACTGAACCGGTATCAAATACCCAGGGGTTGCTATGAACACTAGTAAAGTACACATCAATAATCTGTATATCAAAATATACCTTTGTTCACTTTGCCATCCTTCTTACCCGCCAAGTATCTAGGGCAGTTCCACTTCCAATGACCATTTCCTTTACTGTAGAAGCACTTAGTTTCATGCTTGAGTTTAGCTTTGGGTTTCTTAATGGGAGTGACAACTTTCTTGTCATTCTTCTTGAAGTTCCCCTTCTATCCCTTTGCCCTTTACTTGAAACAAGTGGTCTTATTAACCATCAACACTTGATGCTCTTTCTTGATTTCTACCTTCGCCGATTTCAGGATCGCGAAGAGCTCGGGAATTACCTTCGTCATCCCTTGCATATTATAGTTCATCACGAAGTTCTACTAACTTGGTGATAGTGACTAGAAAACTTTGTCAATTACTATCTTATCTGGAAGATTAACTCCCACTTGATTCAAGTAATTGTAGTACCCAGACAATCTGAGCACATGCTCACTGGTTGAGCTATTCTCCTCCATATTGTAGGGAAAGTACTGTCAGAGGTCTTATACCTCTCGACACGGGCATGAGTATGAAATACTAATTTCAACTCTTGGAACATCTTATATGCTCAGTGGCGTTCAAAACGTTTTTGAAGTCCCGGTTCTAAGACGTAAAGCATGGTGCACTTAAACTATCAAGTAGTCATCATACCGAGCTTTTGTCAAAACGTTCATAACGTCTGTATCTGGTCCTGCAATAGGTCTGTCACCTAGCGGTGCATCAAGGACATAATTCTTCTGTGCAGCAATGAGGATAATCCTCAGATCACGGAACAATTCCGCATCATTGCTACTAACATATTTCAACTTAGTTTTCTCTAGGAACATATAAAAAATAAATGTGGAGCAACATCGCGAGCTATTGATCTACAACATAGATATGCTAATACTACCAGGACTAAGTTCATGATAAATTAAAGTTAAATTTAATCATATTACATAAGAACTCCCACTTAGATAGACATCCCTCTAGTCATCTAAATGATCACGTGATCCAAATCAACTAAACCATGTCTGATCATCACGTGAGATGGAGTAGTTTTCAATGGTGAACATCTTATGTTGACCATATCTACTATATGATTCACGCTCGACATTTCGGTCTCCAGTGTTCCGAGGCCATATCTGCATATGCTAGGCTCGTCAAGTTTAACCCGAGTATTCTGCGTGTGCAAAACTGGCTTACACCCGTTGTATTTGAACGTAGAGCTTATCACACCCGATCATCACGTGGTGTCTCGGCACGACGAACTTTCGCAACGGTGCATACTCAGGGAGAACACTTATACCTTGAAATTTTGTAAGGGATCATTTTATAATGCTACCATCGTTCTAAGCAAAATAAGAAGCATAATAAGATAAACATCACATGCAAATCAAAATATGTGACATGATATGGCCATCATCATCTTGTGCTTTTGATCTCCATCTCCGAAGCACCATCATGATCACCTTCGTCACCGGCGCGACACCTTGATCTCCATCGTAGCATCATTGTCGTCTCACCAACTATTGCTTCTACGACTATCGCTACCGCTTAGTGATAAAGTAAAGCAATTACATGGCGATTGCATTTCATACAATAAAGCGACAACCATATGGCTCCTGCCAGTTGCTGATAACTTTACAAAACATGATCACCTCATACAAAAACGTATAACTCATCATGTCTTGACCATATCACATCACAACATGCCCTGCAAAAACAAGTTAGACGTCCTCAACTTTGTTGTTGCAAGTTTTATGTGGCTGCTACGGGCTTTAGCAAGAACCATTCTTACCTACGCATACAAAACCACAACGATGTTTCATCAAGTATGTGATGTTTTAACCTTCACAAGGACCGGGCGTAGGCACACTCGATTCAGCTAAAGTGAGAGAGACAGACACCCGCCAGTCACCTTTAAGCAACGAGTGCTCATAACGGTGAAACCAGTCTCGCGTAAGCGTACGCGTAATGTCGGTCCGGGCCGCTTCATCTCACAATACCGCCAAATCAAAGTATGACATGCTGGTAAGCAGTATGACTAGTATCGTCCACAACTCACTTGTGTTCTACTCGTGCAAATCATCTACGCATAGACCTGGCTCATGATGCCACTGTTGGGAACGTAGTATTTCAAAATTTTCCTACGATCACGCAAGATCTATCTACTAGATGCATAGCAACGAGAGGGGAGAGTGTGTCTACGTACCCTCGTAGACCGAATGCGGAAGCGTTTATCAACGCGGTCGATGTAGTCGTGCACCTTCACGATCTGTCCCGATCTAGTACCGAACGTACGGCACCTCCGCGTTTAGCACACGTTCAGCTCGATGACATCCTCACCTTCTTGATCTAGCAAGACGGGCGAAGTAGTAGATGAGTTCCGGCAGCACAACAATGTGGTGACGCTTGTTGATGAAGAACAATCTCTGCAGGGCTTCGCCAAGCACTGCAGAAACTAGACGGAGGATAAACTAGAGGGTCGGGGTTGCCGGCACACGGCTTGGTGTATGTTGATGTGTTCCAGGTGCTAGCCCTGCCCCTCTATTTATATGTTGAGCCCTGGGGTCGAAACTTGGAGCAAAAGCCTCCTCAAAGTCGGTTTTGCCCGAAAGGCAAGAGTCCTACTCGGACTCCAGGACCAAACGCCACAATCCTTGGCGTCCGGCCCAGACGCCATGGGCCTCGGCGTCTGGCCCAGGGCCAGACGTCAGGGTCTCCGGCGTTTGGCCCCCCGGCCTCCGCAAAACACCTTTTACACCGACTTAATGCCCTGTGGGCTTGACCCCTTGGCCTAACCATATCATCATATATATCAAATTTTACCTCCGGACCATTCCGGAGCTCCTCCTCATGTCTGTGATCTCATCCGGGACTCCGAACAACATTCGGTCACCAACATACATAACTCATTCAATACTATATCGTCAACGAAACGTTAAGCGTGCAGACCCTACGGGTTCGAGAACTATGTAGACATGACCGAGACACTTCTCTGGTCAATAACCAATAGCGGAACCTGGATGCCCATATTGGCTCCTACATATTCTATGAAAATCTTTATCGGTCGAACCGCATAACAACATACGTTGTTCCCTTTGTCATCGGTATGTTACTTGCCCGAGATTCGATCGTCGGTTTCATCATACCTAGTTCAATCTCGTTACCGGCAAGTCTCTTTACTCGTTCTGTAATACATCATCTCCTGACTAACTCACTAGTCGTTTGCTTGCAAGGCTTATTACGATGTGCATTACCGAGAGGGCCCAGAGATACCTCTCCGACACTCGGAGTGACAAATCCTAATCTTGATCTATGCCAACACCACAAACACCTTCGGAAACACTTGTAGAGCATCTTTATAATCACCCAGTTACGTTGTGACGTTTGATAGCACACAAGGTGTTCCTCCGGTATTCGGGAGTTGCACAATCTCATAGTCATAGGAACATGTATAAGTCATGAAGAAAGCAATATCAGTAAAACTAAACGATCATAGTGCTAAGCTAACGGATGGGTCTTGTCCATCACATCATTCTCCTAATGATGTGATCCCGTTGATCAAATGACAACTCATGTTTATGGTTAGGAAACATAACCATCTTTGATCAATGAGCTGGTCTAGTAGAGGCATACTAGGGACACTCTGTTTTGTCTATGTATTCACACATGTACTAAGTTTTCGGTTAATACAATTCTAGCATGAATAATAAACATTTATCATGATATAAGGAAATATAAGTAACAACTTTATTATTGCCTCTAGGGCATATTTCCTTCAAATTCCAGCTGTCGGCATTCTCCATCTTCATGTAAACCTTGCAAAATAAGAGAGAAAAGGCATAAGTATTGTGACAAAACATGTATGAAGAGCCCATAATGCAATAAATATCAACTTATAAGCATGACGCAAAATGGACGTATCAGCGGGCGGCTCCGGCGCGGGGCGAGGCGGCAGCTCCGACGGCTGGCGGCGGTGGCAGCAGGCGACGGCGGCGCGGCAGCGGCGACATCAGCGGCGGCAGCTGTCGGCGAGGCGAGGTGGAGGCGACGGGGGGGTTGCTCGGCTTTTAAAGGGGGTCGGGGGGCTCCGACTTGGGCGAGGGGGTGGCGGCTCCCATGCGGCGGCCGGACTCCGTGGTCGGACACGGCGCGGGCGCGGGGAGGCAGTGGCGCGATGGGCCTGCTGGGCCTTCGGCCCAGTGCGGTCCGAACCTTTTTTTTAAAACGAAGATCGCCGGAAAAATTCTAGAAAAATAAATAAAAAACTAAAAATGCCATAACAAATTTTCACCGTCTAAATAAAATATTTAGAACATGATGAACATTTCTTGGCCCTAAAATGCAACTTTTAAAATATGCACATTTTTCTAATTCAAATAAAATAGCAGAAAAACCAAATAAAAATATATTTGATTTTAATATTTTTCTTCCAATATTCCATTTGGTTTGGAGAAGTTATGTTATCTCCTCTCATATATTTTAATATGAAATATTTTCGGAGAGAAAAACAATTAAAACCGAAATGATCCCTGTTCCGATATTTGAAAAAATATCAAATATGAAAACGGTGAAATCCCCAACTCTCTCCGTGGATCCTTGAGTTGCTTAGAATTTCGAGGATCACAACTCACAAATGCAAATAAATATGATATGCAAAATGACCTATGTATCACATTCCAAATTGAAAATTTGGGATGTTACAAACCTACCCCCCTTAAGATGAATCTTGCGCTCGAGATTCGGTTGGCTAGAAAATAGATGTGGGTGGTCCTTGCGTAGATCATCCTCTCGTTCCCAGGTGGCTTCATCCTCGGTATGGTGGCTCCACTGAACTTTGCAAAACTTGATAACCTTGCTGCAGGTGACTCTGCTTGCAAACTCGAGGATCTTGACTGGTTTCTCCTCATAGGTTAGATCACTATCCAGCTGAATTGCTTCTAGGGGCACTGTGTCTCTGAGAGGAATATCGGCCATCTCATCATGACACTTCTTAAGCTGGGAAACGTGAAACACATCATGAACTCCTGAAAATCCTTCAGGTAACTCTAACTTGTAGGCAACCTCTCCCATGCGTTCCAAAACATGGTATGGTCCCACAAATCGCTAGGCTAACTTTCCCTTAACTCCGAAACGCTTAACACCTCGCAGGGGTGACACTCTCAGGTACGCTCTGTCTCCGATTTCATAGACTACTTCTTTGCGTTTTGAGTTTGCATAACTCTTATGTCTGGACTGGGCTACCTTTAGTTTATCTCGAATTAGCTTAACCTTCTCTTCTGACTCTTTGATCAGATTTGGTCCAAATAACTGACGGTCTCCGACTTCATCCCACATCAACGGCGTTCGACATCTCCTCCCATACAATTCTTTAAACGGTTCCATCTTCAAGCTGGCCTGGTAACTGTTGTTGTACGAGAATTCCGCGTAGGGCAAGTTGTCATCCCAACTAGATCCATAATCTAGCGTGCAAGCTCTCAACATGTCCCCCAGAATCTGATTGACTCTCTCGGTTTGTCCATCAGTCTACGGGTGAAAGGTTGTACTGAACTCTAGCCTGGTACCCAAGGTCTGATGCAACTGATGCCAAAACTTTGAAGTAAATTGTGTTCCTCTATCTAATATGATGGTCCTCGGAACTCCGTGCAGACATACGATCGTAGTCATGTATTTCTTTGCCAACTTTGCACTGGTATAGGTGGTTTTCACGGGGATAAAGTGGGCTACTTTGGTCAAGCGATCCACTACTGCCCAGATTGAGTCATGTCCCGATCGGGTCCTGGGTAATCCGGTGATAAAGTCCATGCCAAGCTGATCCCACTTCCATTCGGGTATCGGCATAGGCTGCAGTAAGCCTGCTGGCTTTTGATGTTCTGCCTTCACTCTCTGACATACATCACATACGGCTACATACTCGGCAATGTCCTTCTACATTCCCGTCCACCAGAAATGCTCCTTCAAATCCAAATACATCTTAGTGTTTCTAGGGTGTATCAAGTATGGAGAATCATGTGCTTCCTGTAGTATCAACTTCCTAATCTCGACGTTGTTGGGCACATAGACTCGGTCCTCAAACCACAAGGTGGCGTGTTCGTCCTGACGAAAACCCTTGGCTTTTCCTTCACTCATCTTCGCCTTTATCTCGGCAATTTCTTTGTCATCCTTTTGAGCTTCTCGTATCTTTCCCAATAATGTTGACTGAACCTCCAAGGCTGCAACAAAACCTTTAGGGACTATCTCCAAACGAAGCTCCCTGAGATCTTCTGCTAACTCCTTGGGCAATCCTCCATTTACTAGGGTGTTGACATAACTTCTCCGGCTCAAAGTGTCTGCAACGACATTGGCCTTGCCTAGATGATAATGCAGCTTCTTATCATAATCCTTTATGAGCTCCAACCATCTCCTCTGTCTGAGGTTCAGTTCCTTCTGGGTGAAAATGTACTTCAAACTCTTGTCATCCGTGTACACATCACAACAGTTTCCAATAAGGAAATGTCTCCAGGTTTTGAGCGCATGCACTACAGCTGCTCGCTCCAAATCATGCGTAGCATAATTCAACTTGTGCGGTCGGAGTTGACGGGATGCATAAGAAACAACTCTTCCGTCCTGCATGAGTACTCCTCCTAGTCCTAAGCGAGAAGCGTCGCAATACACTTGGAAATCCTTGCGTATATCTGGCAAGATCAGCACTGGGGCTGTCGTCAAACGTTTCTTCAACTCCTGGAAACTTTCTTTGCATTCCTCGGTCAAATGGAACTTTGTGTCCTTGTTTAACAGTGTCGTCATAGGCTTTGCAATCTTGGAGAAATTCTCTATGAATCTCCGGTAATATCCCGCGAGTCCAAGAAAACTACGGATTTCTCCAACTGAGGTGGGTGCCAACCACTCAGTGACTGCCTGCACCTTGATAGGATCCACTGCTATACCTTCTCCTGATATAACGTGTCCTAAGAATCCAACTTCCTTCAACCAAAACTCACATTTGCTGAACTTGGCATATAACTGGAGTTCTCTGAGCTTCTCAAGAACCAAATGCAAATGTTCCTCATGTTCCTCTTCGTTCTTTGAATACACCAAGATATCATCAATGAATACCACAACGAACTTATCCAAGAACTCCATGAACACCTTATTCATCATACTCATGAAATAGGCAGGGGCGTTAGTCAATCCAAATGACATAACCGTATACTCATATAGCCCATACCTCGTGGTGAAGGTTGTCTTAGGTATATCTTTTTCTCGGATCTTCACCTGGTGGTATCCTGATCGTAGATCGATTTTGGAGAATACTTTAGCTCCTTGAAGTTGGCCGAACAAATCATTGATCATCGACAGTGGGTACTTATTTTTAATCGTCACTTCGTTCAGCGCCCGATAATCAACGACCATTCTTAAAGATCCATCCTTCTTTTCGACCAAGAGCACTAGGGCTTCCCAGGGCAATGAACTTCGTCGAATGAATCCTTTCTCCAATAACTCCTTAATCCGCTTCTTGATCTCCTCTAGATCATTCACTGGCATCTGGTATGGTCTCTTCGATATTGGTCCGGTGCCTGGCAATAGCTCTATCAAAACTCAATGTCCTGATCTGGTGGCATGCCTGGTAGCTCCTCTGGAAATACATCCGGGTAATCCTGTACTACAGGCACTTCCTCCTGAACAACTCCCGAGAGAGAATTTACTTGTGTCCTCCTAGGCGCATGCCTAGATACATACTTGATCCTTTTTCCCTCCGGGGTGGTAAGTAAAATCGACTTACTGGCACAATCGATGTTCCCTCCATACATCGATAGCCAATCCATACCTAGTATCACATCCAATCCTTGTGACTCCAAAACTATCAGGTCTGAGGGTTAAACATGACGTCCAATGGTCAATGTCATTTGAAAACATCCTTGATTTGCCATGTATTCCGCTCCTGGTGAGCTTACTAACATAGGGGTCATAAGTACTTTGGTGGGCAAGTTATATCTATCCACGAATCCCCGTGAAATGTATGAATGTGATGCACCAGTATCGAAAAGAACTATTGCGGTAAATGACTTAACCAAAAACTTACCGACAACTGCATCCGGCTGCTCCTCAACCTCCTCCACGTTCACGTGGTTCACTTGTCCCCTGCTGAAAGGGTTGGGCTTCTTCTCAGCGCTTCCATTGCCGTTATCATTCTTCGCTTCCGGGCACTCCGTGGCGTAGTGTCCATTCTTCCCGCACTTGAAACAGGTAATGTGACCTAAATCCCTCTTGGTGGGTGTGGCTAGAGTGGAGCGGTTCTGATTATTGTTTGCTCCATTCCCATTTCCATTCTTGGGGCCATTGTGGTTATGATAACTCCCTCCATTATGGGTGTGTCTTCCATGGTTATGGGTGTATCCTCCCAAGGTCGGGGTGAAACGGGGCTTCTGCTGGGCTCCAGAATTACTCTTTCCTTGTCCATACTTCCTGTTGTGGCTCTCAATCTGCTGATGCTTCCCTTCAATCATAAGAGCCTTATCTACCAACTCCTGGTAGTTGTTGAATGTTGCCACCATCAACTGTATGCTCATCTCATCATTCAGCCCTTCCATAAACTTCTCCTGCTTTGCGGCGTCTGTGGCCTCATCATTAGGGGCATAGCGAGATAGAGTACTAAAATCATCTACGTACTGAGCCATAGTACAATTTCCTTGGCGCAAGCTGTGAAACTCACGCTTCTTCATGCTCATAGCTCCAGTGGAGACATGGGCGGTGCGAAAAGCTTGTTGAAACTGATCCCAAGTGACATTGGCTATAGGAAAAGTGGATGTGTAATTCTCCCACCATGAGGCTGCTGGTCCATCCAATTGATGTGAGGCAAAGCGCACCTTCTCAGCATCTGTGCAACCTGCAGTGGTCAACTCCCTTCCAATATTGCGTAGCCAGTCATCAGCAACTATTGGCTCAACGCTACTTGAAAACACCGGCGGCTGCAACCTTAGAAAACGGGCTAGGTTGTCCACTGGTGGTGGTGGTGGAGGGTTGTTGTTGTTGTTGTTCTGATTGTTCTGGTTCTGGACAAGAAGTTACATCAAAGTGTTCTGCTGCTGGATCAACTAAGTGAGCTCAGGGGGAAACTGAAATCCGGGCTCACGTCTCGGAGGCATCTGATGGGTTTAGAGGGAAGAGATTAGAATAGAAATGAGGTCTAGGGGGGAATTCACTACCCATATGCACATGAGACAAACACAGTCATATCACACCAATCAAGCAAGGGCATACAAAAGATCTAAACTAACGTTACAAAATTGCTCGGACTTCTACTATATGGGGGAAAACTACTATACATATGGTGGTCATCTAGAAATTTTCATCGGTGGAGGATTCCATGATATCTGCTCCAGCTTCGTCTTCATAGTCATCATCACTATCATCAGGGTCTGTGTCGGTGTCGTCGATGATGATGTAGTCCTCAGAGTGAATCTCATTGGTTTGTCGTCTTCTCCTCCTGGCGCGGGGTCTCCCATGAATACTCCTAGCTTCATTGTCAGGTCGTCATTCTTCTCCACAAGTATTGCAATTTCTTCCTCATATCCGTCACGTGAAAACTTGAGTTCCTCTTCTAGCTCCGTGTTCCTGGTTAACGCCTTCTTCAAGTCTATCATGCCTGCGCACATCTGATGCTCCTGTCGACATATGTGCTGGTTTAACTCTTGGATGAAAGCTGCAATGGACCTGTCCTTCCTGGTACTGATCATATCCCATTGCTCATCTCGGCGCCCGCATATCTGGTAGATAGTGTCCTTCAGCTCCTGTTTGTAGACTTCTCCAATTCGCCCCATTACAATGTGAGCGGCCATACTCTTACCTAGGCTCCAGGTTGGTGCATCAAAGGAAAACTCTATGGGCTCAGTGGCTGGCATGAATGTCCTCCCGGGAATTTGAACTTGAATATTTCATCGCTCCTCTTCTGGTAAAGTGGCGGTGTATGTCCCAGTGAAGCTTGGTATTCCGATGTTCAGGTACCTAGTCACTTCCTTCAAGTGTCGTCCAAATGGTGTCTTCATCTGGTTGGGTGAACTTATTCCTTGGGTCCACCATCCTAAAGAGTAGAAAATGGAGAGGAGTCAGAAATGAGTAGAGAAGAGTGACCTATGGCTCATCTTAGTGGTCATGTCCTGCATTCAGCGTGTGCTCTGATACCATCTTGTAGCGACCACGATCCGAATGGACCGAAGTCTCTGTGTTCTGTGTCATCCCTGGATCGGTAATGTTGACACACATGGTACTTGAAGGATTTATAACAGA
>LR738716.1:325786657-325805082 GCA_902687465.1 Secale cereale
CATAATAGTTGCGGAAATAACTCTTCACTTTTTCTTCGCTTGTGTCATTTGCTTATTGCGCCGTAACCATGGATAATCTTCATCGTTTATCAGGATGCTTGGGTCAGCCTTGACTTTGAAGGGAGGAATTTCATGAAACTTTTCATAATCTTCAGACATGTCTGTCTTGCCCTCCACTCCCAGGATGTCCCTTTTTCCTGAAAGAACTATGTGGCGCTTTGGCTCATCGTATGATGTATTCGCTTCCTTATCTTTTCTTTTTCTCGGTCTGGTAGACATGTCCTTCACATAGATAACCTGTGCCACATCATTGGCTAGGACGAACGGTTCGTCATTGTATCCAAGATTTTTCAGATCCACTGTTGTCATTCCGTACTGTGGGTCTACCTGTACCCCGCCTCCTGACAGATTGACCCATTTACACTTAAACAAAGGGACCTTAAAATCATGTCCGTAGTCAAGTTCCCATATGTCCACTATGTAACAATAATATGTGTCCTTTCCCCTCTCGGTTGTTGCATCAAAGCGGACACCGCTGTTTTGGTTGGTGCTCTTTTGATCTTGGACAATCGTGTAAAATGTATTTCCATTTATCTCGTATCCTTTGTAAATCAATACAGTCGAAGATGGTCCCCTGGACAACAAGTACAACTCATCACAAACAGTGTTGTCACCTCTGAGACGTGTTTCCAACCAACTGCTGAAAGTCCTGATGTGTTCACGTGTAATCCAGTCGTCGCACTGCTCCGGGTGTTTGGAGCGCAGACTGTTCTTGTGTTCATCGACATACGGGGTCACCAATGTAGAGTTCTGTAGAACTGTGTAGTGTGCTTGAGACCAAGAATAACCGTCCCTGCATATTATTGAGTCCCTTCCAAGCGTGCCTTTTCCAGTCAGTCTTCCCTCGTACCGCGATTTAGGGAGACCTATCTTATTAAGGCCAGGAATGAAGTCAACACAAAACCCGATGACATCCTCTGTTTGATGGCCCATGGAGATGCTTCCTTCTGGCCTTGCGCGGTTACGGACATATTTCTTGAGGACTCCCATGAACCTCTCAAAGGGGAACATATTGTGTAGAAATACGGGCCCCAGAATGACAATCTCGTCGACTAGATGAACTAGGACGTGTGTCATGATATTGAAGAAGGATGGTGGGAACACAAGCTTGAAACTGACAAGACATTGCGCCACATCACTCCTTAGCCTTGGTACGATTTCTGGATCGATCACCTTCTGAGAGATTGCATTGAGGAATGCACATAGTTTCACAATGGCTAATCGGACGTTTTCCGGTAGAAGCCCCCTCAATGCAACCGGAAGCAGTTGCGTCATAATCACATGGCAGTCATGAGACTTTAGGTTCTGGAACTTTTTCTCTGCCATATTTATTATTCCCTTTATATTCGACGAGAAGCCAGTCGGGACCTTCATACTGAAAAGGCATTCAAAGAAGATTTCTTTCTCTTCTTTCGTAAGAGCATAGCTGGCAGGACCTTCATACTGCTTAGGAGGGATGCCGTCTTTTTCGTGCAAACGTTGCATGTCCTCCCGTGCCTCAGCTGTATCTTTTGTCTTTCCATACACGCCCAAGAAGCCTAGCAGGTTCACGCAAAGGTTCTTCGTCACGTGCATCACGTCGATTGAAGAGCGGACCTCTAGGTCTTTCCAGTAGGGTAGGTCCCAAAATATAGATTTCTTCTCCCACATGGGTGCGTGTCCCTCATCGTCATTCGGAACAGCTAGTGCGCCGGGGTCCTTTCCGAAGATTACACTAGTAGATAAAGGGGATTTAGCCCCGGTTCATTTGGCCTTTTAGCCCCGGTTCTGGAACCGGGGCAAGAGGGTCGGTACTAATGCTCTGACCCTTTAGTCCCGGTTCAATCCAGAACCGGGGCAAAAGGGTGTCCATGTGGCCTGTGCACCGAGTCCAGGCAGGAGGGGCTTTAGTCCCGGTTGGTGGTACCAACCGGGACCAAAAGGCATCCACGTGTCAGCATTTCTGTGGCTGTGGTTTTTGTTTTTTTTTTGAAAGGGGAGGGGGGGTTTTATGTTTTGGGGGTTAATTTAGGTGTTTGATATATTGTGTTAGCTAGCTAATTAATAGAGAGAAGTGTTCTCTCTTATGTCCGTGCTTTTGGTCGACGCTACATACTACACATACGTATATATATGGACTAGAGTCACGCTAGCTAGCTAGCTAGCTGCTAGCTACTAAGCAAACGAAGGAACAGAAGATCTCGTATATATAATCAACATATATATATATATGCATACAGAGAGAAGTAATAATATCGACCACCTCTCCTTCTCCGAGAGATTGGTCGAACAACAAGTTCTCGTATATCTATCCGACACTACCGGGCACATATATACAATAATTATCTCTTACAAAAATAATCTCCTAACACATGGATGCAGGGTCCACATAGTATTCTCCGTCTTTAGCGATCACGTGTTCAAGGAAGAATGCCGCCAATTCCTCTTGAATTGCTCGCAGACGATCTGGTGTTAGGAGTTCATCCCGCATCCGAAACATCTAATTTGAAGTAGGGGGTCAATACATGAAATGATGCTATAAATTTGTGAATATTATTGATTGCTTACGCACTTCAAATTGTTCATCAGTGTAGCCCCGCTCACAGGTCGTGTGGCGGATGGACTCGCAAATGTAGTATCCACAATAATCATTCCCGGGTTCCTGCCACAACCACTTTACAAGAAATAGAGCTCAATCAAACTGATAAGCAAGAATGCCAAATTGGTATTGATGAAACTAGCGCTTGAATCAAGATATAGGAGATGCGCGCGCGGAACATGCTACTATATAGTACTTACTTTCGGGTATCTAAATTGTAGCTTCTTCGGCAGTCCCGGAGCTTTTTTGATGAATTTTTTCCAAGCCTTGCCAGACAAAGGAAACAATTAGTTGATATCAGAAATGAAGTTGCTGATATATATGCATGGTGGATAATATTGATCGATTTAACTTACCTGGCTAGCATTTGAGTCATGTCCGCATACTCCTCGGGATCTTTACGTTTAGAGTCGAAGACAGTTACTATTCCCTTCTCAAGCTTAATCTCTAAGAGAATATAGTGGAAGCTGCGCACGAATGCATGAGATCATCAATTACATCACTATAAACTTGACTGATATATAAGGGAAACCAAATATGCACAAGACATTAACACTCACTTGAAGTTGTAAGGAAAGAGTATTATATCTTTGTTTTCATTTACCACCAACGATCGTAGCAAGTTGGTCTCGGTATCGCCGGGACGCAATTTAACCTCGGTTGCATCTATGAGGTATGTGTTAATAAACCCAATATCACCTACTTGTCTTTTCTTCAATTCGACTTCTCGGCGATCCACAACCCTAGACACCCTCATGTCACATTTTGTCTAGTGTCAAAGGATTCAACAAACCAATACTTCATCATTAGGCGAAAGTAACAGTAGAATGATGGTACGAAGCTCTCCAAAGTTGTTTTGGAACGGAGTCCCAGATAAGATAATCCGTAACAAAAGACGGATTATCCTATCAGGAACTCCGTTCCAAAACATCTTTGCATAACTTCGTACCAACATGCCCCGGTTACTTCTGGCAAATGATGAAGTCATGGAATTTTTCAATACTTTGACACTAGCTAGGCAACCTCTCTCGACCCCTCGCCCCCCGACTGCTCGGCGATCCACAACCCTAGACCCCCTCATGTCACATTTTGTCGAGTGTCAAAGGATTCAACAAAACCAATACTTCATCATTAGGCGAAAGTAACAGTAGCATGATGGTACGAAGCTCTCCAAAGTTATTTTGGAACGGAGTCCCCGATAGGATAATTCGTAACAAAAGACGGATTATTCTATCAGGAACTCCGTTTCAAAATATCTTTGTATAACTTTGTACCAAAATGCCCCGGTTACTTCTGGCTAATGATGAAGTCATGGAATTCTTCAATACTTTGACCCCCGACTGCTCAGCGATCCACAACCCTAGACCCCCGACTGCTAGGCAACCTCTCGACCCCTCGCCCTTCGGCCTCTCGATCGGTCCCTCGACGACCCTCGACCCCTCGACCTTCGGCCTCGGTCCCTCGACGACCCTCGACCCCGGCCCCCCCTAATGTCGAAGTTATCGGGGAGAGGGTGTATACATATCCGATAAAAAAAGAGGAAGAAGAAGAAAAAAGGAACCGCTAGAGGAGAAGATCAAAGAAAAAAAAAAGGAGAAGAAGAAAGGAATAGAGGAGAAGAAGAGAAAATTTCTCTTCTTCTCCTCTATTCCTTTCTTCTTCTCCTCTTTTTTTCTTTTTTTTCTTCTTCTTATTTATTTCTCCTCTTTCTTCCTCTCCTTCTTCTTCTTTCTTTCCTCTTTCTTATTTTCTTCTTTCCTATCCTTCTTTTTCTTTTTTTCTTCTTCTTATTTATTTCTCCTCTTCTTCCTCTCCTCTTCTTCTTTCTTTCCTCTTTCTTATTTTCTTCTTTCCTATCCTTCTTTTTCTAAATTTGTAACTTTTGCATATATATATATAAAACTTTCTATATATATTTAGCATATATAAACAAAAAACTATATAGCTAGCCACATACACATATATATACATCACATATACACACATCACATATATACAGCAACTTCCTAAGAAAAAATATATTTATATACACATAAATATATATTTAACATATATATTTAGCAAATTCCTAAGAAAAAAAAAGATATACACATACATATAAATACAGCAACTATATATACTGCAATTTATATAAACATAAAAAAAATATACACATATATACATATATATACACAACAACTATATATATATATATATATACAGCAATATTAAACATATAAAAAAAAGGGAGCCGGCCCTCACATCGGCAGGGCTGGGCGGCGCGACGGCGGCGGGGCGGGGCGGCGACGAGGCGGCGTCGGGGCGGGGCGGCGCGACGGCGGCGGGGCGGGGCGCGCGGCGGCGCGGGGCGACGGGCCGGCCGGGGCGCGGCGACGGCGCGGGGCGGGGCGACGGCGCGGGGCGCGGCGACGGCGCGGGGCGGAGCGACGAGGCGGCGTCGGGGGCGACGGCGACGGGGCGACGGGGGCGACGGCGACGGCGACGGGGACGGAGCAGATCGAGGGAGGCGTCGGGGCGGGGAGAAGAAGGAAACTGACGAAAATATCGCAAGTCCTGGTTATATAGGAGGGGCATTAGTCCCGGTTGGTGGCTGAAACCGGGACTAATGCCCCCCTTTAGTCCCGGTTGCTGCCTCCAACCGGGACTAAAGGTCCCTTTTCAGCAGCCCAAAGGGCGGGAAGGTGGGGCCTTTAGTCCCGGTTGGTGGCAGCAACCGGGACTAATGCCACCCTTTAGTCCCGGTTGGTGGCAGCAACCGGGACTAAAGGCCTTGCCGCGGTGCGGTGGGAAGTTTAGTCCCACCTCGCTAGTTGAGGGAGAGCAGCACCAGTTTATAAGCCCCGCTGCCCCTCTCCTCTCGAACTCCTCTAAACTGCAGGCCTAAGGGCCTAAACTGACACTGCTTTGCCTGTGGACTTGCTCGGCTTTCTACGGGCCTGAATCCTGGCCCATGGTTGGGTTTCTAGTCGTATTCAGGCCGTGTGGGCCCAGCAGGTGGCATATTTTTTCTTTTTTTCTTTGTTGCTTTATTTTTTAGTTTTGTTTCTACTTTCAACAAAATACTTACTATTGCTATTTTTATTTATTTGTTTTCTTTGTTTCTTTATTTATTTGATTTTGTTTCTACTTACAAAAAAATATTTATTGTTGCTATTTTTTTTCAAGTTTTTTTGTTTTGTTTTCTGCATTATTTATTTTCTTTTGTAAAACCAATTACGAACTTTATGTTAGTGCAAGTAGTATTCAAATTTGAATAGTTTAAATTTGAAATTATTTGTTTTCTTTGTTGCTTTATTTATTTTATTTTGTTTCTTTTCAGCAGCCCAAAGGGCGGGAAGGAGGGACCTTTAGTCCCGGTTGGTGGCAGCAACCGGGACTAAAGGGGGGCATTAGTCCCGGTTGGTGGCAGCAACCGGGACCAAAGGCCCTGAGCTGGCGCGGGTGCGGTGGGATGTTTAGTCCCACCTCGCTAGCTGAGGGAGCTCGAGAGTGGTTTATAAGGGCTGCTGCTCCCACCCTCTCGAGCTCCTCTCAAATGCAGGCTTCTGGGCCTAACTCTGCGCGCTGCCCTGTGAGCTTGCTGGGCCTTATATTACAGGTGGATCCTGTGCTATAGGCCTTGCAGGCTCACTGGGCAGCGCCCAATATTTTTTTTTTCCTTTTTTGCTTTATTTATTTCTAAGTTGTTTTTTGCTGTATTTAGAGTTGCTTTATTTATTTTATTTTCTTTGTTTATTTCTAAGTTGTTTTTTGCTGTATTTAGAGTTGCTTTATTTATTTTACTTCCTTTATTTATTTTCTTTGTTGCTTTATTTATTTTATTTTGTTTATACTTAATTACAACAAAATACTTATTGTTACTATTTATTTCTAAGTTGTTTTTTGCTGTATTTAGAGCTGCTTTATTTATTTTATTTTCTTTGCTTATTTCTAAGTTGTTTTTTGCTGTATTTAGAGTTGCTTTATTTATTTTACTTTCTTTACTCATTTTCTTTGTTGCTTTATTTATTTTATTTTGTTTATACTTACAACAAAATACTTATTGTTGCTATTTATTTTTCAAGTTTGTTTTGTTTTGTTTTGTTTTGTTAGTGCAAGTAGTATTGAAATTTGAATAGTACAAACGGACAATGGTATCATACTCGTTTGTTACAAAGTTGGCATGGTATCATCATAATAGTTGCGGAAATAACTCTTCACTTTTTCTTCGCTTGTGTCATTTGCTTATTGCGCCGTAACCATGGATAATCTTCATCGTTTATCAGGATGCTTGGGTCAGCCTTGACTTTGAAGGGAGGAATTTCATGAAACTTTTCATAATCTTCAGACATGTCTGTCTTGCCCTCCACTCCCAGGATGTCCCTTTTTCCTGAAAGAACTATTTGGCGCTTTGGCTCATCGTATGATGTATTCGCTTCCTTATCTTTTCTTTTTCTCGGTCTGGTAGACATGTCCTTCACATAGATAACCTGTGCCACATCATTGGCTAGGACGAACGGTTCGTCATTGTATCCAAGATTTTTCAGATCCACTGTTGTCATTCCGTACTGTGGGTCTACCTGTACCCCGCCTCCTGACAGATTGACCCATTTACACTTAAACAAAGGGACCTTAAAATCATGTCCGTAGTCAAGTTCCCATATGTCCACTATGTAACCATAATATGTGTCCTTTCCCCTCTCGGTTGTTGCATCAAAGCGGACACCGCTGTTTTGGTTGGTGCTCTTTTGATCTTGGACAATCGTGTAAAATGTATTTCCATTTATCTCGTGTCCTTTGTAAATCAATACAGTCGAAGATGGTCCCCTGGACAACAAGTACAACTCATCACAAACAGTGTTGTCACCTCTGAGACATGTTTCCAACCAACTGCTGAAAGTCCTGATGTGTTCACGTGTAATCCAGTCGTCGCACTGCTCCGGGTGTTTGGAGCGCAGACTGTTCTTGTGTTCATCGACATACGGGGTCACCAATGTAGAGTTCTGTAGAACTGTGTAGTGTGCTTGAGACCAAGAATAACCGTCCCTGCATATTATTGAGTCCCTTCCAAGCGTGCCTTTTCCAGTCAGTCTGCCCTCGTACCGCGATTTAGGGAGACCTATCTTATTAAGGCCAGGAATGAAGTCAACACAAAACCCGATGACATCCTCTGTTTGATGGCCCATGGAGATGCTTCCTTCTGGTCTGGCGCGGTTACGGACATATTTCTTTAGGACTCCCATGAACCTCTCAAAGGGGAACATATTGTGTAGAAATACGGGCCCTAGAATGACAATCTCGTCGACTAGATGAACTAGGACGTGTGTCATGATATTGAAGAAGGATGGTGGGAACACAAGCTCGAAACTGACAAGACATTGCGCCACATCACTCCTTAGCCTTGGTACGATTTCTGGAAAGATCACCTTCTGAGAGATTGCATTGAGGAATGCACATAGTTTCACAATGGCTAATCGGACGTTTTCCGGTAGAAGCCCCCTCAATGCAACCGGAAGCAGTTGCGTCATAATCACATGGCAGTCATGAGACTTTAGGTTCTGGAACTTTTTCTCTGCCATATTTATTATTCCCTTTATATTCGACGAGAAGCCAGTCGGGACCTTCATACTGAGAAGGCATTCAAAGAAGATTTCTTTCTCTTCTTTCGTAAGAGCATAGCTGGCAGGACCTTCATACTGCTTCGGAGGGATGCCGTCTTTTTCGTGCAAACGTTGCAGGTCCTCCCGTGCCTCAGCTGTATCTTTTGTCTTTCCATACACGCCCAAGAAGCCTAGCAGGTTCACGCAAAGGTTCTTCGTCACGTGCATAACGTCGATTGAAGAGCGGACCTCTAGGTCTTTCCAGTAGGGTAGGTCCCAAAATATAGATTTCTTCTTCCACATGGGTGCGTGTCCCTCATCGTCATTCGGAACAGCTAGTGCGCCGGGGCCCTTTCCGAAGATTACGTGTAAATCATTGACCATAGCAAGTACGTGATCACCGGTACGCATGGCGGGCTTCTTCCGGTGATCTGCCTCGCCTTTGAAATGCTTGCCTTTCTTTCGACATTGATGGTTGGTCGGAAGAAATCGACAATGGCCCAGGTACACATTCTTCCTGCACTTGTCCAGGTATATACTTTCAGTGTCATCTAAACAGTGCGTGCATGCGTGGTATCCTTTGTTTGTCTGTCCTGAAAGGTTACTGAGAGCGGGCCAATCGTTGATGGTCACGAACAGCAACGCCTTTAGGTCAAATTCCTCCTGTTTGTGCTCATCCCACGCACGTACACCGTTTCCATTCCACAGCTGTAAAAGTTCTTCAACTAATGGCCTTAGGTACACATCAATGTCGTTGCCGGGTTGCTTAGGGCCTTGGATGAGAACTGGCATCATAATGAACTTCCGCTTCATGCACATCCAAGGAGGAAGGTTATACATACATAGAGTCACGGGCCAGGTGCTGTGATTGCTGCTCTGCTCCTCGAAAGGATTAATGCCATCCGCGCTTAGAGCAAACCATACGTTCCTTGCGTCCTTTGCAAACTCCTCCCAGTACTTTCTCTCGATTTTTCTCCATTGCGACCCGTCAGCGGGTGCTCTCAACTTCCCGTCTTTCTTACGGTCCTCACTGTGCCATCGCATCAACTTGGCATGCTCTCTGTTTCTAAACAAACGTTTCAACCGTGGTATTATAGGAGCATACCACATCACCTTCGCAGGAACCCTCTTCCTGGCGGGCTCGCCATCAACATCACCAGGGTCATCTCGTCTGATCTTATACCGCAACGCACCGCATACCGGACATGCGTTCAGATCGTTGTATGCACCGCGGTAGAGGATGCAGTCATTAGGGCATGCATGTATCTTCTGCACCTCCAATCCTAGAGGGCATACGACCTTCTTTGCTGCGTATGTACTGTCGGGCAATTCGTTATCCTTCGGAAGCTTCTTCTTAAATATTTTCAGTAGCTTCTCAAATCCTTTGTCAGCCACAGCATTCTCTGCCTTCCACTGCAGCAATTCCAGTACGGTACCGAGCTTTGTGTTGCCATCTTCGCAATTGGGGTACAACCCTTTTTTGTGATCCTCTAACATGCGATCGAACTTCAGCTTCTCCTTTTGACTTTCGCATTGTGTCCTTGCATCGACAATGACCCGGCGAAGATCATCATTTGGTTCCTCTTGATCTTCAGCAGCTTCACCCGTTGCAGCATCATTGGGCACATCGTCTGGTTCCTCTTGATCTTCATCAGCTCCCCCCATTGCAGCATCACCGTATTCAGGGGGCACATAGTTGTCATCGTACTCTTCTTCTTCGCCGTCTTCCATCATAACCCCTATTTCTCCGTGCCTCGTCCAAACATTATAGTGTGGCATGAAACCCTTGTAAAGCAGGTGGGAGTGAAGGATTTTTTGGTTAGAGTAAGTCATCGTATTCACACATTGAGTGCATGGACAACACATAAAACCATTCTGCTTGTTTGCCTCTGCCACATTTAGAAACTCACGCACGCCCTTAATGTACTCGGAGGTGTGTCTGTCACCGTACATCCATTGGCGGTTCATCTGCGTGCATTTATATATAATTAAGTGTGTCAAAAACCATTACAGAACATCATAAATAGATAATTAAGTGACCAAATGGATAAAAGTTCATCATCACATTAAAACCAAAGTACATACATATATAGTTCTCATCTAACAACATATATAGCTCTCCATACACATCGAAACTATGTAAAACATTTCAACGCGAAAACAAATGCTATCATAATCGCAACCAAGGTAACAATTGATCCAACGGCATAATGATACCAAGCCTCGGTATTAATGGCATATTTTCTAATCTTTTTAATCTTCAACCGCATTGCATCCATCTTGATCTTGTGATCATCGACGATATCCGCAACATGCAACTCCAATATCATCTTCTCGTCCACAATTTTTTTTATTTTTTCCTTCAAGAATTTGTTTTCTTCTTCAACTAAATTTAACCTCTCGACAATAGGTTCCATCTTGATCTTGTGATCATCGATAACTTCCGCAACATGCAACTCCAATTCCATCTTCTCCTCCTCCATTTTTTCCAATTTTTTCTTTAACGAAATGTTTTCCTCTTCAACTAAATTTAACCTCTCCACAAGAGGGTCGGTTGGAATTTCCGGTTCAACTACCTCCTAGACATAATAAAACATCTATGCATGTCAGGTTGGTCGGCATAACTATCATAAGCACTAAAACAAATAGTTATAAATTAAAGATAATATACCACATCCGAATCGTAGACCGGACGAGGGCCCACATGGGCGGATATCAAAACCATCGCACTATATAATAACAAGCAATAATAAACGTAAGAAAATTAGACAAATATCTATCTAAAGCAATAATAGAAGTAAGAAAAGCATGGACATAACAAGAGGCTCACCACGGTGGTGCCGGTGACGAGATCGGCGGGGGCGATCGACGGCGGCGAAGACGGGGACGGGACGTGACGGACCGCTAAACCTAGACAAATCTCGGAGAAAATAGAGCTTCGAGAGCAGAAAAGCTTAACTAGTGTGGCTCGGGCATTCCACCGAACATGTTGTGTGCATAGGAGGTGAGCTAGAGCACCACTAACCCCTCTCTCCCTCGGCCAGAAAAAAAAACAGAGCAGTGAGCTCTGCTCTTGAGTGAGGGGGTTTATATAGGCAACTCACTGGTCCCGGTTGGTGCTACAAACCGGGGCTAAAGGGGAGCCTTTGGTCCCGGTTCATAATACAAACCGGGACTAATAGTGGTGGGCCAGGAGCAAGAGCCATTGGTCTCGGTTTTTAGCTCCAACCGGGACCAATAGGTCCAGACGAACCGGGACCAATGGCCCACGTGGCCCGGCCGGCCCCCTGGGCTAACGAACCGGGTCCAGTACCCCCATTGGTCCCGGTTCTAGATTGAACCGGGGCTAATGGGCTGGACCAATGCCCTGTTTTCTTCTAGTGTGATGCTCCCCACTACTTTTATTCTGCATGATTTTATCCCGTAAACAAGCCAGGAACCTATGTAAAGGAGCACAGATAACTCTAACTAAGAAAATATACCATCTGCCATCAGCCATCTGCATATTCTTCTTTTTTAATCAACGAACTCCTGAGCTAAGAAGAGATCCCAGGAATGGTAGTTTGCTTTAAAGAAGGATATATCATGTACACTTTGAGTAACAGAAGACAACCATGGACAATGTTCCCGGACGTCAGGGGTAGAAGGTCGCCATACCTGTCTCTCGGCCGCCCAGCAACCGTCGCCTCCTCTCGCTGGGCTCTAGCAAAAACGACGAAGTGACACAGTATCTTAGGGACCTGGTTGGCATCAAGACCAGGGTGGGTGAAAAGTGGAGACCTGTAACCCGAAAATAATAATAACTAAAACGTGTGCCGCTCTGTGCGACGGACAAGATATTCAGGACAACGATCCAACGGTCACAAAATTCAAACTGAAGCCAAATGAAAATCATGTTGACTGATCTATAGCAAATCTAAAGATATAAAATAAAAACTAGACAAAATAACTCAAACCACACGGCAAATATCGGCTAAGGATGATGTTACCAAGCCAAACATCCACTCTACAAATAACAATTTGGTTTCACAAGTAATAACCACTGACCACGATATGTTTCTTCTTGTATAATACGATGTCTAAAAGAAAAAGAAGAATACTTAGCATTAATACATCTTCAAGAGTGCCTAGCTTGGTGCTACTCTTTTCTACTCAAAAGCCCACTGGTTCTCCCGGCGGATCTCTTCGTCCTCCTCGGGTGTGAAGTCATTCTTGATGTTAAACGTCTTGCAGATCTCCTCCGGAGTCTTTCCCTTGATCATGTCTGCAGTAGTTTGGCAAGTAAGATCGAGTAATCCCTTGATGTTGAGGTAGTTTGCAGCCAGGATGAGGTCGAAGAGGGTGGCCTGGTCGACCTTGACGAACTCGGCATCAAAGCTCTTGAGGTCCTCGGCTGGGGCGGCGGCTGCAGTAGAGGTGGACGAGCTGGCGTCGGTGGAGTCGGCCAGTTTAGGGCTGACCTGGACGTGCTTCTTGCAGTACTTGATGACCTTGGAGAGGATCTTGGAGTCGACGTTGGGGAGCGAGATCCCGTTGTCGGCGCAGTCATCCTCGATCATGTGGTGGATGGTCTGCGACTCCATGGCGACCGCCTCCTCGACCTGAAATTCCTCACCGTCTGAGCTCTTGAGCGTCATCATCTTCTTCTCGCCTTCCTCGGCCGCGATCGATCGGAGGATTGGGGGGCGAAACGAAACCCTAGCAAAGAGACGCGCAGGCAGGCTAGAGTGAGGAACCGGGAGAATTTATTGGGACGGTGAGGCGATGCCTAGGTTATAATTACTTCAAATATTATAAACTCTTTCTCTTGATTGTGAACTTTCTTCAAAGATGCATGGATGTTGTATCCTCTCTGAAAATATAAAAGTTTTTGCTATGATATATCTTGTTGCCGATTCATAAACTGAACAATCTTCAAAGTGCCCAGATGTATTTCCATATTGAAACTGTACTTTCATTGAATATATTGCCATCAATTCCACAGATTTCTACTCACTTTGTTGTTCTGCACTTTGAATTGACAGTGTCCCAAAGCTATATTATTTTATTTTATACACTCACCCTTGATGACACCACACAATTACAGCTTATAAATACGGGTTCTTTTATAATTAAATGGAAGTGCATACTGATTTCAGCTTCTAAGCAAATGTTTGACAGGTTCGCCTTCAATCTGAATCACATGAAACGTAGAGTTTATCGAGAGTTCGTGGAAGAAATCTACATGCCATCATGAGGAAAAGAGGGATCTACAAAGAGGGTAAATTGTACTCCCTCCGTAAAGAAATGTATGAGCGTTTAGATCACTCAAGTAGTGTAAACACTCTTATATTTCTATACGGAGGGAGTACCTACATTTTCTTCTTCAAGTAGATCTTTTTATTGGGTCGCATTCTGGATCACTCACTCACTCACTCTCTCTGATTTAAGGAAGCTGTCCATTCTGTGTGTTGCACTAGGTGGCTATGTGCACATAAATCAGTCAAGGAGCAGGCTTCAGTGAAGGGTGATCCAGAAATAACGTACATTTGTGAACATTGTGCAGTTCTTGCTGAATTCTGGACATGAGGGTTTTCCAAATTTATTTTTAAGTATTTGACAGTTAGCATCGGCGTCCAAATGAAAGCACTCCCTCCGTCACATAATATAACATCTTATTACATTCATTTTGCTCACAAATTGGATGTAATAAGATATTATATTATGGGACGGAGGGAGTTCAATCGATTCATATTCTGTGTATCTTTGTACTTACCGTTGCTGGATGAAAATTTGGACATACATAGATAGCTCTAGATGTAGCCTAAATGCTTTTTTACTCCTCATATAATAACTGTTGTGAATCCTTGTGCCCTAGATATCTCTAAATGCTTTCTTGAAACACCCCATGTCCTACAGGAATGATGTTGTAACGTATTTGTGTAAATTTAAATTTTAAATATTGCAAGTAAATTAGAAGATAGACATGCTTCGATCCATGCAGCAAGGCCGACATACATAATAAATAAATTTGGCCTATATGCGTAAACTAAACTTTTTTGAGGAAACGGCAAGAGCATTGCCTTTTATTTAGCATGCCAATAATATTATAGCTGTGGGGATAATATTCATCCAAACTTTAGAGGCCATTTGATATAAACAGGTGTAGGAAAAGAATGATTCTGTTGGTTGGAATAGTTAGCCAGTGGTCTCTGCAGAGGTTGTCTCTTTGTTTGCCTACATTTTTGAAATATTAGATGCCATATTGCAGAGACCTATGTTTATAGTAAATTCCTGTTCTGTACCTACTATGTGCCTCTTTACCATCTTGATGTCATATGGTTACTCATATGTTCCTGGTAACTTGATTAGTCTAATATCTCAGATGGTCAATATTTGATTTACCATGATAAACCCTTTTTAGCTATTTGTAATACTACATGGTTCTCATGTATGCAGAAATAATATGAAGCAAATTACCAAGGTAGACTGGGACGACAGGTAAATTTAAATGTGACAACGGAGTTCTTTTCACCAAGTATATGTCAATAGCTGTCTCAAAGGCATGGCTTTAGGATAGATATCTACCTTGCTAATATTACAAATCAATTATCAATAGCATGTTAAAAATCTTCCCTTGTTTGTGATGTAAGGATCTTATCTAATATTCACTTCTGTTTCAGTAGACCCCCCCTAAACACATCGATGGCTGAGATTATCCTATACCCTTTCATAATAGAGGACAGGATGGTCCTTTTCGAATATACACCCGTGTAGAGACCTCCTGTGTGTGCCCTCCGTACGACTGGGCCGGCCCACCGGGAGCAAGGCCAGTTACTATTTAAAAGCGTTATATAAAAATCCTGAGAAAATTAGAGAAAGCATGCATGAGTAACCGAACTCCTAACCTCGTCCTACTAATTAGGCTTCTTACCACTCAGCTACACTGTCACTCCTGATTTAGGAAGCACAAAAGAAATAATGTTCCGGTAGCGTTGCGTCAGACCTGGCCGGGTCTTTCTCCATGTAGTTTCCTTCGAATCTGCATCAAGGAATTAATTGGTCCCGTTAATCCGATTCCTAGAATTAATTGATCCCAAAAATCACGTTTGTTTGGAATGGAAGGTGGGTCCAGCTTGCTTTCCTTGTCATTCTGTTTCTCAAACTAATCAGACACACAAATCAAGCTACGACATATTCACTCTTATTTTCTACTGGATATAATTTTGTTTCTTTCCTTCTAAAGTTAGCTCCCCGTACATGTTAAATTTGTTTCCATTGAATAAAGTTTTATGTCCAATGTAACTATTTGTTTATTATTATTTGTTCAGAAACAAACTGTTGTATTAATTTTCTATTATTTTCCATCAAGAAGCATATTTTACTTCTCGTGTTACTCGACCTCGTTACTTCTGACGCCACTGAACTTTGCTTCGATCTAAAGTGAGTCAATTTGATAGAAAATATGCTTCCCAAAATTTTTTTTGCGGGTGTTCCCCAATATTCATAATCTTGCTTTAGTCACACGGCTTTCATATATGCTTATGATATTCGCTCCATGTTCATATAATGCGAAACAACGACAATTTCTGTTTTTTCATTTATTCATGTCTCTTTCTTTTTTGAGATTTAATATTTCTTTTTTAAACCTGTTTAAAATATTGAAATATTGTTTGAAAACCAAAAAATGTTCGTTTAAAAAAATATTGTTTACAACTTTACAAAGTATTCTAGATTGTCATTTGATGAATGTCGGAAATCAACGTGCTTTCAAATGGACCATTCTCGCCCTACCCGAACACCATCCATTGCATATGATCTATTTTTGGACATCCTTCAAATGACCCTAGCTTTTGCAAGCAGGTGGACATGCCCATGGTAGGAATCCATGCCCGGTTTGAACGACGTTCTACATCATATGCAAGTTGCGACATGTCTGGTCATTTATCAGCTTTTATAAGGAGAAAAAACTAGAAAATGCAAAACTTGTCGAATACCTAAACACATTGGCATGGTGCTTTGAATTGGCCATACAAGGCCATGAAAAAAAATTGAGGCAATTTAAGGGATGTCGAGAAATGAGGTGCTCCCAAACGGACCCTTCTCGCCTACCTGATCAACACCGTTCGTTAAGCATAGTATTTTTGGAAATCAAGACTGACCTCAACTTTTGCAAGCTGGTGAACATGCCCATGTTAGGCATATGTGCCTAGTTTGAACGACTTCCGACACCATATGTACGTTGTGACACGTCATGCTATTTTTCAAGCTCGGACCTTATTCACCGGGAAAACTTCAGAAAATGCAAAATTTGTCAAAAGCCAAACAACTTGGCATGGTACCTTGATGTGTTCATACAAGGCCATGGAAAAAATGGGGCCATTTCAAAGATGTCAAGAAATAATGTGCCCTCACATGGAGCCTTCTTGCCTATCCGAACACCCTTTTTTAAACAAGGTCTTGTTTCGTACATCCTTAAAATGAACCCAATTTTTGCAGCAATGTGGGTGTGCCCATGATAGGAATCCACGCAAGGCTTGAACTATTTCCAACACTGTATGCAAGTTACATATGACTATTTATTAGCCTTTTTTCACCCAATTTTTTAGAAAATGCAAAATTTATTAAAAATCCAAATAACTTGGCATGGTGCCTTGAATTGGTCATACAAGGGCATGAACAAAAAAAATCATTTCAAGGATGTCGAGAAACAACGTGCTCTCAGGCAGAGCTTTCTGGCACTCGAACATCCTCCATTCAACATGGTCTATTTTTGGACATTCTTGAAATTACCTTAACTTTTGCAAGCAGGTGGGCATGCCCATAGTAGGAATCCATGCAAGGTTTGAACAATTTACGATACCGTATGCAAGTTGTGACACGTTCGGCCATTTATCGGCCTTTTTTCACTGAAAAACTCCATAAAATGCAAACCTTGTTAAAAAAACTCAAACAACTTGTCCTGCTACCTTGAATTGTTCATAAAAGGGCATGAAAAAAACTGGGACCATTTCAAGGATGTCGAGAAACAATGTGCTCTCAAACGGAGACTTCTGGCCAACCCGAACATCCTTCATTCAACATGGTGTATTTTTTGACATCCTTAAAATGATCTCTACTTTTGCAAGCGGGTGCAAATGCCCATTGTAGGCATCATGTCAGGTGTGAACAATTTTCGATACCGATGCAAGTTGCGACACGTCCAGGCATTTATTGACATTTTTTCATCGGGAAAACTTTATGAAAATGCAAACCTTATCGAAAAATGAAACAACTTGGTATAGTGGCTTAAATTTGTCATATAATGCCATGAAAAAATGAAGCCATTTCAAGGATGTCGAGAAACAACATGCTCTCAGATGGAGCTTTCTGACCTATGCGAAGGCCCTTCGTTCAACATGGTCTATTTTTCTACATCTTTGAAATGACCTCAACTTTTTTCATGTAGGTGGACATGCCGTTGGTAGGAATTCATGCCAGGCACCGATGCATGTTGCGACACGTCCGACCATTTATCGGCCTTTCTTCACTGGAAAAACTCTAGAAAATGCAAAACTTGTCAAAACCCCAATTAAATTTGTGCATGTGTATATTCTTGTTTTGCTTCAGTTCAATTTATTTTGCAAAAAGTAAGCGTTTCCATCAAACCCAAATATTGTTTGTGCTACATCAGAATATACTTACAATTCATTCAAATGCTACCATAGAGCATAGAAATAATGCTTCTATCGAGGCAAAAAATATTTTTATCAGTACGGTCGATAAATATGAAATAAATAGGTTCCCATCACACCATAAAAAGGATGCTTCTACTGATAAAGAATAATGCTTCCATACCACTTAAGCTTGTTGGGCTGAACAAAATGCATCTCGAATAACGAAATTCCTATTTTGATCCCGAGATCAAATGCACCCATGTGAACTATAGAACTTTAAAAAAATTGTAAGCAAAATAAAAAAAATCTTATTTTATTGTTGTAAACTTTGACAAATTTTTGCATGCCTGCAAAATTTGAGCACGAAATGACATGCGTGGTAAAAAAACAAAATTAGTACTTCAAAATGTTTATAAAACTAGCATTTTTGGAGCATTGATTAATTTTTTGCCACAGTTTCCACGAATGTCATTTTTTGCTGAACTATGGCAAGCATATAGAGCATTTTTCAAAGTTTACAAAGAAAATTGATAACTTTTTTACTATTTTTTTCGATTTACTGTTCATCAGGGT
>LR738716.1:325805182-325825182 GCA_902687465.1 Secale cereale
GGTGAATGTACCATCAGCACCATCATGCCCTGTCGGGACCTTGTTCGTCACAGGGTAGCCAACCTTGGATCTTTTGCTAGTGGAACTCTCCGGCAGGTCATCGATAGGTGCAGCACACTCTAAAGAGGTCCGCTTCCCGGAGTCCTTGTCGGCGTCCCTGCTAGACTTCTTCCCCTTCTTTGATTCCTTGGTGGTAGCTGGGGTTTCTGCGGCCTCAGCTGCTACCACATCTCGATACATCTTGTCCAGACATATAACTGCATCCTTCTTATCAGATGGAATAGAAATGATTCCCATGCGCCCCGGTGTCGGCGTTCTGGGAATGGGGGTACCCAGACTTGCCTGCCTGCGGCCCAGAGTGTGGCTCGCATGGTGGCCTAGTGTGGCCCAACTTCTTCAACAACACTCAAGACCCTCGCGAGGGGCCAAGCCTCGCGAGGCGGACGACACAGGACATCCCCTGGGGTGGCCTCGCCAGGCCGGCTCGTGAGGATCGGAGATATCAAGGCAAGGGGCACCTCGCGAGGTCCTCATGACGTGAGCAGTGACGACTAAAGCCAGGCGGGCGCCGGCGGGCGCAGAGTGCCAGTTTCCTCTTCAGTGCTAAAGGAGCAGGTGCAGGCGCGGAGTCCTGAGGTGTCAAGAAAAGGTTTCCATATCAGTGCAACGAGACCAAGACCAGCAGGACGGTAGGACGGAGGTCATCGAGGAGCCCACGGCAACGTCAACACCAGAGCCTTTGGCAGCGAAGACCACCTTTTGTCAAGATAGCTTGTACTAGTTGTTCCCCTTCAAATTTGGCCGTTGTGGGATTCCTTCCCGCTCAATATTTGGGAATAGAACCTAGGCCACTATATATAGGACTAGCCACCACAATTGGGAGCATCGGATGGGAGACAAAGTTGATCTCGACCAAAGAAAGAGTTGATCTCATGGGAGACTGAGTTGATGTCATCTCAAGTTGGTTAGATAGAAGGCCACTCACCTCAAGCTCACACGCGCTCAACAACACCTCTTCCTAGGAGGAAGTTCATCCATGTACTAGTTCTTCCGCTGCCTACAAGGCAATCCACCACACACACTAGATTAGGGTGTTACACCACAACGGTGGCCCGAACTAGTATAAATCTCGTGTCTCTTGTTCATTGGATCTGACGAGCTAGGCATAGAACTGTCGAGTGGAAGGGCTAAGGCGGAAGGAGAGATCTTTTTGCGCACCCCAGAGTTCGAACCTTGACGGCTTTGCCGGAACCCTAAATCCGACATTTGGCACGCCGAGTAGGGGTGCGCTGAGACTTCCCTTCCGTCGTTCAGTGCTCCGTCGTTCCAGCAGTCCATGGCCGACGCTCGCAGAGCCCGTGCTGAGCGGTGGGCTTGTCGGGACCCCGATCCTAAGTCACACAGGTCTAGCATGTAATACATCATATCACTTTGCGGCCTCACGCACGGTATCCCCACGGGTGCCACCTTACCTGGCCCGGGACCGTTTGCGCATTTTGGCACACGTATATGATAGTGTCGCTAGCATCCATATGACAGAGAACCCAGGCCGACATGACCAGTTATAAACCAAAAGTGGCACTAAATTACAGAGACAGGCATACATGACCCAGCAACGAACGTGTCGGTCATCAACGTATGAACCCAAGTCGTAGCAAGCTACAAGGACTTAAAGGAACAACGCGTGACATTTCCCCTAAGGGACAGACACAGGAACGAAGAAGGACACATGCCGGCCAGCCTAAGTGTTCCGGAGCAGTAGCAAGCTACCAAGGCTCAGTGGAAGCACTAGGAGACATTTCCCTGTAAGATAGGCTACCAAAGGTAAACAACTAGGTGTCGGATCCCACACATAGCAATACACATTACACGTACGCATAACATGCAAGTATGTGATGTACAACATGGCATCACAACATAACTCAACAACTCATATAGATAAAGGCCCAGAAGAGACATCATAGCATTTATTACAAACAGAGGTCACATGACCCAACATACAGAGCATACAGGCAACGGAAGCATAACATGTCTGAGTACAGACAACTACAAAAGAAAAGGGCTGAGAAGCCTGACTATCTACAAGACCCTCCCAAGGGTACAAGATCGTAGCTGAGGTAACAAGCTAAACATCGAAGTCCAAGCGGAACCACTAGCGAGACTGAAGTCTCTCTGCAAAAACATAAATTAAGCAAACATGAGTACAAAGGTACTCCGCAAGACTTACATCAGAACTAGCTACATATGCATTAGTATCAACAAAGGGGTGGTGGAGTTTGACTGCAGCAAGCCAGCTTTGACTCGGTGGCTATCCTGAACTATGACTGCAAGTAACTCTTTTGAGGTGGCGCACACGAGTCCACATATTCACCAAACAATACACCACTATGGATCCGCTCCCGTCTCCCTACGAGAACGCCATCCATAGCACTCACACTTGTCTTGAGTATTTTAGAGTATCCACTTTCAATTGTCTATGTACCAAGTAAGCATCCAAGAAGTCCATAACCGCGGACCCGGCTATTCGAATAGATCATGTTAACCCTGCAGGGGTGTACTTCTTCACACACGCTCTCGCCACTTACCGCCGTGTACACGTTGTGTATCTCGGCAACCTTCAAGCGGAAGCCTGGCGAGGGTGTCGGCCACGACCTGACTAACCACACAAGACTCTAGTCCAGGTTTATCGCCTATTCGGGTTCCATCCGTAAGGAGATCCGGCCGGGGTGTCGCTCACGGCCCCAAATGATGTGCGCAGGGTTCCCAAGCCCACCTCGACGAATGGATCTACGCTTGGTACACCGTGCCATGGTGCCTAGTCTGTCCCAAGCCCACATGTACCGTGTGCCACTTGGTAGACTACTAACACTACCTACAAACACCAGAAACTAGTTGCAACTCCTGGAGAGAGATGTAGTTGATTAATAAGTCGAGATGGGTCGAGTTACCGGAACCCAATGTGTGGTAGTAGCTAGTCATTGGACAACTTACACAGAACTCAGTTCTTAAGGATGGTTCCAGTGAGACAACCCACCATGTACTCCTACATGGCCTCTCACCGCTACCTTTACCAAATCGTGTTCACACACTCAGCTCACACACAGTAGGACATGTTCATATCTTCCCAATTCATCCCCGATGAATCAGACCTGACACGACTCTAAGCAATAGAAGGCATAACCAGAAAGCATGAATGAGTAGGCACAACATGGCTCAAACAACTCCTACTCATACTAGTGGGTTTCAACTATTTACTGTGGCAATGACAGGTCATGCAGAGGAAAGGGGTTCAGCTACCGCAGCAAAATAGAAGTTCAATCGTTGTTGTCCTAATGCAGTAAAGGACAGCAGGAGCGAGAGAGTGGGATTGTATCGGAATGCTCAATGGGGGTTTGCTTGCCTGGCACTTCTGAAGATAGTAATAGTTCTTCATCGGTGTCATCGATCACATCGTCAGAACAGCGTCTACTGAGAGGGGACAAACACCGGCAACACAGAGAAAACACAATCAATGCAATGCGACAATATGATGCATGATCATGACATGGCAATATGCTGTGGATTGAGCTAATGCAACTAGCAACCATATTAAATGAAGTTGGTTTGAACCCAAGGTTCAAATTCAAGCTCCACATGTGGTTATTTAATTATCATTTAATTGATTTGACCTGATCAGCAGGTTTAACTTGTTCAAACATGCATGAAAATGCCATAAATAGATTCCTCATATTTTTCTGATCATTTTTCATATATAAATTATTTTCATCTGAGCTACGGTTGATTTTATATGATTTTTAGAAGTTTTGGCTATTTTCTGAAATAAATAAATCATTTCTGATTTATTTAAAATTCCAAAAAAGCATTTATGACATCAGCACTGTGTCATTCTGATGTCACCAAGTCAACAGGGTCGGCCAGGGTCAAACCTGACGCGTGGGACCCATTGGTTAGTGTCACATGCTGGGTGGAGTCACTAACGGGTGGGGTCGGTCAATGGCCACGTCAGCCAGGTCAATGCTGACGCGTGGGGCCACTGTTATTAAAATAAACTAAACATGATTTAAGCTGTGGTTAGTTAAGGGCGTCATTAGTGGCTAATTAACCGGCGCCACGTCAGCAGGTGACGCCGGCGACCACAACAGCGGCGGGAACTCGCCGGAGTTGGCCGGGGCGGCGCTGTAGGCCGCGACTGGGCACGCTGAGGGCACCAGGAGTGAGCCCTTACTCTCCCGCTTCTAGAGGAGCACGTGGCTGGGCGCGGGGAGGCTAGGATCAACGGTGATGACCACTTGGGCGGTGGCCGGAGCTCGGGTATGTGCGGGCGCGTGGCTTCAGTGCACGGGGGAGCAAGCAAGGGCTGCGTTGGGCTCGTCGTTGTTCCAGGAGCACACTGGAGGCACAACTAGAGCGAAGGAGCACGGTGGCTGTGAGGGAAACGGCCATGGCGGACGGCGGTGCTCGGGTACGGCGGCTGGCACGGTTAGAGGGTGTAATTGAGCTTGGGGAGAGGGGGTTCCGAAGTGGGAGATCACGGTGATTGCAGAGGCGTCGACGTGGGCTCGGGGGAGGCTCGGAGCAGAGCAGGGCTTCAAGGGGGATCTCCGGCGACGGCGGTCGGGGATAAGCTCGGTGAGGGCGGTGCAGGGCAAACGAGCGCTTGCAGCTCGGCCTTCTCGATGAAGCAGTTGACGGCGGAGCTCTCGGGCATGGCGCTGCAGCGAGGGGGCGACGGTGGCCGCTGTGGTGACGAGCGGCGGCGACGAATCCGTTCGGGCGGGTGAGAAAGAGAGGTCTGGGGGAGAGGATGAGAACGAGGGAGAGAGTGAGGGGGTCCAAGGGGTGCGTGGCGTCCTCTAGGTGCTTCGGGGCGGCGAGGAGGCGGGCAGGCAAGGTGGAGGTGGCCGACGCACGGTGGCCACGCGCCCTCCTACCCACTGGCAGGAGGTTGAAGACAGTAGGAGGGAGGAGGGGGTGCTGGGCCGGAGAAGCTGGGCCAGGCTACAGGGAGACCAAGTAAGTGGCCCATGTGGGCTTCCTCTCTCTCTCTCTCTCTCACTTCATTTTCTTTCTGTTTGTTCTCTTTTCTATTTCTGTAATTTGTTTCTGATTTAGTAAAAAAATACTAAATCAATTTATTTTCTTCTGATAAATTTGTAGGGACTAAAAGAATTATTCCAAAGCCCCTCACAATTTTCCAGAATTATTGGAGAAATTTAAAAATATATAGCATTTAAATGGCCCCAATTCAAATACTTATGATTTAATTCAGAGCCCAATAATTCCCTAAAAATGTTCAATATTTTTGGTTTGGATCAAAACCCTTGCCAAAATTATCACACATTGACGAAGGCATTTTTTGGTTTATTGAAAAGGATTTTTATTTGAACCTAGTTGAGTTCATTTAGTGCTAGGGTTTGATCAATCCCCAATTCAAGTTTAGCAAAAATTAAACATGATGACATGATGATCAGGCAAAGACCACAGGGGTTGATCTAGGGATGTGACAACTCACCCCTACTAAACAAGAATCTCGTCCCGAGATTCAGGACGTGAGATAAGAAATCAGAGGGGACACTAACTAACACAATCTTCATGATCCAAATGCCCTTGATATGAATGTTGATTGCTAGCATCATGTTGATCCTGGCATCCTTGCTTTCTAGATCTTTGTCCAAAACGGTGACAATGAGAGAAACTCTACAAAAATGATCTTCTGAAAGATCGAGCAACTCAAGATCAACTTATGGAGTGAGATGTTTGAAATATCTCTTGAGCTGAGACTCGGAACACACATCCGGAGGGATGGAATAAAACAAACGAAGAAGGTTTACTTGGCAGGCAAAATTCCACACCCAAGAAGATGGTGATCGAGGCCACCAGATGGGGCACCTTAGAGAAGGTGACTCGTAGAATTATTCCCTTAAGTGGAAAAAATAATTACTTTTGATATAGAGATCATTGAAACTCTCTATACCAGCCTGAGGCAATCACAATCGATCGTTTGACGGAGTCCGAAAGAATGACATCGTTTGACGGAGTCCGAAAGAATAACATTCTCGGGCCAGAATGGATGATGTGGACTACCTTGTTGAAGACAAAACAAGGGATGATTTTGGTTATCATCGGAAATGGATGGGACCCATGGTAAAAATGGCACATTGGCGGTGCAAGCTGGGAACAAAATGCAAATGCTTGGAATGATTCTGGTAACTGGGAAGAACCCAACAGTAGAGAGTGAATCTACTCTTTGAGAGGTTATAGCATAACCAAGGACACTGGGAGCAATCCCGGTTAGTGCCGGTGATAACACCTAGTGCTTGTGCGTGCTCTCAAGAACTTGAGCATTCCCATATTCATCAAGGTTTTACCAATATCCGTGTCAAGATCCTGGCAACACCACATACTACCATGATGAATAATGATGGAAGATGCAGATGCAAAGGAAGACAACATTTTCTCGGATTTCACCTTAGCGGAGTCAAGGGGCAAAATCTGGATGATCGACCGAGAAACATTTAGCACTCCGCTTCTAATGTTCTCCTTGAGGTGCTAGCGCAAACCATTTATTAAAATGGTTTGGTACCTAGAACGTCAAGTAAAAGGTCGGACTTCGGGAGCACAAGAATCCATAAGAAGCAACTAGGGAGTAAATCCTACGAAATCCTTATGGAGAGGTGGCCAACTTCTTCAATCAAGATACTACAATAATAGGTCTTCCGGCTGGTGTGTTGGCCACAACATCCACTTACCGGGTTATAGAGAGACCAATATTATAGTTCTTGGAAAAAGCTCCAACCATCATATCTGCCTGAGATTCAGTTCTGGTTGGTGTCAGGATATTCCAGACTCATCGAGTCTAGAAAGAAAATGAAAGTTTGCAACCCAAATCGACGAGACGACGTTGCGAGATTCTCGGAAAATGGACCGCGGTAGTAAGCTCCAAAACATGAGCTAGTTCTGCTACGTACCTGTGAACACGCTGTCGCAGACAAGCATGCCCACGTAGTAGTCTTATAATAAAACACTACCGAGTTCTGGTTGGGAACCATCATTGCGGATAACGAGGTCCTTACATAAGTCCGGATTAGCTCTTAAGAAGGAACTGCTTCTCCTTGAACAAGTCAACCAGTGGCTTAGTTGCTAGGGAATGCATATGGAATGGAGGTAGCGAGCCTATCAAACCATAGAATACTTCGCACATGCGTGACTGACTTGGAATGATTCCATGGGAAACCTAAAACAATCTGTCTCGAACTCACGGCGGCAACTTGCACCAAATGCACATGAATTGGAGGAAGTCACTTCTTTCATCCAACATATGCTTCATGAACGGGACATGAAGATAATGCTTATAAAAGTTTCCAACACTAACATAGATGTCCAACATGAATCATGGATAAGATGAAAATATTGCTGATGGGCCTCAACAACAGGTCATCCAGATTTCCATGAAGATGGAATTCCACAACTATGTGAACAAATCGATAGCATTGGTCAGACCCAAAAGATATAATGGTGTATGCTCGAGGAAACAACCACGAGTAAGACAACATTACGAATATCGTTATTTCTGATTTGATCTGATGATAGCCCACACTCAAATCAAAGTTTGGATAAGATGATAGATCCATTAACTAATCACGAGGATCAATCGATGAAATACCATCTTTCTTCAACACAGATACAAAATATCCCTTAGGGATGAGCTAGATCGGACAAGCTTTTATCTTCCAACTCTCCAAGTTGTTGTCTAGCTTAACCAACTAGCTCAAGGGTATGCAATACAGATTCCTGGAGAAGGATTGGTTACAAGAAACCAACTTGATCACGAGCTCAACATAGCGGTCAGGGAACAACCTGGAAATACTTCCGAGAAGATAATCAGAAAATCATGAACCACCGACATGTTATTAAGCTTGGTAACAATCTTGCTTTTCAAGGCAAGATGATATGATCACAAGAGTGAGGGATTTATGCAATCCTAACTCATTGATCAAAGAGTGCACCAGAAAAAATGGACTAGGTAGCACGGTCAATCTTAGAATGATGGTTCAGTAACCAACACGCTAAGAATGAGTTTATTATCCATTAACTACCAAGCAACAGAGTTGCTAGGAGTATTGGCTTCACACACCGCAGTTCACTTGTAAGTATTCCGGTTACAACAACACGGAGACCGAGGAATAACTGATGATGGTGAGAAGTATCACTGTATCAAGAGTTCATAGGAGGTGGTGCAATTCCCATGACATTCTCGACATAAGGATGGTAACATTCCAAGATAGAACAGATTAGAAGCTGGATTAGCCTTCTTCATCTGCGAAGTACAACTTCTTTGACCCAATCCAGGATATGGATAAGGTACTGGAGTTTGTTTCTCCTAGTCCTTCCGGAATAGAATGGCTTGACGGACCACAAGAGTAAAAGGCATCGATGAACACGAATGCACAGCCACTCCTGGCTATCAACTGATAGACGGGGTCATAATACAACTAAAAGGGACAACTCAAAGGAACATATAACTCTCCGAGTTGTGGATGCATAGACTAGCATGTCGAACTCTCAACATACTTCTTCCGGATAGTCCATGCAGAAAGGTAGAACTGGCAGAGTCACAATATGAATGGAGTACTACTCGAGAGCACTCTGGTTGTGATATTTTGGTTCAGGAGAACTTCTGCCAAGGATGGTTCATGGTATTTGGAAGAATGATAACCACGGACCTCAAGGACTATCACAAGGTTACTAATATCCTAAAGGGACGAGCAAATACTACCAACAAGAGGTAAGTGGAGTGAGTCTTGGGTTCAAGAACCCGGGAATAGAATGCCTACTAACTAAATGGCATCACGGGATGCTTTCGAGAATAATGGCCAGAATCATCACACTGGGATTATATAGCATTGCTAGATTACTGGTGATCTTCTAAGACACCTAGGGTCATAGTAATAGCTCCAACATATATGTCAAGGCAACAGAGTACCTCAACACACTGACTAGTGTGGTTAATCTGGCCGGAAAGGACATTAAGAACAGGTAGGAATGATTTGCAAATGCATCCGAGTGTTTAGAGACCTGGGATGACTCGGCAGCATAACGGCTGTAAATGCTCGGAAATACTTTTGAGACTCATGCACAAAGATAGCATAACCACTCAACATCATAATGTCAAGTTTCTGAGATCAACAGTTGAACACACAGAAGTAGCAGGAACTGAACTGGGGGTTGAATCCACAATTAACGTGATCCTGATAAACAGAAGAGAAAGCCTAGTTCCTTAACCCCGTAGAAGAGAAGAAGGTGACTCAGATCAGAAGGTCATAAGGTAAAGGAGTAAAAAGAGCCTTCCGTTCCCTTCCACAATCAATTCCCTTATATAACTAAAGAATTTCTAGACACGACTTCGACCAGTTTGGCTTGCTAATCCTACAAGCAGTCAGGCTCTGATACCAAAGCTGTCGGGACCCCGATCCTAAGTCACACAGGTCTAGCATGTAATACATCATATCACTTTGCGGCCTCACGCACGGTATCCCCACGGGTGCCACCTTACCTGGCCCGGGACCGTTTGCGCATTTTGGCATACGTATATGATAGTGTCGCTAGCATCCATATGACAGAGAACCCGGGCCGACATGACCAGTTATAAACCAAAAGTGGCACTAAATTACAGAGACAGGCATACATGACCCAGCAATGAACGTGTCGGTCATCAACGTATGAACCCAAGTCGTAGCAAGCTACAAGGACTTAAAGGAACAACACGTGACATTTCCCCTAAGGGACAGACACAAGAACGAAGAAGGACACATGCCGGCCAGCCTAAGTGTTCCGGAGCAGTAGCAAGCTACCAAGGCTCAGTGGAAGCACTAGGAGACATTTCCCTGTAAGATAGGCTACCAAAGGTAAACAACTAGGTGTCGGATCCCACACATAGCAATACACATTACACGTACGCATAACATGCAAGTATGTGTTGTACAACATGGCATCACAACATAACTCAACAACTCATATAGATAAAGGCCCAGAAGAGCCATCATAGCATTTATTACAAACAAAGGTCACATGACCCAACATACAGAGCATACAGGCAACGGAAGCATAACATGTCTGAGTACAGACAACTACAAAAGAAAAGGGCTGAGAAGCCTGACTATCTGCAAGACCCTCCCAAGGGTACAAGACCGTAGTTGAGGTAACAAGCTAAACGTCGAAGTCCAAGCGGAACCACTAGCGAGACTGAAGTCTCTCTGCAAAAACATAAATTAAGCGAACATGAGTACAAAGGTACTCAACAGGACTTACATCAGAACTAGCTACATATGCATTAGTATCAACAAAGGGGGTGGTGGAGTTTGACTGCACCAAGCCAGCTTTGACTCGGTGGCTATCCTGAACTATGACTGCAAGTAACTCTTTTGAGGTGGCGCACACGAGTCCACATATTCACCAAACAGTACACCACTATGGATCCGCTCCCGTCTCCCTACGAAAACGCCATCCATAGCACTCACACTTGTCTTGAGTATTTTAGAGTATCCACTTACAATTGTCTATGTACCAAGTAAGCATCCAAGAAGTCCATAACCGCGGACCCGGCTATTCGAATAGATCATGTTAACCCTGCAGGGGTGTACTTCTTCACACACGCTCCCGCCACTTACCGCCATGTACACGTCGTGTATCTCGGCAACCTTCAAGCGGAAGCCTGGCGAGGGTGTCGGCCATGACCTGACTAACCACACAAGACTCTAGTCCAGGTTTATCGCCTATTCGGGTTCCATCCGTAAGGAGATCCGGCCGGGGTGTCGCTCACGGCCCCAAATGATGTGCGCAGGGTTCCCAAGCCCACCTCGACGGATGGATCTACGCTTGGTACACTGTGCCATGGTGCCTAGTCTGCCCCAAGCCCACATGTTCCGTGTGCCACTTGGTAGACTACTAACACTACCTACAAACACATGAAACTAGTTGCAACTCCTGGACAGAGATGTAGTTGATTAATAAGTCGAGAGGGGTCGAGTTACCGGAACCCAATGTGTGGTAGTAGCTAGTCATTGGACAACTTACACATAACTCAGTTCTTAAGGACGGTTCCAGTGAGACAACCCACCATGTACTCCTACATGGCCTCTCACCGCTACCTTTACTAAATCGTGTTCACACACTCAGCTCACACACAGTAGCACATGTTCATATCTTCCCAATTCATCCCCGATGAATCAGACCTGACACGACTCTAAGCAATAGCAGGCATAACCAGAAAGCATGAATGAGTAGGAACAACATGGCTCAAACAACTCCTACTCATACTAGTGGGTTTCAACTATTTACTGTGGCAATGACAGGTCATGCAGAGGAAAGGGGTTTAGCTACCGCAGCAAAATAGCAGTTCAATCATTGTTGTCCTAATGCAATAAAGGAGAGCAGGAGCGACATAGTGGGATTGTATCGGAATGCTCAATGGGGGTTTGCTTGCCTGGCACTTCTGAAGATAGTAATAGTTCTTCATCGGTGTCATCGATCACATCGTCGGAACAGCGTCTACTGAGAGGGGACAAACACCGGCAACATGGAGAAAACACAATCAATGCAATGCGACAATATGATGCATGATCATGACATGGCAATATGTTGTGGATTGAGCTAATGCAACTAGCAACCATATTAAATGAAGTTGGTTTGAACCCAAGGTTCAAATTCAAGCTCCACATGTGGTTATTTAATTATCATTTAATTGATTTGACCCGATCAGCAGGTTTAACTTGTTCAAACATGCATTAAAATGCAATAAACAGATTCCTCATATTTTTCTGATCATTTTTCATATATAAATTATTTTCATCTGAGCTATGGTTGATTTTATATAATTTTTAGAAGTTTTGGCTATTTTCTGAAATAAATAAATCATTTCTGATTTATTTAAAATTCCAGAAAAGCATTTATGACATCAGCACTGTGTCATTCTGACGTCACCTAGTCAACAGGGTCGGCCAGGGTCAAACCTGACGCGTGGGACCCATTGGTCAGTGTCACATGCTGGGTGGAGTCACTGACGGGTGGGGTCGGTCAATGGCCACGTCAGCCAGGTCAAGGCTGACGCGTGGGGCCACTGTTATCAAAATAAACTAAACATGATTTAAGTTGTGGTTAGTTAAGGGCGTCATTAGTGGCTAATTAACCGGCGCCACGTTAGCAGGTCACGCCGGCGACCACAACAGCGGCGGGAACTCGTCGGAGTTGGTCGGGGCGGCGCTGCAGGCTGCGGCTGGGCACGCTGAGGGCACTAGGAGTGAGCCCTTACTCTCCCGCTTCTAGAGGAGCACGTGGCTGGGCGCGGGGAGGCTAGGATCAACGGCGGCGACCACTTGGGCGGCGGTCAAAGCTCGGGTCTGTGCGGGCGCGTGGCTTCAGTGCACGGGGGAGAAAGCAAGGGTTGCGTTGGGCTCGTCGTTGTTCCAGGAGCACACTGGAGGCACAACTAGAGCGAAGGAGCACGGTGGCTGCGAGGGCAACGGCCATGGCGGACGGCGGCGCTCGGGTACGGCAGCTGGCACGGTTAGAGGGTGTAATTGAGCTTGGGGAGAGGGGGTTCCGAAGCGGGAGCTCACGGTGATTGCAGAGGCGTCGACGTGGGCTCGGGGGAGGCTCGGAGCAGAGCAGGGCGTCGAGGGGGATCTCCAGCGAGGGCGGTCGGGGATAAGCTCGGTGAGGGCGGTGCAGGGAAAATGAGCGCTTGCGGCTCGGCCTTCTCGATGAAGCAGTTGACGGCGGAGCTCTCGGGCATGGCGCTGCAGCGAGGGGGCGACGGTGGCCGCGGTGGTGACGAGCAGCGGCGACGAATCCGTTCGGGCGGGTGAGAAAGAGAGGTCTGGGGGAGAGGATGAGAACGAGGGAGAGAGTGAGAGGGTCCAAGGGGAGCGTGGCGTCCTCTAGGTGCTTCGGGGCGGCGAGGAGGCAGGCGGGCAAGGTGGAGGTGGCCGGCGCACGGTAGCCACGCGCCCTCCTGCCCACTGGCAGGAGGTTGAAGACAGTAGGAGGGAGGAGGGGGGCTGGGCCGGCAGAAGCTGGGCCAGGCTACACGGAGACCAAGTAAGTGGCCCAGGTGGGCTTCCTCTCTCTCTCTCTCTCTCTCACTTTATTTTCTTTCTGTTTTGTTCTCTTTTCTATTTCTGTAATTTGTTTCTGATTTAGTAAGAAATACTAAATCAATTTATTTTCTTCTGATAAATTTGTAGGGACTAAAAGAATTATTCCAAAGCCCCTCACAATTTTCCAGAATTATTGGAGCAATTTAAAAATATATAGCATTTAAATGGCCCCAATTCAAATACTTATGATTTAATTCAGAGCCCAATAATTCCCTAAAAATGTTCAATATTTTTGGTTTGGATCAAAACCCTTGCCAAAATTATCACACATTGATGAAGGCATTTTTGGTTTTATTGAAAAGGATTTTTATTTGAACCTAGTTGAGTTCATTTAGTGCTAGGGTTTGATCAATCCCCAATTCAAGTTTAGCAAAATTAAACATGATGACATGATGATCAGGCAAAGACCACAGGGGTTGATCTAGGGATGTGACAGGGCTGCCCTTGCCACCCGCGTCGCTCAGACTGCTCCTGCCGGTGGACCACCCCGTCGTTCTCCATCACCTGCTGCCAACGCCGCCACCGGTCCGGCACGGCAAGAACAGCAGGCATTGTCTCTACACCCATCTGTGTGGCGCGATGGACACACCGCTACCCCATCGCTAACTCCGGCGATCTCTTCGTCCCATGCTAGTTGCGGACCCGCAGAAGCGTAGGCTACGTTGCTCATGGCGCGAGAGCTCCTGCGCTACCACCCCGTCGACGACTTCTATGAAGATTGGCTCGACCGCATCGCCGAGCTCGTCAGCGCCGCTGGAGGCTCTCCGATGCCGTCCCTTTCCCTGCCTCGTCCGCCTCCCCACGAGAACGACGAGGCCCAAGAAGCTCCACTGATACCCCAGCGTCAGGGCATTGTCCAAGACCCAAGGCGTCTGGCCTCGCGGCATGACCGCCCACGCGCGGTGCCAGCGCGCGAGGAAGGAAGCTGCCAGGAGATCTAGCAGCCCCATAGCAGAGCACCCGCGCTCCCTCCATCGCAGCGTCGAGACCGTGCGCCCCCCGTAGCGGTGGCGTGCGAAGACCAAGACCAAGTCCCACCACTCCAGCAAGCACCGGTGTCGATAGCAGGCTGCAAGGCCCTCGCTCCCGAGCTGCGCAACGTCAACTGGCCTGGGAAGTTCAAGCCCGACCTGCCTCCACGCTACGACGGCAGCCCCGACCCTGCAGAGTTCCTGCAGCTCTACGAGCTGAGCATCGAGGCGTCCGGCGGCAACGAGAAGATCATGGTGAACTGGTTCCCCATGGCCCTCAAGGATGGCGTGCGCTCGTGACTCTTGAACCTGCCCGCGGGATCGATCTCCACCTGGAGCGAGATGCGTGATAGGTTCATCACCAACTTCCAGGGCACTCGAGATCGTCCCCCAGCCGCGGGCGACCTGCGGCATATCAAGCAACAACCAGGAGAAACCCTGCAGAAGTTTATCCAGCACTTCAACAGTGTCCGCGTCAAGATCCCCAAGGTCATGGACGAGGCCATCATTTCAGCATTGTCGGATGGTGTCCGCGACGTCAAGATGAAAGAAGAGATCGCCATCCAAAAAGATTTGTGCACGTCCTTGGAGTTGTTCAACCTCTCTACCAAGTGCGCCAGGGCAGAGGAGGGGTGCCTCTCACTCGTCGAGCTCCCCGCTGCTGAAACCAAAGACAAGAAGGCCAAGAGCAAGGACGTAAAGCGCAAGGGAGCGGCAGTGCTTGCAGCTGAACTAGAGATGAAGCGCGGCCGCGACTACCCGGAGCCACCCAAGAACGGTCGAGCATTTTGCGCCTTCCATAACGTGCACAGCCACAACACCCATGACTATCAAGAGCTCCGGGCTCTCCGCGATGGACGCGTCGTCCAACGCCTTGAGCGCAGCAACCGTGGCTACGGCCACGGGGGAGGTCGGACTGGAGGACTCTAGGACGACCGTGGACCCCGTCAGGAGTGGCGTGATCAGCCTTGGGAGGATTGTTGGTGCGGCCAGCCTCGTGAGGACGCCTGGAGGGATCAGCTCCGAGAGGACCATCCTCACGGCAGGGCCGGCCTACCACCTCTGCCGCCACCAAGGAGGAACGACGACCAGGACGAGGGGGCTGGGGGCTTCCAGGAGCCGCGTGCCATCGCTTGCATCTTGGGCAGAGCATAGGCCCCAGCTTCTCAGCGCCTCTTCAAGCAGTTCGCCCGTGAAGTAAATGCGGTTCTCCCCAAGCTCGAGGCCACCCGTCCACTCAGGTGGTCCAGGTGCCCCATCACCTCCAGTTCAGCAGACCAGCTCAAATGCGCAGCTATGGCTGGCGCCCTCCCGATGCTTTGCTCTCCCGTCATCAGCAACATCCAAGTTACCAAGACCCACATCGACGGTGGCGCATGGCTTAATGTCCTGTCCATCGAGACATTCGACAACCTCCAGGTACCCTACGAGCAATTGCTGCCTACCAAGCCCTTCTCCGGAGTGACTGATGGCTCCACCACTCCCGTGGGGCAAGTTTGCCTACCTGTAACCTTTGGCAAGCGTGATAACTACCACACCAAGCTCATCGACTTTGATGTCACCCACATCCATCTCCCTTACAATGCCATCCTCGGGTATCCGGCTCTGGCCAAGTTCATGGCAGTAACTCACCACGGATATAATGTTCTCAAGATGCCTCGAAGCGGCAGCGCCATCACCATTGCCTGCGAGGGAAAGGACGCAGTGTGCTCACTCGAGCGCGCTTACCAGGTGGCGACGGTTGAGGATCCGGACAGCGACAACATCATCTATCCATCCGAGATCGTTCCCAAGAAGAAGAAGCCGTTGCTGGCTCTGAAGCCTCATGAGGACGCAGCACAGGGAGGCAGCACCACGGGGCCTCCTCCCCCTCTCGCATACGAAGGCGCGCCCGGTGCCCCTCTCAGGCTGGGCTCAGGGGCTCTCCCTGGAGGGCCTCAGACCTAGCCAACGTCACGAGGGAGGTGCTCGGGCACCATGTGGAAGGGTGTTTCGCTGCACACTTCCCTCCGGAGGCCTCAAGGCGCGAGGCACCAAGCGCTCAGGAATTCATCAGCCAGACCATCGAAGACCCACAGGAACCAAGGGCCATGCGAGGCGAGCGCCGCCCGGCTACCCCGAGGGCAGTTGTCGGCCCAGGCTCGGGAGACGAGCTGCGCGTTTGCGTCAACGTCCCGGCACTCAACATGATCGCATCTCAGGAGCTCTACTGGCCTTCCCAGGTGGGCTGGTGTCAGGGTCCCCCTCACAGCTACGTGTGCATGCCCTTCGGCCTGTCGAACCAGGTGACCCTGCACCAGCGCCACATGCGGGAAGTCCTGGCGGTTCGCGAGGCCAAGCACAAGGACATCCAGGCGGAGTTGGACTCGGCCCTCCGCGAGATCTGGGGAGCCCGGGATCCTCACGAGGAGCCGGGGCTAGACGGCACATGAGGAGCAGCGCCTTCACTGAGCACCCTCTGCTACACCGACACTACTTCAGCAACTATGCCAGGTGACATCTTTCGATTTCTGTTCAACTCGGAGCGCCTCTCGGTCCGCATTATTCCTAGGCCGCACGGGTCTATCCCTGCGGCATGCATCTTTTCGCATCTCTGGTCACCTTTTGGGGGCGCCCCTTTGGCTGCACTACCCCCAGGCCGCACGGGTTTACCGTGTTGGTGTGTATCTCCCTTGCATTTTACCAAAGCTAGTGCTACCACCCTAAGTCATATTACATATGGATCGATCAATTAACCATCACACTTCCGGGTCTCCACCGCCACCCAACGAACTTCTTCTCATCTCGATAGAGCTAAGTACATTGGCACTGCGCTTGTGCTCGGGTCCGTCCCAACAACGCTGACAAACCCGAGGGACTGGGCTCTGATCCGTGGCCCGCTCTGCAAGCGTCACCTCACCAAGTCCCCGGTGCATTCGTCTCCCGGCGGGATTATCGGAAGCCCGACGCGAGCGCGGCCCTAAGTTGTTCTGCTGCAAGCTAACCCACCGGAGTTTCAGGAGCACGACGACAGGTAGTCCCACCGGACTCCCCTCCTCACGTGGTTTGCTTGCGCGTTAAAGGGGGGTCCCTGAGCACCGCGTCTCAGGGGCTCTTCACTGACTCTCCAGCCCTCACCCCTTGGCCTTGACCACGGCATCACGACCTGGCATACCAACGGCGGCTGAGCTTCGCTCGAGGGTCGGGACCCAAGGATGCAGAGCACCGAGAAGCGCGAAAGGAGGGGGTCGGACGGGAAAGCTCGGGCATGTTCGTATGTCAAGGGGGACCCTTGGGCATCGCGACCCAAGGGCCTAACTGGACCCGTAGCCCCTCACTCCCTGGTCTTGTCCTGGTTTCCGGTCAAGGCCAGCGGCGGCTGAGGTACGCGCAGGTCGGGCCCTGCCGAGGCAAAACATCAAGGCCTGAGTCCGGCATTCCCTTCCTTGAGGTCCGTTCGTATGTCAAGGGGGACCCTTGGGCATAGCGACCCAAGGGCCTAACTGGACCCGTAGCCCCTCACTCCCTCGTCTTGTCCTGGTTTCCGGTCAAGGCCAGTGGCGGCTGAGGTACGCGCGGGTCGGGCCCTACCAACGCAGAACCCCAGGGCCAGCAGGAGGGAATCGCGAAATCTCAGCCTAATGAACGAGCCAGGCATGTTGTACGAAGATCCGCCCCACGGTTGCCAAGATAAGTCCTCGATTCCTTGATGCCTTACCCACTTTCACTTAGCGGGGTTTGATAGTAATGTTTCAGCAATACTGCCACGCTTTCCTAAATTCAGGGAGACGCTTGCACGCCAAGGGGGACCTCTTGAGAATCGCGCCTCAGGAAATCTTACCGGACCTCGGGCCGCGCACCTCCTGGCCTTGACCACGGCATCGCGACCTGGCATACCAGCGATGGATGCAGCTTGCCTTGGGACTGGGGCCCATCGGTGTAGAGCACTATGCAACCGAAAGGGTAAAAAAGGGTGGCGATATTGCTGAAACAAGGCTCACGAATAGAGTGCGTTGGTGAAACAGTAGGATAGAAGCAAAAGCATTACAAGTTCTTTACACACCCCCGTGGGGTTGGCTTTGAATCCTCGCAGGGAACGCCACAAAGGGTCTTCAGGAGACCCCCAACTACGACGCCATCAACAACGGGCCACCTCCGACCCTAGGCGGGTCACCACCAGCGACGTGCTCGCGAGCCCAACGCGTTTCGGGCGCGCCGCGAGCTTGGAGGCGCCTAGCTATCGTCACTTGTCTCCGAGGACTCGGCGGACTCAGAAAAGCTGCTAGACCTCCGGAGGCCATCGCTGCCGCTGGATAAGCTGGCGACGGAATCGACATCCAGCGCATCGCCCGCAGCATACTCCTGGTGGCCCTTCCCGGGGCAACATTCCAGGTGGCATCCTTCTTCGTCGAACACCTTCAAATGCAGCACGGAGACGTTGTCAAACTTGAAGTGGATGGCAAGGGCGCCTCCCAAGCCGCAAGCGCGGGTGACCTCGCCCCATCCGCGAGTCTTGAAGACCTTGCCTGAGGAGACGACTTCGACCTCTGCCCTCATCGCCGGGGCCCGGCACTCGGCGTGACGCAACCAAAGCCCGAGCGGCCCCCTCGGCGACGCCTCCGCAGCAAAGGATGGCGGGAGGCGAATCCAAGATCTAGGAGGCATCGCTTCCCACACCACGAACTCATGGGAGGATCCTCCGGCATGAGCTCTTGGGACAGCAGCATGCACCACAACGGCACGATCAGTGCGGCCACGGCGCGGGCGGCGCTGAGCACCAGCTCCGCCTCCATGGACTAGTGCCCTGGCATAAAGGGGCAACGGATAGCTAGGGGGAGGACGCTCGTGCCAAGCCCTCATCACCTCCTGCTTCATGACGGCGCCATAAGGACGGAGCGGCCTTTTCTTCGAGGGAAGTACCACTGGCTCCTCGCGAGGGGTCTTCCCCTTCTCGGCAGCAGAGAATCGTCGAATCGGCGCCATGAGCAGCACGATCAAGCACAACACGGGGAAGAAGGAGCGAGAAGAGCAAAGGAAGGAAATGGGCGGCGGAGGCTCCACTCGCCGTCTTATTTATAGCTAGGAGAAGGCCAATCGCCGGCCCCCGAAATCATAGGTAATGATGATTTGTTGTGCATGCAGGGACATGTCAAGTCGCGCAACCGCCGAGGCTGCGTGGGGAAGTGGAGACGCCCACGTCCCATCATCCGCCACGCATTAGACAAGGCCACAGGCTTTGAGGGCCCGCGGCGCTCCACACTTGGCCCTTGGCTTCGCCGCGAAGCCAAGCTCGAGCGCGCCTTGGGCCCGGGGGCTATTGTCGGCATTCTAGGAACGGGGTACCCAGACTTGCCTGCCTACGGCCCAGAGTGTGGCTCGCATGGCGGCCTAGTGTGGCCCAACTTCTTCAACAACACTCAAGACCCTCGCGAGGGGCCAAGCCTCGCGAGGCGGACGACACAAGACATCCCCTGGGGCGGCCTCGCTAGGCCGTCTCGTGAGGTTTGGAGATATCAAGGCAAGGGGCACCTTGCGAGGTCCTCATGACGTGAGCAGTGACGACTAAAGCCAGGTGGGTGCCAGCGGGCGCAGAGTGCCAGTTTCCTCTTCGATGCTAAAGGAGCAGGTGCAGGCGCGGAGTACCAAGGCATGAGGCAAAGGTTTCCATATCAGTGCAACGAGACCAAGACCAGCAAGACGGCAGGACGAAGGTCATCCCGGAGCCCATGGCGGCGTCACCACCAGAGCCTTTGGCAGCGAAGACCACCTTTTGTCATGATAGCTTGTACTAGTTGTTCCCCTTCAAATTTGGCCGTTGTGGGATTCCTTTCCGCTCAATATTTGGGAAGAGAACCCAGGCCACTATATATAGGACTAGCCACCACCATTGGGAGCA
>LR738716.1:325845382-325861615 GCA_902687465.1 Secale cereale
TGATCCTAGTGTGTTACTAAGTTCGCGTTCATGTTTGTGTTATTCCGCGACATATTAATTTGCTAATAGGATTGAAATTTTAGGATAATTGGTCGAGTATCTCTCAGTTCTAGCGCAAAAATGGCAAGGTCTCTGTCCTCCCGCGTCCGGATCGAAATTGTTGTGTTTTTATGTAATTTGTTTGTTGTTTTCGGCAATTACGTGCTGCCTTACACCTATCTATATGAATTGCAGCGGATTAAGTTGTTAATTTTGAAGAATTTAACTTTTTTCCATGCTTTTTGTGTTCGAGCGAGCGCCACTGGCTTTGGTCGTTACTCAAGATGTTTTTTGAGTTTTTGCGCATTATATAGTTTTTAGAACTGCATTACAACCTGTGTTTTTCTTATGCGAATCGTGGAGGGGTGAACTGCAGTAATATGCAAATGCGCAGTGAATATTGTAGCGCGGTGAACTGCAGTAATATGCAATGCGAGCCTGTATGAACTGCATTACAGCCACGGGGGGGGGGGGCTAGTTTAATTAGTTTTTTGCTTGGTCAAGCGTGGTGGACTGCAGTAATATGCAATGCGAGATGCACCTTGTCATGTTACCGCACTGCTTTATTTGTCATTTTACTTTTTTTGGGTTGTGTTTGTACATATATATATATATATATATATATTGATGGGTCAATTAGCTGCCCTCCCACCTTATCCCTGGCGGCTCCCCTCCCACCTTATCCCTGGCGGCGAACATTGCCTCCTCTTTTTGCCACTCCTCCTCGATCTGTCTTCTTCCCAACCAGACCCTACGCCTGGCAATGGATTGCGCGTGCGGCTGCCTGGCAAGGTTGGAGCCCATGCTAGAGACATGCGTTTTTTCTGAAGGGTTGGTTCTGAACCAGAGGCAGCGGCACAGCGCGCTCTGTTCCCTTCTCTATTCTTCAGGTATTGGATTTCGGGCTCCATTCGTCCATCAGATGACTGACGATGATGTCAATGATTCATGAGTATGTATTTCTCGCATAGTCTTTTCATGTGTTGTGTGTAGTTAACACTATCTGAATATTTGTAGCAGTATTAGTTTCTGAAGAAACATTTTTCACTAGGTATAAGTGAACTGCTTTTCACATAGAGTTTTATTATGAATATTGTAGGAGCAACAGCAATTTTGTCTAGTCAATATTTATTATGAAGATTGTAGCAGCAATTTAGTTTCTGAAGATTGTAACCTTGTTCTTATTTGTTCTTATTTTCTGTTCTTGTTGATTTGCTTGCAGAAACTCCCTTCTGGTCTAGTCAGGGTAACAGAAAGCTGTGTTAATTTGGTCTTGGTTAGCAAGAATGGATATCATGATGTTGATGTTATGTATTATGTTGGCTCTGATGATTGTTTGGTTCTCAAAGATGGCTGGAAGGAATTTGTGGAGGAAGTTGGTCTTCAGGCTGGGGATGTTGTCATGGCTATGTTTTACAGGCATGCAAAGTGTTTGGAAATCAAGTTAAATTTGCTTTATATCAGTCTTGCTAGAGCAGCAGCAGCATGAGACAATTTTGTTGTAATAATTCGACATTTTTGTGTGGCTTCTAGTTTATTTTCTAGAAGAAATCTGAGTATAAGTGAACTGCTTTTCACAGATAGTTTTTCATGTGCATCCTATCAGCAGCAGCAGTTGAAGCAATATACAGACAGGAAACACCCACTGAGATTTTTTTTCTTTAACCCACATATGGAACTAGAGTGCTTAATAAAAGAGGACTGCATCAACCATTATAGTAGCAGCAATTTTGTGAAAGAAAACTCTCTGTGAACTGCTTTCATAGAGAGTTTTTTTATGTGTATCCTAGCTGCAACAGCAGTTGAAGCAATATACATACTGAAGAGCAAATCATAACAGTTATGTAGCCAAGGTACACGCGTGTCTTTGAAACATTTGGCCAGCAGATCAGAACGGATGATATAGCACCTCCACAAGCCAATGTTGAAACCCAGCAAGTTCGGCAAGTTCATGAGCAAACGATTCGTCGACGAAGAGACAGTGGAATTCCACCCAGGCCGCCTACTGCGCACCAAAAGAATCGGAAGCAGAATCAAGGAGAGCCACAAGCAACCAAAAAAGTAAAGTTCTCAACACTTCTTCCTCTTCGCGATCCTAAACTACACAGATCTGTTGTCACCCCTCCATGCCCAATAAACATTGGTGAGCTGCAAACACTGTTAGAGAAAAAACAGTACACGCATGTAAGCTTCCTTGCCTAACTACTACAGTTCACTTACGCATTCTTTCAGCTTGTGCATTCTCATTAACAAAAAAAACATTCCATATTGTGTGTGCAGAATGAGAACATGCTCCAAGAACTTGTGCCTATGAAAGGTATGCAATTCACATCACACGCTGCGGCGCGAGAATTCTACAACATGTATGCGAGGCATGCAGGCTTCGGCACACGCAAAAACAGCGGATACAGAACAAACAGATACATAGTGTGCTCAAAGGAAGGCAGAAGCAAGGCAACTGTCACGGATTATGACAGAAAGTGAGAGAAAACATCAAAGAGGACTGGCTGCAAGGCGAGAATGAGATTGAAAAATTCAAGGATGTGGTTGTGATAGCATAGATTGAGCTCAATCACAACCACATGATGATTGACAGCCCGGCTATGCTTCTGCACATGCACTCGCATAAGACGGATGATCCGTTAGTTGATAAACTAGTGAAGGACATGTAGAGCGACAACCTGACGCACACGCAGATGATGTCAACCCTGTCAAGGCTGTCAGGAGGGCTGCACTTTATGGGGCGCACCAGCCGTGACTGGGTGAACAGGTATGTTCACTAAATAAAAAACGATATCTCGTCTATTTCATGCAGTTCGGTTGTGCATTTTCTGTATGTCTCTAATGCTGCAAGTATATTATTATTTCAAACTGTAGGAAGCACCAATTCGCGAGGGAGGAAATAGAAGACGATGTGAAGAAACTCTTGGCTTTCTTTGAGAAAATGTAGCAAATAAACCCGGAGTTCTTCTATGATTACGACAAAGATGGCGATAACCGTGTGCGAAACATATTCTGGGCGAACGCGAGCTGCCGGGGATCGTACGAAGATTTTGGAGATTGTGTCACATTTGACACGACCTACATGACCAACAAGTTCCACATGCCTCTGGCCGTCTTCGTTGGAGTCAACCACCACCTCCAAAGTACAATATTTGTTGTGGCTCTCATCAGAGACGAAACAATACCGACTTTCGAGTGGGTGTTCCGGACGTTCTTGCGTTGCATGAACAACAAGCGGCTAATCTGCATACTTACAGGTATGCTAAAAAAAGAATGGGTTTAAATAACACTGCAGTTCACTGGCAAGTTTTGTAATCCATTTCTTCCATCCAATGAAAAAATCAGAAAAAAGCAAAAAAAAAGATATGCAGTTCTCTCAATAACTCACTGCTTGGTTTTTTCAAAAAACATGCAGATCAATGCCCCTCCATGGATGCCGCGATAAAAAGTACGCTAATAGGCACACTGCACAAGCTATGCCGTTGTCATATACTGAAAAATACAAGGATCACCTGTACTTGTTGTACAAAGCGTATGAGACATTCAAAGATGAGCTGACCTCAGTTCTCAACCACCCGCTAATGCCATCAGAGTTTGAACGCGCTTGGCATGAGCTCATGGACAAGTATAACCTGCAAAATGATGAAATTATGAAGGCGCTCTGGACAGACCGAAAAGAATGGATATCACCTTACTACAAGGAGGTGTTCTGTGCATGGATGACGTCGACACAGAGAAGTGAAAGCATGAACCAGATCTTGAAGAGGAACTTTGTCAAGGAAAGACACGACCTACACATCTTTGCATCGCAGGTGGACAGGTGCATCCAGACAAGGAAGGGCGTCGAGCACGCGGAGACCATAGCTAACGAGGTATATAACCAGAGCAAAGTTTTTAAGCTGGACGAGCAATTATCAAACACTACTCACTTTCTTGATTTTTGCTGTGAAAAACAACTACTTAACTGGTTTTCTTTGTTTCACAGACGGAAATAAAGACTACTAGTCAGTTTGGTTTCGAGGTTCAGCTCTCCAAGATTTACACCAGGGCGGTCTTTGCTGACTTCAAGCAAACGCACTACCACAACACTGCATTCAGATCAGAGCAGTCCCCTCACAAGCCGACGAAATATTTGGTGCGCCACTACAACCGGTCTGATGATTTTGATTGGGCAAGACACGAGTTCCAGGTAGTTGCTGATGTGACGAACGGTATCTACGAATGCGAATGCAAGTTGTGGACACACACAGGTCAGTGAGACAAGAAACAAAAAATAAGCACGCAAAAAACATAATGAAGTTCACTTATTGCTAGTAGCAAAAAGAGATGAAAAACAAAAACAAAAAACCTTAGTGAAGTTCACTAGAAGAGAAAACCCAGGACGTATTTATAATGCAGTTCACAAAGCAAAATTGAAAATGTTGCATATTTATGTGAAGTTTGCTGACACGAACAACCGAAAAAATTCTTTGCTGCAGGCCTGTTCCGCGTGCACATCATTTGCATGTTTGATCAGCTGCGGGTGGGCAAGATACCTGAAGAGTACATATTGAAGAAATACACACGGAACGCGCGCCAAAATGCAACTTTTGACCGCAGAGACTATGAGCAAACTGCTCCAGATGGGAGTTCGATGTTCTGCCGTAGGAGACTACTTGTAGAAAAACAGCAATGGACGTGGCAAACAGGGGTGTCAAATCGGATAGAGGGTACAACAGAGCTTTAGCTGGGATAAGAGCACTCATACAAGAAGTCAACATACTAAACGAAGAAGAACAAGAAGCAGATAACATCAGGGATGCACGGAGTGAAGAACAAGGAGAGGAGCGCGAACATGCCGCTGATGGTGCAGCTCATAATATGGATGACACAATTCTTCCCCCACCTGTTTCAAACACAAAAGGGAGAAAGAAAAAGAGCAAATCAGCCAATAAAAAAGCTCCAGCAAATGAAAAAAGTCCTGAAAAAAATAGCAGGCCTGAGCCCGAACTGGATAGTGAAGGAAGACCACTAGGGGTAAGGATGTGCAAATCATGCAATAAGATTGCGGGACACAACTCAAGAACATGTAAGGAGAGGCTGAAAATGCCATCACAGATCACCAAGCTGACCAACAAGATGATATGACAAAGAGAAGACTATGTAGCGTCTGCAACAAGAGAGAGAAGCATAACGCGAGAACTTGTCCAAATAGAACAGAAGAAAAAGATGAAGAAGATGATGAAGAAGATGCTGACAAAGAAGAGAACGAGGAAGAGAGCGAAGCTGATGTAACTGAAGAGGAAGATGAGGAAGCAGACGAGGAAGATGACGAAGAAGAAGAAGAAGAAGATGAAGACATCGAAGAACCATCATCAAAAACGAGGGGGAGAGGCAGAATGCAGAATCCAGCGCGTAGGCAAGCATCGCAGCCGCACGGTCGCGTTACGAGGGGTAATGCGAACAACAAGAGCAAAACAGAAGCAGCAACAACCATTGAAACAAATGAAGTGCACAATTTGAGAAGAAGCAACAGGAAGAGGACATAGCTCAACACATATACAATTTTACCTTTTAAATATATTAACTTCATCCTTTTATATATCGTATCGTATATGAGATATAGCTTGTGTTCAGTGGACTGTAAAAAAAGAATTCAACATGTAATATTAAAGTTCAAAATGAATAGATATAACATAAAACAGATATACTTTGTGATCAATGTGCTGCGGGGGTGTGCTTGATAAAATGTAGTTCTCTTCTATATGAAAGAAAATAAGATGACAATGTTATTCTCAGAATGCGGTTATCTTCTATATGAAAACCCTGAGATCGGAATGTCATTTTGAGAATGCAGTTCTCTTCGTCGTATAGAATCTGAGATGACAGTGAATCAATATAGAATGCAGTTAGAAGAAAATCTATAGAGTGAGACTAGGCTTCACGTACAGTGCAGTGCGTGTGTGGTGCGTTTAAAGCTTACAGTGCAGTCCGCTTCGAGTATACATTGCAGTGCGCTTAGCGCAAAAAATGTAAAAATTGAGCTCTCGCTTAGCAGACAAGGTTGATTTTCTGTCTTCTAATACATTTTTCCAAAATTTTGAACCTCGACGACAAACACGTTGAATTCCTCTTTGTTGTCCCATGTGATAAGGTGAGATGCAGTGCAGATACGTATATTTAAAAAAACTTGGCTGCTACTCATATGAGTGAATGCAGTGCAATACGAACATGTTACAATTCACAAGGAGGAATTGGCTAAAAGCTCCATTATGTACATATTTGACATTGTCGCTGTCTGCCACAAAAGAAAAACACAAAACTAACTAGACCGGAATATACAAAGGCACACAGCATGGTGTGAAAAGTTTTGCAGATCGAGAACTACACACAGCGACATACATACTGGTTACAGAAAGTTTTGGAGCACACACGAAAAGACATCAACACACATAAAAAGATCTGATATCATTCTATGCCTCATCCTGCTCCTGCGAATCCAGATTTGGAGAAAAGCCAAGAGAAATGCGGAGATTTCTTAGATCCTCCGGGAACTCGGTGACTACGACCATGTTCTCAGGGTGGAACAGGATCTGGAACAAGAACTCAGCCTTCCATTCCTCAACAGCAGCTTCCTGCGATGAAGCAAAAAAAAATAAACAAAATACAAGATCATCTACAAAAAGAACTAACAAAAAAATCAAAGAATGATGGATTATTATTGGGTTAAAAAATATACTTACATTACGCTTTGCGAATTTCACAACAAAGCTTTTGCCGTCGTAAAACTGAGCCATCTTCAGAACAAAGAAACCGCACTCATTGGGGCCCTGCTCAGGGGCGCCCAAAAAGCTAGCTTTCTTTGAAACATCGACCCAGTCTACCGACTCCTTTATCTTGTACTCCTTTTCTCCATACACCTTCTTCAACAATGCAGTCATCCTGATCATCTGGTGAAAATAAAAAAAAACCAAAAATACACGAGCACGGATGAAAAGAAGAAGAAGGTGAAAAAAGGAAAAAATTTACCATTTCAGTGCGGTCGCTGTGGTATTCAGACTTATGCCACCTCGTTGTTTGATCAGACGGTCCGCTGTACCTCCTAGTGTCATTAATATCAAGGGTCTCGTGGTGCCTATTCATCGTGTATAGCGAGTAATGCTGGTCTTTCAACCGTGCTAATAGAATCTGATTTTGTTTCATCAAAATTGTTATGGGTTTGATGAGTGAAAAAGGATTACTGGAAAAATGGGAGAGAAAATAAGTACATAAGGCTGAACCAGCAAATCTGATAACTTACTAATCTGTAATCAAGAAGGTTCTCATCATCACGAACAAAAACTTTGAACTGCTTTGCTGCATCGTCAACGTTAAACTTGCCGTGGACAAAAGGCAACACAACATTTCAATCTTTATCTCTATCCGCGTGATCATTCATTTGAAGCACATACTGCGAGTGGGTAATTCACAAAAGAACGTTAATGCAGTTCCCCCTCAAAGTTCACTCTGGCGCTTAATAAAAAACAGATCACACTTCTCTAACAGTATGCAGTTCACACTTCTCCCAATTTGTTTCATTTAAGATACATGGGTTAAGCACAATAATGTATGCAGTTCAGTACATTGCTAAAACAAATTATTAGACACTATTAACTGTAGTTCACTCTAGCAGAAAAAAGAAAAAAGGAGAAAAAGAGATATACCGTGATAAACAAAGGGGATAGAAGAACGCGTTCGCCAGATCGATAAACCACATTCATATGCTCGTCATTCTTCCAGTACCTGATGATATGATCCATCAAATCCGAGTCCATGAAACCACCTCTGGTGAAAGTTAAGAACATGTAGTCCACATTCATAGTGTAGACTTCGACAGGATTCCTGTGCATGAAAAGCGCGCACCTGCACAAAACAAACGGCCGGGGTGGGGGGATTAGGAACACAAAGGAAAAACACACAAACATTACACACATTAAAAATCAAAAAGCGAAAAAACTAACGAAAAAAGAACTAACTTGCTGTATTTCTGCCTGAATGGTGTGCTCGTGATGAGTTGCAAGACTTTCCTCATCTCCGCAAGATAGCTGAAACTCGCAGGCTTCAACTTCTGTACCGGAGATCTAAACTTTGATGGCTTCTGCACACGCCTCTTATTTGATAGAACTAGTGCCTCACTGTCGGTTGGGCGTTCCAGAGCTGCGCTCCTGGTCCTCCTAGGCACTGGTGGTGGCCTCTCAAAATCATCATCACTATCTTCAGCATTCGGAGGGCTGACTGCTTTCTTCCCACGCTTGACCTTGACAGGAGATTTCTCAAGAGCTTTTTCATTCGAAGGGCCGGCGCCACTCCTCAACCTCTTACACATCGGTTCTTTTACAAGCTTAACGGGGGGTTCATCAAGGTCAAAATTCTGAATCGTTAGAGTGTGAACCTGAGTTTCAAACAAGGAAATACCACCTTAGTGTGCGCCTTCGTCAAAGCCTGCACACAAAAATGGATAATGAGAAAAATGAAAAGAATCATCAAGTTCACTAACGAAAGTCATTTTAACATGCAAATGGGGTTCTACTAAAAGCTTAACAAAAGTAGTGGACCTCCCATTTCTGTATCAACGAAGTTCACTTAATAAAAGGGTGTGTGACTGAAAAAAATGTAATAACCTTCTTTAAATATTAAAAGTGATGTCAGGTCCAGACAGCAATGAGACGAGGTCAGCCAACTATAGAGCATCGCCTTCCTGATGTAGCCAATGTGCTCCTTCCCAAACTTGGCAATCGTTTCACCATCCCAGGTCTGCATGAATTGGAACATGTAAAATCCACAATCATGCCTGCAAGAAAACAAACATAAACAGATTACTAATGCAGTTCACTCGATAATGAAGTGCTACTGATGTTAGTAAAAGAATGCAGCTCCCTACACACAAAACCGAGGGAGAGCAACTAATAACACATTAGTAATGCAGTTCGCTCAAGGGAAAGGTGCTTCTAATTTAGTAAAAACAATGCAGCTCACTTACACAAAAAACTGAAGGAGGAAAAAGAAAGGAGAACAAGTACAAACCCATTTCCCTGTTGCGGGACATTAACATGAGTCAGCATGAAGCCGTCAAGGGTGGGAGGGTTCAACGGCTCATCACAGCTTGCGCTGCCATCTTTCCAAACTTTTTTGATATTCCTGACCATTTCCCTGAAGACAAGATTTGCAGGAGCGCTGTCGGCGTCGTTCAATGAGTCGAGAAACTCAAAACGCTTCTCTCACAGGTTCAAAGTGACCAAGCAGTATTGGCCTATCGCGGCCTTCATTGTTGCGGGAGGAGGATCAAATGTTGCAAACATAATCTGAATTAAAAAAGAATAAATCAAACCAGATGAGAAAATAGAAAAACAGAAAACTTATTTTCAAGATGACGAAAATGGTCAAAATGCGTTACCAAGTTTTTCTTGTCCACACGTTCCTCTGCGCTTGAAGAAAACATCTTTTTCAAAGCCCTATTTGTGGCACCGCCGTTCCAAATGGAATTCTGCCAAAAAGACAAAACGAGAGAGTTAATGAAAATGCTTATAGCACAATAAAAATTGGATAAGGGATAAATATAAATTAATGAAAATGCTTACACATAGGTTGTACGGGACAATCATCGTTTGAGATCCTTTGAACCTCTCAGCTAACATAGAGACGCCAATATTTGTGAGGCGCGTGCTCGGCGTTCCATACGACCAAAAAGACTCGCCAACCTGACCGATAGTAATATCATCAAACTCGCCCTTGAATGCAACTAGATGCCTTCAGACAAGAAGAAAAAAGCCCAGCAAAAAGTGATAAGATGGGTGTCCCTGAAAAAATAACATATTAAATAACCGGGGTGTAAGACAAAAAATGTCATACTTCTTCTTATTATCCCTCCTAGCCCTCGTAACAGCGTCATATAACTCATTGTATCTTCTCAGAAGAGCTGGATCAATGCTCGAAGGAGTAACAACAGGTAATTTCTTATCTGCATACAGAGTGGGAACGATATCAGAGAATAAAACAAAACGGTCCATTCGCCCAGGAAAGAAAAAAAATAATGCAGTTCGCTTACCTTCGGTTTCAGAATACACTTCCTGCGGCTGCTCAGATCCATCTTCACTGAGCGTCAAGTGATCCAGCCCGGTAATATCATCGTCAAGCGACGCTTGATTGCTCATGTCCCGAGAGAGTCTTGGTTGTTCCTCTTCAGAACCAATCGAAACTGTCTCAGCTGGGACTTTGGTTGTCTCGGCTGCGAAAGCCAGATTGCCATCAGATTGCTCGGGGGCGCGAGGGGCGACACAAAATTTCTCAGGCACCTCATCGCCAAGCAACAAAACAGTAGGCCCAACAACACCATCAATGCCAGCGGATGTCCCCGCAGCATCAAATCCAACTCTAGGAGATCCTTCTCTCTCTTCTGCCATTTCAACTGTAACACGAGTAGCTCCTTCTCTCTCTTCATGCTTATCACCATCCACAATATCCTCCCTTCCTTCTCTCTCTTGTGCCTTATCAGCCTCAACAGAACACTCCCCTCCTTCTCTACCTTCTGCCTTATCAACCTCCGCATTAGGCTCCTCTCCTTCTCTCCCTTCCACATTATCATCCTCCATGATGCGCTCCGCTTGGATTTCAACATTTAATCTGCAGTTCAGATGAGTTAAAAATAAAACACATTAAACAAAAGAGAGAATGCAGTTCACTAAGAAAATGGACCATGAACCTCGCATGAAAAATAAAAATAAAACACAAAATGCAAATTCTCTATACTCACCAGAGAAGCGTTGCCTTCCATCTCTTTAGACTTGTCAGCCTCGTTGTCCTTGTCAGCATCACCCTCTGCCTCCTTCCCATGTATTTCGACGTTTGATTCGCCGTCCTAAAAAACAAAAACATAAATAAAACTATTATCCAAAATGCAGTTCTACAACAAAAGCCAACACCAGGTCATGCAGTTCACTGCTAAAAATGATGCTTCTTCTCTAAACAACAACTGCGGTGCACTACCACTACTGGTGCACACTACAAAAAAGTTAAAACTGCAGTTCGCTGCCACTGCTGGTGCAAATATGATTGTTTGTTTTGGACACTACAAAAAATTAAACAATGAAGTCCCCTATAAAAAAATAGGAAGAAATCAAACCTTGTCGATGACGCCTTCGTCAAGAGGATTGTCTTTGGCAGCTTCGTCAATAGAGGACAATGGCCTATCAAACAAATAATCAGAATCAACACCGTAGTGGTCGTCGTGGTCATCATCACGGCAAGCGTCAGCATTAGAAGATTCTCCTCCACACTGCGAAAAGAGCAAAAGGATGCGAAAACAAATAGTCAATGCCACAACACACAGAAAAAATCAATAACAAAATGGGTAAAAAAACTATTCACATATGAAAAAAAGACGTACATCCACAGCTGCGCGGTCAGGCAAAGAAGGCCGGACAACATCTTCACGCCTGTTCATTTCCTTCACAATTGCCTCAGCTTCCTGCTCATACCTAGCACACTTGTCATCCTGAGACTGCTTAAACTGAACGAATGAAGACCTGATATTCGTAACTGTCTGCTTGAGGAATTCAAGCTGCCCACGGTCAAAGTTATGAGCGGTCTCGATTTCTGCTTCAGAAGGGCCTTTCCCTTCAGGAAACAATCCATCAATATTCCTCATCCTGGAACCAGATGTTGGGAAATCAGAAGTTAAATTGATGACCCTGTCGAGAAGCTCATCGACCTGAACAAATTTATTGCCGTCAGCACAAGCCTCGCCAGAAAAACCTCCAGCAGCCGCCCTAGCAAAACCATGAACCCGTCGAATTGGAGCCGCCCTAGCAAGAGGCTCACAAAACATTTCATGCACTTCGGCAACTGCAGTCCGCTTGTACACAATGTCCCCTTCCGCCTTCCACTGAACAAATTAACAAAAAGAGATGTAGTTCACAAATAAGTACATAAGAGGTTCACATTTAGCATGGCGGAAAAAAAGGAATAAAACAAACACAAAGGCTGGCTATGCACTGACCGGCAGCTTGCCAAACTTGTAAGTGTCCAGGTGTATCTTTCCCCTGACAATAATGTCAGCGTTGTGAATCTTCTTCAACTGCACATGGGACAGTATTGCAGCGCGTGGCGTGCGTGTATGCATAACCGATACAGTGCAAAGATTCAACGAATCGAGGTACATGAACAGGGTCACGATGGTGCAACCCTCAGCGCAGTTCTGCTTGCTCCCTTCGGAATTCCACTTGTACACAGCGGCCTACAGCTCGTCGACAACAAGCTGACAAAAGTCCATGCTAGCCATAGATGCAAAATCCAAGTTTTCAACCATAGCAGCTACCCTGGACAACTGAGTTGCAGGGCTGGGACAAAGCAAGCTCTCGAAAACAATGAGAAAAAACCTTCATGGTCTTATTAACCTTCGCACGGTCCGCAGCCAGCGTGCGAAGTAAAATAAGCAGGTCCTTCACATCTATGCTACGAGAACGGTTAAAACCAAGTTCATCCTTCAGATTAGCCAGCGAATCATCATGGTCGCTGACAGCAGGCTTGGGAGCAATGTGAGAACCCATAGGGAAATCAAAAATGTGATGGACAGCCTCACGATTGATTTCCAGAACCTTGTTTGACCCGCAGTCCAATCTCATCGTATCAGGGTCGATCTTTCCCATCAGCTTGCACATGAGAACACGAGAAACATTCTTCTGTACTTTCAGGTCGAAGACAATGCCAAAACCTGCTTGCCGCACCAAAGTTCTGTGCAGCTCATCCAACAAGGCAACAGCTTTGCGTACGTTTGGAATGGACAGCCGAACAGTCTTGTTAAAACGCCATTCATGCGCAACGTCATCTTCAGACCTCTTCCTCTTGGTACTCTTAGCAATCTACAAAAAAGAATAAAAAATGCAGTTCACATCAGCAAACTCATGCGAAACAACTTAAAAAACAGAAGAAAAAATAAATAAACAGCGTATACCTTACTAACATCAACATCCTCCTCATCAGAATCACTGTCTAGCGCTTCTCCAGCTGCATTTTCCCGCGCCAGCTTAGATGGACGCTCAGAATCAACACCCGAGTAATCGTCCGCGCGTCTCCGCTTTCCTTGAAACCCATCCACATCAACCTCAGCATAATTAGGCCTCTTTGAGTAATCAACACGCGGGCTCCGCCATGGAGAACTTAAACCTTGCTCTGCAACAGTGTTGAGTTTTCTCTTCACAGGATTCTTTGCGGGGGCAAACTTAGCAGACTTCTTTGAATCTGCAATCCTCCTTCCTATCTCCTTACCCTCATCAAACTTTACTTGCTTCGCCTTATGAGCCTTCACGAAAGTCTTACCGAGCGCAATCGCTTTCTGCCTTCTCCTCTCAACATCAGCTGCAATCTGATCAAGGACCATCCAATCCTGTGTACCTGGTTCTGTGCCATCAATAGATTGCGACTGGGTTTCACTCAATTCAGGTAGAATGCTGCCCTGATCAGATGTCCCGCCACCGACAACATCGGCTGTGAAATAACGTGTAATCAAATAGTTAACACCACCACCCCCGGACCCACCAGGACATAAAACTGTCGGTAAGAAAAACATAAGAAAATATGTGTGTGAGAGGGAGACCTAAACTTAATGCAGCTCATATCAACTTGGCAACACAATCTAGAAATGCAGTGCTCTCTTCAGCAGTTTACGTTTAACAATTAAAAACATAACAGAAAACTTAATGCAGTTCATGTCACTTGAATATCAATTTGCCGCGTGTGTGAAATGGACCTTGGTAAAAGGATATATGATGCAGTGCACTAATTCGTTCAGTAAGCAATTGGCCACATATAAAATGAAGTGCGCTTAGATATACAAAACAAAACAAATTCATGCAGTTCTGTGAGAGGGAAAAACTAAAACTTAATGCAGCTCATATCAATTTGGCAACCGCATTGTGGATAGACAAAAAAATACAAAGCAATGTACAAATGCAGTGCTCTCTTAGCAGTTTATGTTTAACAATTAAACATAACAAGAAACTTAATGCCATTCCAAAAAATAAAAACAATTAACTTGAGGCAGTTCATATCAATTTGCCACATGTCTGAAAATGGGCCTTGGTAAGGGAATCTATGATGCAGTGCACTATTTCGTTCAACAAAAAGCAATTGACCATGTATAAAAAATGCAGTGCACTTTGATGTACTACCAGATGAGGGAGCCGGGCTGACTGGTGAGGCACCAATTGGGGAGGAAGAAGCCATGTTGTATATGCAATCAGAAAGGGACAATAATTAAACCCTAGACAGCAACCCAAAAACAGGCAGAGAAAAACTTTCAATCCATAGGGCGTTGCAATTCAAGCATACAAAACAAAGTTAAGAGGATGCTCGCTCCAAAAATAACCCTAGCACCAGATCTGGAACGGGCCATGGCGATTTGGGGCTCACCGTGAGATGATGTGACGGCCGGAGGAGGCGGCTGTGGACGGCGGAGGAGGCGCCCCTACGGACGACGGCGGCTGCGGGCGTCGTCGCTCTCCACCACGAGAGCGCCCCTACGGACGGCGGCGGCTGCGGGCGTCGTCGCTCACCATCATGAGAGCACGAGACGAGGGGATTTTTGTGTGGGGGAGAGGAATGAGAAGGGGACTGCAAGAAACATAGAAGAAAAGAGATGCTTAATGAATAAAAGGCCCACAAGTCATAGACAAAAATAAAAAAACGGCTCCGTTATAACACGATGCAGTTTGGTTACAAAAAACGAAGCGGTTCGCCTGCCCGAAATATACGCGCCCACGATCGCCCGAAGCGTTGCGCGCCCGCTCCTCTATCCGGCCGGTTGGAAAACGCGCGAAGGCCACGATCATCACGAACACACGATCGCCATGCCGGTTGGAGGAAGAGACCGTGTGCTCGGCAGAAGTTGTTGCCGCTCCCCTTTAAATTCCGCGCTCCATCACCCTGATCATTCGCAGAAACACACAACACTGCGCTTCCTCCTCCTGTTCCTCCTCTTTCCAGCCATGCCGTTCACCAAGGTCTACGACGATGTCCTGGCGCACGGAAAGACCAAGCTCAAGGTGGTCTACACCAACGACGTGGACGCCGTGGCGACGTACGTCGACGAGTACAAGGAAGTTCTCCGGGGGCACCGCGAGAAGATCGTTGGCATAAACCTCGAGTACACACCTGACAAGAGGTACGCCGTCGTGATTCAACTCTTCATCGGCAAATATCACCCAGTGCTGCTTTTCCAAGTATGCGCTACAATGGGCGAGAGATGCATCGCCTTCGAAAAGTTCCTCGGCGACCCAAAGTAAGCCATTCTTTCTGCTGAGTAAAATATAGTTGTAGGCCGATGGGTCTCTCCTTGTCATCTGTATGCAGTTCTATATGTCATCTGTATGCAGTTCCCAAAAGAATAACTTGTGGTTCACTTCACTTAGGTACGAGTTCGCTGGTTTCTGCAAAGACCAAGACAAGGAGAAGCTTTCACGCTGCAACCTCAACATCCCCAACTTCGTCGACATTCAGGCGAACTGGAGGGTGCCTGAAGCAACGAAGACACTGGACTCACTTGGCGATGTATCTGCTGCCATCATCGACGACGAATACGCAGACATGAAGAAAAAGATGACAGACCAAGACCACCGCCAGTGGAATTGGATTCTCAGCAGGAGGCACGTTGAGTATGCTGCCAAGGACGCTGTAATGCCCCGGATGTAATACTTTCCCTTTTGGGCTTATAATAAATCTCCGGCTTCATCTATTTCCATTTCGGGTTCTTTGTCTTTCGGGCTTTCGTCGTTTTGTTGTGTGAGTGTGTGGCATTCATTCATATCATGTAGACATGTGCATTGCATTGCATTTGTGTTGTGGGTTGTTTCCGGTTCGTGGCGTTTCTTCCCGTTGTCCGTTTCGTGTTCCGGAGCTCCCTCACGTGTCCGTGACGTCCCGTAGGCCTTCTTTGTTGTTCGGGCGTTTTTCGTTACCGGTGTGCCGCGAGGTTGTGTTGTGTGTTGTTGTTTTGTTGTGTGCAACCCGCCTCTCAAATCTCGTCTCGTTTGGACTCCGTTGACTTTTCCCTCCGTTGTCCGTGTGGGTCCGAAGTGCCCTTACTTCGTGTCCCGGAAATACCCCTGTGGTATTCTTTTAACTCCGTCTGGTCCTTTTAAAATCATCCCGCGATCGGATCCGTTGGATCCAGATCGGAGG
>LR738716.1:325865482-325885482 GCA_902687465.1 Secale cereale
CTTGATAACCATTCGGGTGGACTCATTCCACCTGGTTGATATCTATCTTGGCGCGTCTTGCGGATGCCGAGTCGTCTCCGTGTGCTTCCGCGTCGGAGCTGGCCGGAGTAGTATGGGGAGCTACAGGGCTGGAGTAGCGGTGGTGACCTTCGCGGGGTGTCGAGGTCACCGTCCCATTGGAGTAGGCCTCCAAGAGACGACGGAGAGTTCCGGGTGAGGCGAAAGCATTGCCCGGGTAGGTGACATGGTCAGAGCTTGGGGGCTCAACCGGCCTTCCAAGCAGCACTATCGGGGCGTCGGTGGAGGGTGTAGCTTCACTCCTTGCTGGGGTCAGGAGAGCGAGCGTCCTGCGGGTCTCAATCAGATCAAGAGTGACCTGATCGAACAGTGCCTCTTGCGCTCTCAGGTAGCGCACCAGATGCACCAGGGCAGGATCCGACTCATGGTCTCCGTTGGCGACCTGGGTCGGGCTACCATAGCCTTCACGACTAGGGTAGTAGTAGAAAGGGCGGCAGTTAACCTTCGGCGACAGGTGCCGGAGTTGAACTACAGCCTCTCGGGCTGCAAGTTGGATGGATTGGGGCTCGTCGGAGGTCGTCCTCCCGGTGAATCGGTAGGGACGCTCCGATGTGGTGCCCCTCCCGTAGATGTGCACCGTGGCCCAGAAGTGACGGATGGAATTACTCGTGTGCTCTTGGTACACGACATATTCCGGTGGCTCGTTGATGCTAAAAGCACGACGGGTGAGATTGGCGAGGATGGTTACGAAGCCTTCAAGCTCGACTGCGGTGGTCTCGTTGTGCACGAGGGGGCCTGTCATCCTGGTGGTTTGATATTGAACTGGGAATGGGGCTGTGATGTGCTGAGTTTGGGGTATGGCTTCCTTTATAAGTCAGCAGAGTCTTCCATCGCACGCTTGTGGATGGGAAAACTCAGGTGTTGGCACAGGCACACGGCCTATGGATAGACTGATAGGTTGGGCACCGGCTATCACAAGATGTCGGTTGCCACTGTGGATGGGATAGACTTGACCGTGGACAGGAAAAAGATGTGGGTGGTGTGGAAACCTAGGGATGGTGACCAGGCTAAGATAGGATTAGCCAATGGTCAGCCTGGCTCTGATACCAAGGCTGTCGGGGCCGGATTTCGGGAACACAATATTCCAGAAATTAACCCCTAGTGTCATCACCAGCCCAGGATTGCTGTTACTGATGGACACATCCTTGTCACAGGTTACCAAGCATTTACAAGAATTTTATACAAGACCATAAAGGTCTACTGATGCAACAATGACTGCGGTGGTGGATGAAAGAATTGGCTCGAAGAAACTCCAACATCGATGGGGCTCCATTCCAATAGGAACAGCTGACCCGGATAACTCCTATCCTGCGTGGCTGCACTCCTAGGCTTCGCACGGACGTCGCTGTACTAATTCTTGCAGAACCCACAACCTGACCAAGTAAATAGCCAGGGACAAGCCTGTGAGTACGTTTGAATGTACTCGCAAACATCATGGACAAAAGATATAACAAAAGCAGCAAAATAATTATATGGTCATGGTGAATTAAACTATATGCACAAGCTCATGATATACTTATATTAGTGCATGCTGACAGGAATTAAAACATGGCATGATAAAAAAAAAAAAATAATTAGTGCAGAAGATAAATATTAGTACCAATAAAATATAACAGAGATGCCAATCGGGTGTCAAGTGACACCACGGTCGGTCTGGAAAAGAAATGCCAGTCGGGTGTCTAAAAGAGAAATCGGACGATACCATCCGAGAACTCAGGCGACGCCACGAAAGGACTTGAAAAGAAATGCCAGTCGGGTGTCCACAAGAGTAGTGGCGTGATAAACCGCCTGACACTCGAGGGACGCCACAGAAAGGACTTGAAAATAAAGGCGAGTGTCCGGGGTAGTCTAGCCAGCCCCTGAGACACTCTGGAAAGTAAAATAAGAGCAAAGGGTTAGTTCACAAATATAATCATATCATCAAATATGCTAATGGTAACACCAGTAGCAACGATAAATATCCTGCAAAATTAACCATGCTCAAAATTTAAATATTTCCTCCGGAGACCGACAATAAGACCGACACTTGACCAACCCAGACTGTAATCCTTAACCGCGGACACGGCTATTCGAATAGGTTCCAATCTCTGCAGAGGGTGTACTCTTTACCCGCAAGTATAGGATTTCTTTAATCAGTATCGGGACACTGACTAATTCCTATTACGGTCTTTAGGTTGACAACACACCTAACCAGCACACACCAGCTTAACTTTTCTGCTGCCAGGGATCACCCAAAACAACAGTTAAGTATAACTTTAAGTGGGAAGGCTACAACCTCCAATAGCATGGGATCACTATTCAAACGCGCGGATTACAAGGGTACAATCCCTCTCGGCTACAACCGGAAACACCCATGCCCCCGGACCATGTGGCATGCCTACCGGATGCACCCGGTATCTTCCACCATGGCCTCTCTGTACGGTGTGTGCACGGAAAGGGGTTGACAACTTACTAAACCATACCCTACCCGTGGTAGAGACAAGTGGCAGCACGATTCAAGTATGGGGGTTACTGGAACAAGACTCGATCTACGATCGACTCAGGAGGCTAATGATTCTAGCAATGGTCAGCACAACAAAACTTATTCTCTCAACAGTATCACCAGGACAGGGCTACAACCCTTGCCTGCTTCCACATATATCTCTTGACACCACCGTGTCAAAAATGGCCCGTGCCCACCGGCACGTCCAAAGCAGGAGCACACTCCTGGATTCTCATAACTTATGCATGTTGCAACTTTGAAGGGAATGCATGCAAGAGAAAATATAATTATGATCATGCATGCATGCAACATTTCTACTCATATGCAAAATCTATTAAAGGTAACAAACATGCCCTAAATATTCTAGCATGCAAACATTCACCATACCAAGTGTTCAAAATGCTTGCCTTAGATATGAAAAGGTGCTGGTTACTTGCAAGGAAGCATCTCCCCTTCACTTCCTATTTAAAAAAAAAAATCTAAATTACCACACAATTCAAAAACAGCATTAAAAAGTATTTCAAAAGTTCTTGAGACAAAACTAAAATAAACCAGAGGATATTTAAGAAATAACAGAAAAAGAATTAATTCATTTAGAGTTCATATGAATTAGTTATGGATTTACTAAGATGGAAAACATGATTAAAAGCAATATTTAAATCCTTTAAACAGAAACTATGCCCAGAAAAATGTTCACTTAATTTTAAATGAATAGAGCATGATTTTAGAAGTCTACAGAAATTGGAATAACTGGATTTGGATTTGAAATGTGCTCTGAGGAATTATTTGAAAACTGCTGGAAAAGATAAAGGAGATGGACAGAATTGCGCCCTGAGCGCTGTTTAGCTCCTCGGCACCACTGGGCCGAGCCCAGTCGTCTGGCTGCGGGAAGGGGGCGATGACGACGATGGCGTATTCCACGGAATACGCCTCCTTTGCGCGGTGACGGTTCCAGGAGGAGACCGCCTCCACTTACACAGCGGGGGCCCACGGCTTGTGGTCACTGACAGTGGGCCCGCCTGGCCCACTGGTCAGGTTCGACCAGGTCCACGCGCGCGTTTACTCGTGGCAGAGCGGGGGCGGCGCTCCGGCGGAGCTCGCCGGCGAACGGTGGCGCCGTTCGGCGATCTGAGACCACCGGTGTGACCAGGGAGTCATGGTGGTCCTTCCGGTACCCGCCATGGTCGGACAGTTGGACGGTGTCGCCGGTGAGGCTGCTCCCGGCGGACGGCGGCGTCGGACGAGAGGGGAACTCCGGCTAGGGTGCGACTCCAGTGGAGTTGAAGTTGGGGACGGGTTCATTGATGCTCCAGGAGTCGAATGGTGAAGAAGACGGGGAGGGGGAAGCTCTGGTGGCGTCGGAACCATCGAGGAAATGGCGGCGGCAGTGGTCATCGGAGATGAAGAAGACGACCTTCTCCGGTTGTTTTGCTTGCTCGGGGAGGCTCTCAGGAGGAGGGGGAGTGGTGGAGATGAGGAGCCGGGCGCTCGGGATGGCTTAAATAGGCGGGGCGACGCGGTCCGGCGGGTTCCAGAGAACGGACACGGCGGCGATGCATTTACTCCGGTAGGCGTGGTCGTTGGGCGGCCGGTGCGGGTTGGCGAGGACGTGGCCTGGCCGCAGTTACTCGGGGAGTGTGCTGGCGGCTCGGGGAGGTGCCAGGTAGCCTTGGACGGCGCCGTCCACGGGCGGACAGACGCGGCGTCCATAAATGGCAGACGCGGTGGTGGCGAGGCCGGTGGCGAGGTTGGTGAGGGCGGCGGGGTTCGGTGAGGTCGTGGCTGCTTGCAGTGATGGCGGGGCGTCCGGTTTGGCTCGGGGGCGAGCCACGCGTCCCGGGCGTTGACGTCGGTGCGACGTGGCGAGGCGAGGTTCGTCGGGCGGCGCCTCCGGATGGCGTGGACGGTGGTGGCCGGCGCAAACGGCCAAGGAAAGATGTCGGTGCAGTTAATGGTGGTCGAGATGATCCAGAGGGGAACTCGGGCGAGCAGGGGAGGTGGTAGAGTGGCGACAGCAGCTCGATGCCACGGCTGCAGTACGGGCGCTCTGGCTACGCTCTGGACATGCCCCTGGTGTGTTCGACGGAATGCCAATGGCATCTACAGGGACTCAAACAAGTTGACGATTAACAGAATGGTGCTAGGGTTTATGGTGATGACGATGGACAAGTTAGAATGGCCAGGAGGGCAGGTGTGTAGTGTAAGATGAGAACCTTGCCAAAATTTGGTCATGCCCTCAAGGTGTTCGACAAAATGTTAGAGCTTGCTAGGGAACTTTGTTGGGGCTGGGATTTGGCAAGATGAGGTCTCTTTAGAGGGTAGAGATGGTGGTGAAGTTATTTTGGGGAAAAGAAATACTTGCTAGTGCAAGTTGTACTGGAATTCAGTTCTGGACTGAATATTCAGAGGGATCTTTGGTGAGTCTAAAAGATGCTAATGGAGCTGATCTTCTGGAGTTAAAGGTTTGATAGGAGGAACTAGAAGATGGCCAAAGCACAGAATTTTTGAAGCAAGAAATAGAGGGGTTGTAGTAGAAACCTAGAAGATGGACAGAAATGAAAAAGAGGATGTTTCACTCAAAATTTGCAAAACACCAAGTTGGGTTTTTGTACCAATGTGACATACAGGCATCCCATGACCTCCCAGAATTATGGTGGAATTTTTAGAGAATTATTTAAAATAGAAGAAGTGCAACAGAAGTATTTAAAACACTGCAAAAGCTATTAAAAGAAAATTCTAAGGCAGAATTTTATTATGAAAATAATTTCTAATGTTATCAAACAAATAAAGAAAAGACCCAAGATACAACCAGAGCCCACAAAATAACTCCAAAAAGATTTATTATAAGAAGAGAAGATTTTTTTTCTAAGCCAGGAATAGAAAAGGCTCTGAAAATTATAAAAGGGCCTATTGTAATTCAAAATTTTATTTCTGGCCAAATTTTATTTACTGAAAAAGTGGTTAAAATTTTTGGGGTGTGACAGGCGCCCCCCCGGCGCGGCCAGGGGGGGCGCGCCCCCAGGCCGCCTGGGCACCCTGTGGCCCCCCTCTGGCTCCCCTTTTGCGTGCCTTCGTGATTCATCTGAAAAATGTCTCCCGTCAATTTTCAAGTAATTTGGAGGTATTCTTCTTCAGCAACTCAGCGTCCACTTTTTACTGCTGAATCCTGCGTCTGTTGTTCCGGCATCGGAGAGTTTGCAAACTGTGTAAAATAGACCGAAACAACATAAGAACATCACCGTAACGTGAAATATATCAATGAATAAGGATAAATTATGATACAAAATAGTGATGCATTTTGGACGTATCAACGGGTGAAAGAGGGCGAGAGGGACGTGCGGGCTGGCTGGCCGCGCGCCGCTACGTTGGCTAGCTGGGCCGGCCTGGTGGCCGAGGCCCAGGCTGGTCTTCGGGTTGCGGCTGGTTGCTGCACTGCTGCTGCTGCCTTTCTTTTTCTTTCTCTTTAGGTAGAAAAACAAAAGAAAAAGCCCAGGTCGATAGGATAGGAATTAGGGAGAAATAAAAATATTCCCTAGCTCCTAGAATTATGCCCTATTTATAAAAGTGAGTTGGACATTTTTAGAGGTATAAAAATAAAACAAGTTTGAATATGATTCAAACTTAGGTCATTTTTTAACCTGACCAAAACATTTTAAAATAGGGTGAGGTTTGGCATAGTGGCTTAGGACATGGAGCAAGATTTGTTGGGAGGAGAAGAACAATATAGGAGGAGGCTAGATGGCACTTGCAAAATTTAAAGAAAGGGAAAAGGAGAGAAGGGGAGGTGGTGAAATTTTGAAGGTGCTTAGGGATTGAGCATGCCCTTGCATCAACCACCACAGCATTCAAACAAAACTTACTTGAACATGTTAAGGATGAGTAATGCAACATGACAAGATGGAATGCCATATGATGTGACCATGATGCAATGATGGCAATGAAGCAATATGCATGATAATGCAATAATGAAAAACATGACAATGCAATAAGATGACAAGGCATAAATGAAAAGAAAACCCCCCAAGGGAAGGATAAGGACCAAATGGTAAATGTATATATTGCCATATAAGGAAGTTTTACATCTGGGGTGTTACAAACTCTCCTCCACTATGAAAAGATCTCATCCCAAGATCTAGGACTGAAAGAAAGCAGGATACTCGGAACAGAGATGATCTTCTCGTTCCCATGTAGCTTCTCGGTCGGTATGGTGTGACCACTTCACTTTCAAGAATTTGATGAACTTGTTGCGGGTCTTGCACTCAGTTTCTTCAAGTATAGCAACGGGTGCTCACGATAAGACAAGTCTTGCTAAAGATCAAGGTGTTGCAAACTCTCCTCCACTATGAAAAGATCTCGTCCCAAGATCTAGGACTGAAAGAAAGCAGGATACTCGGAACGGAGATGATCTTCTCGTTCCCATGTAGCTTCTCGGTCGGTATGGTGTGACCACTTCAGTTTCAAGAATTTGATGGACTTGTTGCGGGTCTTGCACTCAGTTTCTTCAAGTATAGCAATGGGTTCTCACGATAAGACAAGTCTTGCTAAAGATCAATCTCTTTGAAAGGAATGGTGCGTTAAGTCGTCTTGAAGCACTTGCGGAGTTGTGACACGTGAAACACATCGTGCACATTTGCAAAGTTGGAGGGAAGCTCGAGTTGGTAGGCTAGATCGCCTCTCTTTCCAATTATCTTGAAAGGACCCACGTATCTTGGAGCAAGCTTGCCATTGATACCAAACCTCTGAGTGCCCTTCATGGGAGAAACACAGAGATACACATGATCACCAATAGCGAAAGCCAAGTCACGATGCTTGCTGTTATAGTAGCTCTTTTGGCGCAATTGCGCGGCCTTGAGATTCTCACGTATGACTTTGCACATCTCTTCGGCCTCTGAGATCAAATCATTTACAAGGAGTCGACGTTCACCAGTCTCAGACCAGTTGAGAGGGGTACAACACTTTCTGCCATAGAAAATTTCAAACGGTGCTTTGCCTGCACTTTCTTGGAAGCTGTTGTTGTAGGATAATTCGGCAAATGGAAGGAAATCTTCCCATTTCATACCGAAGGAGATGACACATGCCCTGAGCATATCTTCAAGAATTTGGTTCACTCTTTCGACTTGACCACTAGTCTGAGGTGAAAAGTTGTGCTGAAGCAAATCTTGGTACCCATAGCTGACTGGAAGGAATCCCAGAATTTGGAAGTGAACAAACTTCCACGATCTGAGGAGATTACTTGAGGGATACCATGCAAAGAGACAATTCTTGAGGTGTACAGCTCTGCCAGTTGTGTTGCGTTGATGAATTCCTTGACTGGAAGAAAATGAGCCACTTTAGTGAGCTTGTCAATCACCACAAGGATAGCATCATTTCCTCGCTTGGACTTGGGAAAGCCGGTGACGAAATCCATCTAAATGTGATAGAATTCCCACTCGGGAATAGGTAGAGGTTGAAGGAGTCCGACTGGACGTTGATGCTCTGCTTTAACTCTTCTACAAACATCACACTCGTTCACGAATTGAGAAATTTCTCTTTTCATGCGAGTCCACCAATAGGATTGCTTGAGGTCATGGTACATCTTGGAGCTTCCTGGATGTATCTAGAGGAGTGAATCATGTGCTTCGTTCATTATGAGCTTCCTGATATCACCTTTGGGAACCACAATTCCGTCCTCAAAGAACAAAGTGTCTCTGTCATCAATGCGATAGCACTTGTACTTGGGAGTACCCTTGGCAATACCATGTTTCACCTTTTGCACCATAGCATCACTGAGTTGGGCCTCACGGATTTGATCTTCCAAGGTAGGAGCATGATACGTCCATTTTGCATCATGCTTATAATTTGATATTTATTTCATTATGGGATGTTATTATATGTTTTGTCACAATACTTATGCCTTTTCTCTCTTATTTTACAAGGTTTACATGAAGAGGGACAATGCCGGCAGCTGGAATTCTGAGCTGGAAAAGGAGCAAACTCTGGAAACCCATTCTGCACAACTCCAAAAGCCCCGAAACTCCACAGAACTCGATTTTAGAAAATATAAAAAATCTGGCGGAAGAAGATCACGAGGGGGGCCACCTGCTGTCCACGAGGGTGGGGGGCGCGCCCCCCTCTCTTGGCGCGCCCCCCTGTCTCGTGGACCCACCGACGGCCCCCCGATGCCCATCTTCTTCTATATGAGTAGTTTTGACCTAGAAAAATCATAAGGAGACTTTCGGGACCAGACGCCGCCGTATTGAGGCGGAACCGAGGCGGAAACCAATCTAGGGCTCCCGCAAAGCTGTTCTGCCAGGGATACTGCCCTCCGGGAGGGGCAAATCGTCACCACCATCATCACCAACAACTCTTCCATCTTGGGGAGGGCTATCTTCATCAATATCTTCACCAGCACCATCTCCTCTCAAACCCTAGTTCATCTCTTGTATCCAATCTTTGTACCCAAACCTCAGATTGGTACCTATGGGTCGCTAGTAGTGTTGATTACTCCTTGTAGTTGATGCTAGTTGGTTTATTTGGTGGAAGATCATATGTTCAGATCCATTATGCATATTAATACCCCTCTGATCATGAACAATATTATGTCTTGTGAGTAGTTACATTTGTTCCTGAGGACGTGGGAGAAGTCTTGCTATAAGTAGTCATGTGAATTTGGACTTCGTTCGATATTTTGATGTGATGTATGTTGTCTCTTCTCTAGTGGTGTCATGTGAACGTCGACTACATGACACTTCACCATTATTTGGGCCTAGAGGAAGGCATTGGGAAGTAATAAGTAGATTATGGGTTGCTAGAGTGACTGAAACTTAAACCCTAGTTTATGCGTTGCTTCGTAAGGGGCTGATTTGGATCCATATGTTTCATGCTAAGGTTAGGTTTACCTTAATACTTCTTTTGTAGTTGCGGATGCTTGAATTAGAGTTTAATCATAAGTGGGAGGCTTCTCCAAGTAAGGACAGCACCCAAGCACCGGTCCACCCACATACCAAATTATCAAAGTACCAAACGCGAATCAGATGATCGTAATGAAAACTAGCTTGACATAATTCCCATGTGCCCTCGGGAGCACTTTCCTTTATGTAAGAGTTTGTCCAGGCTTGTCCTTTGCTACAAAAAGGATTGGGCCACCTTTCTGCACCTTATTTACTTTTACCTTTTGTCACTTGCTACCAATTACCTTATCACAAAACTATCTGTTACCTATAATTCCAGTGCATGTAGGAAATACCTTACTGAAAACTGCCTATCATTTCCTTCCGCTACTCGTTGGGTTCGACACTCTTACTTATCGAAAGGACTACGATAGATCCCCTACACTTGTGGGCCATCAAGACTCTTTTCTGGCACCATTGCCGGGGAGTGAAGCGCCTTTGGTAAGGAAAAATTTATATAGTGTGCTGAAATTTATTGTCACTGGTTACTATGGCTCATAATCCTTTGAGGGGCTTGTTCGGGGTATCTTTATCCCAACCAGAAGAGCAAAGAGTTTCTCCTCAACCTACTGCACCTACTGAAAATGTTTACTTTGAAGTTCTTTCGGGTATGATAGAGAAACTGCTTAATAATCCTTTTACAGGAGACGGAACACTGCATCCCGATTTACACCTAATCTATGTGGATGAACTTCGTGGATTATTTAAGCTTGCAGGTATGCCCGAGGATGTTATCAAGACGAAGGTCTTCCCTTTGTCATTGAAGGGATATGCATTGACATGGTTTAGGCTATGTGATGATATTGGATCATGGAAATATAATCTTCTCAAGCTGGAATTTCATCAGAAGTTCTACCCTATGCACTAGGTTCGTCATGATCGTAATTATATTTATATTTTTTGGCCTCGCGAAGGAGAAAGCATCGCTCAAGCTTGGGGGAGGCTTAAGTCAATGTTATTTTCATGCCCCAATCATGAGCTCTCAAAAGAAAAGATCATTCAAATTTTTTATGCTCGGCTTTCTCTCAATAATCGCTCCATGCTCGATACTTCTTGTTCTGGCTCTTTTATGATGAAGAATGTTGAATTCAAATGGGACTTATTGGGAAGAATTAAACGCAACTCTGAGGATTGGGATCTCGATGAATATAAGGAGTCAGGTATGACCCCTAAGTTTGATTGTATTAAAGCTTTTATGGATACCGATGTTTTCCGTGAGTTTAGCACTAAATATGGACTTGACTCTAAGATAGTAGCTTCTTTCTGCGAATCATTTGCTACTCATGTTGATCTCCCCAAGGAGAAGTGGTTTAAATACCATCGCCCTATTGAAGTAAAAGTAGTTGAACCTGTTAAAGTTGAAAAAAAAGACTATCACTTATAGTGTTGATCCTATTATTCCTACTGCTTATATTGAGAAACCACCTTTCCCTGTTAGGATAAAGGATCATGCTAAAGCTTCAACTGTAGTTTGTAAGAGTAATACTAGAACACCTACACCCTCTGAGCAAAATAAAGTTGAACCTAGTGTTGCTATGGTTAAAGATCTCTTGGTAGAAGATTTAGATGGACATGTTATTTACCTCCAAGAAGAGTCTGATAGAATAGCCAAACCCAATGCTAGGAATAAACATAGACCTATTGTAGGCTTGCATGTTATCTCTGTTAAGATAGGAGATCATTGCTATCATGGTTTATGTGACGTAGGTGCTAGTGCGAGTATTATCCCTCTTCCCTTATATCGAGAAATTATGCATGATATTGCACCTGTTGAGTTAGAAGGGATTGATGTTACTATTAAGCTAGCTAATGGAGACACTATTTCACCAGTTGGAATTGTTAGATATGTTGAAGTCTTGTGTGGGAAGGTTAAATACCTTCTGATTTTCTTATTCTTAGTTCCCCACAAGATGAATTTTGTCCCATGTAGGCCCTTCTTGAACACTGTCAATGCTAAGATAGTTTGCGTGAAAGATATTGTTACTGTTGGGTTAGGGGATATGTCTCATGATTTTAACTTTGCTAAATTCCATAGACAACCCCTTGATAAAGAACTACCTAGTAAGGATGAAATTATTGGTCTTGCTTCTATTGTTGTGCCTCCTAATGATCCTTTAGAACAATACTTGCTAGACCATGAAAATGATATGCATATGAACGAGAGAAGGGAAATAGATGAAATATTCTTTAATCAGGGACCCTTATTGAAAAACAACTTGCCTGTTGAAATTCTTGGGGATCCTCCTCCACCCAAGGGTGATCCCGTGTTTGAACTTAAACATTTACCTGATAATTTTAAGTATGTTTATCTTGATGAAAAGAAGATATATCCTGTTATTATTAGTGCTAACCTTTCAAAGAAGGAAGAAGAAAAACTATTGAAAACTCTGAAGAAGCACCATGCTGCTATTGGATATACTCTGGATGATCTTAAGGGCATTAGTCCCACTTTATGCCAACACAAGATAAAATTGGAAGAAAATGCCAAACCGGTTATTGATCATCAGCGATGGTTAAATCCTAAGATGAAAGAAGTGGTAAGGAAGGAAATAATAAAGCTTCTAGAGGAAGGTATTATCTATCCAGTTGCTGATAGCCAATGGGTAAGTCATGTCCATTGTGTCCCTAAGAAGGGAGGTATGACTGTCGTTCCTAATGATAAAGATGAATTGATCCCACAAAGAATAGTTACAGGTTATAGGATGGTAATTGATTTCCATAAGTTAAATAAAGCTACTAAGAAAGATCATTACCCATTGCCATTTATTGACCAAATGCTAGAAAGGTTATCCAAACATACTCACTTTTGCTTTCTAGATGGTTATTCTGGTTTCTCTCAAATACCTGTGTCAAAAGAGGATCAAGAAAAGACCACTTTTACTTGTCCTTTCGGTACGTTTGCTTATAGACGTATGTCTTTTGGTTTATGTAATGCACCTGCTACCTTTCAAAGATGCATGATGGCTATATTCTCTGATTTTTGTGAAAAGATTGTTAAGGTGTTCATGGATGATTTCTCCGTTTACGGAACTTCTTTTGATGATTGCTTAAGCAACCTTGATCAAGTTTTGCAGAGATGTGAAGACACTAATCTTGTTTTGAATTGGGAGAGGTGCCACTTTATGGTTAATGAAGGCATTGTCTTGGGACATAAAATTTCTGAAAGAGGTATTGAAGTTGACAAAGCTAAAGTTGATGCTATTGAAAAGGTGCCATGCCCTAAGGACATCAAAGGTATACGAAGTTTCCTTGGTCATGCCGGGTTTTATAGGAGGTTCATAAAGGACTTCTCCAAAATCTCCAGGCCTCTGACTAATCTCTTACAAAAAGATATTCCTTTTGTCTTTGATGATGATTGTCTAGAGGAATTTGAAATACTTAAGATAGCATTGATCTCTGCACCTATGGTCCAGCCTCCTGACTGGAATTTACCTTTTGAGATTATGTGCGATGCTAGTGATTATGCTGTAGGTGCTGTCTTAGGGCAAAGAGTTGATAAGAAATTGAATGTTATCCAATATGCTAGTAAAACTCTAGATACTGCCCAAAGAAATTATGCTAGTACTGAAAAAGAATTTTTAGCAGTTGCATTTGCTTGTGATAAGTTTAGACCCTATATTGTCGATTCTAAAGTAACTATTCACACTGATCATGCTGCTATCAAATACCTTATGGAAAAGAAAGATGCTAAACCTAGACTTATTAAATGGGTTCTCTTGCTGCAAGAATTTGACTTGCATATTATTGATAGAAAGGGAGCTGAGAACCCTGTTGCAGACAACTTGTTTAGGTTAGAGAATATACTTGATGACCCACAACCTATTGATGATAGCTTTCCTGATGAACAATTAGCTGTCATTAATACTTCTCGTACTGCTCCATGGTATGCTGATTATGCTAATTATATTGTTGCTAAGTTTATACCTCCTAGCTTCACATACCAGCAAAAGAAAAAGTTATTCTATGATTTGAGACATTATTTCTGGGATAACCCACATCTTTATAAAGAAGGAGTAGATGGTATTATTAGACGTTGTGTACTTGAGCATGAATAGGAATAGATCCTACGCAAGTGCCATTCCGAAGCTTATGGAGGACACCATGCGGGAGATAGAACTGCACATAAGGTATTGCAATCCGGTGTTTATTGGCCTACTCTCTTTAAGGATGCCCGTAAGTTTTTCTTATCTTGTGATGAATGTCAAATAATTGGTAATATCAGTAGACGTCAAGAAATTCCTATGAATTATTCACTTGTTATTGAACCATTTGTTGTTTGGGGCTTTGATTATATGGGACCGTTTCCTGCCTCTAATGGGTACACACATATTTTAGTTGTTGTTGATTACGTTACTAAGTGGGTAGAAGCTATTCCAACTAGTAGTGTTGATCATAACACCTCTATTAAGATGCTTAAAGAAGTTATTTTTCCGAGGTTTGGAGTCCCTAGATATCTAATGACTGATGGTGGTTCACACTTTATTCATGGTGCTTTCCATAAAATGCTTGCAAAATATGATGTGAATCATAGAATTGCATCCCCTTATCATCCACAGACTAGTGGTCAAGTAGAATTAAGTAATAGAGAGTTGAAATTAATTTTGCAAAAGACAGTCAATAGGTCTGGGAAGAATTTGTCCAAGAAACTTAATGATGCATTATGGGCCTATAGAACTGCATACAAAAATCCTATGGGTATGTCTCCATATAAGATGGTATATGGAAAAGCTTGTCACTTACCTCTTGAGTTAGAACATAAGGCATATTGGGCTATCAAAGAGATCAATTACATTTACAAACTTGCAGGTGAAAAGAGGTTATTTGACATTAGCTCTCTTGATGAATGGAGAACCCAGGCCTATGAGAATGCCAAGCTGTTTAAAGAGAAAGTTAAAAGATGGCATGAAAAAAGGATACAAAAGCGTGAGTTTAACGTAGGTGATTATGTCTTGCTATACAACTCCCATTTAAGAGTTTTTGCAGGAATGCTTCTCTCTAAGTGGGAAGGACCTTACGTTATCAAGGAGGTCTATCGTTCTGGTGCCAGAAAGATCAACAACTTCAAAGGCACAAATCCGAAGGTGGTGAACGGTCAAAGAATAAAACATTATATCTCAGGTAATCCTATAAACGTTGAAACCAATGTTATTGAAACTGTAACCCTAGAGGAATACATAAGGGACACTTTCTAGAATGATTCAGCCTCCGAAAAGGAAGAGGTATGTGATACGGTAAGTAAACCGACTCCAAAACAGTTCTAGAGGCAATTTTTCTCCGTTTTGGAATATTTAGAAAAATAGAAAAATAAGCAGCAGTCCGGCAGAGACACGAGCCGTCCACGAGGGTGGAGGGCGCGCCCCCCTTCGCTGGGCGCGCCCCCTGCCTTGTGGGCAGCTCGTGTGCCTCCCAGACTCCGATTTCTTGTATGTTACTCCTTTTGGTCGGTAAAAATTCATTATATAAACTCCCGAATGTTTTGACCTTTGTATGACGCAAAAATCCTCTGTTTTCGTTTCGAGCTGCTGTTTTTGACAGATCTAGATCATCATGGCGTCCTCCAACATCCCCAAGGAAAAGTTCTTCGAGAAGGTCATCAACCCGTACCTTGCGGTGGTGCTGCATCACACTAAAACCATGGAGTTGCATGAGGGGGTGCTGCACATCTGTGATGTTGAGGGGCCGAGGAGGACCAGAAGCGTGGAGACAAGACTCGAAGCAATGGAGCAACAAGTTTTCAAGTGCCAAGGTATGGTGGAACGAGGACTCAACGCCAACCACATGATGATCTCGGAGCTCGCCAACAACCTCAAGCTGGACTCAAGGATCTCCGGGGAAGCTATCTCCAATCTTCAAGAGAATATCGATCACCTCCAAGCCCAGATCTATGACCTGCAAAACCAAAACTGTGAGTATGAATATAGATTCAAGAAGATGAGTTTGGCTGCAGATTTGAGTATCCCGGAGACTCGATCATCCTTCTACGATGGTGAGCCCATGCCTTGGAAGGTGGACGACAAGCCTACATCATCAACAACGCCTACATCACCACCCCCGAAGAAGGAGACATAATCATATGGGTATGGGCACTCCCCTTGGCAACTGCCAAGCTTGGGGGAGTGACCCCGGTATCGTATCACCATCACTCCTATATTTACCATTTTTCTTAGTTCGATCCTTTTGGTAGTATCTTGATCTTGTAAAATAAAGTTAGCATGATCTAGTTGTGAGCTTTTGCCTTATGATATTTACCCTTTGTAATCGAGTCCGTGAGCTATATAATAAAGATTAGTGTTGAGTCAAGGGCTTGATTTCCTCACTTGGGTCATGATAAAAAGGAAGAAAACATAAAGAGTATCCAAGAGATCATATTAATCTTATGGGAAGTAATGACTTCACATATAAAGAGTATGATGAATAAAAGTTGTTGAGAGTTGACAAACAAAGTTTTGGTCATCGTTGCAATTAATAGGAAGTAATAAAAGAAGAGAGGCATCACATACAAATATACTATCTTGGACATCTTTTATGATTGTGAGCACTCATTAAAGTATGACATGCTAAAGAGTTGATGTTGGACAAGGAAGACAACATAATGGGTTATGTTTTCTTATATCCAAAATAAAGTATATTGTCATGGATCATCCAACATGTTGAGCTTGCCTTTCCCCCTCATGCTAGCCAAAACTCCTCGCACTAAGTAGAGATACTACTTGTGCTTCCATACATCCTTAAATCCAGTTTTGCCATGAGAGTCCACCATACCTACCTATGGATTATGAAAGATCCTTCCAAGTAAGTTGTCATGTTGCAAAATCGCTAAAATATGTATGATTTATTAGTGTGGAGGAAATTATCTTTATACATTCTTGTGATATGGAAGTAATAAAAGCGACGGACTGCATAATAAAGGTCCTTCTCACAAGTGGCAATATAAAGTGATGTTCTTCTGTGCTAAGACTTTGTGCATCCAACCATAAAAACACATGACAACCTCTGCTTCCCTCTGCGAAGGGACTATCTATTATTCTTGCCTTATAAGAGTCAAGGTGAAATTCACCTTTCCTTTTTGCATTTTATCCTTTGGCAAGCACATTGTGTTGGAAAGATCCTGACATATATACCCACTTGGATGTAAGTTTTCATGGTCTATTACTATTGACATTACCCTTGAGGTAAAAGGTTGGGAGGCAACACCATAAGCCCCTATCTTTCTCTGTGTCTGACTAAAACTCCATAAACATAAGTATTGCATGAGTGTGAGCAATTGTGAAAGACTATATGATAGTTGAGTATGTGGGCTTGCTGAAAAGTTCTTACATTGACTCTTTCCGATGTTACGATAAATTGCAATTGCTTCAATGACCGAGATCAAAGTTTGTTAGTTTTCAATGAAATTTATGATTCATGCTTGATATGGTGAATGAATTGTTACTTTAGCATAAGAATCATATGACAATATATATGTTGCTGTTATGAGAATGATCATGATGCCCTCATGTCCGTATTTTGTTTTTATCGACACCTCTATCTCTAAACATGTGGGCATATTTTTCGATATCGGCTTTCACCTGAGGACAAGCGAGGTCTAAGCTTGGGGGAGTTGATACGTCCATTTTGCATCATGCTTATAAGGTGATATTTATTGCATTATGGGCTGTTATTATATGTTTTGTCACAATACTTACGCCTTTTCTCTCTTATTTTACAAGGTTTACATGAAGAGGGAGAATGCCGGCAACTGGAATTCTGGGCTGGAAAAGGAGCAAACTCTGGAAACCTATTTTGCACAACTCCAAAAGCCCCGAAACTCCACAGAACTCCGTTTCAGAAAATATAAAAAATATCTGGCGGAAGAAGATCACGAGGGAGGCCACCTGCTGTCCACAAGGGTGGGAGGTGCCCCCTCCCTCTCAGGGCGCGCCCCCCTGTCTCGTGGGCCCACCGACGGCCCCCCGATGCCCATCTTCTCCTATATGAGGTGTTTTGACATAGAAAAAAAATCATAAGGAGGCTTTTGGGATCATACGCCGCCGTCTCGAGGTGGAACCAAGGCGGAAACCAATCTAGGGCTCCGGCAGAGCTGTTCTGCCAGGGATAGTTCCCTCCGAGAGGGGGAAATCGTCACCGTCGTCATCACCAACAACTCTCCCATCTTGGGGAGGGCTATCTTCATCAACATCTTCACCAACACCATCTCCTCTCAAACCCTAGTTCATCTCTTGTATCCAATCTTTGTACCCAAACCTCAGATTGGTACCTGTGGGTCGCTAGTAGTGTTGATTACTCCTTGTAGTTGATGCTAGTTGGTTTATTTGGTGGAAGATCATATGTTTAGATCCATTATGCATATTAATACCCCTCTGATCATGAAAAATATTATGTCTTGTGAGTAGTTAAATTTGTTCCTGAGGACATGGGAGAAGTCTTGCTATAAGTAGTCATGTGAATTTGGTCTTCGTTCGATATTTTGATAAGATGTATGTTGTCTCTCCTCTAGTGGTGTCATGTGAATGTCGACTACATGACACTTCACCATTATTTAGGCCTAGAGGAAAGCATTGGGAAGTAATAAGTAGATGATGGGTTGCTAGAGTGACATAAGCTTAAACCCTAGTTTATGTGTTGCTCCGTAAGGGGCTGATTTGGATCCATATGTTTCATGCTATGGTTAGGTTTACCTTAATACTTTTTTTGTAGTTGCGGATTGTTGCATTAGAGGTTAATCATAAGTGGGAGGCTTGTCCAAGTAAGGACAACACCCAAGCACCGGTCCACCCACATACCAAATTATCAAAGTATCGAACTCGAATCAGATGATCATGATGAAAACAAGCTTGACGATAATTCCCATGTGTCCTCGGGAGCGCTTTCCTTTATATAAGAGTTTGTCCAGGCTTGTCCTTTGCTACAAAAAGGATTGGGCCACCTTGCTGCACCTTATTTACTTTTACCTTTTGTCACTTGCTACCAATTACCTTATCACAAAACTATCTGTTACCTATAATTTCAGTGCTTGCAGGAAATACCTTACTGAAAACTGCCTATCATTTCCTTCTGCTCCTCGTTGGGTTCGACACTCTTACTTATTGAAAGGACTAAGATAGATCCCCTACACTTGTGGGTCATCAGAGCGACTTGAAGGTTAGCAAGAAAACCTTGCAGAATGACTTGGAGGTTGAGCTTCCTGAATGATTCACAAAGCTCAGGTTGGAACGGTTTGAGGATGAGACTGTTGCAATAAGCCTTTTTGCTCAAGGCATCTGCAATGACATTGCCCTTGCCAAGAGTATAATCAATGCTTGGATTGTACTCTTGAATCATTTCAACCCAACAAGTCTGGCGGACGTTAAGGTTTGGCTGGGTGAAGATGTACTTTAGGCTCTTATGATCGGTGAAGATGTCCACTTTTCTGCCCAACAGAAGGTGTCTCCACGTGATCAAGGCATGAACAACTGCTGCTAGCTCAAGATCATGTGTGGGGTAATTCTTCTCATTTGGTTTAAGCTGATGCAAAGTTTATGCAATGATCTTCTTGTCTTGCATGAGAACACCACCGAGACCTTGCAATGAAGCATCAGACAACACTTCATAAGGCTTGGACTCATCCGGAGGAGTAAGTACCGGAGCAGAAGTGAGCTTCTCTTCGAGGGTATTGAATGCCACATCACAATCAGGAATCCACGAGTACTTGACATTATTTTGCAACAGGTTGGAAAGAGGCTTGGCAATCTTGGAGAAGTTCTCAATGAACCTTTTGCAATAGCTTGCGAGACCGAGGAAACTTCGGAGTTGTTTGACATTCCGAGGAGGTTCCCACTTCACAATAGCTTCAACCTTCTCAGGGTTAAAAGAAATGCCCTCGGCAATGATAATATGGCCAAGATAGAGGACTTTATCAAGCCAGAATTCACATTTGGAGAACTTTGCATAGAAACGGTGCTCACGGAGCCTGTCGAGGACCAAACAGAGGTGCTTGGCATGGTCTTCTTTATTCTTGGAGAATACCAAGATATCATCGAGGTACACAAGCACAAATTCATTGGTATAGGGGTTGAATATGAAGTGCATCATCCGAGAGAAAGTTGGTGGAGCATTTGCAAGCCCGAAGGACATGACTGTCTACTCGTAGGAGCCGTAGCTTGTCCTGAATGCGGTCTTGGGAATATCCTCTTCACGGATACAAATCTGATGGTAGCCCATCCGGATATCAAGCTTCGAGAAAACCTTGGCTTCTTTGAGCTGCTCGAACAATTCATTGATGTTGGGGAGTGGGTACTTATTCTTAATTGTCATCTTGTTCAATGGCCGGTAATCGGCGCACAATCGTTCCATAACATCCTTCTTCTTGACAAAAAGAATACCACAGCCCCAAGGAGAAGTACTTGGTCGGATCAAACCCATTCGTTCTTGCTTGTCGAGTTGCTTCTTCAGCTCCTTCAACTCTTTAGGAGAAAGCTTGTACGGATGCCGACAGGCTGGCTCGGTACCAGGTTCAAGTTCAATGACGAATT
>LR738716.1:325885582-325905582 GCA_902687465.1 Secale cereale
GAGCAGCCCTCGGCCCTTGGCCATGTATCCCTCTCTTCTCGTACCCCTTCGTAGGATAAACTATAAATAGACCTTCCCCACTTCCTTGGAAGGGTTAGCAAAGATATTGAGAGACCTTGAGAGCTTTGCTCCTTGTATCACCTCCGTGAGGAGATCAAGACCTCCCAAGGGAGAAGAATCCTCGTGGATTGCAAGACCTCCCAAGGGAGAAGAATCCTCTTGGATTGCAAGACCTCACCTAGAGTGGGAAGAACCTTACCTTTGTGCTTGTTTCCTTGGATTGTTCTTGTAATCTCGTGGATCCTTTGTGTGCTACTCTAGTAGATGTGATATTGGGTTTGTTTTGAGTGAATTGTGTCTTGTGTTCTTGTGTGTTCTTCCTCTTTTCCCCCTCCAAGTGTGAAAAGATCCCCCCCTAGGGTTTCACCCTACAACATCTTGGTATCAAGAGCAAGGTTGATTCACATCTTGGAGTCCCATTCCCCCCACTTTCTAGCTTGTTTTTGTTGTGTTTTTACCCAATTTCGAAAATCCCCACAAAAATATCCCCAAAATTTTTCTTGCAACTTGTTGGTTTTTGTGAGATTTGGTTGTTTTGGTTTACGGATTTGACGTTTGGCACGTGGATCTAGCCTCTACACCACTTTTCCCCACACTTTCCCCACAAAATTCATCCATTTTTACCCCCGAAACCATCCATTTCCGCCCAAATTCGCCCTAATCTCGAGCTGCAGTTTTTACCCGACACAAGCGGTACTACCGCATTACACACGGTACTAAAATTTTAGTTCCGCCCTGCCAAGCGGTACTACCGCTTCATCAAGCGGCACTAAAATTTTACTACCGCTTAACCAAGCGGTACTACCGCTTCGTCAAGCGGCACTAAAATTTTACTTCCGCTTCATCACGCGGTACTACCGCCCACCACCCAAAAATTTCCCCCCTTCCGTTTTTGACCTATTTCGAGTTGCGATTTGGCGTTTCCTAAGATGTTTCGGCTACTTCGGAACGTTTGACTTCGACATCATCGCCTCGGAATCATCTTCACCGCTAAACGTATGCAAGGACGGTAACCTCGACGACACTTAAACTTTTGCTTTTGCATTGATAGCCCGAGCCATTTGCGTTGCTTACCTATCGGGACTAGCGAGTTGAGAATTGCCGGGCCACGCTCTTGTGCACCGTAGTGATCATATCATCTTAGTGCCATTAGTCTCTCCCGTGCATATCTTACATAATTGTCTCATATTATCATCGGCTCGAGAATCATACTCTCAAAAAAAAAGCTTTTAAGCAAAGAGAGGAGCAACAATGAGCATATAAGCAATAGCATCGAGACACTTTACATACTCATATCATCTTGGTCACCGCATACATAGCATAGTTGGGATCGAGGACGGCACGTTACTCTCATAGGTTGGTGCACAAAGCGTATCTCGCCCATTTGAGCAATCGAGCTAGCGTCTCTCTAGTATTCGCACAACAAGAGCATTTGCCGTGATCAATCACTTGTGTGCTCACCCTTGGTTGTGTGGATCCCATCTATCTTCCGTGCGTGTGTTCCTTGTGACAATCTTGGCTTTGATCTATTTGCTTTACGTGCATCTTTGTGAATCTTCTCAACTTTATCAATATCTTGACTAACATTTTGTTTGAAATTTTCCACTATCCTAACCAAGCTACTCCATAAAGCTCTTTACTTGTAGGTGTGAGGAACAAACCCGGTTCCAATTCTACTATTGTGGCACTTCATTGAGTGACACTTGTTACATTTTCAATCTTCGGAAGAGGTAACCTTGGTATTGTTCTCTCATTGTCCTACTCACCTCCTACTTACATGATGGATAGGCCAAGTTCTTCAACCGACCCGACCGACGAGCATGGAGTGGAAGCAACGAACTACATCACCAAGAATCACCTCTTCGGCGTCCAACGAGCTCTTCATCAAGAAAGCGAAGCGTTGGGCGACCGCATCGAGCAACTCGCTTCTGACTTCCGCACGCAAATGCAAGAGTTCCGCCACATCTTGGTGAACCGCACGTCTCCGCCTCACTCATCAAGACGGCGCCATTCAAGTCGACACTCAAGTGACAACTCTTCGGCTTACTCTTCCACGGATGCAAGTCCTCCACGTCCTCGGCAAGCCCAACAATGCGTCAATCAACATCGACATTCTCCGGATAATCCATTCCACGGCAATGGGTTACACGATCGAGTTCGAGCACGTGAACAAGGACAACGCCAAGAGCAACAACGTCCACATCAAGCACACGAAGATGACGATGCAATTCGGCAAGCACAAGAACGGCGTGACAATCAAGCACGAACCGCACAACAAGCTCTCCGTGACTCAAACCGCATCTTCGCCGAACGCAACCGCCAAGTACGTCGACAAGAAGGACTTCATCAAGGGCGACAAGAGGAAGCTGCTCATGGAGAAGAGGAGCAAGAACGACGCAATGGGAACGACGTGCCTCGACACCACCAACATCAAGACAATCATGAAGGACAAGCTTTCATGGAGCGACTACCCCGTCATGAGCGACATCATCGTCCTCAACATGATGAAGAACAACGCTTCGGCAAGCTCAAGTTCACCATGCCCAAGTTCTCCGGAAGTACCGACCCCGAGGAATACCTCTCATGGGCATTGAAGGTCGACAAGATATTCCGCCTCCACAACTTCGAAGAAGAGAAGAAGATTGCCATGGCCTCTCTCGAGTTTCAAGACTATGTCCTCATCTGGTGGGAACAAACGATCAAGTGACGACATACAAGAGGCGAACCACCCATTACAACTTGGTCCGAAATGAAGAATGTCATGCGAGCTCGCTTCGTGCCTACTCACTACACCCGTGATCTCTTCAAGAAGTTGCAACTCCTCAAACAAGGCACGAAGACGGTGGAAGAATACTACCAAGAAATGGAGATTGCTATGATACGAGCCAATGTCAAGGAAGATGACGAGCAAACAATGGCACGCTTCCTGAACGGCCTCAATCACCCAATCAAGCAGATTGCCGACTTCCAGCCATACTCCAACCTCCTCGAGCTAGTTCATCAAGCGTCCAAGGCCGAGCGACAAGTCCAGGATGACTTCAAGTATGCCAAATACTCTTCCAAGACCTACGGCTCCTACTCTCAAGCACCCGCGACGTCGGCACCTCCTACCTCAACGAGAGCATCATCGAGCACCGGCGACAAGTCAAGTTCCAAGCAAACTACGCCTTCCTCGACTCGTTCTCCGGCAAGCAACTACAAACTCAAGACTACCTCACCTTCAGCACCACCTTACGACACCGAGAAGACTAGCTCCTTTAAGTGCTTTACATGTGGTGGCCGCGGTCACAAGTCCTTCGAGTGCACAAACAAGAGAACCATGATCTTCAACGACGACGGCACATATGATTCGATGAGCGAAGACGAAGCACAAGCTATTGAGCAAGTGGCCATGCACCGGCGCATCAACGAAGATGAAGATGATCAAGTATTTTGTGACAATGATTCAAGTCCCTCTCTCGTGGTATCCAAGGTCTTGACCCTCCAACACAACCATGACGAAGACCAACGATGCCATATTTTCCACACCAAGGCCGGCATCAACGGACGTTCCATCAAGGTCATCATCGACGGAGGAAGTTGTCACAACTTGGCAAGCGATGAACTATGTTCCAAGCTTCAATTGGTCAAGAAGAAGCACCCCCGTCCTTACAAGGTACAATGGTTGAGCGACTCCGGCACCATTCAAGTGGAGCACACGGTACTAGTTTCTTTCAAGATCGGCGCCTACGAGGACACCTTGGAGTGTGATGTAGTTCCCATGACGGTGTGCCACCTCCTATTGGGACGACCTTGACAATTTGACCGCGGAGCCATACACAACGGTCGAACCAACTACTACAGCTTCAAGATGAAAGGCAAGGAATATGTGCTTCGACCAATGTCACCAAGCCAAGTGATCGCCGACAGGCAAGCATCCACCCATCGAGAAGATCCTAGTGAGAGAGTGATCCACCAAAAAGAAAGTGAGAGCCACAAGCCAAAATTGAGCGCCTCTTCGCCAAGAGAGAAAAACTTAGTCCTCCTAGCCACCAAACGAGAGATGAGAGAAGTGTGTGAGAACCCATCGGGCGTCGTCCACCTTGTGCTTCTATGCAAAGGGGAAGCCAAACCTACTAACACTTCACCGCCTCCACCTTTTGTGTTGTCTAAAGTGTTGCAGGAGTTCTCAGACGTCTTTCCTGAAGAGCTACCACCGGGTCTACCTCCACTTCGCGGCATCGAACACCGCATCGACCTCGTACCCGGTGCACCACTTCCGAACAAGGCTCCTTACCGCGTCAACCCGGAGGAAACAAAGGAGATACAACGGCAAGTACAACAACTCATCGACAAAGGTCATGTACGTGAAAGCCTAAGCCCTTGTGCAGTTCCCGTTATTCTCGTGCCTAAGAAAGATGGTAGCTTTCGCATGTGTTCCAATTGCCGCCCAATTAATGCTATCACCGTTAGATACCGTCACCCTATTCCTCGCCTAGATGACATGCTTGATGAACTATGTGGTGCCACAATTTTTTCCAAAATAGACCTTAAAAGTGGCTATTACCAGATCCACATTCAAGAGGGTGATGAGTGGAAAACTGCTTTCAAAACCAAGTTTGGGCTATATGAGTGGTTGGTCATGCCGATGGGCTTATCGGAGGCGCCTGGCACATTTGTGCGCCTTATGCATTTTGTTCTCCGACCTTACATAGGCGTCTTTGTAGTGGTTTACTTCGATGACATTCTAGTCTTTAGCAAGTCGCTAGAGGAACATGTTGACCATGTCCGTATGGTTTTGCAAGCCCTTCGAAAACAACAATTATATGCTAATATGGAGAAATGCACTTTTGGTGTTGATAAAGTTGTTTTCCTAGGATTTGTTGTGTCTTCTCAAGGTGTTCATGTTGATGAAACTAAAACTGACGCTATTAAAACTTGGCCTCAACCAACGAACCTTCAACAAGTGCGTAGCTTTCTTGGTTTAGCCGGTTTCTATCGACGCTTTGTCAAGGACTTTAGCACCATTGCTATGCCTCTACACGCTTTGAGCAAGAAGAACGCACCCTTTGTTTGGGGTCCTTCGCAAGACAACGCGTTCACTAAGCTCAAACACTTGCTCACGCACGCACCTCTTCTTGCCCTACCCAACTTTGATAAGCCTTTTGAGATTCATTGTGACGCTAGTGGTAACGGCATCGGTGGCGTGCTCATGCAAGAGAAGCGCCCAATTGCGTATTTTAGTGAAAAACTATCCGCAGCGCAACTTAACTATCCCATCTATGATAAAGAGCTCTATGCTTTGGTGAGAGTTCTACGTGTTTGGGAACACTATCTTCGACCCCATGAATTTATTCTTCACACGGACCATGAGACGCTCAAGTATCTCAAGGGTCAAACGAAGTTAAACAAGCGTCATGCTAAGTGGAGTGAATTCATTGAGTCTTTTCCCTATGTCATCAAGTACATCAAAGGCAAAGAAAATGTAGTGGCGGATGCTCTTTCACGCAAATGCATGCTTGTTACAAAACTTGAGTTGAATGTTATTGGCTTTGAGCACATAAAAGACTTATATGAGCATGATGTTTTTTTTGCACATCCTTATGCCCAATGTGTAGCACATATTTCTTGGGAGCAATACTACATCAAGGATGGATATCTCATGAAAGCTAACAAACTTTGCATTCCCGAGTCTTCGCTTCGTTTGCTCCTTTTGCAGGAATCTCACGGAGGAGGGCTCATGGGACACTTCGGACGCGACAAGACATTCGCTACGCTCTCCAAGAATTATTTTTGGCCAAAGATGTTCCGTGACGTCTCCCGCTTCACCAACCGGTGCTCTACATGCCGCAAAGCTAAGTCCAAAGCTCAATCTCATGGTCTCCACATGCCTCTTCCCATTCCTTTTCATCCGTGGGAAGACATTAGCATGGATGTCATTCTTGGATTACCTAGAACTCGCACTGGAAAGGATTCCATATTCGTTGTTGTTGATAGATTTTCCAAGATGGCACATTTCATTCCTTGTCACAAGATAGACGATGCTTCACATATTGCAACTCTCTTTTGTAGGGAGATCTTGCGTCTACACGGCGTCCCCAAAACGATTGTCTCCGACCGTGACGTCAAGTTCCTAAGCTACTTTTGGAAAACACTATGCTCCAAGCTCGGCATCAAGCTACTATTCTCCACGGCATACCACCCGCAAACTGATGGACAAACCGAAGTCACCAACCGGACGCTTGCCACTCTCCTACGCGTGTTGATCAAGAAGAACATCAAGGAGTGGGAGGAGTGCCTACCCATCGCCGAGTACGCCTACAATCACGCAAGACACTCTACAACCGGCAAGTCCCCCTTCGAGGTTGTCTACGGCTTCAATCCAATGTCACCATTGGACATCCTTCCTCTCCCACTACAAGAACGAGCCGACATGGACGCAAGTGCAAGAGCAGCCCACATCAAGAAGATGCATGAAGAAACACGTTCCACGACCGAGCGTCAAGTTCAACGCCGCGCATTCAAGCTCAACACCAACAAAACACCCATGGTGTTCCATCCGGGCGATCTCGTTTGGCTACACCTTCGCAAAGACCGCTTCCCCAAGGAACGCAAGTCCAAGCTTCTTCCACGAGCCGACGGACCGTTCAAGGTGCTCGCACGCTACAACGACAACTCTTACAAGATCGACCTTCCCCGTGACAAGTACAACGTCAGCGACATCTTCAACGTCCAAGACTTGGCCAAGTACCATGGTGATGAAGACCACGATCCGTGGACGGATCTTCCCCAAGGGGGGGGGGAGATGATGCGGAGCATCCGTCAAGCATCCCCATGGACACCCCATCATCGCCACAAGCACTCAAGGGACCAATGACTAGAGCACGCGCACGCGCCATCGAGCACGAGGTGAATTCTCTCCTCTTCGAGTTTCGTTTGGATTCGCATGAGGATTGGGTTCTACCTCACAAGGAGATGTTGTGCATCCTCAGTTACCAAGGAGGTGACCCCATGGACGCAAAGGAGAGCCCATTCAGCCCGGATCGCGTGGAAGCAAACGAAGACCTGCACAACCCGGACCTAGCGGTACTACCGCTCCGCCGAAGCGGTACTACCGCACCTGGACAGTCCGGCACCAGCGGTACTACCGCCCCGTAAGCGGTACTACCGCTCTACAAGCGGTACTACCGCTCGAGTGGACGGTACTACCGCCCTGCCCGCGAGCAGCCCTCGGCCCTTGGCCATGTATCCCTCTCTTCTCGTACCCCTTCGTAGGATAAACTATAAATAGACCTTCCCCACTTCCTTGGAAGGGTTAGCAAAGATATTGAGAGACCTTGAGAGCTTTGCTCCTTGTATCCCCTCCGCGAGGAGATCGAGACCTCCCAAGGGAGAAGAATCCTTGTGGATTGCAAGACCTCCCAAGGGAGAAGAGTCCTCTCGGATTGCAAGACCTCACCTAGAGTGGGAAGAACCTTACCTTTGTGCTTGTTTCCTTGGATTGTTCTTGTAATCTCGTGAATCCTTTGTGTGCCACTCTAGTGGATGTGATATTGGGTTTGTTTTGAGTGAATTGTGTCTTGTGTTCTTGTGTGTTCTTCCTCTTTTCCCCCTCCAAGTGTGAAAAGATCCCCCCCTAGGGTTTCACCCTACAACAGACCTCCTCCGGGAGAAGACTATCTGTATCACCGTTGTTGACTTTGGATCATGTATCTCGACCTTGTATCACGAATCTAGCGCTTGTGTGATTGCTTCCGTGTTGATTTGAGTGTTCTCTCTTGTGTTTTCCCCGTCTTTCTCTTGTGTTTCCCCGTGTTCATCGTGTGCCACCCTCCAAATCGTGAAAGTTCCGCTGATTAGGGTTCCACCCTATACCATCTTGGTATCAAGAGCAAAGGTTTCTCACGATTTTGGAGCCCCACATCTTGTTTTCTAGCTTGTTTTTGTCGTGTTCTTCCAATTTCGAAAATTCCCCACAAAAAGAGCCCCAAAATTTTTTGTGATCTGTTGATTTGGCAAGATTTTGTTGAATTTGTTCCATGGATTTGCTGTGCCACGTGTCGATCTAGCATTTCCCCACCTTTTCCCACCGCAAATCCGACCACGATTCGCCAATTTACCCCACGGATCCCACCAACCGCATCACAGACCTACCGGACGACCGACGTTTACCGGACGTCCGGCACCTCTCGAGACACCGGACGTCCGCTAAACACCGGACGACCGGCACCCCGACCACAGAAAGATTTATCGGATTTCCGGTCCCCACCGGACGTCCGACCCCTTCCGACCGACCGGACGACCGGTACCTTCCGGACGTCCGACATTTCCTGACACTGCTGAACTTGTTCAGTTACGTACCACACTTCCGCTACCACCCACCTTCCGCAACTACCATCTACCTCCCACAACCACCATTGCTTACCCGCTCTGAGTTCGGAAAGTGTGTCTCCCTTTGCCTTGGATACTTGAGTTGTGGTTTCACCGTTTCCTTAGATGTTTAGGCTACCTTGGGACGGCAAGACTTCGACAACACCACCGCTCAACTTCGGCAAGGACGGTAACATCGACGACACTCCGCTCATCCTACCTTGCAATTGCATTGTCACCCTATGAACCATCTTTGCGTAGCTTTCCCATTGAGACTAGCCATTTGAGTATTGCCGGGCCACGACACTTGTGCACATTAGTGATAGTCATAGATATTGCATACTACATCATTGTGAGTAACATCACATCATCTTGGTATCTTGCATATCCCCGTGTGCCACAAGAGTGCTCCGCATACACAATAGCTACCTCGATCCGAGAAGAATGCATATGTGCCCAACGAAAGAGCTCAAAAGCTTTTAAGCAAAAGAGCCAATCCAAGCAAAAAACAATAGCATCATACGCCTTGCATCCAAAGAGATCATACATAGCAACATCATCTTGTGCTCAAGCATCGGCACATCATACACTCATAGCATACTTGTGATAGATAGTCGTTACATTTTGCCTCTTATAGGTCGTGCACAAGTGTGTATCCGCCTATTAACCAATCGGTTAGCGTCTCTCTAGTGTTGTGCAACACGAGCATTTTCCGTGGTTTACCACATTTTCGCTCACCCTTGGTTGCACGACCACATTTGTCTATCCGTGCGTGTGTTCCGTGTGCTACCTTTGCTAGTGATCTACTTGTTGCATGAGCAAATTTGTGAACCATTTTCAACATCTTTGAGTCATTTTGACGATTGCATTGAATTTGTGCCACATCCTAACCGAGCTCCTCTCAAAGCTTTACTTGTGTAGGTGTGAGAATCGACACGAAGTGATACCAATAGTGCTATTTCCGGGTTACATTGTTGAGTGATCATTGATCCATTTTCAACCTCGGTTAAGGTACATTGATATTGTCTTCTCCTTTCTCCCACTCACATACTTGCTTGTGATGATGGATAGGCCAAGTTCATCTACCAACCCGATCTTCGACGATCCTCAAGAAGCGAACAACTACGTCACCAAACTACATCTATTCGGTGTCCAACGAGCTCTACATCAAGAGAGTGAAGCTATGCGAGAGTACATTGGTCAAGTCGCCGAGGATGCGCGCCAATTCCAACAAAGTACCAAGGAGCAAATCGACCTCATCAACACCAACATGTCTACTCAATACAATGAGCTCCGGACATTGATCATCAACCGACGTTCTTCCTCAACATCATCTCAAAGACGTAGCCGCTCAAGTCGACACACCGACTCAACGCAAGACTCAAGTACACCTACGTCAAACACTCTTCGTCAAGCCGCACGTCAAGCTCGACATGAACATCGGCATCCTCTACATGACAAGAGTTCACAAGAGTTATTCGACGAGCAAGAAAGCCGACGTCGTCAAAACCAAGCTACACTTGAGCAAGCACAAGAACGGCAACGACTACGCCAACAACAAGAAGAGCGAGCACGTCAATATCAAGAAGAACAAGATGCCGAGGCTAACCGCCACGCACAACAACGTCGAGAAGCTCAAGCTATGGAGGCGCAACGTGCTTTACAAAATGCACATCGCAATGTGGCAGCCCGCACTCGACACAATCGTCAAGAAGAGGATTTCCTTCGCGATGAGATGCAAGAACGGCGCCATCAAGCAAGAATGCAAGAAGAAGCTCCTCCTCAAGCGCGACATGAGCAACAATACCAACAAGAACATCAACTCCAACAAGAACGTCTACATCATCAAGAGCAACAAGATATGGCCAACCGCCAAAATCGAGAGCGCCCTCCCAATAGGCAAGGAAACAATGACGAGCATCGCTATGGCAAGCTCAAGTTCACCATGCCAAAGTTCTCCGGAAGCATTGATCCCGAAGACTACCTCTCATGGGCATTGAAAGTTGACAAGATCTTTTGATAGAGGCAAAGGTGTCCCGTCTTTCGATGAGATGGTGGTTATCGTTTTGGAGGAAGTCGACTTTGACGATCCGACTATGAACGTGCGAGGACGTCGCGCCTTAGCAATCGCTAAACCAACTCCGAGAGGTTGTTGACCACGCCGGAGCACGATCAACCTGACCACGAAGGTCTGTTTCCTGCAGGCAAACGAAGAACAAGCAAGAAACTAAGATTGCTATCTGGATATTGCGAATATAAGAGGAAAGCTTTATTGATCAAGGTGGGGTTCTGTGACGCCTTGGTCTGGTCATTGAACACAAACGAAGTACGCGAAGTTGCAGCTATGGCGAACTTTTAATCTAAACAAAACCCAAAGTCTAAACGACGCCCTAAGGGCTATGAGGGAAAGAGGGGGGAATTTCGTGGCCCTTGGTGGAGGGGTCCGAAACCAACCCTAACTCTTGTTTCCCCACACATACGGACTCTAAAAACAGCCTATACTCAAGTATTTCGAAATTACATGGGCCTGGCCCAATAATAAGGTGACGCAGCACCTATAATAGCCTCTGGACGAAATTTATGAAGTGGCATCTTGTATATTTCGTCCAAGGCTTCTCACACTCATTATGGTGGCTTCAAAGTCCTTGCGCATGCCATCATCTCCATGCTTGATCTTGCTCCAATGTTCATCCTTCTTGTCCAAGCTAGGCCCTTCATTTGTAAGCAAGACAAATGTATCCAATTTAGGCAGCATCATATTCTCATGAACATTAGATTCATTACCAAGAAACGAAAGTACCTGGTAATTTAATTGGCGTGCGCGAGCTCTAGTAATTGGTCCTGTATATGTGTCAGTTGGAGCTGTGGGTGTAACCTTGTTAGTGATGTCCTCATCACTTGCTTGATGGCGCCTCTCTTGCATCTCATCGCGAAGGAAATCCTCTTCTTGACGAGTGTGTCGAGTGCGGGCTGCCACATTGCGATGTGCATCTTGTAGTGCTCGTTGCGCCTCCATAGCTTGAGCTTCTCGACGTTGTTGTGCTTGGCGATTAGCCTCGGCATCTTGTTCTTCTTGATATTGACGTGCTCGCTCTTGTTGTTGGTGGCGTAGTCGTTGCCGTTCTTGTGCTTGCTCGAGTGTAGCTTGGTTTTGACGACGTCGACTTTCGTGGTCGTCGAATAGCTCTTGTGAACTCTTGTCATGTAGAGGCTGCCGTTGGTCATGTCGAGCTTGACGTGCGGCTTGACGAAGAGTGTTGGACGTAGGTGTACTTGAGTCTTGCGTGGAGTCGGAGTGTCGACTTGAGCGGCTTCGTCTTTGAGATGATGTTGAGGAAGAACGTCGGTTGATTATCAATGTCCGGAGCTCATTGTATTGAGTAGTCATGTTGGTGTTGATGATGTCGAATTGTTCTTTTGTCCTTGCTTCAAATTGGCGCGCGTCCTCGGCGACTTGACCAATGTACTCACGCATAGCTTCACTCTCTTGATGTAGAGCTCGTTGGACACCGAAAAGATGTAGTTTGGTGACGTAGTTGTTCGCTTCTTGAGGATCGTCGAAGATCGGGTTGGAAGATGTACTTGGCCTATCCATCATCACAAGCAAGTATGTGAGTGGGAGAAAGGAGAAGACAATATCAATGTACCTTGACCGAGGTTGAAAATGGATCAATGATCACTCAATAATGTAACCCGGAAATAGCACTATTGGTATCACTTCGTGTCGATTCTCACACCTACACAAGTAAAGCTTTGAGAGGAGCTTGGTTAGGATGTGGCACAAATTCAATGCAATCGTCAAAGTGACTCAATGATGTTGAAAATGGTTCACAATTTGCTCATGCAACAAGTAGATCACTAGCAAAGTAGCACACGGAACACACGCACGGATAGATAAATGTGGTTGTGCAACCAAGGGTGAGCAAAAATGTGGAAAACCACGGAAAATGCTCGTGTTGCACAACACTAGAGAGACGCTAACCGATTGCTTAATAGGCGGATACGCACTTGTGCACGACCTATAAGAGGCAAAACGTAATGACTATATATCACAAGTATGCTATGAGTGTATGATGTGCCGATGCTTGAGCACAAGATGATGTTGCTATGATGTATGATCTCTTTTGATGCAAGGCGTATGTTGTTATTGTCTTTTGCTTTGGCTGGCTCGTTTGCTTAGAAGCTTGTGAGCTCTTTCTTTGGGCACTTATGCATGCTTCTGGGATCAGGGTAGCTATTGTGTATGCGGGACACTCTTGTGTCACACGGAGATATGATGATATCAAGATGATGTAGTATGCAATATCTATGACTATCACTAATGTGCACAAGTGTCGTGGCCCGGCAATACTCAAATGGCTAGTCTCAATGGGAAAGCTACGCAAAGATGGTTCATAGGGTGACAATGCAATTGCAAGGTAGAATGAACAAAGTGTCGTCGATGTTACCTGATAGAGGCGAGGGGCCCGATCTTTCGATGAGATGATAACTATCGATTTGGTGGAGACGACTTTGACGATCCGACTACAAACGTGCACGACGTTGCGCCTTAGCAATCACTAAACCGATCTCCAGGGGTTACTGACGATGCCAGAAGCACGATCAGCCTGACCACGATGGTCTATTCCTGCATGCAATCGAAGAACAAGCAAGAATATGATAAAGCAATCTGAATATTGCAAATATAGATGAAGTATTGATTAATGTGGGGATCCAAAAGCTGATAGAGGCAAAGGTGTCCCGTCTTTCGATGAGATGGTGGCCATCGTTTTGGAGGAAGTCGACTTTGATGATCCGACTACGAACGTGCGAGGACGTCGCGCCTTAGCAATCGCTAAACCAACTCCGAGAGGTTGTTGACCACGCCGGAGCACGATCAACCTGACCACGAAGGTCTGTTTCCTGTAGGCAAACGAAGAACAAGCAAGAAACTAAGATTGCAATCTGGATATTGCGAATATAATAGGAAAACTTTATTGATCAAGGTGGGGTTCTGTGACGCCTTGGTCTGGTCGTTGAACACAAACGAAGTACGCGAAGTTGCAGCTATGGCGAACTTTTAATCTAAACAAAACCCAAAGTCTAAATGACGCCCTAAGGGCTGTATATATGAGGGAAAGAGGGGGGAATTTCGTGGCCCTTGGTGGAGGGGTCCGAAACCAACCCTAACTCTTGTTTCCCCACACATACGGACTCTAAAAACAGCCTATACTCAAGTATTTCGAAATTACATGGGCCTGGCCCAATAATAAGGTGACGCAGCACCTATAATAGCCTCTGGACGAAATTTATGAAGTGGCATCTTGTATATTTCGTCCAAGGCTTCTCGCACTCATTATGGTGGCTTCTGATAGAGGCGAGGGGCCCGATCTTTCGATGAGAAGATAACTAACGATTTGGTGGAGTCGACTTTGACGATCCGACTACGAACGTGCACGACGTTGCGCCTTAGCAATCGCTAAACCAATCTCCAGGGGTTACTGACGATGCCAGAAGCACGATCAGCCAGACCACGAAGGTCTATTCCTGCATGCAATCGAAGAACAAGCAAGAATATGATAAAGCAATCTGAATATTGCAAATATAGATGAAGAATTGATAAAGGTGAGGATCCGTAAGTGGTCTTTGTCTGGTCGTTGGACACAAACAAAGTACACGAAGTTGCAATGGCTAACTTTTGACTAAACAAATCCCCCAGAAAAAGCTACTAGATGGATCTACTTATATAGGAGCAAGGGGTGGCGGCCAAGGAGGTGGAAGGACGTCCCAAGGCAGCCTAAAACTAACCCTAGGTCGTACAAGGCTCATGGGCCCAAGTGGAGGTGATGTAACACCTTTGGACTTGTAGTTTGACTCGGATTCTACTGCAGCGTCAGATTGTTTCGTCGGGATCTCAATGCTCCGGACTAATTTGAAGGTGATTCCAATTGGCTTGGAAAGTGTATGAAATCTAGTTTCCAACAAAAAAAGAATCACCCAATTCGGAGTCCGTATGAAGGAGTTCTTGCCGTTTTGAGTCAGGTATGTATGTGCAGTCCGAATCTGGATGCAGAACGTGAGAGACTTGGACTCTATCTTCTCTTGGCCCAAAAGTGACGTGAGAGAACTTTTTGAACAGCCCCTAAACTTCTCTTTTTCCCTTATCTTCATATGTGAATTGTACAAATGTCCCATGCACCTGAAATTAGACATGGCACAAAAGTCTGTGAAGTACTTTTGTTCTGGATAACATAAATAAATTGTTGCATAGTTTGCATTAGAAATCACCTCACAAATATACATGTATGCAATATTTTTGGTCGTATCCAAGGTAGTCATGTCCTCATCATCCTCCCTTTTTTGAAAATAAAGCCGTCCTCGGCGTTGCTTAATCTGAAATGTGGGTAAGAAAATAGACAAGGTGTACATGTTGTATATGTATATGTCATCCATTTTTACTTCACTTAATTTTCGCACATATGACACATGTATAGATGAGTAACTTTCGTAGTTCATAAAATATAACACCAAAATATTATCACAAGAAGTAGAAGGCATGAAAATATTGCAACTCAATTTGCACATATAAGTGAAGCTCTTAATCGTTACAGAAGATTGGCAATGCTCATCATTAAACCATCCCAACCTTGATGAACCATCACCAAGATTAGAGGTCATATCAAAATGATTAAACATAGGCACAACTATTTTCACACGTATTTGATCCAAATCTGATTTATTCCCTGATTCAAATGGTTCTTTCGCATCAATAGTTAATTCAATTGGTTCACTCACAATTGTTTGATCGCATGGCAAAGTCAAATCACGAACATATTCCTCTAAAATAGTTGGTGTGATCAAAGTAGTGGATAGCTCATCGCATGGTTCATTTAAATTGACAAGGCATTCACCATACTCATGTGGAGGTGGAAGATCGGTACCTTTGTCATTACCTCTTATGATCAACTCAGATGATGTAGGCACTGTCGGAGGTGATGTGTCACATGGTGGAGGTGATGTAGTCCTCACAACAACGGATGTGTCTGTCATAGTACGCCTAGTAGTGGAAGGAACAACCATATCATTTCTTGGAATGTGCACCTGGCGCTTATTCTCCTTACGGACAATACGTCGTTTTATTTCCTGTTCAGCACTACAAGCAAGACGAAACAAATTGTCCATAGGATAACACTCTTCATGAATTAGTAACTCCTGAATATCACGATTTAATCCTGCCCAAAATCTATCCATAAAATCGTCTTCACTTTCTTGTAAAGAGGAATGCAACAAGGTAGTTTGTAAATCATCATAATATTTCGTTACGGTGTCACTACCTTGTTTTAAATGTTGCAACTTTGTAAGCATGTCGCGAGTATAATAAGCAGGGACGAATGTATGTCGCATGGCAACTTTCAAATCAATCCAAGTAGTAGGTATATAATTAGGGTGTAACCGACAATATTCACTCCACCAAACTAAAGCATAACCAGTGAAAGAACCAACCGCAACCTTAACTTTTTTACGTTCATCAAAACTATGGGAAGCAAATAGATTATTTATGTCAAACTCCCATTCAATATATAAAGCAGGTCTAAAACGGCCATTAAACGGTGGTATAGAAACATTAACCTGATCATGTGCATTTGGATGTTTGTGCACCTCTCGTGATGGTTGTGGTATGTCCTTAGGTGGTGGCACATCTCCCGCGATCGACAAAGCCCATGAGTTGACTCTGGATCCTGTCATGATTACTAGAAAAAAGAAACAAAATTCGAGAATAATGTTCCTATGAACTACTAGGATGTGGTGGTAAAGCGCTCACAGTAAAGCAAATATCAATATCTTACAAGTTCTTACCATGCAGCAACTGGTGATAGGCAACCAGCGGTGTCAAATAACTCCAAAGATTGAGTAAAGCGATTGCCAGGTGAACGTACGTGATAGAGGCAAAGGTGTCCCGTCTTTCGATGAGATGGTGGCTATCGTTTTGGTGGGAGTCGACTTTGACGATCCGACTACGAACGTGCGAGGACGTCGCGCCTTAGCAATCGCTAAACCAACTCCGAGAGGTTGTTGACCACGCCGGAGCACGATCAACCTGACCCCGAAGGTCTGTTTCCTGCAGGCAAATGAAGAACAAGCAAGAAACTAAGATTGCAATCTGGATATTGAGAATATAAGTGGAAAGCTTTATTGATCAAGGTGGGGTTCTGTGACGCCTTTGTCTGGTCGTTGAACACAAACGAAGTACGCGAAGTTGCAGCTATGGCGAACTTTTAATCTAAACAAAACCCAAAGTCTAAACGACGCCCTAAGGGCTGTATATATGAGGGAAAGAGGGGGGAATTTCGTGGCCCTTGGTGGAGGGGTCCGAAACCAACCCTAACTCTTGTTTCCCCACACATACGGACTCTAAAAACAGCCTATACTCAAGTATTTCGAAATTACATGGGCCTGGCCCAATAATAAGGTGACGCAGCACCTAAAATAGCCTCTGGACGAAATTTATGAAGTGGCATCTTGTATATTTCGTCCAAGGCTTCTCGCACTCATTATGGTGGCTTCAAAGTCCTGAAATCATCCATTGTAACTCCATTCTTGTCCCCCTTGCGCATGCCATCATCTCCATGCTTGATCTTGCTCCAATGTTCATCCTTCTTGTCCAAGCTATGCCCTTCATTTGTAAGCAAGACAAATGCGTCCAATTTAGGCAGCATCATATTCTCATGAACATTAGATTCATTACCAAGAAACGAAAGTACCTGGTAATTTAATTGGCGTGCGCGAGCTCTAGTAATTGGTCCTGTATATGTGTCAGTTGGAGCTGTGGGTGTAACCTTGTTAGTGATGTCCTCATCATCCTCCCCTTCTTGAATTGAAGTCGTCCTCGACGGAAGCTCATCTTCCTCACACAAGTAAGGCTTCAAATCTGCAATGTTAAATGTAGGACTAACCCCAAAATCTGCAGGCAGCTCAAGTTTATATGCATTATCATTTATTTTCTCTAACACCTTGAAAGGACCATCAGCACGTGGCATTAGCTTTGACTTGCGCAAATTAGGAAACCTATCCTTACGCAAATGTAACCAAACAAGATCTCCAGGTGCAAAGACAACACGTTTTCTACCCTTATCTCCAACAAGTTTATATTTAGCATTCATGCGCTCAATATTTTCCTTAGTTAACTCATGCATTTTTAAGATCAATTCAGCACGTTGTTTAGCATCAATATTAACCTTCTCCGAAGATGGAAGAGGCAACAAATCAATAGGTGCACGATGTAGGAAACCATAGAAAATTTCAAAAGGGCACATTTTAGTAGTAGAATGCAACGAACGATTATAAGCAAATTCAATATGAGGCAAGCATTCTTCCCACATTTTCTTATTATTCTTCAAAACAGCCCTAAGCATAGTAGACAAAGTTCTGTTGACTACTTCAGTTTGTCCATCAGTTTGGGGGTGACAAGTAGTACTAAAAAGCAGTTTAGTCCCCAACTTAGCCCATAAACATCTCCAAAAGTGGCTAAGAAATTTAGTATCACGATCTGAAACAATAGTATTTGGCACACCATGCAAGCGAATAATTTCACGAAAGAACAAATCAGCAACATTAGCAGCATCATCGCTTTTATGACATGGTATAAAGTGTGCCATCTTCGAGAACCTATCCACGACAACAAATATGCTATCCCTCCCCTTCTTTGTTCGAGGTAAACCCAAAACAAAGTCCATAGATATATCTTCCCAAGGAACACTAGGGACAGGCAAAGGCATATATAAACCATGAGGATTGAGTCGTGACTTAGCTTTTTGACATGTAGTGCAGCGAGCAACAAAACGCTCAACATCCCGTCGCATCTTTGGCCAAAAGAAATGTGTAGCAAGTAAGTCCTCCGTCTTCTTCACGCCAAAGTGTCCCATTAATCCTCCTCCATGCGCCTCCTGCAACAACAAAAGACGAACAGAGCTAGCTGGAATGCATAGCTTGTTAGCTCGAAACACAAATCCATCACTAACGACGAACTTGTTCCATGTTCTCCCTTCTTTACAATTCTGCAATACATCTTTAAATTCAGCATCATGCACATATTGATCTTTGATGGTCTCCAAACCAAATATTTTAAAGTCAAGTTGTGAAAGCATAGTATAACGACGAGACAATGCATCAGCAATAACATTTTCTTTTCCCTTCTTGTGTTTAATAACATAAGGGAAAGTCTCTATGAATTCAACCCATTTAGCATGTCTACGGTTCAGTTTTGCTTGACTTTTAATGTGCTTTAAAGATTCATGATCAGAATGTATAACAAATTCTTTGGGCCATAAATAATGTTGCCATGTCTCCAAAGTCCGAACAAGAGCATATAATTCCTTATCATAAGTAGAATAATTCAGACTAGGCCCACTCAATTTTTCAGAAAAATATGCAACAGGTTTACCATCTTGTAATAACACACCTCCTAACCCAATTCCACTAGCATCACATTCAAGCTCAAAAGTCTTATAAAAATCAGGAAGTTGGAGTAAAGGAGCAAGTGTCAACTTATCTTTCAATACCGTGAATGCTTCTTCCTGTGCAGTACCCCAAACAAAAGGCACATCCTTCTTTGTAAGCTCATTGAGAGGTGCAGCAATGGTGCTGAAATCTCTCACAAAACGCCGATAGAATCCAGCGAGGCCAAGGAAACTCCGCACGTGTGTGACCGTTTTGGGCTGCGGCCAACTCTCAATAGCTTCAATCTTGGCTTTATCAACCTCAATTCCCTATGGAGTAACAACATAGCCAAGAAAAGATACTCGGTCGGTGCAAAAGGTGCACTTTCCAAGGTTACCAAATAAACGTGCATCACGTAGAGCAATAAAAACAGCAAGTAAATGTTCCAAATGTTCCTCCAAAGATCTGCTAAAAATCAATATATCATCAAAGTATACTACCACAAATCGTCCAATGAAAGCACGTAAAACTTCATTCATTAATCTCATGAAAGTACTAGGTGCATTAGTTAACCCAAAAGGCATGACTAACCACTCATATAATCCAAACTTAGTTTTAAATGCTATTTTCCATTCATCTCCCAATTTCATACGAATTTGATGGTATCCACTACGCAAATCAACTTTGGAGAATATTGTAGAGCCACTCAATTCATCAAGCATATCATCTAGCCTAGGAATAGGATGACGATAATGAATAGTAATATTATTAATGGCTCTACAATCAACACACATACACGATGTACCATCCTTTTTCGGCACTAGAATAATAGGAACAGCACAAGGACTAAGGGATTCGCGTATATAACCTTTGTCGAGTAGCTCCTGTACTTGACGCATAATCTCCTTCGTCTCTTCTGGATTGGTACGGTATGGTGCGCGGTTGGGTAGCGATGCACCGGGAATTAAGTCAATCTGATGCTCAATCCCTCGAATAGGTGGTAATCCCGGTGGCACGTCTTGTGGAAAGACGTCGGCGAACTCCTGCAAAATGTTAGTGACAGCAGGAGGCAAAGAGGAAGGCACGTCCTCGAATGAAAATAATGCCTCTTTGCATACAACAGCATAGCAAACAGATTTGCTAAAATCTAGCTCATCAATATCAGATTTGGTGGC
>LR738716.1:325905682-325925682 GCA_902687465.1 Secale cereale
GGCGTCACACCGACGCGGCTGCCATTGAAGGTGGCGGTGAGGCTGTAATGCCCCGGATGTAATACTTTCCCATTTTGGCAATATATATCTTTGGCTTCATCAGTTCCATTCCGGGTTCTTCGTCTTTTCGGGTTTTCGTCGTTTTATCGTGTGCGTGTGTGCATTCATCCATGTCATGTTGTCATGTGCATTGCATTGCATTTGTGTTGTCGTTTGCATCCGGTTCCACTTGTTCCTTCCCGTTATCCGTTTCGAGTTCCGACGCTCTCACACGTGCCCGAGGCATTCCCGGAGTCCTCCTTTTGTATTTGGCCGTGTAACGTTTCCGGTTTGGCGTGAGACTTGTCGTGCGATGTTGTTTTGTTATATGTAACCCGCTGATACGTCCAAAACGTATCTATAATTTCTGCTTGCTCCATGCCCTTTTTGTGTGTTATTGCTATGATATTTATGCACTTCCATACACTTTTGATCATATTTGGACTAACCTACTAATGGTTGCAAAAGTGCACAATGTTCTTGTTTTACACTTTATTGTGTAGGAATTATTTGGAAATTGAGAAAAACGCAAAAGAAGTCGTATTGGAGTAGGACTCTGACTTTCCTAAAATCTGTCTGAGAACGTTTTTTAAAGATGGTCACGTTCCGGCCCGAAGACGACGTCAAACGGAAAAAGTCTAGTTGCGAAAGTTGTGGGGAATTTCGAGGCGATGCTTCTGGATATAAAATTCGTCCAAACCGGAGTCCGGACGGACGAGTAAAACCCGTTTTACTGAGGCCCAAAATCTGATGACGGGAATCCGAGAGTCTATATAAAGAGAGGAAACCTAGGTCACCAAGGGCCACGAATTTTCCTCCTCCCAAGCCGCCGTCTTGGAGGGGAGGATCAGCACCATTGCAGCACCATCCACGAGAAAGAAGGGGGGCCAAGGAGCCGCTGCCCCCTAGGGCCGCCGCCGCCCCCTAGGGCCGCCGGCCGTCTCCTCGCGGGGCTGCACCTCTCCATCAACACCATCATCAACCTCCTCCTCACCATGTTCATGTGTGAGTAGTTTCCTCTGGGGCCGAGGGCTCGTACGTGTAGCTATGTGGTTATCTCTCTCTCCCATGATGTGATCTTCATTGTGATTATAGGCTATGTTAATCTAGGGTGATCCCATGATATTTCCCCTTCCTCTATGTATTGGATTGATGTACTCACTTGTCTTTATCTAGTATAATCCCCGAGACCAAGGTGACAGCGGTCTATTGGACATGGATTAGAAAAATATTTTCATGAGTAATTTCCTTTCTTGTGTGTTGATTGAAGATTGAGAGTCTCTTGGTGCTTGTCTTTGACTATCCTTTAGATATGTTGTGGTGATTGTGGGACTCTCTTTGGATGGCCGCGGTGACATTGGGAAATCCTTAGATTGAGAACTACGAACTTTGAGGTGTGCTTTTGTAGCCCTACATAATTCTCGTCCTCTCTTGACAACGAAGGAATGACCTCCGGGAAGGAATGACCTCCGGGTGCGTCTCCATTGCATGTTTTATGGGAAATATCATGTGATTCGATTATGTTAATGTTGTTGGGAGTTGCCACTAGTGAAAGTATGATCCCTAGGTCTTGTTTCCACCATTGCAATACCATTTGTGCTCACGTTTACCACTTGTTTGCTTGCTGCACTTTTATTACAGATTTATATTACTTTGTTTTGCCATCCATATCACTTGCCATTTAACATCTCTTCGCCGAACTAGTGCACCTATACATCTGACAAGTGTATTAGGTGTGTTGGGGACACAAGAGACTTCTTGTATTTTAGTTGCAGGGTTGCTTGAGAGAGACCATCTTCAACCTCTACTTCCCTGAGTTCGATAAACCTTAGGTCATCCACTTGAGGGAAATTGCTGCTGTCCTACAAACCTCTGCACTTGGAGGCCCAACATAGTCTACAAGAGTAGAAGTGTGTGTAGACATCAAGCTATTTCTGGCGCCGTTGCCGGGGAAGTGAGTGCTTGAAGGTATATCTTTAGATCTTGCAATTAAATCTTTTTGTTTCTTGTTTTTATTTCACTACTTATGTTTATGGAAAACCGCATTCTTAGTTCGTTGCTTGTGGGAAGACGCCCCACACCTGTGGTGGTTGCTCCTCCTCCTACTGAAATTGTGCCCTATAAAATACCGGCTGGTATTATCGATTATATTTTGGCTAATCGTTATGCAGGAGACAGACATCCCGGTGAACACTTGATATATCTGTCACAACTATGTTCATTATTTAAGCTTGCAGGTGTATCAAGGGAGTTTGTCATGAGGAAATTGTTCGCCGTATCACTTATAGATAAAGCTTCAGATTGGTATAAGCTTCTCGATAACTCGCACTTGCTTGATTGGCAAGAGCTTATGTCTCTCTTTTATACTAAGTTTTATCCTCTTCATGAAATTCATCGAGACAGGAACTATATCTATAACTTTAGGTCTCGTGACGGAGAGAGCGTAGCTCAAGCTTGGGGGAGACTGAAAACGTTAATGCTAAAATGTCCTAACCATGGGCTCCCCAAAGATGCTTATGTGGAGAGTAAGAGTACCTTTTTGCATGTGGATCATGGTAACAATGCTTTATGTGATGCTTATATTGTTGAGTTTATTCGTGATCCCACTGAAAATTAGTATGAGAAGGGAACATATGCTTATAGATATTTCAATAATGTTAAGTTCCCTCTCTTTATGTTGAAGGTTTTGAAGCTGCACTTGTTTTGTCTTCCTATGCTTATTGCTTTGTGCTTCAATGAATTATTACATTGCAATATTCCTATGCATAGGAAGCATGTTAGGCTTAAATGTATTTGGTATTTTCTTCTTGATGCTCTCTTTTGTTCTTCAACTCTATTCCTACGAGAGCATCATTAAAGTCTTAAGCCTATCTTTATGACTATAAAGAAAGAGCTCCAGGGAGACAACCCTTGTTATCTTCGCTTCCAGTTTTAGTGGTCTTGATGTTTGTTACTACTGTAGCAACATCATTGTATCTTTATTTTTCAGCTTTGTGCCAACTTTAGCCTCTGATTGCAAGAAAGTTCAAAAGTTGTGACGTGCTGTCCAGGAAACAGATTATGTCCTTCGATAGAAAAATTCGTATAAAATCACCAGATTATCTTTTTGGTCTGAATTGTTTCGACATGGTGCTCTATACAATTGTCTTTCGGGCGCCTGTTCTGAGTTTTTTGATTAGAGTTGCAGAAGTGCCCCGAAAAAATCATTTACTACCTGCTGGTCTGTTTTTCACAGATTCTGTCCTGTTTTGCCTCTCCTTCATTTTGCAAACCTTGAGCTTGCTTTTTCTTTGCAAAAACCTTTTGGCAATCTTGAGAAACAGTAGACCTTCAAGAATATCCTTATTTCCAGCAAGGAACAATTATTTTATTATGGGTACTAACCTCGCTAATCAGATTATGATGAGTTATGTATGAAGGGAGTTTTCAAGTGTGCGAGGGAAGATGATAAAAAGATTCAGGAGTGTCAAACGCTCAAGCTTGGGGATGCCCCCATGCACCCCCAAGAAATATTCAAGAAGACTCAAGCGTCTAAGCTTGGGGATGCCCCCGTGCATCCCCTTCTTTATCAACAATTATCAGTTCGTCTTTCGTTCCACTATATTTTTATCACTTCATGTGTTATGTGCTATGCTTGGAGCATCTTGCTTTTAGTTTCCTTTTTAGTTTTCTTTAGCTTTGCTTGCTTTTCATAACGAGTTGGAACTCAACTTTCTTTATGTGGGAGAGAAACACGCTCCACTTCAACCTAGAACATAACATAGAATTTTCATGTCTATCTATGTTGTGTGTGTTCTTTGTCTTTCAATAGCTACTGTCATGCTTAGCTCTTAGCTTTCACGCTTATCTTTTTAAAGAGCTTGTGTTTAGTTGGTCGCTGGAACTCTCTTTAGTTATCATGCTTATCTTATTAAGAGAGTTGGCTTCTGTTGCACTGGTTGATATGTCTATGATAAAAATGCTATGTGCATAATGATGATTAGTAGTTCATGTTTTCTTATGGTTAGTCTCAAATAGCTGGGGGGTTCTCAATGTTTTATTGGGGTACCAACATGATTTGTTTGCCTATGATGTGGTATGGTCTAGTGATATCTTCCTTCAATAATTTATTTTGATTGACTTGGCGTATGCTCACGCATATTGAAGACTGTAAAGAAAGTCTATCAAGTCTTGATGATCTTTAGTTTCTGAGTAGCGATATAACTTCCATGCCTGATTCAATGTTGCTTTGTCGCTCTGCATGATTATGACCGTCATTGCTCTTTTAGTTGGTCTCTCCCAGTCTTTTGCTAACCTTCGCCTGTACTAAGCGGACTGACTGCTTGTGCATCTAAAATACTTTAAACCAGTTATGCCATATGAGTCCACTATACCTTCCTATACATGGTATTTACCTGCCATTCCTAACGAAGACTTTCATGTACCATCTCGAAATTATTCAAAAAAAGCATTTCTCTTTTGTGCCTCTGTTTTAGCTCATGAGGAAGTAGTAGTTAATTCATGATCTTTTTAAGTTGGACAAGCTTCACCCCGGGATTGCATGTCTAATGTGCAAACCTATAATACGAGAAGGAACTGGCATAGAGTGCACCCGGCTCATTAAAAAATTATACAACAAACAAACCCTCCTTCACGCTTTGTTCATGAGAAATCAGAAAACTTTGGCAGTGATAAACAAAGGAGATTAAGAGGATGTGATCGTCCTCATTCGGGAGCCGTTTCTCGAAACTTGTCCAGCTCAAGAAGTGATTGAGTTATCTGCTAGTATTCGTTGACGAAATATGCATATTCTAAAAAAATTATTACTTCTGTTTTTAAAACCAAGAGCTCTGGTACATGTTAGTTTTTGTTTCCGACCACGGGTTTTCAACCTTGCCAACAAAAGCCACGGTTCGAGAGTCTCCACCTTCTTTAAAGCACCAACTATTGAGAGCATGATTGTCATTCTGAGTGTAATGTGCATTGTCCCAAAGTACCATTGTCTTTTGCATGATTATGATATCGTTTATTCTGAAGTCATTGTATCTAGTCGTCACTTAAACCTTGGAGGTGCCCCTGCATTTATGTTTTGCTTCACAAAAGGGGGCAAGTGAGGTACCACTTTATCATATTTGCACACCATGCTCATTACAAATCTATTTGAGTGTTTCAGTATCATATTGTAAAACTTTCAGTTCTTTGTGATTCTCTCACAAGGCAACTTAATTACTACAGATTCATTGTCTCAGTAAGCACTTGTCATGTGACTGTGAAAAGTCCTTATATGGTTAATAGCATGTCACCACAGAAATTATGCTTGTTATCATTTACCTACTCGAGGACGAGCAGGAATTAAGCTTGGGGATGTTGATACATCCAAAACGTATCTATAATTTCTGCTTGCTTCATGCCCTTTTTGTGTGATATTGCTATGATATTTATGCACTTCCATACACTTTTGATCATATTTGGACTAACCTATTAATGGTTGCAAAAGTGCACAATGTTCTTGTTTTACACTTTATTGTGTAGGAATTACTTGGAAATTGACAAAAACGCAAAAGGAGTCGTATTGGAGTAGGACTCTGACTTTCCTGAAATCTGTCTGAGAACGTTTTTTAAAGATGGTCACATTCCGACCCGAAGACGACGTCAAACGGAAAAAGTCTAGTTGCGAAAGTTGTGGGGAATTTCGAGGCGATGCTTCTGAATATAAAATTCGTCCAAATCGGAGTCCGGACGGCCGAGTAAAACCCGTTTTACTGAGGCCCAAAATCTGATGACGGGAATCCGAGAGTCTATATAAAGAGAGGAACCCTAGGTCACCAAGGGCCACGAATTTTCCTCCTCCCAAGCCGCCGTCTTGGAGGGGAGGATCAGCACCATTGCAGCACCATCCACAAGGAAGAAGGGGGGCCAAGGAGCCGCTGCCCCCTAGGGCCGCCGCCGCCCCCTAGAACCGCCGGCCGTCTCCTCGCGGGGCTGCACCTCTCCATCAACACCATCATCAACCTCCTCCTCACCATGTCCATGTGTGAGTAGTTTCCTCCGGGGCCGAGGGCTCGTACGTGTAGCTATGTGGTTATCTCTCTCTCCCATGATGTGATCTTCGTTGTGATTATAGGCTATGTTAATCTAGGGTGATCCCATGATATTTACCCTTCCTCTATGTATTGGATTGATGTACTCACTTGTCTTTATCTAGTATAATCCCCGAGACCAAGGTGACAGCGGTCTATTGGACATGGATTAGAAAAATATTTTCATGAGTGATTTCCTCTCTTGTGTGTTGATTGAAGATTGAGAGTCTCTTGGTGCTTGTCTTTGACTATCCTTTAGATATGTTGTGGTGACTGTGGGACTCTCTTTGGATGGCCGCGGTGACATTGGGAAATCCTTAGATTGAGAACTACGAACTTTGAGGTGTGCTTTTGTAGCCCTACATAATTCTTGTCCTCTCGTGACCACGAAGGAATGACCTCCGGGTGCGTCTCCATTGCATGTTTTATGGGAAATATCATGTGATTCGATTATGTTAATGTTGTTGGGAGTTGCCACTAGTGAAAGTATGATCCCCAGGTCTTGTTTCCACCATTGCAATACCATTTGTGCTCACGTTTACCACTTGTTTGCTTGCTGCACTTTTATTACAGATTTATATTACTTTGTTTTGCCATCCATATCACTTGCCATTCAACATCTCTTCGCCGAACTAGTGCACCTATACATCTGACAAGTGTATTAGGTGTGTTGGGGACACAAGAGACTTCTTGTATTTTAGTTGCAGGGTTGCTTGAGAGAGACCATCTTCAACCTCTACTTCCCTGAGTTCGATAAACCTTAGGTCATCCACTTGAGGGAAATTGCTGCTGTCCTACAAACCTCTGCGCTTGGAGGCCCAACATAGTCTACAAGAGTAGAAGCGTGTGTAGACATCACCCGCCTGTCAAGTTTTGTCGCGTTTGGAGTTCGTTTGATGCTCCAACAGTTATCCTCGTGGGCTAAAAGTACCTCCTCTTTGAGGCCCAAGAAACCCCTCCAACAGCCCACCAACCCAACTCAAACCCTTCCCTTCATCTAGACCGTTCAATTGTGATCTCGTGGCCGAAAACCTCTTCTCATTTGGACAACCCTATCTCCTTGTGCCTATATAAACGTCCACCCCCTCCAATTTTGCGTCCAAAACCCTAGTGTTTCCACCTCTGCAGCGCCGTGCTTCCACCGTTGACGAGCCGTGCTTCCACCGTTGCCGAGCCGTGCTTCAGACCTCACCGCGCCGTGCTTCCGATCTCGCCACCGACTGCGCCGCCTCGTCTTTCCCGCCTCCGGCTCGATCTCGCCGCCGCCGCCAGGAGCCCGCCGCCGGCCGGATCCTCCCGCGCCGCCCTCCGCCGGAACTCCCTCGCCGCCAGCCGCCCTCGGGCACCCTTGGCCCGCCGCCGCCTCGGCCCCAGCCGTGCGCCGCCGCCGCCCCGGCTCCCCCGGCCACCCGACCGCCGCCGGCCTTCCGTCGCCGCCGGGCGAGCCCTCCCGCCGGCCGCCTCGCTTGAAGGAGCCGAGCCAGCCCCTCGATCGGGATCGGCCTCGATCCGATCTGGGGGAGGAGCCCTAGCGGGTCCGACCGGGTGGACCCGGTAGCCCGCTTCCCCGACCCGATCCGGCGCCCCCGTTGACCCGCAGCACCCGTTGACTCCGCCCGTTTGTCCCGCTGGACCCGTTTGACCCTGAGGTTGCTTCGTTTTTCCCTAAGTCCCCAGTTTTTCAGTTTCTGATGCATATTTGTGAGGTGGATAACTTTTACTGTGCATGTTCGTTTTGTGTGTATGATATGTAAAAATGATCGTGGTGACATGTACTATGTTTTATTCCATTGTGCCATGCATGTTTGAGGTCATCTAGATGTCTTAATCTTCATGGGAAGAGTGCTACATGTTATAAACTGTTGCTATTAGTTGTTTTCATGCCATGTTTGATATGTGATAACTTGTTGCATGTTTATCCAAATGAAGCAAATGATATGTCCACATGTTCATCACGAGATGCTCTACATGTTGGTTGTTTTAGCTTGCATGATAGATTTCATCTTGCCATGTTTATCTCCTTTGCAAGAGTGCATGTGGCTGTTAGTTTGTTAAACTTGTTACGAGATGCCTAGTTGAGGAGCTCGTTGCTATTGATGTGGTTGTCCTCTTGTTGCATGCTTAGATGTTTTGGACTCCCCATCATGTGTACTTTGCTGTGGTGCAAACCACATGCCATGTTATGCTTTGAGGTGACTTAAACTTGCTCACAAACATGCCATGATATTACTGTTGTTTTAACACTTAGTGAAATTTCACAAAGTCTGGAATCTGTAATTTTCAGATGCCATGTTTGATTGTTGTTCTAGGCAAATCCATGCTAGTTTTGGGGTGACTATTGATGATTCCTTGTTGTATATGTTGTTGGCTATCCATTCATGCTCTCACATGCTTATTTGGGTGGCTGTAGCATATTTACTTCTTGCTCCCAAGTTGCTATAAATTACTGTTGTCAGGATTTTGTTGTCATGTTCAAAATGTCATAGCTTGTTGCTATTGATCCATGCCTCCTTTGGAGATGCTCCAATGGAATTGTTTGCTGTAGGATATGTCTACTTTATGTCCATGCTTCTTGTCATGATGTTTGAGTGCTGTAGAGTATATATTTCTTGCTCCGAAGTTGCTATGTGGCTGTTAATTTCAGCTTTGCCATGTTTATTGTTTCGGGTGTATCTTTTAGCCCGTCGCTCCGTTTTGAGCAAGTCCTATATGTAACTTGTGTGTTTTTCATGTAGATTCATAATATCCTCTTGTTATCATGCTTTGAAGTATTTTGCTTGATGCATATGGTCATGTTCCTTGTGCTGTACCTCTGTGTTTCCTATGTTGTCTTTCTGTGAATCCTTAGTGCATCTGTAGTGATTCCTTAGTGCATCAGCCATGCATCATGTTGTTTGCGCATTGCATCTTGTTGATTTCGTGCCTCATGTGTTTTGTTTTGAGTAGAGCCGGAAGCCGAGTACGAGTTCGAGAACGAGGTTACTACCGAGGTTGAGAACGAGGAGCCCGCTTACGATCCCATCGACGACTCTATAGGCAAGATGACCTGACCCGGATATCATTACTATCTTTGCCTATTGCTAGAAGTCTCGCTCTATAGCTTTTTCCTCGATGCCCATGTTTTTCCTGTCAGCCTCCTATTGTAACCATGAATCTGTCTAGCCACCCTACCTATGCAAACCTTTGATTGGCTAAGTAAGCTTCGCTCAGCCCCTCTTATAGCATTGCTAGTTGCAGGAGAAGATTTGAAGATTCTTGCTTCTTGTTGAAGCTTGTTGGGATATCACACTATATTAATTCTTAATTGAAATCATCTACTATGTGCACTATCCGGTTGATCAGTAGAGGTTTCTACTAGGGGCGATTCAGACCTGTGGATTTATGTTATGTTTGGTATCTTTCTTTTGGATCTTCACCCGTAGACGGGTTGTGATGTTTTGAATGATGTTTGGACATGTAATGAATTGTGTGACGTGGCGAGTGTAAGCCAACTATCTTTTTCCCTTTCATCCCTATTTTTTTACATGAGATGTGCAAAGATACCGAACTTGCAATCATTCCAGAATGGGCTTATATCTTTAAGTCGTGCCTCGACACGTAGGAGATATAGTCCCATCCTGGGCATTACAGAGGCTCTGCCGCTCTGCGTTGCAGGGGACGTTGGATCTCAGGGTGGCGGCCCTGATTGGCGAGGGAGCGTCGATCTTGTCTGGCGGATGGCGCCGCCGGTGTTGGCCGTCCCCACTGACCGTGTGGGCGGCGATGGGACGGTTGGAGGCTCGTCGATGTTGCAGGCTGCACCGCTGGCCTTGGCTGGCTGCTTCCCGGCCACCTCTCCTCTGCTGTGGTCCTCCCTCGCCGATCTGGGCGTGGCTCTTCCGGGCCACCAGATCTGGCACATGAAGGCGGGTGGTGGCCGTCCTAGAACGGGGGAAATCCCGGGTCGACCTCCCGTCGACCCCGACGACGGCGGCGCTCCATTGTCGATCTCCCTCTTGAGGGCGTGTCGGGCTTCTTCTTCACCTCCCTCCTCCTTTCCCACGTTCCCGGTCGAAAGCCTTGGCCTTGCTGGCCGAACAACGGTGGCACAGTGGCGTCTCGGTCCTCCTTGGAGGCGTTGTTCAAGGGAGGGTGAGGTTGTGGTTTCGTGGCAAGGTGTTTGGTGGCGGCAGCGTTGCTCTGCCTCTGAGATCACGGCTATGGTGGTGACGAGGCGGCTCCCCTGGAATCCTTCTGCGGCTCTACATCTTATTCGGCTCTAGGCAGCCGGCCGATCGACGGCGTCTGCGTGTTGTGTCACGATTCAGACGTAGGGGCGATTGGATCTCCCCTCCGGCAAGGCTCGGGGCGGCCAGATCTGGAGCCATGCTTTCCTCCATGTAATTCGGGTCCTTTTGTCCTTCACTTGTGCAGTCTACTGATTGTAGTTGCTCCGCTGTTCTAGCTTGCGTAGAGTTCTCCCGCATCTTGATCATGTTTTCGCTGTTGTGGTGCCCTGCTCGCCATTGCTCTGCTTAGCTCTGTAATGTGTGTGCACACCGCCTATTTTCTTTCAGTTTTTCTTCAAGCTTTCGCCTATGTATCAACACTATTGTATCCTAGCCGGTTGATGGCTTCATTAATTTGAAGTCGGGCTTTACGCCTTTTCTCTAAAAGAGGGCATAGCTAGGCTGTCAATAGACCAAACAAATAAGTAAAAGAGTGTTTCTCAATAACAACGAAATAAGTACTACTAAAAGAGAAGACACGTCCACATGACGTACAGGTTGTCAAAAGATAGAAAAGAACATCAGCAAAGCCTACCTGCAGGCTCCATGTCAACTTTCATCTTTTTAATGCGGGCCTTACGATTAGTTGTCACATCTTTCCAAACAGGGGAAAATGGCGGACCTAGGTAGCTCATGATCAGGTCAGGTGCTTAGGGGATACTTTTACTAAAGTTTGTAAAGCCAGCGGATCCCCGCAGCATGTTTGGGATAGAATTTTAGCATTACTTGCTTTGCTCTGCTAAACTTTGCTCGATACTTGCGTGGCTTGCTACGCTAAAAATACTATTGTGCAACAGTAGTGCCAGAGTTTAATTTCCCTTGCTACTAGTCCTTGTTTATTCCTGGTTACCCATCACCAACGTCCCTACGCGCGCATTACCTTGTAGTAGATTTCATGCATTATTTGTGTGTAGCAGAAATGTTACTTATAAATAATTACCTCTGCTCTTAGTTGGGATGATGAATATTTGAGATACTTACGCGAAGGTGCTACACTTCCCTATGTGTCTTGCGGGCCATCAAGCTGCAGCGGACGAAAAAACAACCACCATAGCCGCCTTCGTCTTCTTCACCACAACGGTGACGTGAGCGGAGGAACACAGGGAGCCGATCATGGGTGGGAACCTTCTATGCGGTGGTTGCCTTCTATGCGGTGGTTGGGGCTACGCAGGCGACACAATTTGTTTTGAGGTAGCAGCCAAGTATTGTATATTTGTAGCACTTGGTGCGGTTTCTACAGCCGCCCTAAATATTTTTGAACTAAAATATACAATAAGGGCAGTTGTTGGAGCCACTTTTTTAACACCAATGTTCCTTAAGAACAATTATACCCTATTATAGGACAGCTATTGGAGATGGTCTTAGAGATACTTTTACGAAACTTTGTAAAGCTAGCTGATCCCGGCAAGTTTGAGATAGGATTTTAGCCAGCTCACATGCATCTATTGTATGTGCTTCTTTGCTAAACTTTGTCCCATAATTGTGTGTCTTGCTAAGTGGCGCATGCTTCGGACGTCCGTCTTCCTGGCCTCACAACACAAGCTAGCTAGCTATAGTATTATATTTTGTTAAGCAGATCTCAGGAGCATGCAACTGTTAGAGTTCATAGATATACTGATCATTCAATTGAAACTTAATTATGATACGAGGTATGTGATATGTATGAAGTTAGAGTTCAATTAATTAATCTTCATATGAGGATGATGATCAAAGGCATTAGCAGGCCTACAATATGTGTAGTTATCTAAACAAAGAAAATGAAATAAAAACTCAAACAAAATCAAAATAATGAACTTTTGTAAGAGAGAATGAATTTGGGGCACTGGTATTACGCTTATTTGTGGAAAAATAAATAAATAAAATGACAAAATTTGCACCAAATTTACGCAAAAAATGTGTTTTTCATCATATGCAACAACAAGCATATAATAGTGGAATTTGCACAGAAAGGAATGAATTAGTGGCATGGATACGACCCTTAACAAGCAAAGAAAATGAAATAAATACTAAAACAAAAATATGTATAATGATTTTTTTATAATATGCAAGAATAAGCATATAATAGTGGAATTTTGCACATAGAAATTTCATAAGACGCAATGAATTAGTGGCATTGGTATTAGTCTTAAAGATCAAAGAAAATGAAGAAATCAAACAAAATCAAAATAATGAAGTTTACTAACAAGTAATGAATTGCTTGCATTGGTATTACCATTTTAGAAGAAAGAAAATGGAAACAATTTTAAAAAACTCTCACGCAAGTTTGCACCGAAATGAGACTTTTTAATATGCAAAGAATCTCTACTATTAGATGGGAGTTGGTTTGATCGCCAGAAGGAGAGTTGGTGATCATTCATCCGTCGGTGAAGCCTCAACACCCAAAATCACATCCTACTTAACTCAATCAGATCAAATTTAATCTTAGCAAAATCTCAAATAAATTCAAGTTGTCCTTGTCTTCCACTATCCATATCCAAATCAAATCAAATCTTACCAAAACATGAACTAAATCAAAATTTTCCTTGACTTCCCTTACCCATACATAAATCAAACTAAACCTTACCAAAAATAAAAATAGGATTGGTGTAAGGTCCATGTTGGACACGATTGGTGTTGAATTATGCCCCCATTGCATTGCACAAACAATTAGCTAGTAAACATTTAATGGTGCAATATTCAAAGTGTAGTGTAATTTCACACATATATATATATAGTACTTGCGTGTATATGTTTCCACTCATCCAACATGTCAAAAATATCCATGTAGAAAAAAGAAAAACTGACTGAAAATAAAAGTAAAGTAAAAGTAAAAGCACATATATGTCGACAGTCAGAAAAATGGACGTCTTAACTGTATCAAATCTTTCCAACACAAGGAATTTTAGCCAGCTCATGAATGCATGCATCGGCTACTTTGCTAAACTTTATCCAATACTTGCCTGCCTTGCTACGCTTAGGACACTTGTGTGACAATAGTGCCAGAGTGTAATCTCCCTTAGTACTACTCCTAGTTTATTCCTCGCTAGCTAGCTATCCCGTGCCCACCAACACGGCAACACCCCTACGAGCTTCCACCTTGTCCATGCACTCGATCTAGAGCTGATCCAGCTTTCCTACTACGTGCGTGCGTACGTTACAATCCAAGAGAGAGACATCGAGATGGCGGAGTTGGCCAAGGGCGCGGTGGACTCGGTGCTGGGCACCATCGGCGCGGCGATCGGCGAGAGGGCGGCGCTGATGGGGAGCGTCCGGCGTGACATGCGGTTCATCAAGGGCGAGATGGAGAGCATGAACGGCTTCCTGCTGGACGTGGACGACCCCGCCGAGCAGAGCAACCAGGTGCAGGCGTGGATGAGGCAGGTCCGGGACGTGGCCTACGAATCCCAGAGCTGCATCGACCGCTACGTGCAGACCGTCGGCGCCGGCCGCTCCTCTGCGGGTCTCCTGGGCTCCGTCGGCCGGGCGCCGCAGGTGTTGCGCACCCTGCCTGACCGCTACCGCATCGCCATGCAGATCAAGGAGATAAAGTCGAGGGCGCAGGAGGTCGGGGAGCGACGGCAGCGGTACGGCGTCCAGGCACTGGCGACGACGGCGCGTGGCGGCAGAGGTGGCGCCAAGGAGGCGGAGGAGGATGCAGCGGTGGCAGTTCGACGCCGCCGTGCCCTCGCCGATGCCGAGAACTTGCTCGGCGCCGACGCGCGGGAAATGGCGGCTTGGGTGACCAGAGGCGGGAAGCACGATGACGAGTGACGACCATCGTGCTTCACCGCTCTCAAGATCCGCTAGCAAATTCATCCGCGTCGTGACCGACTCCTTGTCAGCCTCTATATTGGGCAAGACAGTGGACCTGGAGTTGGAGCTGGCCACGGCAGCAAGGGAGTTGCTAGGCGATAGAGACCCGGAGAACATAGCTGACGCCGCCGCCATCATGAGCAAACAAGAGACTGAGATCTCGGACAAGGAGATGAGTGCACTCATCGCCGCGATCAAGCAGCTACTGGGATTTCGCAGACAACCAAAGTTCAAAAGTGGCGATTCTCTTGACAAAAACAAACAGGAAAGTGGTGGTTCCCTTGATAAAAAAGGCAAAGAGAAAGAAATACAGACGGCACCAGAAGCAACTGTTGACCCGGTAGACCGTATCAAGGCGGCAGTTACTCCGAGGGAGGTGATCATGGCGGAGATGCATTACTCAGATCGGCTGAACGAGTGGCTGTCACGAGTATTCAACAATGACATTATTGAAGAACTAGTGCTGGGCAATGGATGGTTGCAAGCTGCCGTAAGGGATATAGCGAGCAATGAATATGTACAAAAGGCCCTAGAGGCATTTCACATAATGGAAGGCAATGCCTCAGGACAAGAGGAGAAACAATCCGGCGGCTTCCTTGAGTCTACAGTGGAATTTCTTACCCATCAGGTCGCACCTGTCGTCGAGTCCTGGATTAAACCCGCCAGTGAAGAGGTTGCCTGGTTGCAAGATGTAATTTCCCGTGTTAGCTTGTCCCAAGATGATGCACGACATCCACCTACCAGGCTCCTCGCCATTGTAACACCAGCGGTTGATGCCCCCTACCCAGAAGACGACGAGCCGCGTGCATACGGCCCCGCGACTGAGCTGGCGAGGAGGGTCTACGACATTTCACGCAAAGCCCAGGATTATGACTTTGTGGCTTGGATCGACGCCGGGCGTTATTCAAAGCGCACGGAGAGGCTCCAGTGCTTACTGCAACAGGTCTTGTACCCTTCATCTGGTGATAATCAAGAGACCAGAGCAGTCCCCCCACCTGTCGAGGCGCCGAGGAACACAAGGTGTGATGATCTATTGGCGCAAGAGATCCAAGAGAAGCTTCAAGGTAAAAAATTCTTGATTGTCCTAGCAGATCATGAGGATGAGGCACCATGGGAACACATAGCATCTGCTCTGCCACGTGGTGAAAAAAGTGATCATAACAGCACAATCATAGCTACTCCAGTGATACAACATCCAGTTCAATTCCATGGGTGGTATCTAGCCAGTTGGCTGTTCTTGCGCAGACCCTCCCGCTACAGAGTGCACTTCTACTCCCATATTGAAGCTCTGAGCAAGAAAGCCAATGAATTGCTGGTAGGTGGCCACAACAGTCAAGAGTTGCAGAGCATTGTCAAGAAGATATTGCAAAAGTGTCGTTGGGATCCCTTCTCCACCAGGTTGTTTCTCCGTGCTCTTTATGCTAATCCTCGCAGAAGCGAGAATGAACTGGTGGCATTACTGCATCAACTGCAAGATTTCGGCATGGTGAGCATTGCAAGGGAAATCATAAGTTTCTGCTACAACGACCTGCCCAGTCAGTACCAGAGCTGCTTGCATTACATGTCCATGTTCCCCCGAAGCGAGCCTTTGAAGAAGGGAAGCGTTCCAATTAAGAAGGGAAGCTTACTGAGGCGGTGGGCTGCTGAAAACCTCGTAACCACAACCACAAGACATGCATTGGATGAAGCAGAGCGTTGTTTCAATGCGCTGGTTGATCGAGGCCTTATTCTTCTCAGTGACGTTAGCCCTTTTGGCAAAGCCAAGACATGCAATTTACCTAATCAAGTCTACTCCTTCATCATTACCAAGATCGCCCGTCAGGATACTATTGAGAGCACAAATCTTCCACCAAAGTTGGTCCCCCACCTTTCCATTCGCAACAAAATGCAACTACAACAACTCTCCGATAGGCAACATGCCACACATTTCAGCTTGTGTCAAAGATTTCTCAAGTGTACCACTCCAATGGATGCAAAAGATTCTGAAGACCACTCATCGGTTGACGTGGTAATATCTTTTCTGAACTCGCTGCCTGCATCTTCTCATCTGGGATTGATCAAGGTCCTAGACCTGGAAGGTTGTCCTGGCTTGAACAAGCAAAACCTCAGGAACATCTGCAATAAGAAGTTTCTGCTCAAGTATCTGAGTCTAAGGAAGACAGAAGTTGAGGAGCTTCCCAAGGAGATCAGCAAGCTCCAGGACTTGGAAACATTTGACATCAGGGAAACCAAGATAAAATCATTTCCTATGGAAGCCAACGAGCTCCAGAAGATAATTCATTTGCTTGCCGGTAGTGTAAACCACGATGACACTAGATCCAGTGAACCAGTTTGCGTTGTTCATATGCCTCGTGGAATTGCGAGCAGGACAAACATACAAGTACTATCCCATGTTGAAGTTTCTCATGATGCTGATGTGAAGGAATTGAAATATCTTGGCCAACTGCAACAATTGAGGAAATTGGGAGTTGTTATCCATTGCAACAAATCTGACGCACTCCCTAGTTTGCTTACAGAAATCGGGAAGCTAGATGAATGTCTAACCTCTCTGTCAGTCCATATTATACTCGCAAAGGATGCAGAGGAAGTTAACATGTACACAGATGATCAAATCTCACATCCCAGGTCTCTACAAAGCCTTAAAATCAATGGCAAGATATCAAAGCTTCCTGACTGGATCAAAAAGCTCCATCGACTCTCCAGGATAACTCTAAGCCATACCTCCTTGAAGGCTACTGACATGGACATCCTGGGGAAGCTTATGAACTTGCGCATTGTCATGCTCCAGCCCGACTCGTACCTACAATAAATTGTCATAGACTTTACCAATAAATTGTCCAAACCTCGACACAACTACTTTATTGGACTCAAATACTACTTTAAACCCATCTCTGCAGAGTTGGGAGCCACTAACGAGATTCTTGTTTATAGTAGGGACATGCTGCACGTTCCTCAGCTGCACGATCTTTCCCGAAGTAAACTTCAGATCTACCGTGCCAACACCATGAACAGTAGCATGCGAACCGTTCCCCATTACACTAGTAGATAAAGGGTCTTTAGCCCCGGTTCATTTGGGCCTTTTAGCCCCGGTTCTGGAACCGGGACAAGAGGGTCGGTACTAATGCTCTGACCCTTTAGTCCCGGTTCAATCCAGAACCGGGGCAAAAGGGTGTCCACGTGGCCTGTGCACCGAGTCCAGGCAGGAGGGGCTTTAGTCCCGGTTGGTGGTACCAACCGGGACCAAAAGGCATCCACGCGTCAGCATTTCTGTGGCTGTGGTTTTTGTTTTTTGTTTTTGAAAGGGGAGGGGGGTTTTAGGTTTTGGGGGTTAATTTAGGTGTTTCATATATTGTGTTAGCTAGCTAATTAATAGAGAGAAGTGTTCTCTCTTATGTCCGTGCTTGGTCGACGCTACATACTACACATACGTATATAGAGAGGACTAGAGTCACGCTAGCTAGCTAGCTAGCTGCTAGCTACTAAGCAAACGAAGGAACAGAAGATCTCGTATAATCAACATATATATATACATATATATGCATACAGAGAGAAGTAATATCGACCACCTCTCCTTCTCCGAGAGATTGGTCGAACAACAAGTTCTCGTATATCTATCCGACACTACCGGGCACATATATACAATAATTATCTCTTACAAAAATAATCTCCTAACACATGGATGCATGGTCCACATAGTATTCTCCGTCTTCAGCGATCACGTGTTCAAGGAAGAATGCCGCCAATTCCTCTTGAATTGCTCGCAGACGATCTGGTGTTAGGAGTTCATCCCGCATCCGAAACATCTAATTTGAAGTAGGGGGTCAATACATGAAATGATGCTATAAATTTGTGAATATTATTGATTGCTTACGCACTTCAAATTGTTCATCAGTGTAGCCCCGCTCACAGGTCGTGTGGCGGATGGACTCACAAATGTAGTATCCACAATAATCATTCCCGGGTTCCTGCCACAACCACTTTACAAGAAATAGAGGTCAATCAAACTGATAAGCAAGAATGCCAAATTGGTATTGATGAAACTAGCGCTTGAATCAAGATATAGGAGATGCGCGCGCGGAACATGCTACTATATAGTACTTACTTTCGGGTATCTAAATTGTAGCTTCTTCGGCAGTCCCGGAGCTTTTTTGGTGAATTTTTTCCAAGCCCTGCCAGACAAAGGAAACAATTATTAGTTGATATCAGAAATGAAGTTGCTGATATATATGCATGGTGGATAATATTGATCGATTTAACTTACCCGGCTAGCATTTGAGTCATGTCCGCATAATCCTCGGGATCTTTACGTTTAGAGTCGAAGACAGTTACTACTCCCTTCTCAAGCTTAATCTCTAAGAGAATATAGTGGAAGCTGCGCACGAATGCATGAGATCATCAATTACATCACTATAAACTTGACTGATATATAAGGGAAACCAAATATGCACAAGACATTAACACTCACTTGAAGTTGTAAGGAAAGAGTATTATATCTTTGTTTTCATTTACCACCAACGATCGTAGCAAGTTGGTCTCGGTATCGTCGGGACGCAATTTAACCTCGGTTGCATCTATGAGGTATGTGTTAATAAACCCAATATCACCTACTTGTCTTTTCTTCAATTCGACGATCTTCAATCTGCATAATATAGTGAAGATAATTATAAATACATGCAATGAAGATCAGCTATATAGAGAGACTTAATGACAGAAGTAGTACTACTTACAGACAGTAGCAGGTGACCGTTGCTTTATCGAGGGCCAATTGATTGAAAAATTGATAGAACTCCTCAAATGGAACAGGCAACAGGTCAATTCCAACGAGGTCATGCTCCGGTTTAACTCTCAAATACAAGTTATTCCTCCCCCCAGACTCTCTGCAAATTTTCATGTACCAATCATGCAATCTTCGCATATTCGTTGATAGAGATCTTTCATTTTTGACGAGAGGCTTTTTGTACTCGTATCTTTCTATCTGCACGTCCATGAAATCATAGTGTACATCGTCGGATGCGTAATCTGCAAGATTGTTATAACCGGGCACCATCCTCGGATCATTAGTGACCATGTCGCTAGACACCTTGAGCGGGGGGCACGATTGGTTCGCTTGTTCGCCGAGCTGGGCAATTTGTTTCCCAGCTCTCCCTTCTGCTAACCTCTGATCACTTTTTGTACTTCCGGACCGCTTGGCATCTTGAAATGTCTTTTGAATAATGCGGTCATAGTTGCCCTTCGGCTTACTTTTCGCTGGTTGCTTCAGGGTAGCAAGAGTGCGCTTTGCTTTCACCGCATCTATCTTCTCCTCCGGAGGTGGATGTCTCTGTGCTTTCAACCCTTCAAAAAAGTCCTTCACTTCGCCTTCAGCGATCTTCGTGTTTTCCTCGTCGGACCTCTCGTACGGTAACTTCTCTAGAGGCGTGAGAGAAGGACCGAATCTGCATCGCCTCCCGCCTCTGGCACTGGTAGACGTCGCCGGACCAGACGAAGCGGCTGTCTTTTTTACTTGCTTACACGCCGGAGCAGGAGCAGCCGGAGCGGCGGCAGGTCTCTTCCGCCCTTGCTGATTAGGCGGAGAAGGAGGAGCAGGCTGGCTGCTCGGGCGCGCCGGCGGCGAAGGAGGCGGAGTGCCGCCACGCGCCGGCGGCGAAGGAGGCGGAGTGCCGCCACGCGCCGGAGAAGGAGCCGGAGTGCCCTGATGGTCACTCGCCGGAGGAGGAGGCGGTGGAGGAGGCAGAGTGCCCTGACTCGCCGGAGGAGGAGGAGGAGGCGGAGGCGTCCAGTTGAGAATGTTGATTAGGTCCTTCCGCCATAGGCATGGAGTCTTCAGTGAAGAACCCAGCCG
>LR738716.1:325932899-325945782 GCA_902687465.1 Secale cereale
CCCGCTCGTTTTCGAGCTTGGCCGAACGCCACCATCGCCGCCGCTCGCCGTAGCCATGGCCACCGGCCATCCCACGCCCTACTGCTGAGCACAGAAGAACCGCCGCAACTTCCTCTTCCTCTCTACCAAGTCACGCGGCGCCAGGAGCTCCTCCTCATCCGCAACGCCGTCGTCTTCAACCTTCGGCCGCCGATGACCTCTCCATCGAATTCGCCGTCGTTAGCGCCTCCCCGAGCCCGCTTGACTGCTCTGCGTGTCCACTGTGAGCTTCCGCTCCGAACCCCTCTCTTCCCCGCCTCTTTTGCACCGCGCAGCCCCGATCCCAACCGTGGCTGTGAGCTTCTCGCCGCCGGCGATGTTGCAGCCGTGGCCACCGTCACCCATAGCGGCAACCGAGCGCACAGACGTGCTCAGCGCAACACCAGAGGCCCAAAAACCCCTCCCGTTGCTCCTCCCGTGCCCCGTATCACCGAAACCACCAAGGCCCGATTCCGGCCGCCGCCCCTGAGCTCACCGCCGACGATTCCGGCCACCCCAGCCTCCGCCAACGCCACCGTTGGATGCGCCACTCCGTCCTCTTCCCGTAGCTGCTCCCTGCGCGCCAAAAGAACCTCCGTAGGTGAAACCCGACGCGCTCCGCCGCGTCCAGCCTCGCCGGCGGCTAAACGCCGGCGGGATGACCGCTTTGACCGGCGAGGTTAACCTCCCCCGAGTCGCTGACAAGTGGGCCCTGGGCCCTGTTAGTTTAAATTAAGTTTGTTAAGCTTAATTAACCCTACTAACACTGACATGTGGGCCCTCGCGCCTAATTAGGTTAGTCTAAACTTTCCTGTTTAGCTTAGTACTAATCCGGTGGACCCCACATGGCAGTTTGACTTTGTCCAAGTCAACACTGACTGGACCCACCTGTCATGCACACAAACCAGCCTTTAGACACTGACCAGTGGGCCCCACTGGTCAGGTTTGACCCGAACAACCCTGTTGACTTGCTGATGTCAGCATGACCTAGTGCTGACGCAGTAACTATTTTCTGGGATTTTAAACAAATCAGAAATGATTTATTTATTTCAGAAAATAGCCAAAACTTGTAAAAATCATATAAAATCAACCGTAGCTCAGATGAAAATAAATTATATATGAAAAATGATCAGAAAAATTCAAGGAATCTGTTTATGACATTTTCATGCATGTTTGAACAAGTTAAACCTGCTGATCAGGTCAAATCAATTAAATGGCATTTTAATAATCACATATGGAGTTTGAATTTGAATCTTGGATTCAAACCAACTTCATTTAATTGTGTTGCTAGTTGCATTAGCTCAATCAACAACATATTGCCATGTCATGATCATGCATCATATTGTTGCATTGCATTGATTGTGTTTTTTTCTCTGTTTGTCGGTTTTGTCCCCTCTCAGTAGACGACGTTCCGACGATGAGTTCGATGACACCGATGAAGACTCATTGTTATCTTCAGAAGTGCCAGGCAAGCAAAACCTCATTGAGCATTCCGATACAATCCCACTCTCTCGCTCTTGCTCTCTTTTACTGCATTAGGACAACAATGCTTCAACTGTTACCTGTTGCGGTAGTTGAACCCCCTTTCCACTGCATGACCCGTCATTGCCACAGTAAATAGTTGAAACCCACTAGTATGAGTAGGAGTTGTTTGAGCCATGTTGTGCCTACTCATTTATGCTTTCTGGTTATGCCTGCTATTGCTTAGAGTTGTGTCAGGTCTGATTCATCGGGGATGAATTGGAATGTGGTGAACATGTCCTACTGTTGAGAGCTAAGTGTGTGAACACGATTTGGTAAAGGTAGCGATGAGAGGCCATGTAGGAGTACATGGTGGGTTGTCTCATTGCAGCCGTCCTCAGGAACTGAGTTCTGTGTTGGTTGGTCCATGAAACAGCTACTACCACACATTGGGATCCTTAATTGACTCTCTCGACTTATTAATCAATATGATCTCTGTCCAGGAGTTGCAACTAGTTTCTGGTGTTTGTAGTTTACTGGAGGTCATGCGCAGCGCAGACCCTCGGGGTGGGGTGTGACACGGCAGGTACGTGGCACGGTGTACCGATTGCCCGTTTGGTGATGCGGGAACCCTGTACACATCGTTTGGGGCCGTGAGCGACACCCCGGCCGGATCTCCCCACGGATGGAACCCAAATAGGCGATAAACCTGGACGAGAGACTTGTGTGGTTAGTCAGGTCGTGGCCGACACCCTCGCTGGGCCTTCGCTTGAAGGTTGCCGAGTACATGTCGTGTAAACGGCGGTAAGTGGTGAGAGCGTGTGTGAAGAAGTACACCCCTGCAGGGTTAAATATAATCTATTCGAATAGCCGTGTCCGCGGTAATGGACTTCTGGGTTGCCTACTACAGTTCATAGACAAGTAAAGTGGATACTCTAAAACGCGCAAGATAAGCGTGAGTGCTATGGATGGCCTTCTCGTAGGGAGACGAGAGCGGATCCATAGTGGTGTATTGATTGGTGAATATGTGGACTCGTGTGCGCCACCTCAAAAGAGTTACTTGCAGTCGTAGTTCAGGATAGCCACCGAGTCAAAGCTGGCTTGCTGCAGTCAAACTCCACCACCCCCTTTGTTGATACTGATGCATATGTAGCTAGTTCTGATGTAAGTCTTGCTGAGTACCTTTGTACTCACGTTTGCTTAATTTATGTTTTGCAGAGAGACTTCAGTCTCGCTAGTGGTTCCGCGTGGACTTTGACGTTTAGCTTGTTACCTCAGCTACGATCTTGAACCCTTGGGAGGGTCTGGTAGATAGTCAGGCTTCTCTGCCTTTTTCATTTGTAGTTGTCTGTACTCAGACATGTTATGCTTCCGTTGCCTGTATGCTCTGTATGTTGGGTCATGTGACCTCTGATTGTAATAAATGCTATGATGGCTCTTCTGGGCCTTTATCTATATGAGTTGTTGAGTTATGTTGTGATGCCATGTTGTACAGCACATACTTGCATGTTATGCGTACGTGTAATGTGTATTGCTATGTGTGGGATCCGACACCTAGTTGTTTACCTTTGGTAGCCTATCTTACAGGGAAATGTCTCCTAGTGCTTCCACTGAGCCTTGGTAGCTTGCTACTGCTCCGGAACACTTAGGCTGGCCGGCATGTGTCCTTCTTCGTTCCTGTGTCTGTCCCTTAGGGGAAATGTCACGCGTTGTTCCTTTAAGTCCTTGTAGCCTGCTACGACTTGGGTTCATACGCTGATGACCGACACGTTCGTTGCTGGGTCATGTATGCTTGTGTCTGTAATTTAGTGCCACTTTTGATTTATAACTGGTCATGTCGGCCCGGGTTCTCTGTCATATGGATGCTAGCGACACTATCATATACGTGTGCCAAAATACGCAAACGGTCCCGGGCCAGGTAAGGTGGCACCCGTGGGGATACCGTGCGTGAGGCCGCAAAGTGATATGATGTGTTACAGGCTAGACCTGTGTGACTTAGGATCGGGGTCCTGACAGCTTTGGTATCAGAGCCTGACTGCCTGTAGGATTAGCAAGCCAAACTGGTCGAAGTCGTGTTTAGAAACTCTTTAGTTATGTAAGGGAATTGTTTGTGGAAGGGAACGTAAGGCTCTTTTTACTCCTTTGCCCTATGACCTTCTGATCTGAGTCACCTCCTTCTTTCTACGGGGATTAAGAACTAGGATTCTCATTCTATTTATCAGGATCACGTTATTGTGGATTCAACCCTCAGCTTAGTTTCTACTACTTCTGTTTGTTCAACTGTTGGTCTCAGAACCCTGACATTATGATGTTAAGTGGATATGCTACCCTTTTGCTTGGATCTCAAAAGTATTTTCGAGCATTTGCAGCCGTTATGCTGTCCGAGTCATCCCAGGTCTCTAAACAATCTGATGCATTTGCAAATCATTCCTACCTGTTCTTAATGTCCTTTTAGGCCAGATTAACCACACTAGACGGTGAGTTGTGGTACTTTGTTACCTCGACACATATGTTGGAGTTATTACTATGACCCTAGGTGTCTTAGAGGATCACCCAGTAATCTAGCAATGCTTTATATTCTCAGTGTGATGATTCTGGTCATTATTCTCGAAAGCATCCCGTGATGCCATTTAGTTGGTAGGTAATCTATTCCTGGGTTCTTGAACCCGAGCTTCACCCTACTTACTTCATGCTGATAGTATTTGCTCGTTCCTTTAGGATATTAGTAACCTTTTGATAGTCCTCGAGGTCTGTGGTTATCGTTCTTCCAATACCATGAACCATCCTTGGCAGAAGTTCTCCCGAACCAAAAGATCACAACCAGAGTGCTCCTGAGTGGTACTCCATTCATATTGTACTCTGCCAGTCCTACCTTTCTGCATGGGTTATCCGGAAGAAATATGTGGAACTCGTTCGACATACTAACCTATGCATCCACAACTCAGAAGTAATATGTTCCTTGAGTTGTCTCCTTTTAGTTGTATTATGGCCCTCGTCTATCAGTTGATAGTCAGGAGTAGTTGTGCACTCGTGTTCATCGATGCCTTTTACTCTTGTGGTCTGTCAAGCCATTCTATTCTGGAATGACTAGGAGAAACAAACTCCAGTACCTTATCCATATCCAGGATTTGGTCAAAGAAGTTGTACTTCGCAGATGAAGAATGCTAATCCAGCCTCTAAACTGGTCTACCCTGGAGTATTACCATCTTTATGTCAAGAATATCCTGGGAATTGCACATCATCCTATGAACTCTTGATACAGTAATACTTCTCACCATCGTCGTCCATTCCTCAGTCTCCGCGTTGTTATAACCGGAATACTGACAAGGGAATCGTGATGTGTGAAATCAATACTCCTAGCAACTTCGTTGCTTGGTAGCAAATGGACGATAATCTCATTCTTAGTGTGTTGGTTACCAAATCATCACCCTAAGGTTGATCGTGCTATCTAGTCCACTTTCCTGGTGCACCTCTTGATTGATGAGTTAGGACTTTGTTAACTCCTCGCTCATTTGATCATATCATCTCGCCCTGAAAAGCAAGATTGTTCTCGAGCTTAGTAACATATTGGTGGTTCGTGATTTTCTGAATATCTTCTTGGAAGTATTACCAGGTTGTCACCTGACCGCTATGTTAAGTTCGTGATCAAGCTGGTTCCTTATAAACCACCACTTCTCCAAGAATCTGTGATGGATACCCTGAGCTAGCCGGTTGAGCTAAACGACAACTTGGAGAGTTGGAAGATAAAAGCTTGCCTGACTTAGTTCCTTCCAAGGGATATCTTTTGTGTGTGTGTTGAAGAAAGATGATATCTTGATCGATTGATCCTCGTGATCAATTGTTGGATCTATTGTCTTACTAAAACTTTGATTTGAGTGTGGGCTATCATCAAATCATATCAGAACCAACGATGTTCTTAATGTTGTCTTACTCGTGGTTGATCCCTCGAGCACACACCATTACGTCTATTGGTCTGACCAATACTATCACTTGTTCACATAATTATTTAATTCCATCTCCATGGAAACCTGGATGAATTGTTGTTGAGCCCATCAGCAACACTGCTATCTTCTCCATTATTTTGTAGGACATTAAGCTAGTGTTGGAAACTTTGTAAGCATTGCCTTCGTGTCCCGTTCATGAGGTATATGTTGGATGAGAGAAGAAACTTTCCCTAATTCATGTGTAGTTGATGTAAGTTGTCACCGTGAGTTCGAGAAAGTTGTTTTGCCTCCTGTGGAACCATTCCAAGTCAGTCATGCATACGTGCGAAGTATCCTGTGGTTTGGAGCTTTGCAACCTTCACTCCATATGTATCCCTAGCACCCCAAGCCACTGATTGATTGTCTTAGGAGAAGAAGTTCCTTCTTAAGATCCGGACTTATGTAAGGACTTCGTTATCCGCAATGATGGTTCCCCAACCCGAACTTGGTAGTGTTTCACTGTAAGACTACTACGTGGTCATGTTTGTCTTGGACAACGTGTTCACACGTATGTAGCAGAACCAGGTCATGTTTTGGAGCTGCTATCGTAGTTCATTTCCCGAGAATCTCGCAACGCCATCTCGTCGATTTGTGTTGTAAACTTTCATTTTTCTTCCTAGACTCGATGAGTCTGGAATATCCTGACACCAATCAGAACTGAATCTCAGGCAGATATGATGGTTGGTGCATTTCCCAAGAGCTATAATATTGGTCTCTCGATAACCGGTAAAGTGGATGTCGTGGCCAACACACCCAACCGGAAGACCTATTGTTGTAGTACCTTGTTTGAAGAAGTTGGCCACCTCCCCATAAAGACTTCGTAGGACTTACTCCCTAGTTGTTCCTTATGGATTCTTGTGCCCCTGAAGTTCGACCTTTTATTTGACGTTCTAGGTGCCAAACCATTATAATAAATGGGTTGTGCTAGCACATCAAGGAGAACATTAGAAGCGGAGTGCTAAATGTCTCTCGGTCGATCATCCAGATTTTGCCCCTTGGCTCTGCTAAGGTGAAATCTGAGAATGTGTTATCCTCCTTTGCATCTGCATCCTCCATCGTTATTCATCATGGTAGTATGTGGTGTTGCCAGGATCCTTGACACGGATGTTGGTAAAACCTTGATGAATATGGGAATGCTCAAGTTCTTGAGAGCACGCACAAGCACTAGGTGTTATCCTCGACACTAACCGGGATTGCTTCCAGTGTTCTTGATTATATAATAACCTCTCAAAGAGTAGATTTACTCTCTACTGTTGGGATTCTTCCCAGTTACCAGAATCATTCCCATCATTTGCATTTTGTTGCCAGCTTGCACCGCCAATGTACCAATTCTCCATGGGTTACCATTCTCAATCACTGTTGTTCAGGATTATCCTCAGGAGTGGAATTGTCATGAATCCCATCCATCTCCGATGATAACCAAATCATCCCTTGTGTTGTCTTTAACAAGATAGTCCACATCATCCATTCTGGACGAGTATGTCATTCTTTTGGACTCCGTCAAACGATCGATTGTGTTTGCCTTAGGTTGGTATAGGGAATTTCAATGATCCCTATATCAAAAGTAATTCTTTTTGCCACTTAAGGGAATAACTCTACGAGTCACCTTCTCTTAAGGTGCCCCGTCTTGTGGCATCGTTACCATCACTTTGGGTGTGGAATTATTGCCGTCAAGTGAATCTTCATCGTTTGTTTCACTCCATTTCCTTGGATGTGTGTCCCGTGTCTCAGCTCAAGAGATGTTTCGACGTCTCAATCCATGAGTTGATCTTGAATTGCTCGATCTTCGAGAAGATCAAATCCTGTAGAACTCACGTTCTTTTGTTATCGTGCTGGATGAAGCTTTGAAATCAAAGATGCCAAGATCTACAGGATGCAATGAATCAACATTTTCGAGGAGGGAACCGGGATCGAGAAGATTGTGTTAGATAGTGTCCCCTCTGATTTCTTATCTCACGTCCTGAATCTCGGGACGAGATTCTTGTTTAGTAGGGGTGAGTTGTCACATCCCTAGCTTCTGGTAATGCCCTAGGCTAGCCTCATGTGTGCATCATGTTTAATCTTGAAAGAAACTTGAAATGGGGATTGCCTAAACCCTAGCAGTAAAGCAATTCAACTAGGGTCAATTAAAATCTTTTCAATGAACCCAAAATGCCCCTTGGAAAAGTTCATCATTTTTGGATTGATTAAAAACCTCTGCCAAAAATGCTGCCAACATTTCTAGGACCATTCTGGATTTTTGGATTAAATCATATCATATTTTGCATTTGGGCATTTAAATTTTATATATTATTTTAAATGCTCAAATAATCCCAAACTGAAATGTTCCATGTTGGTTATATGCTAAACAATGGGCATGAGCAGTTTGGTGAGTTTTGAAAGTGCCTAAGCATTTTTAGAAAAGCCACAAAGCTACAAAAGAAATAGATAATAGAAAACAGAAACTAAATCAGAAAAGACAGTAAGAGAGGAAGCCCACCTGGCCTTTACCTGCACGGCCCAGCTCCTGTTGGCCCAGCCCGCCAACCACTCCGTCGTCTTCCTCCCCTCGCCCCAAAGCAGCTGCGTGCCAGCGCGCGCGTCGACCGCGCCACCTCCTGCTTCGCCGTGTCGAGCCCCCCCTTCGACCCAAGCCAGGCGCCAAGAGACGTGAACGAAGCCCCCGCAGCGATTCCCTCCTTCTCTGGCCTCATCCCTTTTCTCCCCGCTCGTTTTCGAGCTTGGCCGAACGCCACCATCGCCGCCGCTCGCCGTAGCCATGGCCACCGGCCATCCCACGCCCTACTGCTGAGCACAGAAGAACCGCCGCAACTTCCTCTTCCTCTCTACCAAGTCACGCGGCGCCAGGAGCTCCTCCTCATCCGCAACGCCGTCGTCTTCAACCTTCGGCCGCCGATGACCTCTCCATCGAATTCGCCGTCTTTAGCGCCTCCCCGAGCCCGCTTGACTGCACTGCGTGTCCACTGTGAGCTTCCGCTCCGAACCCCTCTCTTCCCCGCCTCTTTTGCACCGCGCAGCCCCGATCCCAACCATGGCCGTGAGCTTCTCGCCGCCGGCGATGTTGCAGCCGTGGCCACCGTCACCCATAGCGGCAACCGAGCGCACAGACGTGCTCAGCGCAACACCAGAGGCCCCAAAACCCCTCCCGTTGCTCCTCCCGTGCCCCGTATCACCGAAACCACCGAGGCCCGATTCCGGCCACCGCCCCTGAGCTCGCCGCCGACGATTCCGGCCACCCCAGCCTCCGCCACCGCCACCGTTGGATGCGCCACTCCGTCCTCTTCCCGTAGCTGCTCCCTGCGCGCCAAAAGAACCTCCGTAGGTGAAACCCGACGCGCTCCGCCGCGTCCAGCCTCGCCGGCGGCTAAACACCGGCGGGATGACCGCTTTGACCGGCGAGGTTAACCTCCCCCGAGTCGCTGACAAGTGGGCCCTGGGCCCTGTTAGTTTAAATTAAGTTTGTTAAGCTTAATTAACCCTACTAACACTGACATGTGGGCCCTCGCGCCTAATTAGGTTAGTCTAAACTTTCCTGTTTAGCTTAGTACTAATCCGGTGGACCCCACATGGCAGTTTGACTTTGGCCAAGTCAACACTGACTGGACCCACCTGTCATGCACACAAACCAGCCCTTAGACACTGACCAGTGGGCCCCACTGGTCAGGTTTGACCCGAACAACCCTGTTGACTTGCTGATGTCAGCATGACCTAGTGCTGACGCAGTAACTATTTTCTGGGATTTTAAACAAATCAGAAATGATTTATTTATTTTAGAAAATAGCCAAAACTTGTAAAAATCATATAAAATCAACCGTAGCTCAGATGAAAATAAATTATATATGAAAAATGATCAGAAAAATTCAAGGAATCTGTTTATGACATTTTCATGCATGTTTGAACAAGTTAAACCTGCTGATCAGGTCAAATCAATTAAATGGCATTTTAATAATCACATATGGAGTTTGAATTTGAATCTTGGATTCAAACCAACTTCATTTAATTGTGTTGCTAGTTGCATTAGCTCAATCAACAACATATTGCCATGTCATGATCATGCATCATATTGTTGCATTGCATTGATTGTGTTTTTTTCTCTGTTTGTCGGTTTTGGCCCCTCTCAGTAGACGACGTTCCGACGATGAGTTCGATGACACCGATGAAGACTCATTGTTATCTTCAGAAGTGCCAGGCAAGCAAAACCTCATTGAGCATTCCGATACAATCCCACTCTCTCGCTCTTGCTCTCTTTTACTGCATTAGGACAACAATGCTTCAACTGTTACCTGCTGCGGTAGTTGAACCCCCTTTCCACTGCATGACCCGTCATTGCCACAGTAAATAGTTGAAACTCACTAGTATGAGTAGGAGTTGTTTGAGCCATGTTGTGCCTACTCATTTATGCTTTCTGGTTATGCCTGCTATTGCTTAGAGTTGTGTCAGGTCTGATTCATCGGGGATGAATTGGAATGTGGTGAACATGTCTTACTGTTGAGAGCTAAGTGTGTGAACACGATTTGGTAAAGGTAGCGATGAGAGGCCATGTAGGAGTACATGGTGGGTTGTCTCATTGCAGCCGTCCTCAGGAACTGAGTTCTGTGTTGGTTGGTCCATGAAACAGCTACTACCACACATTGGGATCCTTAATTGACTCTCTCGACTTATTAATCAACATGATCTCTGTCCAGGAGTTGCAACTAGTTTCTGGTGTTTGTAGTTTACTGGAGGTCGTGCGCAGCGCTGACCCTCGGGGTGGGCTGTGACACGGCAGGTACGTGGCACGGTGTACCGATTGCCCGTTTGGTGATGCGGGAACCCTGTACACATCGTTTGGGGCCGTGAGCGACACCCCGGCCGGATCTCCCCACGGATGGAACACAAATAGGCGATAAACCTGGACTTGAGACTTGTGTGGTTTGTCAGGTCGTGGCCGACACCCTCGCTGGGCCTCCGCTTGAAGGTTGCCGAGTACATGTCGTGTAAACGGCGGTAAGTGGTGAGAGCGTGTGTGAAGAAGTACACCCCTGCAGGGTTAAATATAATCTATTCGAATAGTCGTGTCCACGGTAATGGACTTCTGGGTTGCCTACTACAGTTCATAGACAAGTAAAGTGGATACTCTAAAACGCGCAAGATAAGCGTGAGTGCTATGGATGGCCTTCTCGTAGGGAGACGAGAGCGGATCCATAGTGGTGTATTGATTGGTGAATATGTGGACTCGTGTGCGCCACCTCAAAAGAGTTACTTGCAGTCGTAGTTTAGGATAGCCACCGAGTCAAAGCTGGCTTGCTGCAGTCAAACTCCACCACCCCCTTTGTTGATACTGATGCATATGTAGCTAGTTTTGATGTAAGTCTTGCTGAGTACCTTTGTACTCACGTTTGCTTAATTTATGTTTTGCAGAGAGACTTCAGTCTCGCTAGTGGTTCCGCGTGGACTTTGACGTTTAGCTTGTTACCTCAGCTACGATCTTGAACCCTTGGGAGGGTCTGGTAGATAGTCAGGCTTCTCAGCCTTTTTCATTTGTAGTTGTCTGTACTCAGACATGTTATGCTTCCGTTGCCTGTATGCTCTGTATGTTGGGTCATGTGACCTCTGATTGTAATAAATGCTATGATGGCTCTTCTGGGCCTTTATCTATATGAGTTGTTGAGTTATGTTGTGATGCCATGTTGTACAACACATACTTGCATGTTATGCGTACGTGTAATGTGTATTGCTATGTGTGGGATCCGACACCTAGTTGTTTACCTTTGGTAGCCTATCTTACAGGGAAATGTCTCCTAGTGCTTCCACTGAGCCTTGGTAGCTTGCTACTGCTCCGGAACACTTAGGCTGGCCGGCATGTGTCCTTCTTCGTTCCTGTGTCTGTCCCTTAGGGGAAATGTCACGCGTTGTTCCTTTAAGTCCTTGTAGCCTGCTACGACTTGGGTTCATACGCTGATGACCGACACGTTCGTTGCTGGGTCATGTATGCATGTCTCTGTAATTTAGTGCCACTTTTGGTTTATAACTGGTCATGTCGGCCGGGGTTCTCTGTCATATGGATGCTAGCGACACTATCATATACGTGTGCCAAAATGCGCAAACGGTCCCGGGCCAGGTAAGGTGGCACCCGTGGGGATACCGTGCGTGAGGCCGCAAAGTGATATGATGAGTTACAGGCTAGACCTGTGTGACTTAGGATCGGGGTCCTGACATAAAGTTATCCGGTTTGAAAAGTTGAGGGACTAGGTTTTGCTGGTTTTGCAATTAAGGGACCATTTCTACACTTTCAAAAGAATTAAGGGACGAAAAATATACTTATCCCTTATGAATATGAGTGACTCGGGTCCATTGCTATGCTGATGCTGGGGAAGAAGATTGCGGAGTATTTTCTAGAAGATCAAGAGGACCTGTATGGTACATGGTTTGGCCGTTTGCAGTGGATTGCTACTTCCACGACATGAGGAACAAGATTGCCGAATTAATTTGTAGCAGCTCAGCAGGACATATCAGCTCTAGCTGATTAAGGAGGAGATTAGATTGAGATGAAGAAACACTAAACCTGAGTGATCTAGGAGGACCACACAATCCTGCTGCTGCTGCGGGACCAAGGGGTCGAGGGTGCTCCTGCTTGTGCAAGACGCCGCAGAGGAGGAGATGGATGGGTTCCGGAGGGCAGCCATGGAGAGGTCGTAGTGTTCTTTTGGACCGGTCATGGTGTTGATTGATAGGAGAAGGTACGACAGAGAAGAGGGGGAAGAGACATGATTTTTTTACGTGAGATATGAGGATATTGGGGATGACGTATGTGTGGAGGCAATCTCGTAAGGGAAATGTTTACAATCGGACTGCCGGCCGAACTTTCGGCCGGTGCGTTGTCTGTCTCGTGTACTCGCACATCTTCCTGCACACGCGCATGCGTCCGTGGGTCCACGCACGCGTCGTCCTTATCCGCAAGCCACAGCACCCCTCATTCACACAATTCCCATCTCGTACATTGCTTTCTTCGTCTTCCTCCCTCTGCGATGGATTTCCCCCGTTTTTCCTCCTACGACTCCATGCGGCGGCCTCCCTTCATACTCCCCTGACCCACTCCCACTAATGGAGCTACTACCAGCCATGCCAGGAGCTGCAACCCCGGCCACGCAAGAGCTGCAACCAGTGGGAGGAGGAGCTACATCCAGCCATGTCGGGCGCTACAACCGCCGGACAGCTGAGCTGCAAACGGCCACGCCGGGAGCTGCAACCGGTGCACAGAGGAGCTACAACCGACGACGGCCGTGCTGGAATCGGCACACAAGGATGCTGCAACTGCTGCATGCTGATGCTAGAAGAAGCCATCTCTGGTGCTGGCGTACTGGGGGAACGTAGGAAGCAGACATCTCCGGTGCTGGAACCAGCCATCTCTGGTGCTGGAACCATGCTACAGAATTGCTACA
>LR738716.1:325965982-325985982 GCA_902687465.1 Secale cereale
GATCATACTACATGTGTTGCTTGCACCATGAGACTTATTTGTCATCTTGGACCCCTTGATCGCGCACATGTTAGTGATATTGCTTTCTTTCACGATAGCCAAATTGCCATGCCTCATGTTATATATGCCTTGTGTGTTGCATCCAATTCTTCGATTACTTGTCCCTATCATATGCTTGGTTGCAACAATGTCATCTCTTCACATATGCCATGTCCCATTGCTTTTCACATGATTGACTTGATGGCCTCACACATGTTGAACAATTGCTCTTTCTATTGTGTTGAGTGCCATACTATCTTCACTACACCCTATGCACATTATGCTTGGATTGTCTTGCACGTGACCCATGTGTTTAGACACTTCATTTTACATGGTGTTGTGAATGATTCTTATGCCTACCATAGACCTTTCATGGAGCGCTTTATGCATGCTTGCTATGACCATGAGGTAGATGCTTATTCTGTTGACACACATATGTGCATCTCTACCTCACATTTACATGCTTGTTTCCATGATGACCTTGATTGTGCTCAATTGATGTGCTTAAATGCCATGCCACAAACCTTTGTCACACCCTATGCTATGCTTGATGACAACACTTGTTGGGTAAATCACCTCTTGAATGTTTGGTTTTGCACTAACGCTAACCACATTTGTTTTTCCAAGTGTTTGTTGTCTTTGCTCCTTTTGAAGGAATCACTAGACGGAGAGACATTGGAGGGTGCCCATGTTGAGCTTCAAGATGATGAGCACTTCGTGATGGTCCACATCTACACGACGACGCCATCTCTTTCCCATGGTGATTTGGTTTTCGATCCGAGGTCGGATCTTTTCCAAGGGGGAGGGGATGATACGGTGTATCCTATGGACATCACCATGTCAAGAGTCTGCTTGGGAAGTGACACGTGTGACCTCTATTTCTCATACATAAAGGTGAATCATCTCCTTTACACGTGTTCACTTGACCCCTTCGAGGATGGTATACTACTTGACACTCCTCTCGTGTGCATGCATAGGTATTGTCGGAGCTTCACGGATGGCGAGGAGGAGTGCAAGCGCCAAGGATCACCTACACCATCTGCGAGGGAAGCTTGGAAGAGAAGACGGAAGAAGACGGAGCTGCTGATACTACAGCGGCCGGACATCCGGGCCAAAGGCCAGACATCCGGCGCTTCCGCAACAGCCGGACATCCGGCACTCCTCCCGGAAATCCGGGCCCTCCTTCACAGAAGCTGGACCGAGCCAGCCCGGACATCCGGCCGTAACCCCGGACATCCGGCTCGCCCCGAAGCCCCGGACATCCGGCTGCCAGCCCGGACATCCGGCCTTGCCTGCGTGCATGTATCCGGGCCGATGCCCATGTACCCGTTTCGCCCCTCACTTACCCCTTCATGACCCTAGACTATATATACTCCTCCACCTCCACCATTTTAGGGTGAGCAAATGTGATAGCTCATTTTAGACTAGAGCTTTGCTCATCTATGTGGTTCTACTCCTACGAGTGACCGCGGCCCCTCTACGGAGAAGATCCACACTGGATTCAAGACCCCTAACGGGAAGATCCTTCACGGATTCAAGGCCTTCTCTTGGAGATGAACTCTACCCATGTATCTTTCCCTTTGTTGTTCATGTATCTTGTGATCTTGTGTGTTTGATTGTCTAGTGGATGTGTGATTGGACTTGTTCTTGAGTGTTTCCCTCGTGATTTCCCTTTGTGTTCTTCGTGTTCATCGTGGGATCCCCTCCATTTCGTGAAAGATCGGCCACATAGGGTTCCACCCTACATCACAATCCGACCACGTTTCACCATTTTATCCACGGATCCCACCAACCACATCCTAAACCTACCGGACGACCGACGTTTACCGGACGTCCGGCACCTCTCGAGACACCGGACGTCCGCTAAACACCGGACGACCGGCACCCCGACAACAGAAGCGTTTTACCGGATTTCCGGCAACCACCGGACGTCCGACCCCTTCAGACAGACCGGACGACCGGTACCTTCCGGACGTCCGACATTTCCTGACGCAGCTGATTTTGTTCAGTTACGTTCCACTTTCCGCCACCACCCACCTTCCGCAAACATCATCCACATTCCGCAACGGCCATCAACCTTCCGCAACCACCATCGTTTTCCCGCTCTGAGTTTGAAAAGTGATACGGTGTATCCTAGGGCCATCCCCATGGACCCTCCTTCACCCCCTCAAGTGCCGCAAGGACCGATGACACGTGCTCGTGCTAGAGCTTTCGAGACCGAGGTGACGTCACTCCTAGCCCTATTTCCTTATGAACCTTGCGAGACATGGTTGCTACCTCAAACGGATGTGCTTTGCCTGATCAGGTGTGAAGGAGGCCGCTTCGGAGAAGAGCTTGAAGATGGACAAGTCCCCAAGGCCACGGACGAGCTGAGGCATCGAGAAGGGCAGAAGGGAGCTCCAGGCCCCGGACATCCGGCCCCATGGCCCGGACATCCGGCACCTGGGCCATCAACTACAGAAGACCAGCAGCAGCCGAAGCTACAGGGCCCGGACATCCGGCCAGGGCCCGGACATCCGGCCAAGCATGGCCCGGACATCCGGCCCCGGGCCCGGAAATCCGGCGCCTCTGTCCAGAGAGCACCCGAGGCGCGTCCACTCCAGCCCGGACATCCGGGCCCCCGCCCCGGACATCCGGCGACCCGTGAAGCCCCGGACATCCGGCCCGCCGCCCGGACATCCGGCCCCTGATCTGTCTGCGTGCAGCCCCCTGGGCCGAGGCCCATGTACCCGTTCGCCCGTAGACTATATATACTCCTCTCCTCATTCCGTTTAGGGTTAGCTGTGGTTTAGCTCATTTGACACTTGTGTGGATTTCTCCCACGAGACCGTGCGCCTCTACGGAGAAGATCCACTTCGGATTCAGGACCTCCTTCATCGGAGAAGATCCCCCGGGATATCAAGACCTCCTCCGGGAGAAGACTATCTGTATCACCGTTGTTGACCTTGGATCATGGATCTCAACCTTGTATCGCGAATCTAGCATTTGTGTGATTGCTTCCGTGTTGATTGAGTGTTTTCCTCTTGTGTTTTCCCCATCTTTCCCTTGTGATTCCCCGTGTTCATCGTGTGCCAACCTCCAAACGTGAAAGATCCGCTGATTAGGGTTCCACCCTGTATCATATGGTATCTAGAGCAAAGGTTTCTCACGATTTTGAAGCCCCACACTTCGTTTTCTAGCCTGTTTTTGTCGTGTTCTTCCCTATTTCGAAAATTTCCCCACAAAAAGAGCCCCAAAAATTTTCTGTGATCTGTTGATTTGGCAAGATTTTGTTGAATTTGTTCCATGGATTTGCTGTGCCACGTGTGGATCTAGCTTTTCCTCCACTTTTCCCCAAATTTCATCCGAAAAATCCGCCGAATTTTTGCCCCGAAACCACCGTTGCATCGTGTTCTTGCTGGCTCGGGCACCCCGGACATCCGGCCAGTGCCCCGGACATCCGGCCCGGCCCGGACATCCGGCCTTTGGCCCGGACATCCGGCCTCCCGCAGCCATTTCCCCACCTCTCCGCCATTTTCGTTCGGTGATCCACCATTTCTTCCGCATACCACCACCATTTCCGCATCCACCATCGCTTACCCGCTTCGAGTTTGGAAAATTTGTCTCCATTTGCCGTGAATACTTGAGTTGTGGTTTCACCGTTTCCTTGGATGTTTAGGCTACCTTGGGACGGCAAGACTTCGACAACACCACCGCTCAACTTCGGCAAGGACGGTAACATCGACGACACTTCGCTCATTCTATCTTGCAATTGCATTGTCACCCTATGAACCATCTTTGCGTAGCTTTCCCATTGAGACTAGCCATTTGAGTATTGCCGGGCCACGACACTTGTGCACATTAGTGATAGTCATAGATATTGCATACCACATCATTGTGAGTAACATCACATCATCTTGATATCTTGCATATCCCCGTGTGCCACAAGAGTGCTCCGCATACACAATAGCTACCTTGATACGTGAAGCATACATATGTGCCCAAAGAAAGAGCTCAAAAGCTTTGAAGCAAAAGAGCCAATCCAAGCAAAGAAACAATAGCATCATACGCCTTGCATCCAAAGAGATCATACATAGCAACATCATCGTGTGCTCAAGCATCGGCACATCATACACTCATAGCATACTTGTGATAGATAGTCGTTACGTTTTGCCCATATAGGTCGTGCACAAGTGCGTATCCGCCTATTAAGCAATCGGTTAGCGTCTCTCTAGCGTTGTGCAACACGAGCATTTTCCGTGGTTTACCACATTTTTCGCTCATCCTTGGTTGCACAACCACATTTATCTATCCGTGCGTGTGTTCCGTGTGCTACTCTTTGCTAGTGATCTACTTGTTGCATGAGCAAATTGTGAACCATTTTCAACATCTTTGAGTCATTTTGACGATTGCATTGAATTTGTGCCACATCCTAACCAAGCTCCTCTCAAAGCTTTACTTGTGTAGGTGTGAGAATCGACACGAAGTGATACCAATAGTGCTATTTCCGGGTTACATTGTTGAATGATCATTGATCCATTTTCAACCTCGGTTAAGGTACATTGATATTGTCTTCTCCTTTCTCCCACTCACATACTTGCTTGTGATGATGGATAGGCCAAGTTCATCTACCAACCCGATCTTCGATGATCCTCAAGAAGCGAACAACTACGTCACCAAACTACATCTATTCGGTGTCCAACGAGCTCTACATCAAGAGAGTGAAGCTATGTGAGAGTACATTGGTCAAGTTGCCGAGGACGCGCGACAATTCCAACAAAGCACCAAGGAGCAAATCGACCTCATCAACACCAACATGTCTACTCAATACAATGAGCTACGGACATTGATCATCAACCGACGTTCTTCCTCAACATCATCTCATCGACGAAGCCGCTCAAGTCGACATACCGACTCAACGCAAGACTCAAGTACACCTACGTCAAACACTCTTAGTCAAGCCGCACGTCAAGCTCGACATGAACATCGGCAACCTCTACATGACAAGAGTTCCCAAGAGCTATTCGACGAACAAGAAAATCGACGTCGTCACAACCAAGCTACACTTGAGCAAGCACAAGAACGGCAACGACTACGCCAACAACAACAAGAGCGAGCTCGTCAATATCAAGAAGAACAAGATGCCGAGGCTAACCGCCACGCACAACAACGTCGTGAAGCTCAAGCTATGGAGGCGCAACGTGCTTTACAAGATGTACACCGCAATGTGGCCGCCCGCAATCGACACACTCGTCAAGAAGAGGATTTTCTTCGAGATGAGATGCAAGAACGGCGCCATCAAGCAAGAATGCAAGAAGAAGTTCCTCCTCAAGCGCGACATGAGCAACAATACAAACAAGAACATCAACTCCAACAAGAACATCTTCCTCAACAAGAGCAACAAGATATGGCAAACCGCCAAAATCGAGATCATCCTCCCAATAGGCAAGGCAACAACGACGAGCATCGCTATGGCAAGCTCAAGTTCACCATGCCAAAGTTCTCCGGAAGCATTGACCCCGAAGACTACCTCTCATGGGCATTGAAAGTTGACAAGATCTTTCGCCTTCACAACTTCGATGAAGAGAAGAAGATCGCAATGGCATCCCTTGAGTTCCAAGACTATGTTCTCATTTGGTGGGAGCAAATCATAGAGAGAAGAGAAGCCAAAGGCGAACCTCCTATCACCACTTGGGCTCAAATGAAGGAAGTGATGAGAGCACGCTTCGTGCCTACACACTACAACCGAGACTTGTTCAAGAAGCTACAACTCCTCAAGCAAGGTACCAAGTCCGTTGAAGAGTACTACAAGGAGATGGAGATTGCCATGATACGAGCGAACATCACGGAAGATGATGAGCAAACTATGGCGCGATTCTTGAATGGACTCAACTATCCCATCAAGAAGATTGCGGACTTCCAACCATACAACAATCTCCTCGAGCTAGTACATCAAGCAACCAAAGCGGAGCGACAAGTTCAAGAAGACTACAAGTACTCAAAGTTCACCTCCAAGAACTTCGGCTCCTACAACCAAGCTTCAACGACTTCGGCTACTCCTCCTACCTCTTCCAAGCCTCCTACAAACTTCGGAGACAAGCAAAGCTACAAGAATGCGACTACTTCGAGTCGTCAACATTCTACCAACAACTTCAAGCCAAGAGCTTCCTCAACTACAACGCCAACCGAAGATAACAACAAGACGAGCTCCATCAAATGATTCAAGTGCCAAGGACGAGGCCACAAGTCATTTGAGTGCAAGACCGTTCGCACCATGATCATCAACGACGACGGATCATATGACTCCATGAGCGATGATGAGATGGAAGCACTTGAGCATGTCGCAATGCATCGCCAAGTCAATGAAGAAGAAGACAATCAAGTGTTTTGCGACAATGACTCAAGCCCCAACCTTGTTGTCTCCAAAGTCTTGACACTCCAACATCAACAAGATGACGACCAACGTTGTCACATTTTCCATACGAAGGCCGGCATCAATGGACGCGCCGTCAAGGTTATCATCGATGGCGGAAGTTGCCACAACTTGGCAAGCGAAGAGCTATGCGACAAGCTTCATTTGGTCAAGACGAAGCATCCGCATCCCTACAAGGTCCAATGGCTCAACGACGCCGGAATTCTTCGAGTCGAGCACACCGTGCAAGTCTCTTTCAAGATTGGCGCCTACGAGGATACTCTTGAGTGTGATGTGATACCCATGTCCGTGTGCCACCTTATTCTTGGACGCCCATGGCAATATGATCGTGGAGTCACACACAATGGACGGACGAATCACTATCACTTCAAGATGAAGGGCAAGGAATTCGTGCTACGACCAATGACGCCAAGTCAAGTAGACGCCGACAAGATTTTACCTACCACCCATCGTGGAGAGAATGGTGAGAGAGCGAGCCACCAAAAAGAGAGCGAGAGCCACAAGCCAAATATGAGCGACTCCACGATGAGCGACAAGAAGCAACTAGTGCTATTTGCTACCAAACGAGAGATGAGAGAAGTGTGTGAGAACCCATCGAGCGTCTTCCACCTTGTGCTCCTATGCAAAGGGGAAGCCAAACCTACTAACACTTCACCACCTCCACCTTTAGTGTTGTCTAAATTGTTGCAGGAATTCTCGGACGTCTTTCCGGATGAGCTACCACCGGGTCTACCTCCACTTCGAGGGATAGAACACCGCATCGACCTCGTACCCGGTGCTCCACTTCCAAACAAAGCTCCGTACCGCGTCAACCCCGAGGAAACGAAGGAGATACAACGGCAAGTGCAAAATCTCATCGACAAGGGTCAGGTACGTGAAAGTCTAAGCCCTTGTGCCGTTCCCGTTATTCTCGTGCCTAAGAAAGACGGAACTTTTCGCATGTGTTCCGATTGCCGCCCGATAAATGCTATAACCGTTAGATATCGTCACCCTATTCCTCGTTTAGATGACATGCTTGATGAACTTTGTGGTGCCACCATCTTTTCAAAAATTGATCTTAAAAGTGGTTACTACCAAATTCGCATTCAAGAGGGTGATGAGTGGAAAACTGCTTTCAAAACCAAGTTTGGGTTATATGAGTGGCTTGTCATGCCAATGGGTTTATCGGAAGCACCCGGCACTTTTGTGCGTCTTATGCACTTTGTTCTTAGACCCTACATAGGTGTCTTTGTTGTAGTTTACTTTGATGACATTCTTGTGTTTAGCAAGTCGCTTGAAGAACATGTTGACCATGTACAACTAGTTTTGCAAGCACTTCGCAAACAACAATTGTATGCTAATATGGAAAAATGCACTTTTGGAGTTGACAAGGTTGTCTTTCTAGGATTTGTCGTATCTTCTCAGGGTGTTCACGTTGATGAAACTAAAATTGAAGCAATTAAAACTTGGCCTCAACCAAAGAATCTTATGCAAGTGCGTAGTTTCCTTGGTCTAGCCGGTTTCTATCGACGTTTTGTGAAGGATTTTAGCACCATTGCTATGCCTCTACACGCTTTGAGCAAGAAGAACGCACCCTTCATTTGGGGTCCTTCACAAGACACCGCGTTCAATGAGCTTAAGAGCTTGCTCACGCACGCACCACTTCTAGCACTACCAAACTTTGACAAACCGTTTGAGATTCATTGTGATGCTAGTGGTACCGGCATAGGTGGCGTGCTAATGCAAGAAAAGCGCCCAATTGCGTACTTTAGCGAGAAGCTATCGGGAGCGCAACTTAACTATCCTATCTATGATAAAGAGCTTTATGCCTTGGTGAGAGTTCTACGTGTTTGGGAACACTATCTTAGACCTCATGAATTCATTCTTCATACGGACCATGAGACACTCAAGTATCTCAAAGGTCAAACCAAGTTGAACAAGCGTCATGCTAAATGGAGTGAGTTCATTGAGTCCTTTCCCTATGTCATCAAATACATCAAGGGCAAAGAAAATGTTGTGGCGGACGCGCTTTCCCGCAAATGCATGCTTGTAACACAACTTGAGTTGAATGTGATTGGCTTTGAGCATATTAAAGATTTATATGAGCATGATCCTTTCTTTGCAAAGGCCTATGCTAAATGCTTGACTCACACTTCTTGGGAGCATTACTACATCAAAGATGGATATCTTATGAGAGCTAACAAACTTTGCATTCCCGAGTCTTCGCTTCGTTTGCTCCTTTTGCAGGAATCGCAAGGAGGAGGACTCATGGGACACTTTGGACGAGACAAAACGTTTGCTACACTCTCTAAGAACTATTTTTGGCCCAAGATGCTTCGTGACGTCTCACGCTTCACCAACCGCTGTTCTACATGCCGCAAAGCTAAGTCCAAAGCTCAATCTTATGGTCTTTATATGCCTCTTCCTATTCCATATCACCCATGGGAAGACATAAGCATGGATTTCATACTTGGCTTGCCTAGGACTCAAAATGGCAAAGATTCCGTGCTTGTCGTGGTAGATAGGTTCTCCAAAATGGCTCATTTCATTCCTTGTAACAAGATCGACGATGCTTCACATGTTGCAACTCTCTTTTGCAGGGAGATACTTCGTCTACACGGCGTGCCCAAAACGATCGTCTCCGACCGGGACGTCAAGTTCCTGAGTTACTTTTGGAAAACACTATGTGCCAAGCTCGGAATCAAGCTTCTATTTTCTTCGGCGTACCATCCACAAACTGACGGCCAGACGGAGGTGACGAACCGCACGCTATCCACACTTCTTCGTGTGTTGATCAAGAGGAACATCCGGGAATGGGAGCATTGCTTACCAATCGCCGAGTTCGCCTACAACCGCGCAAGACACTCCACAACCGGCAAGTCCCCCTTCGAGATCGTCTACGGCTTCAATCCGTTGTCGCCTTTGGACATCCTACCTCTTCCTCTCCAAGAGCGCACGAACATGGACGCAAGTGCAAGGGCAACTTATCTCAAGAAGGTGCACGAAGACACAAGGGCGATGATCGAGCGACAAGTCCACCGTCGCGCCACCAAGTTCAACGTCAACAAGGCACCGATGGTGTTCCAACCGGGAGATCTTGTTTGGCTTCACCTTCGCAAGGACCGCTTCCCACTCGAGCGCAAGTCCAAGCTTCTACCTCGCGCCGACGGACCCTTCAAGGTGCTAGCACGCTACAACGACAACGCCTACAAGATCGACATCCCACGAGACAAGTACTCCGTGAGCGATACTTTCAACATCAAGGACCTCTCTCCTTTCCATGGTGATGACGATTTCGATCCGAGGTCGAATCTTTCCCAAGGGAGGGGAGATGATACGGTGTATCCTAGGGCCATCCCCATGGACCCTCCTTCACCCCCTCAAGTGCCGCAAGGACCGATGACACGTGCTCGTGCTAGAGCTTTCGAGACCGAGGTGATGTCACTCCTAGCCCTATTTCCTTATGAACCTTGCGAGACATGGTTGCTACCTCAAACGGATGTGCTTTGCCTGATCAGGTGTGAAGGAGGCCGCTTCGGAGAAGAGCTTGAAGATGGACAAGTCCCCAAGGCCACGGACGAGCTGAGGCATCGAGAAGGGCAGAAGGGAGCTCCAGGCCCCGGACATCCGGCCTCATGGCCCGGACATCCGGCACCTGGGCCATCAACTACAGAAGACCAGCAGCAGCCGAAGCTACAGGGCCCGGACATCCGGCCAGGGCCCGGACATCCGGCCAAGCATGGCCCGGACATCCGGCCCCGAGCCCGGAAATCCGGCGCCTCTGTCCAGAGAGCACCCGAGACCAGACCGCTCCAGCCCGGACATCCGGCTCCTCGCCCCGGACGTCCGGCACCCCTCGAAGACCCGGACATCCGGGCCGCCGCCCGGACATCCGGCCCCTGATCTGCCTGCGTGCAGCCCCCTGGGCCGAGGCCCATGTACCCGTTCGCCCGTAGACTATATATACTCCTCTCCTCATTCCGTTTAGGGTTAGCTGTGGTTTAGCTCATTTGACACTTGTGTGGATTTCTCCCACGAGACGGTGCGCCTCTACGGAGAAGATCCACTTCGGATTCAGGACCTCCTTCATCGGAGAAGATCCCCCGGGATATCAAGACCTCCTCCGGGAGAAGACTATCTGTATCACCGTTGTTGACCTTGGATCATGGATCTCAACCTTGTATCGCGAATCTAGCATTTGTGTGATTGCTTTCGTGTTGATTGAGTGTTTTCCTCTTGTGTTTTCCCCATCTTTCCCTTGTGATTCCCCGTGTTCATCGTGTGCCAACCTCCAAACGTGAAAGATCCGCTGATTAGGGTTCCACCCTGTATCATCTTAGCTTGAAGTTGTTGGTAGAAGGAGGACGACTCGATGTAGTCGCATTCTTGTAGTTGACTTGTCACCGAAGTTTGTAGAAGGCTTGTTAGAGGTAGGAGGAGTAGCCGAAGTCGTTGAAGCTTGGATGTAGGAGCCGAAGTTCTTGGAATTGAACTTGGAGTACTTGTAGTCCTCTTGAACTTGTCGCTCCGCTTTGGTTGCTTGGTGTACTAGCTCGAGGAGATTGTTGTATGGTTGGAAGTCCGCAATCTTCTTGATTGGATAATTGAGTCCATTCAAAAATCTCGCCATAGTTTGCTCTTCATCTTCCGTGATGTTGGCTCTTATCATGGCAATCTCCATCTCCTCGTAGTACTCTTCAACGGACTTGGTACCTTGCTTGAGGAGTTGTAGTTTCTTGAACAAGTCACGATTGTAGTGTGTTGGCACGAAGCGTGCTCTCATCACTTCCTTCATTTGAGCCCAAGTGGTGATAGGAGGTTCGCCTTTGGCTTCTCTTCTCTCAATGATTTGCTCCCACCAAATGAGAACATAGTCTTGGAACTCAAGGGATGCCATTGCGATCTTCTTCTCTTCATCGAAGTTGTGAAGGCGAAAGATCTTGTCAACTTTCAATGCCCATGAGAGGTAGTCCTCGGGATCAATGCTTCCGGAAAACTTTGGCATGGTGAACTTGAGCTTGCCATAGCGATGCTCGTCATTGTTTCCTTGCCTATTGGGAGGATGATCTCAATTTTGGCGGTTTGCCATATCATGTTGCTCTTGAGGATGTAGATGTTCTTGTTGGGGTTGTTGCTCTTGCCGCGCTTGAGGAGGAGCTTCTTCTTGCATTCTTGCTTGATGTCGCCTTTCTTGCATCTCATCGCGAAGGAAATCCTCTTCTTGACGAGTGTGTCGATTGCGGGCGGCCACATTGCGATGTGCATCTTGTAACGCTCGTTGCGCCTCCATAGCTTGAGCTTCTCGACGTTGTTGTGCTTGGCGGTTAGCCTCGGCATCTTGTTCTTCTTGATATTGGCGAGCTCGCTCTTGTTGTTGTTGGCGTAGTCGTTGCCTTTCTTGTGCTTGCTCAAGTGTAGCTTGGTTTTGACGACGTCGACCTTCTTGCTCGTCGAATAGCTCTTGAGAACTCTTGTCATGTAGAGGTTGCCGATGTTCATGTCGAGCTTGACGTGCGGCTTGACGAAGAGTGTTTGCCGTAGGTGTACTTGAGTCTTGCGTTGAGTCGGTGTGTCGACTTGAGCGGCTCCTTCGATGAGAAGATGTTGAGGAAGAACGTCGGTTGATGATCAATGTCCGGAGCTCATTGTATTGGGTAGACATGTTGGTGTTGATGAGGTCGATTTGCTCCTTGGTACTTTGTTGGAATTGGCGTGCGTCCTCGGCAACTTGACCAATGTACTCTCGCATAGCTTCACTCTCTTGATGTAGAGCTCGTTGGACACCGAAGAGATGTAGTTTGGTGACGTAGTTGTTCGCTTCTTGAGGATCGTCGAAGATCGGGTTGGTAGATGAACTTGGCCTATCCATCATCACAAGCAAGTATGTGAGTTGGAGAAAGGAGAAGACAATATCAATGTACCTTAACCGAGGTTGAAAATGGATCAATGATCACTCAACAATGTAACCCGGAAATAGCACTATTGGTATCACTTCGTGTCGATTCTCACACCTACACAAGTAAAGCTTTGAGAGGAGCTCGGTTAGGATGTGGCACAAATTCAATGCAATCGTCAAAATGACTCAAAGATGTTGAAAATGGTTCACAAATTTGCTCATGCAACAAGTAGATCACTAGCAAAGAGTAGCACACGGAACACACGCACGGATAGATAAATGTGGTTGTGCAACCAAGGATGAGCGAAAAATGTGGTAAACCACGGAAAATGCTCGTGTTGCACAACGCTAGAGAGACGCTAACCGATTGCTTAATAGGCGGATACGCACTTGTGCACGACCTATAAGAGGCAAAACGTAACGACTATCTATCACAAGTATGCTATGAGTGTATGATGTGCCGATGCTTGAGCACAAGATGATGTTGCTATGTATGATCTCTTTGGATGCAAGGCGTATGATGCTATTGTTTCTTTGCTTGGAATGGCTCTTTTGCTTAAAAGCTTTTGAGCTCTTTCTTTGGGCACATATGTATGCTTCTCGTATCAAGGTAGCTATTGTGTATGCGGAGCACTCTTGTGGCACACGGGGATATGCAAGATACCAAGATGATGTGATGTTACTCACAATGATGTAATATGCAATATCTATGAGTATCACTAATGTGAACAAGTGTCGTGGCCCGGCAATACTCAAATGGCTAGTCTCAATGGGAAAGCTACGCAAAGATGGTTCATAGGGTGACAATGCAATTGCAAGATAGAGTGAGCGAAGTGTCGTCGATGTTACCGTCCTTGCCGAAGTTGAGCGGTGGTGTTGTCAACGTCTTGCCGTCCCAAGGTAGCCTAAACATCCAAGGAAATGGTGAAACCACAACTCAAGTATCCACGGCAAATGGAGACAAATATTTTAAACTCGAAGCGGTGAAGCGATGGTGGTTGCGGAAGATTGGTGGTGGTTTTGTGGCTGCGGGAGGCCGGATGTCTGGGCCAAAGGCCGGATGTCCGGGCTAGGCCGGATGTCCGGGCTAGGCCGGATGTCCGGGGCACGAGCTGGATGTCCGGGGCGCCCTAGCCAGCAAGAACACGTTGCAAAGGGGTGGTTTCGGGGCAAAAATTCGGCGGAATTTGCGGAAGGAAAATGGGGAAAAGTGGGGGAAAAGCTAGATCCACACGTGGCACAGCAAATCCATGGAACAAATTCAACAAAATCTTGCCAAATCAACAGATCACAGAAAATTTTTGGGGCTCTTTTTGTGGGAAATTTTTTCGAAATTGGGAGGAACACAACAAAAACAAGCTAGAAAACGGGGTGTGGGGCTCCAAAATCGTGATCAACCTTGCTCTTGATACCAAGATGATGTAGGGTGGAACCCTAATCAGCGGACCTTTCATGATTTGGAGGATGGCACACGATGAACACGAGGAAAACACGGGGAAAGATGGGGAAAACACAAGAGAGAACACTCAAATCAACACGGAAGCAATCACACAAATGCTAGATCCGCGATACAAGGTCGAGATCCATGATCCAAGGTCAACAACGGTGATACAGATAGTCTTCTCCCGGAGGAGGTCTTGATATCCCGGGGGATCTTCTCCGTTGAAGGAGGTCCTGAATCCGTAGTGGATCTTCTCCGTAGAGGCGCACCGTCTCGTGGGAGAAATCCACACAAGTATCAAATGAGCTAAACCACAGCTAACCCTAAACGGAGTGAGGAGAGGAGTATATATAGTCTACGGGCGAAGGGGATACACGGGCCTCGGCCCAAGTGATGCGCACAGGCATATCAGGGGCCGGATGTCCGGGCGTCGAGCCGGATGTCCGGGGTTTCGCGGGGCGCCGGATGTCCGGGGCCATGGGCCGGATGTCCGGGCCGGAGTGGGCGCGCCTCGGGTGCTCTCTGGACAGAGGCGCCGGATTTCCGGGCCCGGGGCCGGATGTCCGGGCCATGCTTGGCCGGATGTCCGGGCCCTGGCCGGATGTCCGGGCCCTGTAGCTTCGGCTGCTGCTGGCCTTCTGTAGCTGATCGTCCAGGGGCCGGATGTCCGGGCCAGTGGGCCGGATGTCCGGGTCCTGGAGCTGTCTTATGGTCCTCTTGTTGCATCAGCTCGTCCATGACCTTGGGGACTTGTCCATCTTCAAGCTCTTCTCCGACGTGGTCTCCTTCACACCTGAGCACACAAAGCACACCCGTTTGAGGTAGCAACCATGTCTCGCAAGATTCATATGGAAGTAGGGCTAGGAGTGACGTCACCTCGGTCTCGAAAGCTCTAGCGCGAGCACGTGTCATCGGTCCTTGAAGCACTTGAGGAGGTGAAGGAGGGTCCGTGGGGATGACCTTGGGATGCTCCGCATCATCTCCCCTCCCTTGGGAGAGATCCGTCCTCGGATCGAATTCGTCATCACCATGGAACGGAGAGAGATCCTTGATGTTGAAGGTGTCGCTCACGGAGTACTTGTCTCGAGGGAGTTCGATCTTGTAGGCGTTGTCGTTGTAACGGGCGAGCACCTTGAATGGTCCGTCGGCGCGAGGTAGAAGCTTGGACTTGCGCTCGTGTGGGAATCGGTCCTTTCGAAGATGAAGCCAGACAAGATCGCCCGGTTGGAACACCATTTGTGTCTTGTTGATGTTGAGCTTGGTGGCGAGACGTTGGACTTGGCGATCGATCATTGCCCTTGTATCTTCGTGCACCTTCTTGAGATAGCTTGCTCGAGCACTTGCATCCATGTTGATGCGCTCTTGTAGCGGGAGAGGTAGAATGTCCAAAGGTGATACGGTGTATCCTAGGGCCATCACCATGGACCCTTCATCGCCTCACCAAGTGCCCAAAGGACCCATGACTAGAGCACGTGCAAGAGCTTTTGAGACCGAGGTGACCTCGCTCCTCTCTTTACATCTTTCGGATTCACTTGAGGTACGGCCTCTACCTTCATCAGAGACTCTATGCATACTCAGGTACTTGGACGAAGGCCGCGGGACAGCTCTACATGATGCTCAAGAGGACAGGACCGACAAGTGCTCGAGACAAGAAGAAGGAATGCTGAAGATGCTACAGGCACCGGACGTCCGGCCTGCACCGGACGACCGGCGACTCCCAGGCACCGGACGACCGGAAAACACCGGACGTCCGGCCCCTCCCAGACGACCGGACGACCGGAAGCCACCGGACGTCCGTGACTTCGGCAACAGAAGCTAAATAGCGGAAATCCGAGGATTACCGGACGTCCGGTCCCTCCGGAACTACCGGACGTCCGGTAACCCCCGGACGTCCGCTACGACGGCGACCGCGTGTGTAATATAAATACTGTTGACCTCCTCCCTTTAGACGCAGCTGTGGTTTAGCTCATTTGACACTTGTGTGGATTTCTCCCACGAGACCGGTGCGCCTCTACGGAGAAGATCCACCTCTGGATTCAAGACCCCTAACGGGAAGATCCCACGGGATTCCAAGACCTCCTCCGGGAGAAGACTATCTGTATCACCGTTGTTGACTTTGGATCATGTACCTCGACCTTGTATCGCGAATCTAGCACTTGTGTGATTGCTTCCGTGTTGATTTGAGTGTTCTCTCTTGTGTTTTCCCCGTCTTCCCCTTGTGTTTTCCCCGTGTTCATCGTGTGCCAACCTCCAAACGTGAAAGATCCGCTGATTAGGGTTCCACCCTGTATCAGTATACTACTTGACACTCCACTCGTATGCATGCATAGGTATTGTCGGAGCTTCACGGATGACGAGGAGGAGTGCAAGCGGCAAGGATCAACTACACCATCTGCGAGGGAAGCGTGGAAGAGAAGACGGAAGAAACAAAGCTGCTGCAAGCTTCAGGCTCCGGACGACCGGCGTTTACCGGACGTCCGACGCGTCCCAGGCGACCGGACGACCGGCGGCCACCGGACGTCCGTGACATCGGCAACAGAACCGAAATCCAGGAAATTACCGGAAGTCCGGGAGCTACCGGACGTCCGGTCCTTCCCGAGCCACCGGACGTCCGGTGTCCAGCGGACGACCGGCACCTGTCTGCGTACAGTGTTCGGGCCCGAGGCCCATGTATCCCCCTTTCGCCCCTCACTTACCCCTTCGTGGACCTAGACTATATATACTCCTCCACCTCCACCATTTTAGGGTTAGCAATGGTTTAGCTCATATGAGAGATAGAGCTTTGCTCATCCATCCCGGATCTACTCCACGAGAGAGACCGCGGCCCCTCTACGGAGAAGATCCACCTTGGATTCAAGACCCCTAGCGGGAAGATCCTTCACGGATTCAAGACCTCCTCTTGGAGATGAACTTTACCTTGTATCTTTCCCTTTGTTGTTCATGTACCGTGTGATCTTGTGTGTTTGATTGTCTAGTGGATGTGTGATTGGACTTGTTCTTGTGTGTTTCCTCTCGTGTTTTCCCCCGTTTCCCTTTGTGTTCTTCGTGTTCATCGTGGGATCCCCTCCATTTCGTGAAAGATCTGCTGATTAGGGTTCCACCCTGTATCAGTATCCTAGGGCCATCCCCATGGACCCTCCTTCACCCCCTCAAGTGCCTCAAGGACCGATGACACGTGCCCGTACTAGAGCTTTCGAGACCGAGGTGACGTCACTCCTAGCCCTACTTCCTTATGAATCTTGCGAGACATGGTTGCTACCTCAAGCGAGTGTGCTTTGTGTGCTCAGGTGTGAAGGAGACCACTTCGGAGAAGAGCTTGAAGATGGACAAGTCCCCAAGGTCATGGACGAGCTGATGCAACAAGAAGACCAGAAAGCAGCTCCAGGACCCGGACATCCGGCCCCCTGGCCCGGACATCCGGCCCCTGGGCATCTCTCTACAGAAGGCCAGCCACAGGGCCCGGACATCCGGCCAAGCACGGCCCGGACATCCGGCCTCGGGCCCGGAAATCCGGCGCTCCTGTCCAGAGAGCACCCGAGGCTCGGCTCTTCCCGCCCGGACATCCGGGCCCCTGCCCCGGACATCCGGCGCCCCGTGAAGTCCCGGACATCCGGCCCGCCGCCCGGACGTCCGGCCCCTGAAATGCCTGCGCGCATCCCCCGGGCCGAGGCCCATGTACCCATTCGCCCCGTAGACTATATATACTCCTCTCCTCATTCCGTTTAGGGTTAGCTGTGGTTTAGCTCATTTGACACTTGTGTGGATTTCTCCCACGAGACCGGTGCGCCTCTACGGAGAAGATCCACCTCTGGATTCAAGACCCCTAACGGGAAGATCCCACGGGATTCCAAGACCTCCTCCGGGAGAAGACTATCTGTATCACCGTTGTTGACTTTGGATCATGGATCTCAACCTTGTATCGCGAATCTAGCATTTGTGTGATTGCTTTCGTGTTGATTGAGTGTTTTCCTCTTGTGTTTCCCCCATCTTTCCCTTGTGATTCCCCGTGTTCATCGTGTGCCAACCTCCAAACGTGAAAGATCCGCTGATTAGGGTTCCACCCTGTATCATTGCGGAAGGTGGCCGGAGCTGAACAAGTTCAGCTTCGTCAGGGATGGTCAGACGTCCGGCAGTTACCGGTCGTCCGGTTGGTCTGGAAGTGTCGGACGTCCGGTGGAGACCGGAAATCCGGTAAAAACGTTCTGTTGTCGGGGTGCCGGTCGTCCGCTGTTTAGCGGACGTCCGGTGTCTCGAGAGGTGCCGGACGTCCGGTAAACGTCGGTCGTCCGGTAGGTTGAGGACTTGGTTGGAGGGATCCGTGGCAAAAAATGGTGAAACGTGGTCGGATTTGCGGTGGGAAAAGGGTGAAAAGGTGGGGAAATGCTAGATCGACACGTGGCACAGCAAATCCATGGAACAAATTCAACAAAATCTTGCCAAATCAACAGATCACAAAAAAAATTTTGGGGCTCTTTTTGTGGGGAATTTTCGAAATTGGGAAGAACACGACAAAAACAAGCTAGAAAACAAGATGTGGGGCTCCAAAATCGTGAGAAACCTTTGCTCTTGATACCAAGATGGTATAGGGTGGAACCCTAATCAGCGGACCTTTCACGATTTGGAGGGTGGCACACGATGAACACGGGGGAACACAAGAGAAAGACGGGGAAAACACAAGAGAGAACACTCAAATCAACACGGAAGCAATCACACAAGTGCTAGATTCGCGATACAAGGTCAAGATACATGATCCAAAGTCAACACCGGTGATACAAAGATAGTCTTCTCCGTGAGGAGGTCTTGATATCCCTGGGGATCTTCTTCGTGGAAGGAGGTCCTGAATCCGTAGTGGATCTTCTCCGTAGAGGCGCACCATCTCGTGGGAGAAATCCACACAAGTATCAAATGAGCTAAACCACAGCTGCGTCTAAAGGGAGGAGGTCAACAGTATTTATATTACACACGCGGTCGCCGTCGTAGCGGACGTCCGGAGGTTACCGGACGTCCGGAGGTTCCGGAGGGACCGGACGTCCGGTAATCCTCGGATTTCCGCTATTTAGCTTCTGTAGTCGTTGTCACGGACGTCCGGTGGCTTCCGGTCGTCCGGTCGTCTGGGTGAGGCCGGACGTCCGGTGTCTTCCGGTCGTCCGGTGCCTGGGAGTCGCCGGTCGTCCGGTGCAGGCCGGACGTCCGGTGCCTGTAGCATCTTCAGCCTGCCTTCTTCTTGTCTTGAGCACTTGTCGGGCCTGTCCTCTTGAGCATCATGTAGAGCTGTCCCGCGGCCTTCGCCCAAACACCTGAGTATGCAGAGAGTCTCTGATGAAGGCAGAAGCCGTGTCTCAAGTGAATCCGGAAGATGTAAAGTGAGGAGCGAGGTCACCTCGGTCTCGAAAGCTCTTGCACGGGCTCTAGTCATGGGTCCTTTGGGCACTTGGTGAGGTGATGAAGGGTCCATGGTGATGGCCCTAGGATACACCGTATCACTAGCCATTTGAGTATTGCCGGGCAACGACACTTGTGCACATTAGTGATACTCATAGATATTGCATACTACATCATTGTGAGTAACATCACATCATCTTGGTATCTTGCATATCCCCATGTGCCACAAGAGTGCTCCGCATACACAATAGCTACCTTGATACGAGAAGCATACATATGTGCCCAAAGAAAGAGCTCAAAAGCTGCTAAGCAAAAGAGCCAATACAAACAAAGAAACAAGAGCATCATACGCCTTGCATCCAAACAGATCATACATAGCAACATCATCTTGTGCTAAAGCATCGGCACATCATACACTCATAGCATACTTGTGATAGTTAGTCGTTACGTTTTGCCTCTTATAGGTCATGCACAAGTGCGTATCCGCCTATTAAACAATCGGTTAGCGTCTCTCTAGTGTTGTGCAACACGCGCATTTTCCGTGGTTTTCCACATTTTCGCTCATCCTTGGTTGCACAACCACATTTATCTAGCCGTGTGTGTGTTCCGTGTGCCACCTTTGCTAGTGATCTACTTGTTGCATGAGCAAATTTGTGAACCATTTTCAACATCTTTGAGTCACTTTGACTATTGCATTGAATTTGTGCCACATCCTAACCGAGCTCCTCTCAAAGCTTTACTTGTGTAGGTGTGAGAATCGACACGAAGTGATACCAATAGTGCTATTTCCGGGTTACATTGTTGAGTGATCATTGATCCATTTTCAACCTCGGTTAAGGTACATTGATATT
>LR738716.1:325991883-326006082 GCA_902687465.1 Secale cereale
GAGTCGAGGCGGACGTCGTCGCGGTAGCGACGAGGGACGCCGAGACGAGCACGTGACACCAGGGCCACCCTGTCTATCTTAGGGTAACGCGAGTCGAGGCGAACGTCATCGCGGTAGCGACGACGGACGCCGAGACGAGCACGTGACACCAGGGCCACCCTGTCTATCTTAGGGTAACGCGAGTCGAGGCGAACGTCGTCGCGGTAGCGACGACGGACACCGAGACGAGCACGTGACACCAGGGCCACCCTGTCTATCTTAGGGTTACGCGAGTCGAGGCGGACGTCGTCGCGGTAGTGACGACGGACGCCGAGACGAGCACGTGACACCAGGGCCACCTTGTCTATCTTAGGGTATATCTTAGTGCCACCCTGTTTATCTCAGTGCCACCCTGTCTATCTTAGGACGAGGGAACATATGTTTTTGTTTCAAAAAAGGTATTAGGTATTTCAAAAATCACTCATGATTTCCAAGAAAATCACAAATTCAAAAGTTGTTACAATTATTGATATATGTTGTTGCTTTCGAAATTTTGTCGTTAATTAGAAATGTTGTTAGTAGTAGATCAATTTAATTTGATCATGCTATTTTGAACATTCCCTATTCAACCAAAAAACAGTACATCAAATCAATTTGAGCATTCTATTTTTTTCTTAATAAAAATATTTTCGTGGACAAAATTAATTAAAGGGAATAGATGGATGGCTAATTTATTTTTCTGTGCAAAAGTACTAATTATTTTTTGTTGAAAGTCCTAGTTTATTTCAATTAAAAGTGCAATTTCCCGCCCACTACTATCCCTGAAAAACCGCTGGCCCAGAAAGGGAATGGGCGGAATAGTAAAATACAGGCCCAAAAGAAAAAACGTGGAAAGGGAATAGAAGCTAGGGGAGGTATTGGGCCAGCGCTGGGCTGATACGTCTCAAACGTATCTACTTTTCCAAACACTTTTGATATTGTTTTGACCTCATTCTTGCATGATTTGAACTAAACTAACCCGGACTGACGCTGTTTTGAGCAGAGCTGCCTGTATGGTTTTATTGTGTGCAGGAAAACGGATTTTTAGGTATCTCAGAAAATTCCACGAAAAATCACAGAAAATCCACGCACCCGAAGGAACCCGGAGCCAGAAGAGGGGTCAGAGGGGGGCCAGGGGGGCCCAGGCGCCCTAGTGGCGCGGCCCACCCCCTGGCCGCGCCGGGGGGTCGCCTGGGTGGGCCCCACCTCCCCTGGTGCCCTACTTTGACCCGTATTTTAGCTCGTGACGGAGAAATCCCAGATCAGAAGTTCTTTTCCCAGTTTTCGTCGCGGAGCCACCGCCACCCTCTGTTCTTCTTCGGGAGGGCTAATCTGGAGGCTGAATTGGCCTCCGGAGAGGGGAGATCGTCGCCATCGTCATCATCATCACCACTCCATCATCCCTCCATGACTTCTCCTTCCATGTGTGAGTAATCCCCTGCTGTAGGCGAAGGGGATGGTAGGGATTGGATGAGTTAGATCATGTAATAGTTTGTCAGATCGTTGGGGGCATGTTGCCTATCATCTACTATGGTGTTTATCATCTTTGCTTCAACTTGCTATTCTTAATGCTTGTCACTTAGGGCCCGAGTGCCATGATTTCAGATCTGAACCATGTGTGTTTGCATGAATATATTTGTATTCTTGATCCTATCTATGAGTTGTTTGCACCTATTACGGTTCGGAACCGGCGATCCCAAAAGTGACAGCTTGGAACACCAAAGGGGATGGTCCGTAGTTTGAGGATTACGTGTATCCATTGAGTTTATTGCTTTGTTCCGGTGCTCTTTGACAGGAGCACATTAATCTCCATAAGTTCCTTTTGGCCCCGTTCGTAGCGGGATGGTAGGACAAAAGATGTTGTGCAAGTTCTTATTGCAAGCACGTACAACTACCTACGGGATACATGCCTAATGTTTGATATTTGCCTAGATGATCATTACTTTTCCGTGTGCCTTGCCCCAAGTTAGAATCATGATATATCTCATCCATGCAGCGCCCAATCACCCGTCTCCCTAGCCTACAGTGTTTTAAATCCTGCTGGTTACTAGTTGCTACTTTTGCTATTTACTCTTGCTATTTACTTTTGCTGTTTACTTTTACTATCACTATCATCACTATCATATCACTGTTACCACTTATCTTTTGTTGCAAGTAAGTATATTTCAGGTGCGGTTGAATTGACAACTCAACTGTCAAAGCTTATAAATACTCTTTGGCTCCCCGTGTGTCGAATCAATAAATTGGGTTATTCTTACCCGTGAAGACTATCTCGATCCCTTATGGTTGAGGGTTATCAAGTACCGTTTTCTGGCGCCGTTGCCGGGGAGCATAGCAATATTTACAAGTCTACTGGAAGTATCCTACCTGCTGCACTTCATCCGCTATGGGTAAGAAAGGAGACCCCAAGGTTCCGATCTTACTATCCACTACAAGAAGAGGTACTGTTATGAGCACTAGTGCTACACTTGATTCACCTTCTGTTATGAGTAAGTTTGCCTCACCGCCACCATATGATGCTCCTACTGAATCTGTTACTATGTCCGATACTCTTGATGATGCTTCTACTACTATTGATGATATTAGTTCACTTGGTTATGCTCTTGAGAAACAGATCGCTGCTGCTGTAAAAAAGTCTGGAATTGAAATTCTTGTTACTTGCTACCCTATTGGTGAAACTTATGATTATCCTGATTTGAGTAAACTCAAGGAAAGACTCCTTGATGATGATTACTATATGCTTGATGAAGATTTATGCAGGGAACTGACAGAGTTTTCTGGCTCTGACCCTGAAGTTATTAAGAAACTGTTTGAAAAGCACTCTTTGAAGGACAAAACCGTTCCGGATCCTGAATTTGCCACATCTCCTATATGCATTGATGATCATGATTATGATTTCTCTGTTGATCTTTCACTTATACCTATGGTTGAAGCTGACCCCTTTTATGGCAGAGAAAATGATGATGCTATTGCACACCTGACTAAACTCGGTGAGTTGGGTGGCCTGTTTACCACGGATGAGAAGATACGATACTTTTATGTGACCAAGCTTCTTCCTTTCTCCTTGAAGGAAGGTGCTAAAGCATGGTATGATTCACTCCCATGCGGTTCCATTAAGAGTCCTCAAGACTTAGCTCACTCTTTTGTTGATAAGTACTTTCCTGCTCACATGCAACATGCTGCTTTACAAAGAATTTATAACTTTAAATAGTTGCAGGATGAGTCCCTCCCTAAAGCTTGGGGGAGGTACTGCGGTCTGATTCGGGCTAGACCAGGACATGAAGTCCCTAAGAACGAATTAATCGATATATTCTATGCTGGCCTAACTGATGAATCCAGGTCCTATTTGGACAGTTGTGCTGGTTGTGTTTTCAGGAAAAGAACACCAAAAGATGCAGAAGATTTGATGGGAAGGATTGCCAAAAACCATGAAGATTGGTCCGTCCCTGAACCACCTCCACCACCAAAGAAGAGGGGCATGTTTGTTCTAAGCCCCAAAGATATGCGAGAAGCAAAGAAGTCTATTAAAGAGAAAGATATTAAAGCTGAAGACGTGAAGAATCTACCCCCTATTGAGAAGCTGTGTGAGCCTACCACTCACCCTCCTATGGTAGAGGTACACTCTCTTTTAGATTTCAACGCAAGTGACATCCCTCATGGTAAGCCTCCTGATCAATGTTTAGATGAGTTTGATAATTTTATTATGAAACTAAATCATTTTAATGAGAGAATACAAAGTCAGTTGCATGATAATTCCCTTGCTATCAAAAGTTTGCTTGATGTTCTAGGTAGAATGGTTAATTATGTTCAATGTCTTGTGAAACATTTTCATATGGTTCAAACTCAGCTCGAACAAATTTCTAATGTGCAAAAAGATTTGCTTGCTAACAATGCCAAACAAGATGATTTGCAGGCCTTCGGGATTAAGACCCGAGGAGGAACTAGCACTCAAGATCCTCTCTATCCAGAGGGGCATCCGAGGAGAATCGAGCAAGATTCTCAAATGCAGGAAGAAGAAATTGTTGGCTCTCCAAAAAAGAAGAAGAAGAAACATAAGGAGACTGACAATTCCAATGATCCTATTACAGATGAAGAGCCAGCTGTTGATCCCAACAGTGTATCTATCTCCGATGCTGAGACTGAAGACGGTGCTGAACCTGAAGGTAAGGATAATGAGAAGAATGATCCGCCTGAAGTTCGAGAAGAAGAAGCACCTGACAAACGTAAGAGGTACACTAAAGAAGACTTCATCGCAAGAAAACATGGGAAGGAAAGAGAACCATGGGTACAGAAACCCATGCCCTTTCCAGGTAAGTCCATCAAATCTAAAGAAGAAGAGCATTACAATAAGTTTTGTGAGTGGATTAAACCTCTTTTTCTTCAAATTCCTTTGACTGATGCTATTAAGTTACCTCCTTATTCAAAATATATGAAAGATATTGTCACTAATAAAAGAAAAGTTCCTAATGAAGCAATATCTACTATGCTTGCTAACTACTCTTTCAGTGGCAAGATTCCTGAGAAGCTCGGTGATCCAGGTATACCCACCATTCCTTGCTCCATAAAGAATAATTATGTCAAAACTGCTTTATGTGATCTTGGGGCAGGAGTGAGTGTTATGCCTCTCTCTCTTTACAAGAGGCTTTGTTTAGAGAAACTAATTCCTACAGATATCTCTCTTCAGATGGCTGACAAGTCAACCGCCGTTCCGATAGGTATTTGTGAGGATGTTCCAGTAGAAGTTGCTAATTATTTGATTCTTACTGATTTTGTTGTGCTTGACATGCCCAAGGATGGGAGCATGTCCATTATTCTTGGTAGGCCTTTTCTTAACACCGCAGGTGCTATTATTGATTGCAATAAAGGGAAGGTCACCTTCAATGTGAATGATAAAGAACACACGATGTATTTCCCAAAGAAGACCGACAGGAGACATGGCCTCAACTCTATAGAAAATATCGAGACCGTGAAGATTGGAGAATGGGACTGTCCACTACATGTGCACCACAAATACAAAACTATCATGGTGGGGACAATGTCCATCAAAGTAAAGGTTCAGTGATTACTTCGTAAGAGGTGAGACTTTTTGCTCTATATATCGCCTGTTTGTTGGTAAGACTTGATCAACCTTACTAGTAAACATGTTTTATATAGATAAAAAGTTGAGCTTGTTATGTTTTCGTTTGTTTTTAGTTTTTGTTCTACTTGCTGTACCAAGTGTTTATGTTTTGAAGCTTCACAATACTACTCACTGCTTCAAGTTTTCAGAGAGAGTTTCGCAGCTTTTTGAACTTCGGAAAAATTTCAACAGTGAAGTTTTCAGAAAAATTCCAGAAAAATAAAAATAAAAATTTCCACGTCGGGAGTGACCCAAAGGGACCTGGGGCCAGCCAGGGGGACCCACCAGTGGCCCAGGCGGCCAGCTGGCGCGGCCTGCCCCCTGGCCGCGCCCACAGGGCGCCTGGGGCCCACAAGGCCCCCCTCCAGGTAAGTCTTCTTCCTCCCTCCCTCTTTCTCTCCAAAAACGCGAGTTCTGCACTTGTTCTTGCGTTCTTGCTGCTCTAGGAGACGATTCTTCGATCTCTCTCTACAGCCTATCATTTGAGCTAAGATTTTGAACAAATACTCCCTGGTATGTGACTCCTTCACCCCTCCAATTAGATTTCTGATTGGTGGCTTCATTTGTGAGTATTTAGTAGTTCTTGGTGCTGTATAGATGAGCTTGCATGCATGTGTAGAAAGTTATTTTCCAAGTTTTGATGCAAGTTTATGCCTTGGGCAAGTGAGTTGAGTAGTTTGCCTTAACTCCCCCTGTTTTAATCCTCGTTTTTGTAAATTGTCAAAAATTTCAGAAATGAGTTTGTTAGGAAGGGCAAAGGGGTGGCTTGAGAAGAGGAGGCCCGCACACTCCGATCGAGTTACTAGAGCCGCAGCTTCACCATCGACTGCTAGGGTGAGCTATAATGAAGATCATGTGCCCCTGGAGTTGTTGGAAGACACAAGTCCAGCACGTGCTATGACGTTTCCATGTGATGAATTCCTTGAAGCTGCGGGAATCAAGGATGAGTTTTATAATCTTTGTGCTAATGCAGGTCTGACATGGCTCGTCACGTGCCGTGTTACTCAGTATCAAAAACTCACCTCCAGTTTCATTAACAGTTTTAGATATAATCCTGATTTAGGTGCTATTGAGTTCAAAATTTACAATGATCTTATCACCATGACTTTGGGAAAGTGTTGTGAAATAATAGGTGTGCCAAACGTTGGGAGGACGGCTAGGATGACCACTCAGCCCTCCGAGCTGAAAACCGTCTTCAACTCTCTCTGCAGCATGGGTACGAGGGATATTCATCGGTCAAAGATCTCCAGCATCTTATTCCCTCACCTCAGGTATTTTGCATATTATGTTGCTAGAGGGGTGTTAGCTCGTGACAACACGAGCAACACTTCTGTGCCGGATATTGCTATCCTGGCAGCAGCCCTCTCAGGGAGATCTGATTATAATCTGGGTGCCTTAAGTGCTCGACGCCTTGCTATGAACGGTAACAAGGGAGACTTATATGGTGGCGTTTATGCCACACTTATCTTAGAACATCTTGGAGGCACCCCACACCCTGATGATAATCCTTTTACTTATTTAAGCTTTGATCTTGCTGCTATGAAAAGGCATAAGTTTGTTACCATGACTTCTGAGCTTGATAACCTTGTTTATATCTTGCGTTTCGGAACCACCGCGGAACGCGAGATCCGTTTACCTGCACCTCTTTTGTTTGATTTTTCTCGCAGGAACGGATGATCCTTTGATGTTATCCAGTTCGATGAGTTCATGGCCCAGCATCAATTTCATAACCCCATGGAGGGGGTTGTGCCCGACGAGGAGGAGCACGGTGAGTTACCACCTTTTCAGGAAGAAACCGCCACCGAGTTTGGTGAAGGGTCTTCCTCTACTTGGCGCACGGACCCTTCCTCGTGGGAGACTCCGAGGAGTTCGGTGTACGCGCCAGCATCCTTCTACGATCCTTGGACTCACCACTGTTCCCCCGGAGCAGGAGGCTCCTGGGGGCAGTAGCTGCTACCAACTTAGGCCAAAAGCCTAAGCTTGGGGGAGTACGTGCCCCTCTCACTTTTCCATTGTATTATCCGTTTTATTCGCTTTGAGCTTTTCGAAGTTTTTGCCCGTTCTTCTTTATTTCTCTCTTTGCAAAAACAACAAAAAGATTTTCTCTTTCTTTTGCTTTCGTTCAACCTTTGAAATAATCCAAAAAGATTTCCTTTTTTTCTCTTTAGTTTGCTTTGTTTTCAGAGTTCAGCTCGAGTCCGTGATGGCATTTAATTATATTTCATACGTTCGATCGTGCAAGTGACGAGGCAGTAATGACGAAGATCGACTGAAGGGAAGCAACAAGGAAGACCGGTATGAACTCTTCTTTTTTCTACTTTTGTACATATGCCTGTACTTATGATCTAGAGACCAGCTTGTAGCGACATAGTGCTATGTTTACAATGCTCTTCCAGTGGTTCATGCTTTCCTTGTGGCTAGTCTCGGATAGCTAGAGTGTATAATGTGTTATTGAAATGATTTACATGCATTGCACTGTTCATAGTCTGGTATACTAAGGTGGTATTTCCCTTTAGAGAATTTTTGGATTGACTTAGCACATGTTTACACACGTTTAAGACTAAAAAGTCTGCTCTGCCTTGATGATCTTTGAGTTTCAGAATAGTTATATCACTTTCATGCCCGATTCAATGTTGCTTTGTCGCTCTGCATGATTATGGTCGTTATTGCTCTCTAGTTGGTCGCTTCCCAGTCTTTTGCTAACCTCCACCTGTACTAAGCGGACTGACTGCTTGTGCATCCAAAATCCTTAAAACCTGTTATGCCATATGAGTCCACCATACCTTCCTATACATGGTATTTACCTGCCATTCCTAACGAAGACTTTCGTGTACCATCTCGAAATTAATCAAAAGCATTTCTCTTTTTGTGCCTCTGTTTTAGCTCATGAGGAAGTAGTAGTTAATTCATGATCTTTTTAAGTTGGACAAGTTTCACCCCGGGATTGCATGTCTAATGTGCAAACCCCTAATACGAGAAGGAACTGGCATAGAGTGCGCCCGGCTCATAAAAGATAATACAACAAACAAACCCTCCTTCACGCTTTGTTCATGAGAAATCAGAAAACTTTGGCAGTGATAAACAAAGGAGATTAAGAGGATGTGACCGTCCTCATGCGGGAGCCGTTCCTTGAAACTTGTCCAGCTCAAGAAGTGATTGAGTTATCTGCTAGCATTCGTTGACGAAATATGCACCTCTCAAAAACATTTTTACCTCTGTTTTTAAAACCAAGAGCTCTGGTACATGTTTAGTTTTTGTTTCCGACCACGGGTTTTCAACCTTGCCAACAAAAGCCACGGTTCGAGAGTCTCCACCTTCTTTCTTCAAAGCACCAACTAGGAGAGCATAATTGTCATTCTGAGTGTAATGTGCATTGTCCCAAAGTATTACATTGTCTTCTGCATGCTTGTGATATGATTTATTATGAAATTCTTAGTTCTAGTCTCCTTTAAAACTCTGGAGGAGTTTCTGCATTTATGTTTTGCTTTACTCATGGAGGCTAGAGAGATACCACCCTAGTATGCTCAAGCTATGTGCAATGTAATCTTGTCTTGATTTTCAGTAATATATTATTTACTTTTAAGTATTTGTGATTGGTCACTTGAAAGAAGGATTGCTCCGTGCATTGTCCTCATAGTACTGTTTCAATACTTGCTAGACTCTTTTCGTAGTACATGCTTATATACATCTAATGAAACAAAAGAGTTTGTCAAAGTTTTTCTTTGTCGCGTCCAGTTCGTTGAACTGAATTGCTTGAGGACAAGCAATATCCTAAGCTTGGGGGAGTTGATACGTCTCAAACGTATCTACTTTTCCAAACACTTTTGATATTGTTTTGACCTCATTCTTGCATGATTTGAACTAAACTAACCCGGACTGACGTTGTTTTCAGCAGAGCTGCCTGTATGGTTTTATTGTGTGCAGGAAAACGGATTTTTAGGTATCTCAGAAAATTCCATAAAAAATCACAGAAAATCCACGCACCCGAAGGAACCCGGAGCCAGAAGAGGGGCCAGAGGGGGGCCCCAGGCGCCCTGGTGGCGCGGCCCATCCCCTGGCCGCGCCGGGGGTCGCCTGGGTGGGCCCCACCTCCCCTGGTGCCCTACTTTGACCCGTATTTTAGCTCGTGACGGAGAAATCCCAGATCAGAAGTTATTTTCCCAGTTTTCGTCGCGGAGCCGCCGCCACCCTCTGTTCTTCTTCGGGAGGGCTAATTTGGAGGCTGAATTGGCCTCCGGAGAGGGGATATCGTCGCCATCGTCATCATCATCACCACTCCATCATCCCTCCATGACTTCTCCTTCCATGTGTGAGTAATCCCCTGCTGTAGGCGAAGGGGATGGTAGGGATTGGATGAGTTAGATCATGTAATAGTTTGTCAGATCGTTGGGGGCATGTTGCCTATCATCTACTATGGTGTTTATCATCTTTGCTTCAACTTGTTATTCTTAATGCTTGTCACTTAGGGCCCGAGTACCATGATTTCAGATCTGAACCATATGCGTTTGCATGAATATATTTGTATTCTTGATCCTATCTATGAGTTGTTTGCACCTATTACGGTTCGGAACCGGCGATCCCAAAAGTGACAGCTTGGGACACCAAAGGGGATGGTCCGTAGTTTGAGGATTACATGTATCCATTGAGTTTATTGCTTTGTTCCGGTGCTCTTTAACAGGAGCACCTTAATCTCCATAAGTTCCTTTTGGCCCCGTTCGTAGCGGGATGGTAGGACAAAAGATGTTGTGCAAGTTCTTATTGCAAGCACGTACAACTACCTACGGGATACATGCCTAATGTTTGATATTTGCCTAGATGATCATTACTTTTCCGTGTGCCTTGCCCCAAGTTAGAATCATGATATATCTCATCCATGCAGCGCCCAATCATCCGTCTCCCTAGCCTACAGTGTTTTAAATCCTGCTGGTTACTAGTTGCTACTTTTGCTATTTACTCTTGCTATTTACTTTTGCTGTTTACTTTTACTATCACTATCATCACTATCATATCACTGTTACCACTTATCTTTTGTTGCAAGTAAGTATATTTCAGGTGCGGTTGAATTAACAACTCAACTGTCAAAGCTTATAAATACTCTTTGGCTTCCCGTGTGTCGAATCAATAAATTGGGTTATTCTTACCCGCGAAGACTATCTCGATCCCTTACGGTTGAGGGTTATCATGGGCCAAACTCACGAAAGGGAATAGATGCTCGTAACGGGATCGGTCGAGAAAGGGAATAGGACGCGCGGGCCTGATCGCTAACATTGTCGTTTTGCTGTCGGATATCTGCGATCGGAAATCGAGCGCGCCGGCTGGGACGCGCGCGTGCGTTAGGCCCTCCCCAATGCTCCACCTTGTACAGATGCTAAGGCTGCCATGTAGGCAAAAAATCTGATGTGACAAGGTAATAAAGAGGAGAGAGGTGAGTATGGTGACCCCAGGAAGAACCAATGACAAGCACGTGAACCTAGGCAAAAACAATTAAATGAAAGCAATCCACCAATGCATGGAATAGTTTAGTTGCTAAAGCATTAAATGAGAGGAGCTTAGCATCAACAAATGAAGTACCTATGCATTATGGACATTAGGTGCTAAACTTTTTAATGTGCTTAGCACCTCATCTAAGTACCAATGCATTGAAAATAGCCTTAGCCACGCCCGTCTTTAACGTTGGCTGCTCTTGTTCTTCTTTACTTTTTCTTCTTCTTTATTTTCGCCAAGGAAACTTCCAGAGTATGGAAACCACCAGCAGAACCTTATCTTTTTTTTTCAGTGCATCAACGCATCTGGACTCCTCCTCTTTTCAACCTTGCATGTTTTTTTGTCAACGCTCAAACAACTACAACCGACCAAGAGTTCTGGGTCTGTCTATGTCACATCTAGATGTGAGATACTATCTCACATCTAACTCACTCATACTTAAAATTCATGTGAGACTTTACAAAAAAAATCAATGATGAGCGTGTTAGATGTGAGATAATATCTTACATCTAGATGTGAAATAGCAAACCCGATTCTTTTATATCTTCTTCCAAGATGCACCGGAAACAAGGAAACCTTGTGGCATAATCTTTCCAACCAAAAGTTGTTCTCACGCAAAACTTTTGGTGTGTCAAGTATTATTCTATTTTATTGCCAAACACTTTCAAAAGCAAATCAATACTAGTGCAATATTTTTCCTTTTTACTTCAAACTATCTCTGTTCGATCGGTACTGAACCCTTGTTTTTCCTTTACTCAGCAGATGCAACAGGCAAAACGGAATTAGATGATGATGACGCACGCCAAGAGTGGATTGATGGCGACAGTGGCGACAGAAACTGTATGTGGCAGCGGAATATGACAATGAAGTGGAAGATGGTATATGCATACGCGACATGAACAAAGTATGACTAGAACTCAAAACTCTAGAATCATAAATACTAAAACTAGCAACTCGACACACGATGCAACCAAAAATTCAACGAAGCAAAAACTAAGTAGTAATGGTGAAAAGGCTCAGATGGTCTCGGACACGGATGAACCAAGCTAACTTTTTTTGTGGCTTTTTCTTGGACTCTAGGTATGAAGAACATATGCAATCTAGACTATGAAAAACTGGAAATCTCATCGAGCAACCTGAAAACTGATACCACTTGATATTGGCGAGGGTCCCGATCTTTCGATGAGATGATAACTATCGATTTGGTGGAGACGACTTTGACGATCCGACTACAAACGTGCAACGACGTTGCGCCTTAGCAATCGCTAAACTAACTCCAACAAGTTATTGACCACGACGGAGCCCGATCAACCTGACCATGAAGGTCTATTCCTGCAAGCAATTAAAGAACAAGCAAGAATATGAATAAGCAATCTAAATATTGCGAATATGGATGAAGTATTGATAAATGTGGGGTTTCATTAGCGGTCTTGGTCTGGTTGTTGGACACAAGCGAACTACACGAAGTTGCAGCGATGGCTAACTTTTAACTAAATAAAACACCAGTCTAAACGGTGCCTTAAGGGTTGTATTTATAGGGAAAAAAGAGGGTATTTCATCCACCCTCGACAAGGTGGGACTAAAATTCCCTACAATATGGACTCTAAAAATAGCCAAATGAGAGGTATTTTGAAAATACACGGGCCTAGCCCAAAACTAAGGTGGCTCAGCATCAACAATAAGCTATGGACGGAATTTATAAAAGGTTATCTTGTATATTTCGTCCATCATCTTGTATGTCATCATGGTGGCTTCAAAGTGCGAAAATCTCCACTACAAACTCCGTTCTTGTTCTATTCCCACGCGCCTTCGTCTTCATGCTTGATAATGCTCCAATATTAATCCTTCTTGTCCATGCTAGGCCATTCGACAGTAAGCAACAAAAATGTATCAAAGTTAGGCAACATCATATTCTCATAAACTTCAGAAATATTACCAAGAAACGAAAGTACCTGATAATATAACTGGCGTGCGTGATCCATACTAATCGATCCAATAGGTATAGTAGTAGGGGTTGTGGGTGTAACTATGGCCTCCATATACTGGACGGAAAATTTTAGAGTTGAAATTTATGGAGAAAAGCATTAGATCGGATGCGCAAAATGTGTTGTTTGTTTATCCTTGAGGGATTTTGGAGCTGCTACGTGTAGGATTTGATCTGATCGAATCCTTGTACAAAATTTTATTTTTTGGTCATCTCGTCTTATTGCTCTTCTCTACTACTTCTACACATGCTGTTGTCGTGATGATTGTCTTTCATCACATAACATAAAAGCATTTTTGACACCATGCTACTGTAAAGAACGCTCTAATAATATGAGACAAAGGAAGTAGTTTTTTTTTTACCTAAAAAAATCGAGAGAAAGAAGAAGGTCCCGCTGAGCGGACTATCCCTTTTCCCTCACAAGTCACACCCTCCTACCAACCCGACCCGTTTGCCCCCCTGGTCTCGCTCGCCTCTCCCTCGCTTCCTTCGCTTCGACTCAAATCAAAACCTCCACGACCCACACGCCTCGCTCGCTCACTCCTCCGGCCGCCGCCACCGCTGCCGTTCTGCACGAGCGAAGACGATGGCGAGCGGGGAGAAGGTGGACTATGTGTTTAAGGTGGTACTGATCGGGGACTCGGCCGTCGGCAAGTCGCAGATCCTGGCGCGGTTCGCGCGCAACGAGTTCAGCCTCGACTCCAAGGCCACCATCGGTGTCGAGTTCCAGACGCGCACGCTCGTCATCGACCACAAGTCTGTCAAGGCCCAGATCTGGGACACCGCCGGCCAGGAGAGGCAAGAACCTACTGCTCTCCTGCACTTCGATTTCATCCTATCTTTTCGCTTAGATCTACTCCCTCCCATGACATGGCAATTTCCCTGATGATTTCTCAGTGTTTCACTGTGTCGCTTGCTTGATGCCGAGTAGTGAGCTAACACAGTTCGCTCTCGTTTTATGGTTCAGACTAGTCCGTAATTTTCTTATATTTCATTTTTGTTACGTTTATATCGCTACCTTATTTGTGCGTTTATGCTCTGTAGAATGTCTTGGTCACTATAGATGTACAGCGTACCTTCGTACGGTTGTTAAATGGTAGATCGTAGAATGTCTTGGTCACTACAGATGTACAGCGTACCTTCGTACGGTTGTTAAAATGGTAGATCTGTACTCCACCGTGGTTGAATTGGATGATTTGCCTTGCACTCTGCCAAATGGGCAGCCTAATGTGATACAGACCATAGATCCGCCATGTGATGCTTGAGCTTGAAGTCTGGCCGCTAAGATTAAGTGTGTCTTGTTAGTTGGATTGATGCAGAGGAGTTTTGTAACCACGTATGGAGAATTTACTACTAAATAAAACAGCTTCTGTAAATGGTGTCAAATTTTGCAAGGTATGGGTGGTACTCAAGTATTTTTTGGATATTCCATGTATTTAAGTGGTCTGTTACTTGTGACTTGTGGGATACAATCTTTTGGTTGAATCGGTGATGGATATATTTGACATTAGGCAAGTTGAAATAATAGGAATATAGGATGGTTAACATTGAAAATGTATGATACTTTGCCTTATCAGCTACATCTGTTCTTTTA
>LR738716.1:326015630-326026182 GCA_902687465.1 Secale cereale
ATATATATATATATATATATATATATATATATATATATATATATATATATGCATATACGTGTACAATGTGTAGTATCGTAAAATACCAGCAAACGAAAATGAATTAAATGGCAAACACAAAATTAAATGAAAAAGAAATCATAAAACCAGAAACCCCCCAAACCTTGTAGTACCGGTTGGTTTTACCAACCGGTACTAAAGGGCTCCCGGCCCCCGGAGCTGGCTCGTGCCACGTGGTTGCCCTTTAGCACCGGTTCGTGCTGAACCGGTACTAAAGGGGGGGGGGGCTTTAGTGCCCACACTTTAGTGCCGGTTATGGAACCGGCTCTAAAAGGCCTTACGAACCGGTGCTGTTGCCCGGTTCTGCACTAGTGATAGCAGGTTCATCTCCATAAGCATAATTCATATTGGCATCTTGGCCACAAGCATATCAAGCATCATCAAAAAGGGATATTTCAAAAGAATCAACGGGATCATAACAATCATCATAGCATTCATCCTTCGGTAAGCACGAAGGGAAATTAAATAATGTATGGGATAAAGAGCTACTCTCATTAGAAGGTGGGCACAGGTGATCAATCCGCTCTTCCTACTTTTGTTCTTCGCTCTCCTCCTCATCTTTTTCATCCAATGAGCTCACAATGTCATTAATTTCTAATTCCATAGACTATTTCAAAATATTAGTCTCTTCTTGGACAGCGGAGACCTTCTCAAGAAACGCATCAATATTGGCATTGTATTCATAATTCTCATAGCAATATTTCAATATAGAAAAAATTCCAGTCCCATAAACATCATCATCAAAAGCATCATAATTTTTAAACAGAGATTCAATTTGATAAGCACCCTTAAAAGCAATGAATTCTTCTATTTGTTCCAAATCATAATAATCATATATACCATTAGCATAAGAAGCTAAGGTTTCATTATCATTAAATTCGCAAGAAAAGGGAAGGTGTGGAGCCTTCATCCTAGAGCAACAAGTATAATCATATCTTAAGCATAGTTGCCGAGCATACCAATGCAACATATAAATTTGATCCCATAGTAGTTTCCCTTTTTGTGTCAAGGGATAATCCCTAAAGTATTCACGTTGATCCAACGTTACTCCCATTATATAGTTGAATGGGGTTTTCTCAGAATTATCAAAGTAGTACATAATATCTTTCACATAATGAGCATCGAGGGTTTTAGGAGGTTCCCCATCTCCATGAGTAGCAAGTACACCTAATCTTTTTGGTATTTCGTGTTCCATATCCATAACTAAAGATATATAACAACTCAGAATAGCAAATAAAATCTACTTAGTGATAAAGCAAACAAGCACACACGGGAATATTCACCCCACGCTATTGCTCCCCGGCAACGGCGCCAGAAAAAGGTATTGATAACCCACAAGTGTAGGGGATCAGTAGTATCCTCTTTCGATAAGTAAGAGTGTCAAAACCAACGAGGAGCTAAAGATAGAACAAATATTCCCTCAAGTTCTATCGACCACCGATACAACTCTACGCACGCTTGACGTTTACTTTACCTAGAACTAGTACAAAACTGGAAGTACTTTGTAGTTTTTGTGGGATAAGTTTGCAAGAATATAAAGAGCACGCAAATATAAACTAGGGGTTGTTTAGGTAAAAAAGAAATAAAGTTAGTATAGCGAGTGCGGAAAAGTGGTGGTAGGAGTTGCGAAATTTTCCCTAAGCAATTGACTACGTTACTAGACCGATAGCATGTTTTATGTGGGAGAGGCCACTGCTAGCATGTCATCCCTGACTTGGAATTCTATGCACTTATGATTGGAACTATTAGCAAGCATCCACAACTACTAATGTTCACTAAGGTAAAACCCAATCATAGCATTAAGATATATTGGTCCCCCTTCAATCCCGTATGCATCAATTTCTACGCTAGGTTGAAGCTTTTGTCACTCTTGCCCTCCAATACGTAGTCCTATCAACATACAACTAACCCTATGGTGTGATCCACGTGCGTTCTCATATGATGGGCACCAAAGGACATAAACATAACCACAAGCAATTTAAACCAATCATAGCAATTCACCAATTTCCGATAGGACAACGAAAATCTACTCACACATCATAGGATGGCAACACATCATTGGATAATAATATGAAGCATAAAGCACCATGTCCAAGTAGAGGGTACATCGGGTTGCGGGAGAGTCGACCACTGCAGATAGATGGGGGAAGGTGATGAAGATGTTGGTGAAGATGACGACGGTGTTGGTGTAGATCGCCGTCACACGATGATGGTCCCGGCGGCGTTCCGGCGCCACTAGGAGAGAGGGGGAGAGAGCCCCCCTCCTTCTTCTTCTTCCTTGAACTTCTCCCTAGATGGGAGAAGGGTTTCCCCTCTGGTCCATGGCCTCCATGGCGGCGGAGGGGCGAGAGCCCCTCCGAGATTGGATATGTCTCTCTGTCTCTCTTTGTTTCTGCGTTCCAGATTCTGGCCGTTCACCGTTTCTATTATTCCTGGAGATCCGTAACTCTGATTGGGTGAATTTTTGATGCGATTTTTATCCGGATATTAGCTTTCTTGCGGAGAAAGAAGGGCACCAACCGCCTTACAGAGTGGCCACGAGGGCCCAGGGCGCGCCTGACCCCCTGGGGCGTGCCCCTCACCCTCCTGGGCCCCTCGGGATCGTCTCATGTTGATTCCACTTCCCAAAATTCACATATATTCCAAAAAAAAATCTTCGTTTGTTTTTATCCCGTTTGAACTCCATTTGATATGGATATTCTGCGAAACAAAAAACATGCAACAACCAGGAACTGGCACTGGGCACTGGATCAATATGTTAGTCCCAAAAATAGTACAAAAAGTTGCCAAAAGTATATGAAAGTTGTATAATATTGGCATGGAACAATAAAAAATTATAGATACGACGGAGATGTATAAGTGCGGCCTCTATAGAGGCCGGCCCTATGGGGAGGGAACGGAAAGAGTGGAGGAAAGGAAAGTGTGGAGTTGGACTCCCCCTTCCTTCCCTCTCCCCCTCTTTCCTTTCCTCCTTGTTCATACAAGGAAAGGGGTGGGGTGGGCTGGGGGAGGGGGGGCGAAGCAGGGTCGGAGCCCTAGGGGCGCGCCCTCGCTGCCTCCCTCTCCCCTCCTACCTGCAAATACATTGGGAGGGGGCACCACACAAGGCCACAACATTGTCTTAGCCATGTGCGGCGCCCCCGTCCACCGTTTACTCCCTCGGTATAACTCTTTCACGCCCACCATGGCGATAGTATACACATTTGTTAGCTTCATTAACAACGAAGCCAACATATGTCAGAGTTGTATTAAAATTTTCATGCCATTGCTTAGATGCTTATCTTAGGCCATGCAAAGATTCCAGTAACCTACACACATTTTTTCCTGACTATCATCACAAAGCCATCTGGCTGTTGCATGTAGGTTTCCTAGTCTAGCTCTCCATTCAGGAAAACCGTCTTAACATCCATATAGTGGACGAGAAGACCATGTGAGGCCGCCAATGAGAGTAATACTCGAATGGTAGTCAGCCTGGCCACAGGTGAATAAGTATCGAAAAAATCTTCCTCTTCTTTCTCGGCATAACCCTTGGCCACAAGCCTAGCCTTGTACTTTTCAATTGTACCATCGGGCCTAAGCTTCTTTTTGAACACCCACTCGCTACAGACCGCTGATACGTCCAAAACGAATCTATAATTTCTGCTTGCTCCATGCTTCTTTTGTGTGATATTGCTATGATATTGATGCACTTCCATACACTTTTGATCATATTTGGACTAACCTATTAACTCAGTGCACCACAGTGCCAGTTCCTGTTCTTTTGTTTTTCTATTTCAGGTTTCCCCCATATTAAAAGTGCTCCAAAAATTCCAGGAAAAATATAGGAAAAATCAGCGTACAGGAAGCTTCGCGAAGAACCAAAGATGGGCCAGAGGGGAGCCAGGGGAGGCCCAGGCGGCCACCTGGCGCGGCCCCACCCCTGGCCGCGCCAGGGGGGTGCCTGGGGCCCCTGCTCTGCCTCTGGCTGCCCCCCTTCGCATATATATCCCTCTCATCCCGAAACCCTCGAGGACAGAACCCTTTTTCGCGATCTCGCCTCTGTTCCGCCGCCGCAACGCTTCCAAGATCGGGAGCATCAGGAGAACTCTTCCCGGCACCCTGCCGGAGGGGAGAACCACCACCGGGAGCTTCTCCACCACCATGGACGCTTCCCGGATGAGTCGTGAGTAGTCCACCTTGGACCATGGGTCCCTGATCAGTAGCTATGTTATGTTCTCCTCCTCTCTTTGCTCTTCATGGTTTAGACCTCGTGAGCTGCCCTACATGATCGAGGCACATATGTAATCTTTCTGCTGTTGCTTTGCTGAGTTTGCTGGGATCTGATGGATTATGAGACTATGTTCAGATTGTGTTTGAGTAATATATTTGATTCACCTCTTTTATATCTTTGTTCTTGAGTAATTCTTGCATGTTCTCCGTTGCTGTTTATTGCTTTGGCCAAGTAGTAGGTAGTAACTCCAAGAGGGAGCGTTATGCTTGATTGTGGGTTCATGCCCCCTGATGACTAGCTTGAGTGACAGAAACATGAGTCTAGGGGATGTGCTATTCCACAAGGGAGAAAACAACGGTGCTTGTACTTGCGGGTGCAAGGATTGTTTACTTTACGCAAAGTTCTTTTAATGCAGTTGTCTGTTGCTTTGATTTTACACTTTGGGTGGGATTCGCAACTTAATACCAGCGAGATGTTCTGGATAGATATCTCAAGGTGGATGATTAGTAGTAGATGCAGATGGATTTCGGTCTACTTGCCTTGGCGTACCGCCCATGCTTTTGAGCCTCTACCTTTCTTTGCAGCATAGTTAGCATTGGTTTGCGCACATAATCCTGTCAATTGCCCAGCTGTAATTTGTTTACCTCGCTTTGTTGTTTTATTGTCTTTTGGGAGAGAGACATCACTAGTGAACATCATGGGACCCCGGTCCATATTACCACCGCTGATCACACCTTCTATTTACTTCCTGTTTTTATTTCCTAGTTGCAGTCATAGCTATCATTATTATCTCTTGTGTTTGATCCTTTGTAAACAACAAGGCCGGAGGGATTGACAACCTCTCTGTACTCGTTGGGAGCAAAGTTATCTGTATCTGTGTGCAGGTCCCGTCAACCGCTAAGTTTCTGGCGCCGTTGACACCTACTTGTCGACCCTCGGAGTCTCACGGGATTCGATCCTTGGTATCTTTGCCAAGGGAAATTTGCCACAACGCTACATCTCAACCTTCCACTTGGGGTAACCAACGAGGGGCGAGAAGCCATCAAGCAAGTTTCTGGCGCCGTTGCCGGGGACTCCACTCTTCAAGATAGGGGAGTTGCACGCTATCTTTTATCTTTGCTTTTTAGTCTTGTCAGTTTACCTTTCAGTTTTTGCTTTAGTGTCACTTACCAAAAATCACAAAAATAGTTATCTTGCTTGCTGCTGCTATGGGTTCCACCGAGAACACCAAGTTGTGTGACTTCACTAGTCATAACAACAATGACTTTTTCTGCACGCCTATTGCTACACCTGCCACTTCAGCACCTTCTTATGAGATTAAACCTGCTTTACTGAACCTAGTTATGAAAGATCAATTCTCCAGTGCTGGAGATGATGCTGCTTTGCACTTAAATAATTTTGTTGAGCTCTGTGATATGCAAAAGTACAAAGAAGTAGATGGTGATATTGTTAAGCTTAAGATTTTTCCTTTCTCCTTGAGAGGAGGAGCTAAAATCTGGTTTCAATCCTTGCCTAGGAATAGTATAGATTCTTGGGACAAGTGCAAGGATGCCTTTATTGGGAAGTACTATCCCCCTGCTAAAATTATCATATTAAGGAGTAACATAATGAATTTTAAACAATTGGATAATGAACACGTTGCCCAAGCTTGGGAACACATGAAATCTCTTGTCAAGAACTGCCCTACTCATGGTTTGACTACTTGGATGGTTATCCAAACTTTTTATGCAAGCTTGAACTTTACCTCGCGGAACTTGTTAGATTCGGCCGTGGGAGGAACCTTTATGTCAACTACACTTGGTGCTGCCACGAAGCTTCTCTACGAGATGATGACCAATTATTCCCAATGGCACACCGAACGCGCTCCAACAGGTAGGAAGGTAAACTATGTCGAGGAGATTTCCTCCCTAAATGAAAAAGTTGACTTGATCATGTCTCTACTTTCCAAGCAATCTTCTATTGATCCTCATGATGTTCCTTCAAATTATTTGATTGCTCAAGATCAAGTAGATGTGAACTTTATCTCTAGAAACAATTTCAATAACAATGCTTATAGGAGTAATTTTGGTAGCAACCCTAGACCGTTCCCCTCTAATTCCTATGGGAACAACAATACTTATCCTAGCACCAAGAACTCCACTTCTGAACTAGAGATTATACTTAAAGACTTCATCACTACCCAAAAGGCCTTCAATAAGAGTGTAGAAGAAAAACTAGACACACTAGATAATCTCTCTTCGAAGGTAGACAATTTAGCCCATGAGGTAGAGTTGCTTAAAATTAGAACTTCTCCTCTTGAGGAGAGGAAGACCACTGCTATGAATGCTATTCAAGTGCAAATTAATGAAAACATTAGGATGATGGCTAAACTTAAAGAGAGATGGGCTAGAGAAAAGGAGGAAGAGATAGAATTAAGAGCCTTCCTACCCACCACAATGTTGCTACTATCCAAGTTGTTGAGGATATCCAAACTCTTAGCACCCAATGCACTCCTAGTCCCATTGGACCTATTAATGGTGATGCTATGACCTCAACCGTAGAAGAATAAACTCCTATGACCATAGAAGCTACCAAACTAGTGAGCCTAAAGGACACCACTACCACTTTACTTGATAGTAGTGACCTTGATTTTGATAATTGCACCCTTTCTGAAGTTATTGGTTTTCTTCACAGAATGGCTAAAGACCCCCACACTATCACACTTAACCTTGCCTTCACAGAGCATATCACCAATGCTCTTACCAAAGCTAGGGAAGAAAAGCTCAAGCTTGAGACTTCCATCCCTAGGAAGCTAGAAGATGGTTGGGATCCCATAGTAAAACTTAAATTGAACAACTTCTCTTGCTATGCTTTATGTGATGTTGGAGCTAGTACCTCCGTTATGCCCAAAAGAATGTACAATATGTTTGAATTGAAACCTTTTGATCCTTGTTCTTTTGGTGTTCGTCTTGTTGATTCTTCCGTAAAGAAACCTTTGGGGAAGATCGACGATGTTCTTATCATTGTCAATGACAATTATGTTCCCGTTGATTTTACTATTATGGATATTGAATGTGAACCTTCATGTCCAATTATTTTGGGACGTCCTTTTCTTCGCACCGTTGGTGCTATCATTGACATGAAAGAGGGGAATATAAAATTCCAATTCCCTCTCAAGAAAGGGATGGAACACTTCCCTAGAAAGAAGATTAAGTTGCCTTTTGAGTCCGTTACACGGGTTAGCTATTCTCTTACTCTTGATAAAACTTGATCTTCTCTTTTTGCATCATGCCTAGGTTAAAGGCATAAAAGAAAGCACTTTTGGGAGGCAGCCCACAACAAATTAGGTTTTATTTTGCTTTTGTTGTATCTTGATGTTTGTTACTACAGTAGCATCATCATTGTATCTTTTCTTTTCAGCTTTGTGCCAAGTTTAGCCTCCGATTGCAAGAAAGTTCAAAAGTTGTGACGTGCTGTCCAGAAAACAGATTCTGTCCTTGGACAGAAAAATTCGAATAAAATCACCAGATCATATTTTTGATCTGAATTTTTTTGACAGCGTGCTCTATACAATTGGATTTCGAGCGTCTGTTATGAGTTTTTTGATTTGAGTTGCAGAAGTGCCCCGAAAAAATTATTTACTACCTGCTAGTCTGTTTTTCACAGATTCTGTCCTGTTTTGCCTTTTCTTCGTTTTGCAAACCTTGAGCTTGCTTTTTCTTTGCAAAAACCTTTTGGCAATATTGAGAAACAGTAGCTCTTCAAGATTATCTTTATTTCCAGTAGGGAAAAAATTACTTTATTGTGGGTACTAACCTCGCTAATCAGATTATGATGAGTTATGTATGAAGGGAGTTTTCAAGTGTGCGATGGAAGATGATAAAAGAAGATTCAGGAGGGTCAAACGCTCAAGCTTGGGGATGCCCCCGTGCACCCCCAAGAAATATTCAAGAAGACTCAAGCGTCTAAGCTTGGGGATGCCCCCATGCATCCCCTTCTCCATCAACAATTATCAGTTCGTCTTTCGTTCCACTATAATTTTATCACTTCATGCGTTATGTGCTATGCTTGGATTGTCTTGCTCTTAGTTTCTTTTTTTAGTTTTCTTTAGCTTTGCTTGCTGTTCATAACAAGTTAGAACCCAGCTTTCTTTGTGTGGGAGAGAAACACGCTCCACTTCAACCTAGAACACAACATAGGATTTTCATGCTTATCTTTGCTATGTGTGTTCTTTGTCTTTCCATAGCTGCTGTCATGTTTAGCTCTTAGTTTTCATGCTTTTCTTTTTAAAGAGCTTTTGTTTAGTTGGTTGCTGAACTATCTTGAGTTTTCATGTTTATCTTGTTAAGAGAGTTTGCCTGTTGCATTGAGTTGTGTGTCTTAACTTAAAGTAGGTAATTGAGGTTGCTATTTAATTTTAGTAGTAACTTGCAATAGTTTTGAGGTATTGCCATGAGTAATGTCTGAACTTTTGGTGTCAAGAGCTTTAGCCTATTAGTGATAGATGTCGTATTTTGGGCAATCCGTGTTTATTTTCGAAAACCTACAAAATAGTTGAGAACTTTAGCTACTAGATGGATCACTAATCTTTGGAGGGATCGAATATTAGAGTACACTCACGTATCATGAGTCGAGGATGCGCAAGGATAACCAAACCCCCATACACTCCTCCTCGGGGTACTTGTCTCTTTGTGAACCTCCTAATTAGATTGAGAGTTACCGATAATAAGTGCATGAGTTCTTCGGACTAATGTGAGTATTCGAAAGTGGACACTTCCACCTAGCCATATTTTTCTAGCCTCTTCGGTACCGTGCATTGCCCTTTCTCACCTCGAGAGTTGGCGCATACTTCGCCGATGCATCCAAATCCTTGGCACGATACGCTCTGTCATCATAAGCCTCATTATATCCTTCCTCAAAACAGCCACCATACCTACCTATCAAGGCATTTCCATAGCCTTTCCAAGATACATTGCCATGCAACATCCATCTTCTCATGACTTGATCTTCATGTCATACATACTTTTGCTTGATCGATGAGCCGCATGCTAGTTGGGCCTTGCCCTAATCATTGCTACATGACCCGCTAGTATCATTGCATATCCTGCTACACCGGCAGAGGCATACATTTGCATACATCATGATAGTTTCATTTTCTTTATGTTGAGTACTTTTGTAAAGTGTGAAAGATCTTCTATACTTCTTGTAATACATAGAGTGTTGCCCCTAAAGTGAGGAAAAGATCCCAAAGAGGACAAAATCAAAAGATTCCAAAGAGGACAAATGAGAGTTAAATAGAAAGAGCCATTGAGGCCACAAAAAAATAAAAATATATAGAAAAAAGAGAAAAAGAAATAAAAAGAGAGAAGGGGGCACACTACTATTCCTTTTGAGAGATCCACACTCGTACTTCATCTTATACCTTGTACTCCATAGAGATCCACACTATCCTTTTTTGTTTTTCTTTAGATTAGTTAATCTTTTTTGAAAAGTAAAAAGGGGTGGAATAAACCTGTTTTTATTTTCTTCAAAACTAGCGCCCTCTTCCTCCGCGTGTAGAAAAGGAAGAAATAAATCAATCAAATTACGAGAAGCCTCATAAAGTGCTTCCTTAGGGGTTAAACTTCCATTAGTCCATATTTCTAGAAAAAGTATCTCGTGTTTTTCATTTCCATTCCCACAAGAAAAAATACTATAATTCACATTTCGAACAGGCATGGATACAACATCTATAGGGTAACTTCCATCTTGAGAACTTGGCTTGTATATTCCAATGATGAGCCTCCTCAAAAGAGCTCTAGGTCTTCTTGAGCGAGCAAGTTGGATGCACCCCCACTAGTTCCATTGGAGAGCTTACCTTAGCTCATATGTGCATCCGTTGCATGGCAATCCCTACTCCTCACATCATATCTATCATTTGGCTTTCTCTCGCCTATGATTGTCCTCATTGATGTGAGCCTTTCACACCTTTTTTGTCTTCCCCCTTCATCATTTTTCTCTCTTTGCCATCCTAAGTGTCAACTTTCTTGCTTACGCTCATCCATTGCATGAGTGCTCAAAATATCGAAAGGGAGTGGATCATTTTGACTTGTACCTGGCTAGTGGTCTGGGGATGAGTCAAGATAAGATTCCAAAGAAGACCAAGTGTGAAACTTTAGTAGATTAAGTTCTCAACAATAAAAAAACTATGTTTTACTCTCTCGTATATCCCTATCCCCTTTCTTGCACGCAAACACCATTTGGAGACATTCGAGTCACGGACAGCGAGAGCTCTTGCACCTTTATGTTCTTATGTTGCTTGTT
>LR738716.1:326026282-326046282 GCA_902687465.1 Secale cereale
GATCATGGTGCTACTTTGAAGCACAAGTGTGGAAAAAGATAGTAGCATTGTCCCTTTTCTTCTTTTTTTTTCCTTTTTTCCTTTTCCTTTTTATTTTTTTGGGCCTTTCTTTTTTTCTTTGGCCTTTCCTTCTTTTTTTGGGACAATGCTCTAATAATGATGATCATCACACTTATACTGATTTACAACTCGATATTACAACTCGATACTAGAACAAAGTATGACTCTATATGAATGCCTCCGGCGGTGTACCGGGATGTGCAATGAAACAAGAGTGACATGTATGAAAAATTATGAATGGTGGCCTAACCACAAATACGATGTCAACTACATGATCATGCATGGCAATATGACAATGGTGAAGTGTGTCATAGCAAATGGAATGGTGGAAAGTTGCATGGCAATATATCTTGGAATGGCTATGGAAATGCCATGATAGGTAGGTATGGTGGCTGTTTTGAGGAAGGTATATGGTGGGTGTATGGTACCGGGGAAAGTTGCGCGGTATAAGAGAGGCTAGCAATGGTGGAAGGGTAAGAGTGCGTATAATCCATGACCTCAACATTAGTCATAAAGAACTGATGTCTACTATACAACCTTCTTCTTGTAGACGTTGTTGGGCCTCCAAGTGCAGAGGTTTGTAGGACAGTAGCAAATTTCCCTCAAGTGGATGACCTAAGGTTTATCAATCCGTGGGAGGCATAGGATGAAGATGGTCTCTCTCAAACAACCCTGCAACCAAATAACAAAGAGTCTCTTGTGTCCCCAACACACCCAATACAATGGTAAATTGTATAGGTGCACTAGTTCGGCGAAGAGATGGTGATACAAGTGCAATATGGATGGTAGATATAGGTTTTTGTAATAAGAAAATATAAAAACAGCAAGGTATCAAGTGGTAAACGTGAGCGTAAACGGTGTTGCAATGATAGGAAACAAGGCCTATGGTTCATACTTTCACTAGTGCAAGTTCTCTAAACAATAATAACATAACTGGATCATATAACTATCCCTCAACATGCAACAAAGAGTCACTCCAAAGTCACTAATAGCGGAGAACAAACGAAGAGATTATGGTAGGGTACGAAACCACCTCAAAGTTATTCTTTCTGATCGATCTATTCAAGAGTCCGTAGTAAAATAACATAAAGCTATTCTTTCTGTTCGATCTATCATAGAGTTCGTACTAGAATAACACCTTAAGATACAAATCAACCAAAACCCTAATGTCACCTAGATACTCCATTGTCACCTCAAGTATCCATGGGTATGATTATACGATATGCATCACACAACCTCAGATTCATCTATTCAACCAACACAAAGAACTTCAAAGAGTGCCCCAAAGTTTCTACCGGAGAGTCAAGAGTCAAGACGAAAACGTGTGCCAACCCCTATGCATAGATTTCCAAGGTCACGGAACCCGCAAGTTGATCACCAAAACATACATCAAGTGAATCAATAGAATACCCCAATGTCACCACAGGTATCCCACGCAAGACATACATCAAGTGTTCTCAAATCCTTAAAGACTCAATCCGATAAGATAACTTCAAAGGGAAAACTCAATTCATCACAAGAGATTAGAGGGGGAGAAACTGTTGGGGAACGTAGTATTTTAAAATTTTCCTACGATCACGCAAGATCTATCTACCAGATGCATAGCAACGAGAGGGGAGAGTGTGTCTACGTACCCTCGTAGACCGGGAGCGGAAGCGTCAAGTGACGCGGTTGATGTTGTCGAACTTCTTCACGATCCAACCGATCAAGCACCGAACGTACGGCACCTCCGCGTTCAGCACACGTTCAGCTTGATGACGTCCCACGAGCTCTTGATCCAGTTGAGCTTCACGGGAGAGTTTCGTCAGCACAACGGCGTGGTGACGGATATGATGTGATCACCGGCGCAGGGCTTCTCCTAAGCTTCGCGACAGTACGACCGAGGTGTGATTCTGTGGAGGGGGGCACCGCACACGGCTAAAACAAATCAACTTGTGTGTCTTTGGGTGCCCCCCTGCCCCCGTATATAAAGGAGCAAGGGAGGAGGGGCCGGCCACCTCCTATGGTGCGGCTAGGGAGGGGACTCCTACTAGGAATAGGATTGCAATCCTATTCCTAGTAGGATTCACCGGAAGGAAGAAGGGGGAAAGGATTAGGAGAGGTGGCGCCCCCCCCCAATCCTAGTCCAACTAGGATTCCTAGGTGGGGGCGCCGGCCAGCCCTATGGGCTGCCTCTCTCTCACCCTTTAGGCCCACTATGGACCATTCCCTCTCGTAGGGGGTTCCGGTAACCCCCTCCGGCATTCCCGATAAATCCGAAACTTTTCCGGTGTACTTCCGGTGTCCGAATATAGCCGTCCAATATATCAATCTTTATGTCTCGGACATTCCGAGACTCCTCGTCATGTCCGTGATCTCATCCGGGACTCCGAACTACCTTCGGTACATCAATACTCAAAAACTCATAATACCGATCGTCATCAAACGTTAAGCGTGCGGACCCTACGGGTTCGAGAACTATGTAGACATGACCGAGACTCATCTCCGGTCAATAACCAATAGCGGAACCTGGATGTTCATATTGGCTCCTACATATTCTACGAAGATCTTTTATCGGTCAGAACCGCATAACAACATACGTTGTTCCTTTTGTCAAACGGTATGTTACTTGCCCGAGATTCGATCGTCGGTATCTCTATACCTAGTTCAATCTCGTTACTGGCAAGTCTCTTTACTCGTTCCGTAACACATCATCTCGTGACTAACTCATTAGTCTTTTGCTTGCAAGGCTTATTGTGATGTGTGTTACCGAGAGGGCCCAGAGATACCTCTCCGACACTCGGAGTGACAAATCCCAATCTTGATCTATGCCAACACCACGAATACTTTCGGAGACACCTGTAGAGCATCTTTATGATCACCCAGTTACGTTGTGACGTTTGATAGCACACAAGGTGTTCCTACGGTATTCGGGAGTTGCATAATCTCATAGTCATAGGAACATGTATAAGTCATGAAGAAAGCAATAGCAGTTAAACTAAACGATCATAGTGCTATGCTAACGGATGGGTCTTGTCCATCACATCATTCTCCTAATGATGTGATCCCGTTGATCAAATGACAACTCATGTCTATGTCTAGGAAACATAACCATCTTTGATCAATGAGCTAGTCTAGTAGAGGCATACTAGGGACATATTGTTTTGTCTATGTATCCACACATGTACTAAGTTTCCGGTTAATACAATTCTAGCATGAATAAAAGACATTTATCATGATATAAGGAAATACAAATAACATCTTTATTATTGCCTCTAGGGCATATTTCCTTCAGTCTCCCACTTGAACTAGAGTCAATAATCTAGATTACAAAGTGATGATCCTCACACCCATGGAGTCTTGGTGCTGATCATGTTTTGCCCGTGGAAGAGGCTTAGTCAACGGGTCTGCAACATTTAGATCCGTATGTATTTTGCAAATCTCTATGTCTCCCTCCTTGACTAGATCGCGGATGGAATTGAAGCGTCTTTTGATGTGCTTTGTTCTCTTGTGAAACCTGGATTCCTTCGCCAAGGCTATGGCTCCAGTGTTGTCACAAAAGATTTTCATTGGGCCCGATGCACTAGGTACTACACCTAGATCGGATATGAACTCCTTCATCCAGACTCCTTCATTTGCTGCTTCCGAAGCAGCTATGTATTCCGCTTCACACGTAGATCCCGCCACGACGCTCTGCTTGGAACTGCACCAACTGACAGCTCCACCGTTCAATAAAAATACATATCCGGTTTGTGACTTTGAGTCATCCGGATCAGTGTCAAAGCTAGAATCGACGTAACCGTTTACGACGAGCTCTTTGTCACCTCCATATACGAGAAACATATCCTTTGTTCTTTTCAGATACTTTAGGATGTTTTTGACCGATGTCCAGTGATCCACTCCTGGATTACTTTGGTACCTCCCTGCTAGACTTATAGCAAGGCACACATCAGGTCTGGTACACAGCATTGCATACATGATAGATCCTATGGCTGAGGCATAGGGAATGACTTTCATTTTCTCTCTATCTTCTGCAGTGGTCGTGTTGGGGAACGTAGTATTTTAAAATTTTCCTACGATCACGCAAGATCTATCTACCAGATGCATAGCAACGAGAGGGGAGAGTGTGTCTACGTACCCTCGTAGACCGGGAGCGGAAGCGTCAAGTGACGCGGTTGATGTTGTCGAACTTCTTCGCGATCCAACCGATCAAGCACCGAACGTACGGCACCTCCGCGTTCAGCACACGTTCAGCTTGATGACGTCCCACGAGCTCTTGATCCAGTTGAGCTTCACGGGAGAGTTTCGTCAGCACGACGGCGTGGTGACAGATATGATGTGTTCACCGGCGCAGGGCTTCGCCTAAGCTCCGCGACGGTACGACCGAGGTGTGATTCTGTGGAGGGGGGCACCGCACACGGCTAAAACAATTCAACTTGTGTGTCTTTGGGTGCCCCCCTGCCCCCGTATATAAAGGAGCAAGGGAGGAGGGGCCGGCCAACTCTCCTGGTGCGGCTAGGGAAGGGATTCCTACTAGGAATAGGATTGCAATCCTATTCCTAGTAGGATTCACCGAAAGGAAGAAGGGGGAAAGGAATAGGAGAGGTGGCGCCCCCCCCAATCCTAGTCCAACTAGGATTCCTAGGTGGGGGCGCCGGCCAGCCCTATGGGCTGCCTCTCTCTCACCCTTTAGGCCCACTATGGACCATCCCCTCTCGTAGGGGGTTCCGGTAACCCCCTCCGGCATTCCCGATAAATCCGAAACCTTTCCGGTATACTTCCGGTGTCCGAATATAGCCGTCCAATATATCAATCTTTATGTCTCGGACATTCCGAGACTCCTCGTCATGTCCGTGATCTCATCCGGGACTCCGAACTACCTTCGGTACATCAATACTCAAAAACTCATAATACCGATCGTCATCAAACGTTAAGCGTGCGGACCCTACGGGTTCGAGAACTATGTAGACATGACCGAGACTCATCTCTGGTCAATAACCAATAGCGGAACCTGGATGTTCATATTGGCTCCTACATATTCTACGAAGATCTTTTATCGGTCAGAACCGCATAACAACATACGTTGTTCCTTTTGTCAAACGGTATGTTACTTGCCCGAGATTCGATCGTCGGTATCTTTATACCTAGTTCAATCTCGTTACCGGCAAGTCTCTTTACTCGTTCCGTAACACATCATCTCGTGACTAACTCATTAGTCTTTTGCTTGCAAGGCTTATTATGATGTGTGTTACCGAGAGGGCCCAGAGATACCTCTCCGACACTCGGAGTGACAAATCCCAATCTTGATCTATGCCAACACCACGAATACTTTCGGAGACACCTGTAGAGCATCTTTATGATCACCCAGTTACGCTGTGACGTTTGATAGCACACAAGGTGTTCCTACGGTATTCGGGAGTTGCATAATCTCATAGTCATAGGAACATGTATAAGTCATGAAGAAAGCAATAGCAGTTAAACTAAACGATCATAGTGCTATGCTAACGGATGGGTCTTGTCCATCACATCATTCTCCTAATGATGTGATCCCGTTGATCAAATGACAACTCATGTCTATGGCTAGGAAACATAACCATCTTTGATCAATGAGCTAGTCTAGTAGAGGCATACTAGGGACATACTGTTTTGTCTATGTATTCACACATGTATTAAGTTTCCGGTTAATACAATTCTAGCATGAATAATAAACATTTATCATGATATAAGGAAATAAATAATAACTTTATTATTGCCTCTAGGGCATATTTCCTTCAGAAACATCATAAGATCCAACTATAATAGCAAAGCTCGCGATACATCAAGATCGTGCCATCTCAAGAACACGAGAGAGAGAGAGAGAGAGAGAGAGAGATCAAACACATAGCTACTGGTACATACCCTTAGCCCCGAGGGTTGACTACTCCCTCCTCGTCGTGGAGAGTGCCAGGATGATGAAGATATCCACCGAAAAGGGATTCCCCCCTCCGGCAGGGTGCCAGAATGGGTCTAGATTGGTTTTTGGTGGCAACAGAGGCTTTCGGCGGCGGAACTCCCGGTCTAGGTTATTTTCTGGAGGTTTATGTATTTATAGGATTTTTTGGCGTAGGGCACAAGTCAGGGGGGTCTCCGGGCTGTCCACGAGATAGGGGGCGCCACCACTTGGGGTGGGCGCGCCCCCACCGTCGTGGGCAACACGTGACTCTCCTGGCCCAACTCTTTTACTTCGGGGGCTTCTTTTGGTCCAGAAAAAATCATCAAAACTTTGGATCGTCAATTGGACTCCGTTTGATATTCCTTTTCTGTAAAACTCAAAAACAAGGAAAAAAACAAAAACTGGCATTGGGCTCTGGGTTAATAGGTTAGTCCCAAAAATCATATAAAAGTGTATATTAAAGCCCATAAAACATTCTAGAAGGATAATATAATAGCATGGAACAATAAAAAATTATAGATACGCTGGAGACGTATCAAGCATCCCCAAGCTTAATTCCTGCTTGTCCTCGAGTAGGTAAATGATAAAAGCAGAATTTTTGATGTGGAATGCTAACTAACATAATTCTTAATGTAATTCTCTTTATTGTGGCATGAATGTTCAGATCCGAAAGATTCAAGACAAAAGTCTATATTGACATAAGAATAATAATACTTCAAGCATACTAACAAAACAATCATGTCTTCTCAAAATAACATGGCCAAAGAAAGTTATCCCTACAAAATCATATCGTCTGGCTATGCTCCCTCTTCATCACACAAAATATTCATATCATGCACAACCCCGGTTTCAGCCAAGCAATTGTTTTCATACTCAAATTTTTTCAAACCTTTCAACTTTCACGCAATACATGAGCGTGAGCCATGGATATAGCACTATAGGTGGAATAGAGTGGTGGTTGTGGAGAAGACAAAAGAGGAAGATAGTCTCACATCGACTAGGCGTATCAATGGGCTATGGAGATGCCCATCAATAGATATCAATGTGAGTGAGTAGGGATTGCCATGCAACGGATGCACTAGAGCTATAAATGTATGAAAGCTCAACAAAAGAAACTAAGTGGGTGTGCATCCAACTTGCTTGCTCATGAAGACCTATGGCATTTGAGGAAGCCCATCGTCGGAATATACAAGCCAAGTTCTATAATGAAACTTCCCACTAGTATATGAAAGTGACTAAACATGAGACTCTCTATCATGAAGAACATGGTGCTACTTTGAAGCACAAGCGTGGAAAAAGATAGTAGCATTGTCCCTTTTTTCTTTTTTTTTTCTTTTTTTTGGGCCTTTCTTTTTTCTTTGGCCTTTCCTTCCTTTTTTTTCTTTTTTTCTTCTTTGGGACAATGCTCTAATGATGATGATCATCACACTTATATTGATTTACAACTCGATACTATAACAAAGTATGAATCTATATGAATGCCTCCGGCGGTGTACCGGGATGTGCAATGAATCAAGAGTGACATGTATGAAAAATTATGCATGGTGGCCTCAGCACGAATACGATGTCAACTACATGATCATGCATGGCAATATGACAATGATGAAGCGTGTCATAGCAAATGGGACGGTGGAAAGTTGCATGGAAATATATCTCGAAATGGCTATGGAAATGCCATGATAGGTAGGTATGGTGGCTGTTTTGAGGAAGGTATATGGTGGGTGTATGGTACCGGCGAAAGTTGCGCGGTACAAGAGAGGCTAGCAATGGGTGGAAGGGTGAGAGTGCGTATAATCCATGGACTCAACATTAGTCATAAAGAACTCATATACTTGTTCGGGAACATAGCAGAAATCAAAAAAATTCTACGCTTCACCAAGATCAATCTATGGAGTCATCTAGCAACGAGGGAGAGGGGAGTGCATCTACATAGCCTTGTAGATCGCGAGCGGAAGCGTTCAAGAGAACGTGGATGATGGAGTCGTACTCGTCGTGATCCAAATCACCGATGATCCTAGCGCCGAACGGACGGCACCTCCGCGTTCAACACATGTACGGAGCAGCGACGTCTCCTCCTTCTTGATCCAGCAAGGGGGGAGGACAGGTTGGTGGAGATCCAGCAGCATAACGGCGTGGTGGTGGATGCAACGGTATTCCAGCAGGGCTTCGCCAAGCAGCACTTGAGGAGGAAGGGGTGTCACGGGAGGGAGATGGAGGCGTCAAGGCATGGGTGCAGCTGCCCTCCCTCCCCCCCACTATATATAGGGGCCCTGGGGGGCGCCGGCCCTAGGAGATCCAATCTCCTAGGGGGCGGCGGCCAGAGGGGGGGACTTGCCCCCCAAGCGGGTGGGGCGCCCCCACCCCTAGGGTTTCCAACCCTAGGCGCAGGGGGAAGCCCAGGGCGGGCGCACCAGCCCACTATGGGCTGGTTCCCTTCCCCTTTCAGCCCATGGGCCCCTCCGGGATATGTGGCCCCACCCGATGGACCCCCGAGACCCTTCTGGTGGTCCCGGTACAATACCGGTGACCCCCGAAACTCTCCCGATGGCCGAAAACGGACTTCCTATATATAAATCTTTACCTTCGGACCATTCCGGAACTCCTCGTGACGTCCGGGATCTCATCCGAGACTCCGAACAACTTTCGGGTTGCCGCATACATATATCTCTACAACCCTAGCGTCTCCGAACCTTAAGTGTGTAGACCCTACGAGTTCGGGAGACACGTAGACATGACCGAGACGACTCTCCGGTCAATAACCAACAACGGGATCTGGATACCCATGTTGGCTCCAACATGCTCCTCGATGATCTCATCGGATGAACCACGATGTCAAGGATTCAATCAATCCCGTATACTATTCCCTTTGTCTATCGGTATAGTACTTGCCCGAGATTCGATCGTCGGTATACCGATACCTTGTTCAATCTCGTCATGGCAAGTCTCTTTACTCGTTCCGTAATACATCATCCCGTGACCAACACCTTAGTCACATTGAGCTCATTATGATGATGTCTTACCGAGTGGGCCCAGAGATACCTCTCCGTCACACAGAGTGACAAATCCCAGTCTCGGTTCGTGCCAACCTAACATGTACTTTTGGAGATACCCGTTGTGTACCTTTATAGGCACCCAGTTACGTTGTGACGTTTGGCACACCCAAAGTATTCCTACGGTATCCGGGAGTTGCACAACCTCATGGTCTAAGGAAAAGATACTTGACATTGGAAAAGCTTTAGCATTACGAACTACACGATCTTGTGCTAGGCTTAGGATTGGGTCTTGTCCATCACATCATTCTCCTAATGATGTGATCTCGTTATCAATGACATCCAATGTCCATGGTCAGGAAACCGTAACCATCTGTTGATCAACGAGCTAGTAACTAGAGGTTTACCAGGGACACGTTGTGGTCTATGTATTCACACATGTATCACTGTTTCCGGATAATACAATTCAAGCATGAATAACAGACAATTATCATGAACAAGGAAATATAATATTAACCATTTTATTATTGCCTCTAGGGCATATTTCCAACAGTCTCCCACTTGCACTAGAGTCAATAATCTAGTTACATTGTGATGAATCGAACACCCATAGAGTTCTGGTGTTGATCATGTTTTTCTTGTGGAAGAGGTTTAGTCAACGGATCTGCGACATTCAGATCTGTATGCACTTTACAAATATCTATGTCTCCATCTTGAATATAATTCTGGATGGAGTTGAAACGACGCTTGATGTGCTTGGTCTTCTTGTGAAACCTGGGCTCCTTGGCAATGGCAATAGCTCCAGTGTTGTCACAGAAGAGAGTCATCGGGCCCGACGCGCTTGGAATAACTCCTAGGTCGGTGATGAACTCCTTCATCCAGACTCCTTCCTGTGTTGCTTCGCAAGCAGCTATGTACTCCGCTTCACATGTAGATTGCGCCATGATGCTTTGCTTGCAACTGCACCAGCTGACTGCCCCTCCATTCAAAATATACACGTATCCGGTTTGTGACTTGGAGTCATCCAGATCTGTGTCTAAGCTAGCATCGACATAACCCTTTACGACGAGCTCTTCGTCACCTCCATAAACGAGAAACATATCCTTAGTCCTTTTCAGGTACTTCAGGATGTTCTTGACCGATGTCCAGTGTTCCATACCGGGATCACTTTGGTACCTCCCCACCAAACTAATGGCAAGGTTCACATCAGGTCTGGTACACAACATGGCATACATAATAGAACCTATGGCTGAGGCATAGGGGATGACACTCATTTTTCTCTATCTTCTGCCATGGTCGGGGATTGAGTCGTGCTCAATCTCATACCTTGCAATACAGGCAAGAACCCTTTATTGGACTGATCCATATTGAACTTCTTCAATATCTTATCAAGGTATGTGCTTTGTGAAAGACCAATGAGGCGTCTCGATCTATCTCTATAGATCTTGATGCCTAATATGTAAGCAGCTTCTCCAAGGTCCTTCATTGAAAAACTCTTATTCAAGTAGGCCTTTATGTTTTCCAAGAATTCTACATCATTTCCCATCAGCAATATATCATCCACATATAATATGAGAAATGCTACAGAGCTCCCACTCACTTTCTTGTAAATACAGGCTTCTCCCCAAGTCTGTATAGACCCAAACGCTTTGATCACCTCGTCAAAGAGAATGTTCCAACTCCGAGATGCTTGCACCAGCCCATAGATTGAGCGATGGAGCTTGCATACCTTGTCAACATTCTCAGGATCGACAAAACCTTCCGGCTGCATCATATACAGTTCTTCCTTGAGGAAGCCATTAAGGAATGCTGTTTTGACGTCCATTTGCCATATCTCATAATCATAGTATGCGGCAATTGCTAACATGATTCGGACGGACTTTAGCATCGCTACGGGAGAGAAAGTCTCGTCGTAGTCAATCCCTTGAACTTGTCGATAACCTTTAGCGACAAGCCGAGCCTTATAGATGATCACATTACCATCCGCGTTAGTCTTCTTCTTAAAGATCCATTTAGTTTCTATGGCGTGCCAATCATCGGGCAAGTCCACCAAAGTCCATACTTTGTTTTCATACATGGATCCTATCTCGGATTTCATGGCTTCAAGCTATTTGTTGGAATCCGGGCCCACCATTGCTTCTTCATAGTTCGAAGGTTCACCATTGTCTAACAACATGATTTCCATGACAGGGTTGCCGTACCACTCTGGTGCGGAATGTGTCCTTGTGGACCTACGAAGTTCAGTAGTAACTTGATCCGAAGCTTCATGATCATTATCATTAACTTCCTCCCCAGTCGGTGCAGGCACCACATGAACAACTTCCTGCGCTGCGCTACTTTCCAGTTCGGAAGGGGTGACTGTCACCTCATCAAGTTCCACTTTCCTCCCACTCACTTCTTTCGAGAGAAACTCTTTCTCCAGAAAGGATCCATTCTTGGCAACGAAGACCTTGCCTTCAGATCTGAGGTAGAAGGTATACCCAATAGTTTCCTTAGGGTATCCTATGAAGACACATTTTTCCGATTTGGGTTCGAGCTTTTCAGGTTGAAGTTTCTTGACATAAGCATCGCAACCCCAAACTTTCAGAAACGACAACTTAGGTTTCTTGCCAAACCAAAGTTCATACGGTGTCGTCTCAATGGATTTAGACGGAGCCCTATTTAAAGTGAATGCGGCAGTCTCTAAAGCATAACCCCAAAATGATAGCGGTAAGTCGGTAAGAGACATCATAGATCGCACCATGTCCAATAGAGTACAATTACGACGTTCGGACACACCATTATGCTGAGGTGTTCCAGGCGGTGTCAATTGTGAAACAATTCCACAGTTCCTTAGGTGCGTGCCAAATTCGCGACTTAAATATTCTCCTCCACGATCCGATCGTAAGAACTTTATTTTTCTGTCACGTTGATTCTCAACCTCATTCTGAAATTCCTTGAACTTTTCAAAGGTCTCAGACTTGTGTTTCATCAAGTAGACATACCCATATCTACTTAAGTCATCTGTGAGGGTGAGAACATAACGATAGCCTCCGCGAGCTTCAACACTCATTGGACCGCACACATCGGTATGTATGATTTCCAATAGGTTGGTCGCTCGCTCCATTGTTCCGGAGAACGGAGTCTTGGTCATCTTGCCCAAGAGGCATGGTTCGCACGTGTCAAATGATTCATAATCAAGAGACTCCAAAAGTACATCTGCATGGAGCTTCTTCATACGTTTGACACCAATATGACCAAGGTGCCAATCCACAACTATGTGGGACTATCATTATCAACCTTACATCTTTTGGCATTCACACTATGAATATGTGTAACATCACGTTCGAGATTCATTAAGAATAAACCATTGACCAGTGGGGCATGACCATAAAACATTTCTCTCATATAAATAGAACAACCATTATTCTCAGAGTTAAATGAGTAGCCATCTCGCATTAAACGAGATCCAGATACAATGTTCATGCTCAAAGCTGGCACTAAATAACAATTATTGAGGTTTAAAACTAATCCCAAAGGTAGTTGTAGAGGTAGCGTGCCGATGGCGATCACATCGACCTTGGAACCATTCCCGACGCGCATCGTCACCTCGTCCTTCGCCAATCTTCGTTTATTCCGCAGCTCCTGCTTTGAGTTACAAATGTGATCAACTACACCGGTATCAGATACCCAGGAGCTACTACGAGCGCTGGTAAGGTACACATCAATAACATGTATATCACATATACCTTTGACGTTGCCGGCCTTCTTATCTGCTAAGTATTTGGGACAGTTCCGCTTCCAGTGACCCGTTCCCTTGCAATAAAAGCACTCAGTCTCAGGCTTGGGTCCATTCTTTGGCTTCTTCCCGGCAACTGGCTTACCGGGCGCGGCAACTCCTTTGTCGTCCTTCTTGAAGTTCTTCTTACCCTTGCCTTTCTTGAACTTAGTGGTTTTATTCACCATCAACACTTGATGTTCTTTCTTGATCTCCACCTCCGCTGATTTCAACATTGAATACACCTCGGGAATGGACTTCTCCATCCCTTGCATATTGAAGTTCATCACAAAGCTCTTGTAGCTAGGTGGGAGCGACTGAAGGATTCTGTCAACGACTGCTTCATCTGGGAGATTAATTCCCAACTGAGACAAGCGATTGTGCAACCCAGACAATTTGAGTATGTGCTTGACAGAACTATTCTCCTCCATCTTACAACTGTAGAATGCGCCGGAGACGTCATATCTCTCGACTCGGGCATGAGCTTGGAAAACCATTTTCAGCTCTTGGAACATCTCATATGCTCCGTGGTGCTCAAAACGCTTTTGGAGCCCCGATTCTAAGCTGTAAAGCATGCCGCACTGAACCAGGGAGTAATCATCACAACGCAACTGCCAAGCGTTCATAACGTCTTGGTTCGCTGGGGCAGGAGCGTCACATAGTGGTGCTTCAAGGACATATGTTTTCTTGGCAGCTATGAGGATGATCCTCAAGTTACGAACCCAGTCCGTATAGTTGCTACCATTGCCTTTCAGCTTGGTTTTCTCTAGGAACGTGTTGAAGTTGAGGGTAACATGAGCGTGGGCCATTGGATCTACAAGACATATTTTAAAGATTTTAGACTATGTTCATGACAATTAAGTTCATCTAAACAAATTTAATGAACTCCCACTCAGATAGACATCTCTCCAGTCATCTAAGTGATACATGATCCAAATTGACTAGGCCGTGTCCGATCATCACGTGAGACGGACTAGTCATCAACGGTGAACATCTTTATGTTGATCGCATCTTCTATACGACTCATGTTCGACCTTTCGGTCTTCCGTGTTCCGAGGCCATGTCTGTACATGCTAGGCTCGTCAAGTGAACCCTAAGTGTATTGCGTGTGTAAATCTGGCTTACACCCGTTGTATGCGAACGTTAGATCCTATCACACCCGATCATCACGTGGTGCTTCGGAACAATGAACCTTAGCAACGGTGCACATTTAGGGGGAACACAATTCTTGAAACTTTAGTGAGACATCATCTTATTTACTACCGTCGTTCTAAGCAAATAAGATGTATAAACATGATAAATATCACATGCAATCAAATAGTGACATGATATGGCCAATATCATTTTGCTCCTTTGATCTTCATCTTAGGGGCTCCATGATCATCTTTGTCACCGGCATGACACCATGATCTCCATCATCGTGTCTTCATGAAGTTGTCTCGCCAAACATTACTTCTACTACTATGGCTAATGGTTAGCAATAAAGTAAAGTAATTACATGGCGTTATTCATTGACACGCAAGTCATACAATAAAATAAGACAACTCCTATGGCTCCTGCCGGTTTTCAAACTCATCGACATGCAAGTCGTGATTCCTATTACATGAACATGATCAATCTTCTACATCACATATATCATTCATCACATCCTTTTGGCCATATCACATCACATGGCACATGCTGCAAGAACAAGTTAGACGTCCTCTAATTGTTGTTGCAAGTTTTTACGTGGCTGCTATAGGTTTCTAGCAAGAACGTTTCTTACCTATGCCAAAACCACAACGTGATATGGCAATTTCTATTTACCCTTCATAAGGACCCTTTTCATCGAATCCGATCCGACTAAAGTGGGAGAGACTGTCACCCGTTAGCCACCTTATGCAACTAGTGCATGTCAGTTGGTGGAACCTGTCTCACGTAAGCGTACGTGTAAGGTCGGTCCGGGCCGCTTCATCCCATGATGCCGCCGAATCAAGATAAGACTAGTAGCGGCAAGATAATTGAACAAATCTACGCCCACAACTGCTTTGTGTTCTACTCGTGCAAGATACTACGCATAAACCTGGCTCTGATACCACTGTTGGGGAACGTAGCAGAAATCAAAAAAATTCTACGCTTCACCAAGATCAATCTATGGAGTCATCTAGCAACGAGGGAGACGGGAGTGCATCTACATACCCTTGTAGATCGCGAGCGGAAGCGTTCAAGAGAACGTGGATGATGGAGTGGTACTCGTCATGATCCAAATCACCGATCATCCTAGAGCCGAACGGACGGCACCTCTGCGTTCAATACACGTACGGAGCAGCGACGTCTCCTCCTTCTTGATCCAGCAAGGGGGGAGGAGAGGTTGATGGAGATCCAGCAGCACAACGACGTGGTGGTGGATGCAGCGGTATTCCAGCAGGGCTTCGCCAAGCAGCACTTGAGGAGGAAGGGGTGTAACGGGAGGGAGAGGGAGGCGCCAGGGCATGGGTGTGGCTGCCCTCCCTCCCCTCGACTATATATAGGGGCCCTGGGGGTGCCGGCCCTAGGAGATCCAATCTCCTAGGGGGCGGCGGCCAGAGGGGGGGACTTGCCCCCCAAGCAGGTGGGGCGCCCCCACCCCTAGGGTTTCCAACCCTAGGCGTAGGGGGAAGCCCAAGGGGGCGCACCAGCCCACTATGGGCTGGTTCCCTTCCCCTTTCAGCCCATGGGGCCCTCCGGGATAGGTGGCCCCACCCGGTGGACCCCCGAGACCGACCCCCGAAACTCTCCCGATGGCCGAAAACGGACTTCCTATATATAAATCTTTACCTCCGGACCATTCTGGAACTCCTCGTGACGTCCGGGATCTCATCCGAGACTCCGAACAACTTTCGGGTTACCGCATACATATATCTCTACAACCCTAGCGTCACTGAACCTTAAGTGTGTAGACCCTATGGGTTCGGAAGACACGTATACATGACCGAGACGACTCTCCGGTTAATAACCAACAGCGGGATCTGGATACCCATGTTGGCTCCCACATGCTCCTCGATGATCTCATCGGATGAACCACGATGTCAAGGATTCAATCAATCCCGTATACTATTCCCTTTGTCTATCGGTATAGTACTTGCCCGAGATTCGATGGTCGGTATACCGATACCTTGTTCAATCTCGTCATGGCAAGTCTCTTTACCCGTTCCGTAATACATCATCCCATGACCAACACCTTAGTCACATTGAGCTCATTATGATGATGTCTTACCGAGTGGGCCCAGAGATACCTCTCCGTCACACGGAGTGACAAATCCTAGTTTCGGTTCGTGCCAACCCAACAGATACTTTCGGAGATACCCGCTGTGTACCTTTATACCGACCCAGTTACGTTGTGACGTTTGGCACACCCAAAGTATTCCTACGGTATCCGGGAGTTGCACAACCTCATGGTCTAAGGAAAAGATACCTGACATTGGAAAAGTTTTAGCATTACGAACTACACGATCTTGTGCTAGGCTTAGGATTGGGTCTTGTCCATCACATCATTCTCCTGATGATGTGATCTCGTTATCAATGACATCCAATGTCCATGGTCAGGAAACCGTAACCATCTGTTGATCAACGAGCTAGTAAATAGAGGTTTACCAGGGACACGTTGTGGTCTATGTATTCACACATGTATCACTGTTTCCGGATAATACAATTCAAGCATGAATAACAGACAATTATCATGAACAATTATCATGAACAAGGAAATATAATAATAACCATTTTATTATTGCCTCCAGGGCATATTTCCAACAATACTTATTGCAAAAATTTACGAGTCATCAAAACAAAGTAATCAACGCATGCTCCTAGGGGGAGGTTGGTACGAGTTAACCATCGCGCGCCCCCGACCTCCACACAAAGGTTGACACTCAATAAATACCTCATGCTCTAACTTCGTTACATAGCGGTTCACCATACGTGCATGCTACGGGAATCATAAACTTTAACACAAGTATTTCTCAAATTCATAATTACCCCGCTAGCATAACTCTAATATCACCATACTCATATCTCAAAACAAACATCTAGTATCAAACTTCTCATAATATTCAATGCACTTTATGTGAAAGTTTTTACTATGCCCAACTTGGATGCCTATCATATTAGGACTAGTTTTATAACCAAAGCCAATTACCATGCTGTTCTAAAAGACTCTCAAAATAATATAAGTGAAGCATGAGAGTTCATCTATTTCTTCAAAATAAAACCACCGCCGTGCTCTAAAAAGATATAAGTGAAGCACTAGAGCAAACAACAAACTACTCCGAAAGATATAAGTGAAGATCAATGAGCAGTTGAATAATTATGTAACTATGTGAAGACTCTCTAACATTTAAGAATTTCATATCTTGGTATTTTATTCAAACAGCAAGCAAATCAAAAGAAAAGAAAATGACGCTCCAAGCAAAACACATATCATGTGGTGAATAAAAATATAGCCTTAAGTAAAGTTACTGATAGACGAAGACGAAAGAGGGGATGCCTTCCCGGGGCATCCCCAAGCTTAGTGTCACATCCCCAGCTTCACCTTGCATTAGGATAGCACCTGTCTGTTGCATCATGTTTATTATCTCAGAAACTAGAAATGGGGATGTTCAAACCCTAACACCAAATGATTTCAACTAGGGTCAAACTAAAATATTTTTCAATGAACCCAAAATGCCCTCTGGAAAAGTTCATCATTTTTGGATTGAATAAAAACCTCTGCCAAAAATGTTGCACATATTTCTAGGACCATTCTGGATTTTGGAATTAAATCTTAAAGTATTTGCATTTGGGCATTTAAATGTTACTAATTATTCTAAATGTCCAAATAATCCTAAACTGAAATGTTCCATGTTGGTTATATGCTAAACAGTGGGCATGAGCAGTTTGGTGATTTTTGAAAGTGTCTAAGTATTTTTAGAAAAGCCACAAACATGCAGAAATAATAGAAAACAGAAAGAATTAAAAGAGAGAGAGAGAGAGAGAAGAGCTCACCTGGGCTGCTTACCTGCACCAGAGTCGGCCCAACACTGTGCAGCCCAACTGGCCCACAGTGCCAGTCATCGCCTACCTCGCGCCAGAAGGACGCGAGGCGTGTGCCCGCGGCGCGCCAGCACGCGCACGGCCACCGACGGCCACCTCCTGCTTGCGGCTTCGCCCTGGACGTCTCTGGCGTCTCCACGCACCCCCCGGACCCCTCTCACTCTCTTCCCTCCCCTGGCTCTCTCCCCTCGCACCACCGAACACGCCGCCGCCGCCGCCGCTCGTCGTTCACCGCGGCCAGAGCCACCGCCCCGCCTCTCCGTTGTGTCCAGAAGAACCGCCTCGACGCCCTCTTCCTCCTCGCTGAGCTACGCTTCGCCGGAAGCTCTCCATCGCCTTCATGTCATCTTCTTCCTCCTCGGATGCCGAAGCTCGCCGCCGACGATTCGCCGTCGTCAGCGCCTCCCCGAGCCCGCCATTCTACTCTGCGTGCCCGCCGTGAGTCCCTGCGTTGAACCCCCCCTCTTCCCCATTGCGTTTGCACGCCGAAGCTGCCGCACCACTCGAGCCCGACTGCGCCGCCACCTGAGCTCACCGGCGATGACGCTCCGGTGACCATTTGGTCCCGGGCATGCGTCCAATGTGCTCACCGCAACGCGTAGATGCCGCACGTGCTAACCCTGCGTCTCCTAGGCCGCCGCAGCCGTTTTCCCCTCTCTGCCCGAACTCCGGCGCCGCCGCGAGCTCGTTTCCGACGAGCTCCGGCCACCCCAGCTCCTACCACTTACGTGGATGGATGCGGGCGTGCGCGGGCTATCTGCTGGTGGCATTCGCTCGTCCTCCCGCCGTCTGTAGCGTGAGCCCGAGCAACTCCGGCGAGTCTCCGCCGTTATTTCGGTCGCCGCCGGCCAGTCTCCGGTGACTGCCAACGTGGCCATTAGTTAGGAGCTAATTACACCACTAACCACCCCTAATAGCCACTGACAGTGGGCCCTAGCCCTGGTCAAACCCCAGTCAGCGCTGGTTTTGACCGGAGTTAGTCCATGTGTCACTGACGTGTGGACCCCACACGTCAGGTTTGACTCTGGCCGGTCAGTTGACCTGCTGACCTGAGCCTGACGCAGTGCTGACGCAATAAAGACCTTCTGGAATTAAAATAAATCAGAAAGGTTTAGAAATTCCAGAAAATGCTTTAAACTTCTAAAAATCATATAAAATCAACCGTAGCTCAGATGAAAATAATTTATATATGAAAAATGATCAGAAAAATCCAAGGAATCTGTTTATGGCATTTTCATGCATGTTTGAAAAAGTTAAACCTGCTGATCAGGTCAAATCAATTAAATGGCATTTAAATAATCACATATGGAGTTTGAATTTGAATCTTGGATTCAAACCAACTTCATTTAATTGTGTTGCTAGTTGCATTAGCTCAACCCACAGCATATTGCCATGTCATGATCATGCATCATATTGTTGCATTGCGTTGATGGTGTTTCTTTCTCTGTTGCCGGTGTTGTTCCCTTTCAGTAGACGTGTTCCGACGATGTGATCGATGACACCGATGAAGACTCAATGTTATCTTCAGAAGTGCCAGGCAAGCAAAACCCCATTGAGCATTCCGATACAATCCCACTCTCTCGCTCTTGCTCTCTTTTAATGCATTAGGACAACAACGCTTCAACTGTTACCTGCTGCGGTAGTTGAACCCCTTTCCACTGCATGACCTGTCATTGCCACAGTAAATAGTTGAAACCCACTAGTATGAGTAGGAGTTGTTTGAGCCATGTTGTGCCTACTCATTCATGCTTTCTGGTTATGCCTGCTATTGCTTAGAGTTGTGTCAGGTCTGATTCATCGGGGATGAATTGGAAGGGTGATGAACATGTCCTAATGTGTGTGAGCTAAGTGTGTGAACACGATTTGGTAAAGGTAGCGATGAGAGGCCATGTAGGAGTACATGGTGGGTTGTCTCATTGCAGCCGTCCTCAGGAACTGAGTTCTGTGTTGGTTGATCCATGACCAGTTACTACCATGCATTGGGCCCGAAACCAATGGACCCTCTCGACTTATTAACTGCCCTTGTTCTTTGTCCAGGAGTTGCAACTAGTTTCTGGTGTTTGTAGTTTACTGGAGGTCGTGCGCAGCGCTGACCCTCGGGGTGGGCTGTGACGTGGCAGGTACGTGGCACGGTGTACCGATCGCCCGTTTGGTGATGCGGGAACCCTGTACACATCGTTTGGGGCCGTGAGCGACACCCCGGCCGGATCTCCCCACGGATGGAACCCAAATAGGC
>LR738716.1:326066482-326078059 GCA_902687465.1 Secale cereale
TGAATTAGCTACTACTTCCTCATGAGCTAAAGCAGAGGCACAAAATAAAAGATTTTGAACATTTAAGGATAACACATAAATTATATAGTTTAGGAGGTGGTAGTGGAGTACCACGAGTAGGTAGGTATGGTGGACTCATATGGAAGGTATTGGCTTAAGGGTATGGATGCACAAGCAGAATTCCGCTTAGTACAGAGTTAGGTTAGCAAAGGTTTTGAGAGAGCAGACAATTGATGATGACTAAGATGCAAAGCCATATAAAGCATGAACATTGAGATAAGCATAACACATCAAGTTGTCTTCCTTGTCAACATAACACTTCAAGCATAAAAACGTAAAGGTTTTAGCTATGTTGATACTTTGAGAAAGTCATGCTTGATGTTATGACCAAAGCTATGTTTGCCAAGATTAAATAAAGTTTCATAGCCATACCTGACATAAGGTCAATACTCCCCATAAGAATCATCATATAAGGTCGATTGCTTGAAGAGAATACCGTGTGCAGCAAAAGGAACCGATAAACTTCTCATTAATATTCCATCATAGACGACTCCACACTCACAGATACAATTCTTCACCAAAGGGGTGATAGACCTCAATGCACATACCTATCTCATATAATAACCTCCCTAGACATGGTACGACTCTACTTGACTTCTAAAAGACAAAAAGGTAAAAGATAAAGATACCGGGCACTCCCCCAAGCTTGGAACAAGCCAAGGGAATGCCATTACTCCAGGAGATTTCACTCATCATCCTTGTTGGCGTTGATCAAGTAGTCCTTGGCGAAACGCTTCCATGGAAGGGGTTCTCCAGTCTCATATGAGAAGCTTGTCTCCTGAATCCTGCATTCAGCACCCAAACCCATGCGCAGAAACCTTAGTTCATACTCACAGTTCTGGTTGTGTAGATCATTAATTTGCCCTTGGAGTTCTATAATTCTGTCTTCAGATGCGGCGATTCTTTCCCACATCTCCTTCATCTCCTTCAGGAAGTAGTTCTTCAGCTCGTTGGTGATGTCAAAGTTAGCTTCGACACCACGCTCGATCATCTCCTTGTACTCGATGACGTCTTGCTCCACTTCTTCCAGCCTGGCCTGGACGCTCCCCTCCTTGATAGGTCCCTTCAGATCTTCCAGATGAAGGACGCCTTCCTTCATCTGAACAACCTGAGGGTGCTTCTTCACCTCGGCGAGGTAAGGGTTGATGACGTTGACGACGAACGTGTCCTTGGGGGAACTTGGAGAAGCCATGGCACCTAAATTTAGCTGAAAGATTTCCTGGCAGAAACAGATCAAAGAGAAAACACGCGAAATCGCAAGATACGTTGCCAGAACAATCCGGGCAAATATATAAGAAAAATTTATGCAAAGAAAGGAAGGTAACGGACCAAAGCGGGGTCGGAGGCGGACTCCCGGGTGTCCAGGCGGCCTGCCGGCGCGGCCCAGGGGGGAGCGCCAGGGGGGCGCCTGGACTCCCTGGAGGTCGTCTCCGGCTCCACTTCGACTCCGAATTTTACTAATTTTGCAAAAACTCGTAATACGGAACTTTTATGATGGTTTGCGGTGTTTTCTTACCGTACTACATACCTTTTCTCTATTCTGCTTCTGCTGGCGTCTGAAACAGGCTGCAACATGTTCTTCGTGGGTTGTTGTGTATATTATATTCACATCAACATCGACAGGGTCTCCTGCTATGTAATGTTTAAGTCTTTGCCCATTCACAACTTGAGGTTTGGTGCCTTCAAAATTATTAATCTTAATTGCACCAGACCGATAAACTTCTTCAATATGAAATGGTCCTTCCCATCTGGAAAATAGTTTACCTGGAGAAAGCCTGAAACGGGATCTAAACAACAAAACTTTATCACCAACATTAAATTCACGTTTCAGAATCTTCCTATCATGCCACCTTTTTACCTTTTCCTTGAACATTTTAGCGCTTTCGTAAGCTTCACTCCTCCATTCATCTAGAGAAGTCAAGTTCATGAGACGCTTCTCACCAGCTAGTTTTGGGTCAGTGTTAAGCTCTCTAACAGCCCAGAAAGCTTTGTGCTCTAGCTCTAATGGCAAATGGCAAGCCTTGCCATACACCATCTTATAGGGGGACATGCCCATGGGGTTTTTGTAAGCAGTTCTATATGCCCACAAAGCATCTCCTAATTTGTTTGACCAATCCTTCCTATTTCTGTTTACTGTTTTCTGCAAGATCAACTTAATCTCTCTATTGGTGAGCTCAACTTGCCCACTAGTTTGAGGATGATACGGTGAAGCAATTCTATGATTAACATCGTGTTTAGCCAAAGCTTTTCTAAAAGCTCCGTGCGTGAAGTGTGATCCTCCATCGGTCATGAGATACCTTGGTACACCAAACCTAGGAAAAATTACATCTTTAAGCATTTTCAAAGATGTTTTATGATCAGCACTTTCAGTGGGGATTGCTTCAACCCACTTGGTTACATAATCAACAGCTACTAAAATGTGAGTGTACTTGTGCGAAGAAGGAAAAGGACCCATAAAATCAAAACCCCAACAATCGAAAGGTTCAATCACTAGTGAGTAATTCATAGGCATCTCATTCCTTCTACTAATGTTACCAACTCTCTGACATTTATCACAGGCTAAAACATAATTTCTAGCATCTTTAAAGAGAGTAGGCCAATAAAAACCTGATTGAAGAACCTTATGTGCAGTCCTCTCACCGGCATGATGTCCTCCATAGGGACTATCATGACACCGTCTGAGAATGCCCTTCTGCTCATGTTCCGGAATGCATCTTCTCACGATCCCGTCGGGGCCTTCTTTGAAAAGATGTGGGTCATCCCAAAAGTAGTGCCTCAAATCATGAAAGAACTTCTTCCTTTGCTGAAATGTTAGACCTGGAGGCAAATACTTTGCAACAATAAAATTAGCATAATCTGCATACCACGGATCAGAAAGAGATTGTACTTTTACAACGGCAAGTTGCTCGTCTGGAAAACTATCGTTAACTGGGATGGGGTCGTGCGGTATATCTTCCATCCTTGAAAGATTGTCCGCCACCGGATTGTCTTCCCCCTTCCTATCAACAATCTGCAAATCAAATTCTTGAAGAAGGAGTACCCATCTGATAAGCCTTGGCTTGGCATCCTTCTTTGTCATAAGATACTTAATGGCAGCATGATCAGTATGAATAATAACTTTGGAATCAACAATATACTGCCTAAACTTATCACAAGCAAAAACTACAGCTAAGAATTCCTTCTCAGTAGTAGCATAATTTCTTTGAGCACTATCAAGGGTCTTACTAGCATAATGTATAACATTCAATTTCTTATCAACTCTTTGTCCTAAAACAGCTCCAACAGCAAAATCACTTGCATCACACATAATTTCAAAAGGTAAATTCCAGTCAGGTGGTTGTACTATAGGAGCAATTATTAAAGCTTTCTTAAGGACTTCAAAAGCTTCCTTACAATTTTCATCAAACGCAAAAGGAACATCCTTCTGGAGAAGATTAGTGAGGGGTCTCGAGGTTTTAGAAAAGTCTTTAATAAATCTTCTATAAAAACCTGCATGACCGAGAAAACTACGAATACCTTTGATGTCCCTTGGATAGGGCATCCTCTCAATAGCTTCGATCTTGGCTTTGTCCACTTCAATTCCCCTTTCGGAAATCTTGTGACCAAGAACAATTCCTTCATTAACCATAAAGTGGCACTTCTCCCAGTTGAGTAACAAACTTGTCTCCTCGCATCTCTGCAAAACTTTATTAAGGTTGTGAAGACAATGGTCAAATGAAGTTCCATAATATCCCCGCAGAAACCATGAAAGATAGCAGACATACACCTTTGAAAAGTAGCAGGAGCATTACATAAACCAAATGGCATACGTCTGTAAGCATAAGTACCAAAAGGACAAGTAAAAGTGGTCTTCTCTTGATCGGCAGTGTTAACATGAATTTGAGAGAAGCCAGAATAACCATCGAGATAACAAAAGTGGGTATTTTTGGATAGCCTTTCAAGCATTTGGTCGATGAACGACAACGGGTAGTGATCCTTCCTGGTTGCCTTGTTCAACTTCCTGTAATCAATACACATTCTATATCCAATAATAATTCTCTGAGGTATTAGTTCATTTTTATCATTAGGAACCACAGTTGTACCTCCCTTCTTAGGAACACAATGTACCGGACTTACCCACTTACTATCAGCTATAGGGTAGATAATACCTGCGGCTAGAAGCTTGAGAATCTCGGTTCTCATGACATCCATCATCTTCGGGTTCAACCGTCGTTGATGATCAACAACTGGTTTAGCATCAGGCTCAAGGTTGATAGTATGTTGACAGATAGATGGACTAATCCCCTTAAGGTCATCAAGGGTATAGCCAATTGCGCCTCGGTGTTTACGAAGTACTTCCAATAATCGCTCTTCTTCATATCCTGAAAGGTTAGAATTGATAATAACAGGATATACTTTCTTTTCATCTAAATAAGCATACTTGAGCGTATCGGGAAGAGATTTAAGATCGAACACCGGGTCTTCTTTCGGTTTTGATAAAATTCCCAAAGGTTCAACCGGAAGGTTGTGCTTCAGGATAGCAGGCTGCCTCAAGAATATTTCATCTAGTTCATTTCTTTCCTGCATATGCAAATCATTCTCGTGGTCCTCCATGTATTGCTGCAGAGGATCATCAGGGGGAATAGCAATAGAGGCAATACTTTCAATAATTTTATCATCACTAGGTAAATCAGTACCACGAGGCTGCTTAGAGAACTTAGAAAAATTAAATCCATATGGCTCACCATCGAATTCAACATAAACTTTACCTTTCTTGCAATCTATTATAGCTCCACAAGTTCTAAGAAAAGGTCTACCAAAAATGATGGGACAAAAATTGTCCCTGGCTGAACCAAGTACCAGAAAGTCGGTAGGGTATTTTACCTTTCCACATTGGACTTCAACATCCCTCACAATTCCGATGGGAGAGATAGTTGATCTATTTGCAAGATGAATAGTAACATCAACTTCTTCAAGTTCACAAGGGGAAATCTCACCGATGATTTCTTCATAAAGTGAATAAGGAATAGCACTTGCACTCGATCCCAAATCGCATAGCCCATAATAATTGTGATCTCCTATTTTAACAAATACCACCGGAGTACCTGAAATTGGGCCTTTATTTTTGGTTGTGACAAGGTTAGTGGAAACAGCACAAAAAGATATATTGGAATCCAAAACATCATCAGTAACAAGGTCTTTAATCAATGCAACTTGAGGATCGACCCTGATCTGGTCCTCAGGCTCATCAACTCTTCTCTCACTTTTATTTATTATGCCTGTCACAAGAGAGTGCTCCCTTATCCTCGTGGGAAAAGGAGGCTGTACATATATAACTGCAGGAAAAATAGGGTCAGCAAGAAAAATATCAATAGGTGGTTCTTTAAAAGGTGCATGGTGCTGGTTTATCTTCTTTTTAAAAAGAATCAACGTGAGAGGCAAAATTCTTACACAAATCGATCACTAGATGGGAATCAAGACCAATCTTAGAGCAAAAAGTATTGAAGTAATCAGTTTCCACATAGCTCTCAATATAATCATGTTCATAATTTATAGCGGGTTCAATACCTTTATCAATTTCCCAATCTTCGGTATTCCTCTGGATTCTTTCAAGGAGATCCTACCTTTCTTCAACACTCTTCTTCTGAAACACCCCACTAGAGGAGGCATCCAGCATCTCCTTATCCTGACGAGAAAGCCTGGCATAAAAATTTGTAAGTATAATTTCCTTGGGAAGCTTATGAATAGGGCATTTGAGCATTAGAGACTTCAATCTCCCCCAAGCTTGAGCAATGCTTTCTCCGTCACGAGAGCTAAAGTTATAGATATAATTCCTGTCTCGATGAATTTCATGAAGAGGATAAAACTTAGTATAAAATCGAGACATAAGCTCCTGCCAGTCCAGCAAGTGTGAGTTATCGAGAAGCCCATACCAATCTGAAGCTTTATCTATAAGTGATACGACAAACAATTTCCTCATGACAAACTCCCTCGATACACCTGCAAGCTTAAATAATGAACATAGTCGTGACAAATATAGCAAGTGTTCACCAGGATGTCTGTCTCCTGCATAACGATTAGCCAAAACATAATCGATAATGCCAGTTGGTATTTTATAAGGCACAATTTCAGTAGGGGAGGATCAACCACCACAGGTGTGGGGCGTCTTCCCGCAAGCAACGCTCCAATAATAGGGTTGTCCATAAGGACAAAGAGCAGCAATAGCAAAAAAATAAAAACAGAATTATAAAAAGACTTTCTTACCAGTTTCACTTTACCAATAACGCTACGCTCCCCGGCAACGGCGCCAGAAAACGTTACTTGATGACCCTCAACCGTAAGGGATCTGTTGCAGCGTTTTCGATAAGTAAGAGTGTCGAACCCAACGAGGAGCAGAAGGTATTGATAAGCGATTCTGAGCAAGAAATTACTGCAAGCACTGAAAGATAACTTTTAGGGGTTTTCTCGGTATAAACAACAGGAATGTAAAGGCAAGTAATGTAAAAGGTACTGAGAGTAACAAGTGGCCCAATCCTTTCTTAGCAAAGGAGAGGCCTAGCAACTGAACTTATAAAGACTAAAGCGTTCTTGAGGACACACGGGAGAGGTAGTCATGTGCTTTCGCCATATTCCGTATCGATACTATGTTATGTGTTGATAAGTGTTGAGTGGGTGGATCTATGCTAGTGCACTCTCTAGACTAAGATGAATGCACTCTTGTGATTAAACACCTTGCAAGCATCTGCAAATACAAGATAGAATTTAAGGCAAAAGCCTAACCATAGCAATACGACCGAGGATCCATTATTCCCTTATGCAAAAGCGTGCGAACTGGGATTCAGGTTTCTGTCACTTCGGCAACCCACCATAAGCATTCTTTATACACAATGTATTTTCCTAGGTCCTTAACACTACAAGAAATATGTCAACTTATGACCTTTTGTTAGTGACCCTGGAAGAATTGGTCATAAATTTATGACCATTTTAGACCAATTGGTCAAAAGCTGCCTGGGGGGCTCTAAACCCTAAACCATAATGACCATTTTGGTCAGAAAGGTCATAATTTCATTAGAGGAAATGGTCGTAAAGCTAGTAGCATTGTCCACTGCATCATGCCTACCTGATAACGACCAATATAAAATGGTCACTACACTTGAGTTTGAATGAATTAGGATGATTAGGCAGCCACCTCAACAACCTCGCTTATGTGTCACTGTCTAGGTGTCATTTTTGCTTGAGTTTTATTATTCAACAGACAGATGGGGCACACACTGACAGGCGGGACCCATTTGACAGGTGGGGCCGAGCGCTTAATTCGCACAAAAAAGATGCACGAGGCGGGACTCGAACCCACGACCTCGTGCTTGGTTTGCTCGCATGCTACCGCTGGGCTAGAGAGGGACAGTTGCTCACATCTGGGAGTTTATCTATACATTATACAGAACTACGGCTCTCTCGTATCATTGACAAGTGGGACCTTCCGACCAGGTGGCATCGAACAGAGCAACGATTTGCAACACTGACAGGAGGGACCCATTTGACAGATGGGTGAGTGAGCGTTTAATTCCTTAAAAAATATGCGCTAGCGGGGACTCGAACCCACGACCTCGCGCTGGGTTCACTCGTTCTTTACCGCTGGGCTAGAGAGAGATTGTTGCTAATGTGTGGGTAGTTTTCCATATAGTATATAAAACCACAGCTCTCACGTATCAGTGACAAGTGGGACCTTCCGACCAGGTGGCGGCGGGTGGCATCGAACAGAGCATTTTTCTAGGTCTTCCGACCAGGTGGCGGCGGGCGGCGGCGGAAGCAACCAGGTGACCTCGCCCACGGCCTCGCCGCAGAAGCAACCAGCAGGGAGCGGAGGCGGGGGCGGGGCTGGCAGCGGAGGCGGGGGCGGGGCTGGCAGCGGAAGCGGGGGCGGGGCAGGCAGGGGGCAGAGGCGAGGCAGGGCGTGGAGGCGGGGGCCAGCAGGGGCGTAGGCGACCGACGGTGGTGGGGGCTCGCCGAGCATGGGGGACTCGCCGCCGCCGCAAGCACACCTCCCGGTATGCACCCCTCACCTCTTCCCCCCTCTCCTCTCTGGTCACCCATAGTATGCAGTGGGAGATGGATTTCAGTCAGATGTTCTTTAGTATAGATGAATTTTGTTGATGCACTGTTAGTAGTTAGGAGATGGCTTGCTTGTTTGGTAGATATTGCATAGATGAATTTTCTTGATGTACTGTTAGGAATTGTTCGGCTTGTTTGTTAAGAATTCTTCAGGCCAGATTAATGTTGACGCACTTAGATTGATTTGCATATAGAATTTTCATTAATCAGCATATAAAATTTTCTGGAATTTTAGCTTCCATTACTTCCATCCATTTTCATTAATTAATGTTGGTGCACTTAGATTGATTTGCTAAGTTGCAACAATTTGTTGTCTTTGGAAGATGGATAGAAGCTGGATTAGACAAGGAGTTAGAAAGTTTTCGAAAGAACATATGAAAGGAGTTGATGATTTCATGGCATTTGTTCGGGAAAATTTTGCCAACGATGCTCACATCCTTTGCCCATGTTGTGAATGCCTCAACCGTCCAAGAATGGCTCAAGGAAGAGTGGAAGATCATCTGCTTCTTAATGGGATGTCCAGCACATATGATAGATGGATATATCATGGAGAACCTTTAGACAGACAACCTCAACATTTTGAAGCTGATACAGAGGCCCCTCATATGATGGGTGGTGGTGATGCTGGCATTGATTTCATGGAAAAGGTTTTGCGAGATAATGCTGTTTTGGAGGAAGAGGATGGCCATGAAGATGATAGGATTCCTGACCTATTGAAGGATTTGTACGATGCTGAAGATCGTGCTGATGGACAGAAATCGTTGTTTGCTGAGGTGTTAGAGGAGGCGAAGCGCACAGCCCATGAAGGGGGTAAATTTTCAAGATTTACCTTCACCGTGAAGTTACTCCACATCAAGTCTTTCTACCGGATTAACAATGCCGCATTCAACGCAATACTCCGTCTTTTGAGCTTGCAATTCCCTGATAGTTGTGTTCCCAGATCTTATGATGAAGCATTGAGCATAATCCGCAGGCTGGGGTTAGGTTATGTGTCAATACGTGTGTGCCCAAATAATTGTGTCTTGTTTCGGAAGGATTTAGCAAAGCATGACAAGTGTCCAAAATGCAATGCATCTAGGTGGAAAGATGCTGATGGGAAGAAGTCAATACCGGAGAAGGTACTGAGGCACTTTCCCTTGATACCAAGGCTGCAGCGGATGTTCATCTCGAAGAAATCATCGCGTGAAGTACAGTGGCACAAGCTGAAGCGGCAACCTGTGGACAATGAGCTGAGCCATCCTGCGGATGGAGAGGCATGGAAAGTGTTTGACAGTATACATTTAGATTTTGTTGCAGATCCAAGGAACATAAAACTTGGCATTGCCACAGATGGGTTTAATCCGTTTGGGAACATGAGCACGTCTTATAGCATGTGGCCAGTTTTTGTGGTGCCGTACAACCTGCCACCATGGGCATGCATGGATCAGTCCAACTTCATGATGTCATTGCTTATCCCGGGTCCAGATTCTCCAGGAAAGGATTTTGATGTCTTTATGGAGCCCCTCGTAGAAGAACTGCTCCAGATCTGGACTGGTGTACCTACATACGATGCCTGAGTACGGAAGAAAAGTTCAATCTACGTGCTGTGATCATATGGTCCATCCATGATTTCCCGGCTCTGCACACTCTGTCTGGGAGGATCACAGCGGGTTATCAGGCTTGTGTCCATTGTGACAAAGACCCTTGCTCAAAGAGAATAAGGAACAAGATCTGCTATATTGGTCACCGCCGCTTTCTTCCCCGAAACCATCGCTGGCGAAGAAGCAAAGATTTTAATGGTGAGAATGAAACCTGTGACAAGCCAGCTGAATTCACTAAAGAAGAGCTGGAGCAGCAACTTGAAAAGGTGAAAGATGTGAGACCAGGAAAGCTGGCGAAGAAAAGAAAGCGTGAGGAAGGTCAATGTTGGGACCGGAGGTCTTGTTTGTGGGACCTGCCATACTGGGCTGATCTGAAATTAAGGCATAATCTCGATGTAATGCACATTGAGAAAAACATATGCGAGAATCTGCTAGGGACGTTTCTGAACATTGAAGGGAAGACAAAGGACACGGTTAGTTCTAGGCTTGATTTGGAGGACATGGGCATAAGAGAAGATTTGCATCTATAGCACAATGAAGATGAAGATTCATTTGAAATTCCACGAGCATGGTATACAATGAATAAAGAACAAAAGCTTGCATTCTGTGAATTCCTAAGAGCGGTGAAATTTCCAGATGGTTATGCTGCTAACCTAGCAAAGTGTGTTACTTCTGATGGATTCAAGCTTTCAGTACTGAAAACCCATGATTGTCACATCCTCCTCCAAAGGATTTTACCGGCGGGCCTTCGAGGAATCATGGACAAGGATATATATGAAGCGGATGCTGAGCTAGGAAATTTCTTTAGAGAACTGTGCTGCAAAACCCTGAAGTTAACTGTCCTGGAAAGACTTGAAAAAGAAATCCCAATTATTCCACTAGTAGAAAACAGGGCATTGGTCCAGCCCATTAGCCCCGGTTCAATCTAGAACCGGGACCAATAGGGGTACTGGACCCGGTTCGTTAGCCCAGGGGGCCGGCCGGGCCACGTGGGCCATTGGTCCCGGTTCGTCTGGACCTATTGGTCCCGGTTGGAGCTAAAAACCGGGACCAATGGCTCTTGCTCCTGGCCCACCACTATTAGTCCCGGTTTGTTTTATGAACCGGGACCAAAGGCACCCCTTTAGCCCCGGTTTGTAGCACCAACCGGGACCAGTGAGTTGCCTATATATACCCCCTCACTCAAGAGCAGAGCTCACTGCTCTGTTTTTTTTCTGGCCGAGGGGGAGAGGGGTTAGTGGTGCTCTAGCTCACCTCCTATGCACACAACATGTTCGGTGGAATGCCCGAGCCACACTAGTTAAGCTTTTCTCCTCTCGAAGCTCTATTTTCTTCGAGATTTGTCTAGGTTTAGCGGTCCGTCACGTCCCGTCCCCGTCTTCGCCGCCGTCGATCGGCCCCGCCGATCTCGTCACCGGCACCACCGTGGTGAGCCTCTTGTTATGTCCATGCTTTTCTTACTTTTATTATTGCTTTAGATAGATATTTGTCTAATTTTCTTACGTTTATTATTGCTTGTTATTATATAGTGCGATGGTTTTGATATCCGCCCACGTGGGCCCTCGTCCGGTCTACGATTCGGATGTGGTATATTATCTTTAATTTATAACTATTTGTTTTAGTGCTTATGATAGTTATGCCGACCAACCTGACATGCATAGATGTTTTATTATGTCTAGGAGGTAGTTGAACCGGAAATTCCAACCGACCCTCTTGTGGAGAGGTTAAATTTAGTTGAAGAGGAAAACATTTCGTTGAAGAAAAAATTGGAAAAAATGGAGGAGGAGAAGATGGAATTGGAGTTGCATGTTGCGGAAGTTATCGATGATCACAAGATCAAGATGGA
>LR738716.1:326086582-326106582 GCA_902687465.1 Secale cereale
CTCGGTGGAAGCCACGCTGCTTCTCCGCTGAGATGGCGGGGTAGCTTCGGGGGAAGCTTCGGCAATACTTTCCCGATCTGCTTCCCGTTCCTCTATCGCTTGTACTCTGGCCCGCAGCGCCTGGATTTCGGTCATCTCCATTTTCTTCCTCCTGTCGTGGCATTTGTAGCCTCCTGCGTCCGGAAACCCAGCACGCCACGGAAGGGAGCCTGGCGTGCCTCGTGTCCGTCCAGGGTGCTCAGGATTCCCGAGGGCCATTGTCAGCTCGTCGTTCTCTCTGTCGGGGATGAACGTCCCTGCATGCGCTGCTTTGATATACTGCCGCATCTTCCTGAGTGGTGTTTCCAATTGCTTGTCCGTCCAAATGCACCACCCTGTTACAGGGTCCAAGGATCCGCCAGCCCCGAAGAACCAAGTCCGGCAACGTTCTGGCCAGTGCATTGTCTCTGGTTCGATCCCTTTCTGAAGCAGATCATTCTCAGCCCTGGCCCACTTAGGCCGGGCTACGAGGTAGCCGCCCGACCCCGTGCGATGCTGATGCATCTTCTTTGCAGCATTTATCCGGTTTGTCTCCGACATCTTCTGACTCTTTTCCGACTTCTTATGGGCCACAAATGCGGGCCAGTCATCTTTGATCTTCTCATATATGCCCACGAATTCTGGAGTCGTTTCATCTTTGACAAACTTATTCAGTTTTTTCTTCCATGCCCTGAATTGGTCTGCCATCTTCGAAAGTGCATAAGACTTGATTAAGTCCTCTTTAACTGGCTTCGCCGGATCAACCTCTCGCGGTAGGACGAAGTTTGACTTCAGCTCAGTCCAAAGATCTTCTTTCTGCATATCAGTGACATAAGTCACCTGAGCGTCGTTTGCAGCCGGCTTTAACCATTGATGGATGCTGATCGGGATCTTGTCCCTAACCAGAACCCCGCACTGATTAACAAATGCGTTCTTTGTGCGGATGGGTGCAATCGGCTTGCCGGAGCGCGAGATTTCTGAGATCTCAAACTTTTCATCCGGCCTCAACTTTTTCTTCGCTCCTCGTCTCTTTACCGAAGATTTGCTCGATCCGGAGGGCTAGAAAAGGAACAAAGACGAGAGTTAATGAATGAATCAATTAACTAGTCAGCACATGCTTAACTAACATATATACCTCCTGGCCGGACTCGGTTCGGTCACCGGAGCCAGCATCACGGTCTCCTTCTTGCACCGGCATTGGGTCACCGGAGCCGTCCTCACGGTCTACTTCTTCCATGTGCATTGGGTCACCGAATTCATCAATATCATAGCCTAGATCTTCCAGCCGCAGCTCTTGTTCGACCTGCTCATCGGTGTCGTTGAGATACGACCTGACGGCATTTTGTCCGTCTGCGATTATGTCCATCAACATCGCTTCTTGTGCTAGGTCTCGGGTGTTGTCGTCCATTGTTTCTACAAATATTTACAACATGCCAATTATTATTCAAACATAACAGATGGATATATTAATGGCAAACGTAGAACTAGCTTCAACCCTCGACTGCTCGGCGATCCACAAACCCTAGACCCCCTCATGTCACATTTTGTCTAGCTAGTGTCAAAGGATTCAACAAAACCAATACTTCATCATTAGGCGAAAGTAACAGTAGCATGATGGTACGAAGCTCTCCAAAGTTGTTTTGGAACGAAGTCCCAGATAAGATAATCCGTAACAAAAGACAGATTATCCTATCAGGAACTCCGTTCCAGAACATCTTTGCATAACTTCGTACCAACATGCCCCGGTTACTTCTGGCAAATGATGAAGTCATGGAATTCTTCAATACTTTGACACTAGCTAGGCAACCTCTCGACCCCCCCGACTTCTCGGCGATCCACAACCCTAGACCCCCTCATGTCACATTTTGTCTAGTGTCAAAGGATTCAACAAACCAATACTTCATCATTAGGCGAAAGTAACAGTAGCATGATGGTACGAAGCTCTCCAAAGTTGTTTCGGAACGGAGTCCCCGGATAAGATAATTCGTAACAAAAGACGGATTATCCTATCAGGGACTTCGTTCCAGAACAACTTTGCATAACTTTGTACCAAAATGCCCCGGTTACTTTTGGCAAATGATGAAGTCATGGAATTCTTCAATACTTTGACACTAGCTAGGCAACCTCTCTCGACCCCTCGACCCCCGACTTCTCGGCGATCCACAACCCTAGACCCCCTCATGTCACATTTTGTCGAGTGTCAAAGGATTCAACAAAACCAATACTTCATCATTAGGCGAAAGTAACAGTAGCATGATGGTACGAAGCTCTCCAAAGTTATTTTGGAACGGAGTCCCCGATAGGATAATTCGTAACAAAAGACGGATTATTCTATCAGGAACTCCGTTCCAGAATATCTTTGCATAACTTCGTACCAAAATGCCCCGGTTACTTCTGGCAAATGATGAAGTCATGGAATTATTCAATACTTTGACACTAGCTAGGCAACCTCTCTCGACCCCTCGACCCCCGACTTCTCGGCGATCCACAACCCTAGACCCCCTCATGTCACATTTTGTCGAGTGTCAAAGGATTCAACAAAACCAATACTTCATCATTAGGCGAAAGTAACTATCCTCTATTCCTTTCTTCTTCTCCTCTTTTTTTCTTTTTTTTCTTCTTCTTATTTATTTCTCCTCTTCTTCCTCTCCTCTTCTTCTTTCTTTCCTCTTTCTTATTTTCTTCTTTCCTATCCTTCTTTTTCTAAATTTGTAACTTTTGCATATATAAAACTTTCTATATATATTTAGCATATATAAACAAAAAACTATATAGCCACATACACATATATATACATCACATATACACACATCACATATATACAGCAACTTCCTAAGAAAAAATATATTTATATACACATAAATATATATTTAACATATATATTTAGCAAATTCCTAAGAAAAAAAAAGATATACACATACATATAAATACAGCAACTATATACAGCAACTATATATACTGCAATTTCCTAAGAAAATTCCTAAGAAAAAAAATATACACATATATACATATATATACACAGCAACTATATATATATATACAGCAATATATATTAAACATATAAAAAAAAGGGAGCCGGCCCTCACATCGGCAGGGCTGGGCGGCGCGACGGCGGCGGGGCGGGGCGGCGACGAGGCGGCGTCGGGGCGCGGCGGCGCGACGGCGGCGGGGCGGGGCGCGCGGCGGCGCGGGGCGACGGGCCGGCCGGGGGGCGCGGCGACGGCGCGGGGCGGGGCGACGGCGCGGGGCGGAGCGACGAGGCGGCGTCGGGGGCGACGGCGACGGGGCGACGGGGGCGACGGCGACGGCGACGGGGACGGAGCAGATCGAGGGCGGCGTCGGGGCTGGGAAGAAGGAGAAACTGAACGAAATTTTCGCAAGTGTAGCTTATATAGGAGGAGTATTAGTCCCGGTTCTTGGCACAAACCGGGACTAATAGCCCCCTTTAGTCCCGGTTGCTGCCACCAACCGGGACTAAAGGTCCCTTTTGAGCAGCCCAAAGGGCGGGAAGGAGGCGCCTTTAGTCCCGGTTGGTGGCAGCAACCGGGACTAATGCCACCCTTTAGTCCCGGTTGGTGGCAGCAACCGGGACTAAAGGCCTTGCCGCGGTGCGGTGGGAAGTTTAGTCCCACCTCGCTAGTTGAGGGAGAGCAGCACCAGTTTATAAGCCCCGCTGCCTCTCTCCTCTCGAACTCCTCTAAACTGCAGGCCTAAGGGCCTAAACTGACACTGCTTTGCCTGTGGACTTGCTGGGCTTTCTACGGGCCTGAATCCTGGCCCATGGTTGGGTTTCTAGTCGTATTCAGGCCGTGTGGGCCCAGCAGGTGGCATATTTTTTTCCTTTTTTGCTTTATTTATTTCTAAGTTGTTTTTTGCTGTATTTAGAGTTGCTTTATTTATTTTATTTTCTTTGTTTATTTCTAAGTTGTTTTTTGCTGTATTTAGAGTTGCTTTATTTATTTTACTTCCTTTATTTATTTTCTTTGTTGCTTTATTTATTTTATTTTGTTTATACTTAATTACAACAAAATACTTATTGTTGCTATTTATTTCTAAGTTGTTTTTTGCTGTATTTAGAGTTGCTTTATTTATTTTATTTTCTTTGTTTATTTCTAAGTTGTTTTTTGCTGTATTTAGAGTTGCTTTATTTATTTTACTTTCTTTATTTATTTTCTTTGTTGCTTTATTTATTTTATTTTGTTTATACTTACAACAAAATACTTATTGTTGCTATTTATTTTTCAAGTTTGTTTTGTTTTGTTTTGTTTTGTTAGTGCAAGTAGTATTGAAATTTGAATAGTACAAACGGACAATGGTATCATACTCGTTTGTTACAAAGTTGGCATGGTATCATCATAATAGTTGCGAAAATAACTCTTCACTTTTTCTTCGCTTGTGTCATTTGCTTATTGCGCCGTAACCATGGATAATCTTCATCGTTTATCAGGATGCTTAGGTCAGCCTTGACTTTGAAGGGAGGAATTTCATGAAACTTTTCATAATCTTCAGACATGTCTGTCTTGCCCTCCACTCCCAGGATGTCCCTTTTTCCTGAAAGAACTATGTGGCGCTTTGGCTCATCGTATGATGTATTCGCTTCCTTATCTTTTCTTTTTCTCGGTCTGGTAGACATGTCCTTCACATAGATAACCTGTGCCACATCATTGGCTAGGACGAACGGTTCGTCATTGTATCCAAGATTTTTCAGATCCACTGTTGTCATTCCGTACTGTGGGTCTACCTGTACCCCGCCTCCTGACAGATTGACCCATTTACACTTAAACAAAGCGACCTTAAAATCATGTCCGTAGTCAAGTTCCCATATGTCCACTATGTAACCATAATATGTGTCCTTTCCCCTCTCGGTTGTTGCATCAAAGCGGACACCGCTGTTTTGGTTGGTGCTCTTTTGATCTTGGACAATCGTGTAAAATGTATTTCCATTTATCTCGTATCCTTTGTAAATCAATACAGTCGAAGATGGTCCCCTGGACAACAAGTACAACTCATCACAAACAGTGTTGTCACCTCTGAGACGTGTTTCCAACCAACTGCTGAAAGTCCTGATGTGTTCACGTGTAATCCAGTCGTCGCACTGCTCCGGGTGTTTGGAGCGCAGACTGTTCTTGTGTTCATCGACATACGGGGTCACCAATGTAGAGTTCTGTAGAACTGTGTAGTGTGCTTGAGACCAAGAATAACCGTCCCTGCATATTATTGAGTCCCTTCCAAGCGTGCCTTTTCCAGTCAGTCTGCCCTCGTACCGCGATTTAGGGAGACCTATCTTATTAAGGCCAGGAATGAAGTCAACACAAAACCCGATGACATCCTCTGTTTGATGGCCTGTCGGGGGAAACTGTCCACCACGAACACCTATGGGACCGGAGCCCCTTGTCTGTGCGGTACGAGGGCGGAGGGAGCACGAAGAGCAGATCGAGGCAGACGCACGGGCAGTTTTACCCAGGTTCGGGCCGCACGGATGCGTAAAACCCTACTCCTGCTTGGTTGTGTATTGAGTTGGGCGCTCGGAGCTTGAAGAAGCAGCTACACGAGCGTGAGAATGATCTAGGTTTCGAACCCCCTCCACGTTGTGCATGGGCCTCCTTTTATAGTGCAAGGGGTCACCGACAGGTGTCAACGTAGGAGAAAGGGGTAAAAATGTAAAAGATGTGGTAGTTGGAACAGTGCGGGAACAGTGGAGCTACAGTGCAGAACAGTGGTCTATACCTACTTTAACAGTGGGGGACAAGGGCATTTAATGCCCGTCGCCGTCGACCCCAAAAGCTCCCGCCGTTGCGTCTCCGTCTGCCACGGCGATGGATCCTCAGCCGTGGAGTGCCACCGTGTCCCCCAGGCTGCACAGCCATCCGCCACGCGTCCCTGGATTGGCCCCAGGGCGACGCGTGGGCCGATGAGCTGGAGCGCGGGCACACAGCGCACCTCCCCCGGCAAGCACCTTGCCGGGGATCTCGACCTTGCCGGGCCCGGAAGCTTGCCGCTCCCCGAGCCCTTGCCGGGTCTTCTAAGATAAAATCTTCTATTCGTCCTGACAAGCTCCTCTTGCCAGGGCCTCGTGCTAGTTAAGCAATCTTGAGCCTGGGACGGCCTTCCCGGCAAGCTCCTCTTGCTGGGGTCTTGGTCTTCTGTCTTGTATACTTTGTTTTTGAATGGTTAGATAAGGAGCAGGAAGGTCTCCGGCGAGCCAGCAGTAAACCTTGCCGCGGGAGGCTGCAACTGCCCGTGCACAAGTTGGGGTACTGAGGCACCCCTACCTTAGTACACCGACAGGAGCCCCCGGGCCTGGGCCACACACGGTGCCGAGCGCTGTTGGGCCAGGCCCAAAACAGTGCACGGGCACCCGCGGCCCGCGGCGCGCCGAATCCACTTCCCTATCCGCCGCACCCCACGGCAACGGCAAGCGTCGATTGCGGCGCCGTGGGATGGGACGTGCCCACGATTTCTTTAATGGGGAGGGCGAAACGCCCCCCACTCCCCCATAAAAGCAGAGAGAGCGGCGCGGTTCCCCTCCCTGCGCACTCATTACCATCGTCTTCTTCCTCAGATTCCTCTGCTCTTTGCCTCTACTCCTCCGCCACCACCAAGCTCTTCGCCCCCTTCCTTCCACCGCGTCCGCCATGGCCCCAAAGACCGACAAGGCGAAGGCGGAGAAGTCCAAGCGGGAGAAGTCAGATCAGGCGGCGAAGCTCGTCGCGTTCCGGAAGGAGCACATCGTCTTTGCGCCGAAGCTCGGCGTGCGGGAGCTTTGGAGCAAATATTATTGGTTCTGGGCCAAGGAGACCCCAGCGCACCCCCGCACGCGCGTCTACCCGGCCGTCGCCAAGGATCACTACCCCGGCGGGTATTACTTTTTCGCAGCCTTCTTCCACTGCGGTCTGTGCCCTCCCTTCTCAAACTTTTTCTGCGATATCATGAATACTTATGGCCTCCACCTCCTCGACTTCCCTCCCAACGCCATCCTCACCATGTCCGTTTTCGCACACATGTGCGAAAACTTCGTAGGAATCCAGCCCAACGTAGCTCTCTTTAGGCACTTTTTCATCCCCAGAGTAGAGGCCGACGCCCCCCTCTCCGGAGGAATCTCTTGGGTGTTCAGGCTGAATAAGAAACCCGCCTACTTGCCGGGGGAGCTCCGCGGCAAGTGGGAAGAGTGGCGTGCGGAGTGGTGCTGGGTCGTCGAGGAGCGGCCGCAACACTTCACCGCGCCGCGCACATCGCCCATCGTGCGCGGCAGGGATTGGAGTAACTTCGATTCCGACGACTCCAAGCTGGATATCGCTCTCGTCAGAATCATGCGTCTTCGTTTGGCGCCGCTGTCTGTCGCTGAAGTGGGCGCGGACTTTCTTCGTCGCCGGATCGCCCCCCTCCAAGACCGGAAGAGGCCGGCGTGGCAATATGGCGGCCCGGCAGACATCATGAGGCGTGGACCGAAGAGCTGGCTTCTTCTGCGTCCAACATTGACCAGGAGTTGCTTGCTTTGAAGGCCGAGCATCTTATCTACTCGCCGGATCCAGATCTCCCGCACAGCGCCAAGCTCAGCCTCTTCTTCAGAGGCGTCGCTCCGGCCCTTGCAGGTCTCCGGAACCGCATCCCCGCGCAGCTGGCCGAGGAGTCGCGCCGTCTCTGCGCGGGAACTCTGGAGCGGGTCTTGACGAAGATCGTGTTCCGCAACCCGGGGATCAACCTCACGAACGTTCTTCGCAGCTTGCCGGAGGATGCGAACACGGAGGCCCTGAAGGAGCAGGTCAGCCACATCATCGCCAAGGTGGCAAAGCTTGGCAGGAAGGAGGGCGACCGCGTAGACTAGGGCCCCATCTATCTTTATCTTTTTGTTGCTGCACGTTATGTTATGAACTCATTAGTCCATTGCGACAAGTTATCCTTGTAAGATATTTGCTTTACTTCAATCAATCAGTGCAATGTTATCTTCCTTGTTCCAATCTTTGACTTTGTATGTTTTTCACCCTACGCTCCCGGGGAGCTTGCCGGCAAGGGGCCCTTGCCGCGAGCGCTGAGTGCTGGACTCTGAGCAGCCTGCTGGCCAAGGTCCTTGCCGGCAAGCAACCTTGCCGCAGCAGGTCGCAACGCACTTAGCTTGCTGAGTGTACTCGGAAACGAGGCAAGGGCGCGACACTTGTCGCAGCTCACTTAAATCGTTGAGTGAACTCGAAAACAAGATAAGGGTGCGGCAAGCCACGGGTAGGTTCCTCCGCGCACAGGTTTTCCATACAAAGTGTGATCGTTCAAGGAAGACAACCAAAATTTAAAATTTGAACTGGTCAAATTCTAACAACTTATCTTTCATAAGCTGCTTGCTCATGTTGTTTGCTTCTTCATAAGCTGCTTGCTCATGTTGTTTGCTTTCCGGTAAGGCTCTTCTTACTTGAACGGCACTTAGTTCCTCCTCCATCTCCTCCCCCCCCGGCAAACTTGTGCGCGAGGAGCGTCCCTTCTGCTTGAGAGAAAAAGGAAAAGGAGAGGAAAACAAGCATGTCGCCTTTCGGCGTAATAGTGCTTACCGAATGTCTAAGTGTTGCATCAAATGCCAAATAAAACATGCGAATAGCAAAGAGAAGCATGCGAAAGGCAATCGATGCGAAAACACGAAATCTTTACTGATGCACGGGGTCTGCGCCCGGCTTTGTACAAAGGGTTACATGCAACAGCGGCAAAGCTTGTACAAAAGGTGGTTGCCGGAGCGGATCACGACAACCGCGCCTTAGGGGTGAAACTTGCGAAGATGCTCTATGTTCCAGGAGTTGCTCACCGGTAAGCCTTCTTCGGTCTCGAGGCGGACAGCGCCGGGCCTCGTAACTTGTCTCACCCGATAAGGGCCTTCCCACTTCGGCGTCAACTTGTTGGAATTCTTGGCGGACTGAACACGCCGAAGAACAAGGTCGCCTTCCTCGAGACTCCTGGCCTTGACTTTGCGGCTATGGTAGCGGCGCAAAGCTTGCTGGTATCGAGCAGCTCGTACAGCAGCCTGGAGACGTCCCTCCTCAAGGAGCAATGCGTCATCTTGCCGCAGTTGCTCTTGCTCGAGCTCATCATAAGCGAGCACTCGAGGAGATCCGTATACGAGTTCCGTGGGGATAACTGCTTCTGCCCCGTAGACTAGGGCAAAGGGTGTCTGTCCGGTGGCTCGATTCGGTGTCGTTCTGATTGACCAAAGAGCCGCCGGGAGCTGCGCCGCCGTCGAGGACGTTCCATCGAGCTCCACCGGCAAGAGCAAGAAAGGAATGGCTGCTCCTCCGGCAACCAAGAAGGTGTCCGCAAAGGAGGATGGCACTGGTGGTACCTTCACCATCAGCGCCACCCTTGACAGCAAATAGGAAAGCGCGCTCGTCGCCTTCCTGCGGGCGAATGTCGATGTGTTTGCTTGGCAACCATCTGACATCCCCGGTGTTCCCAGGAAGGTGATTGAGCACAAGCTTGCTGTCTGCCCTCATGCGCGACCTATCAAGCAAAAAGTAAGGAAGCAAGCCGTGGAGCGCCAAGAGTTCATCAACGAGGAGATCAAGAAACTAGAGGCAGCAGGCCTAGTTAGAGGTGTGATCCATCCGACGTGGTTGGCAAACCCAGTCGTCGTGCGCAAAGCCAACGGGAAGTGGAGACTGTGTATAGACTTCACTGATGTCAATAAAGCATGTCCCAAGGATCCCTTCCCTTTGCCGCGCATTGACCAGATCGTTGACTCCACTGCCGGATGTGAACTACTCTGTTTTCTTGATGCATACTCAGGCTATCACCAGATTTTCATGGCTAAGGAAGATGAAGAGAAGACTGCATTTATCACTCCATGTGGCACCTATTGCTTTATCCGCATGCCATTTGGATTGAAGAATGCAGGCTCAACTTTTGCAAGGGTAGTGTACACTGCTTTTGAGCCACAGATCCACAGGAACGTAGAAGCCTACATGGATGATATCGTGGTGAAGAGCAAGAGCAAAGAAACACTGATTCAAGACTTGGAAGAAACATTTCAGAACCTGCGCAGGATACAGCTCAAGCTGAACCCCGAGAAGTGCGTCTTTGGAGTTCCCTCCGGCAAGCTTCTCGGGTTCTTTGTATCGCAAAGGGGGATTGAAGCCAATCCCGACAAAATCAAAGCCATCGAGCAGATAGAAGCTCCAAAGCGCGTCAAGGATGTCAGAAGGCTTGCAGGTTGCGTTGCTGCCCTCAGTAGGTTCATTTCAAAATCCGCAGAACGCGCCCTACCTTTCTTCAAAATCTTGAAAAAGGCAGGTCCCATGAAGTGGACTCCGGAAGCGGAGGCGGCGTTGCAGGATTTGAAACGGTACCTGTCCTCCACTCCTATACTTGTCGCACCTAAACCACAGGAAAAGTTGTTGCTATACTTAGCGGCAACCAACCAGGTGGTTAGTGCTGCGTTAGTAGCGGAGAGGGAGTCCGACGAGGAGTCAGCATCACCGGCAAGCGAATCTAGCGACAAGCAGGGGGCTGTCCCGACAAGCTCTGGCCCCGACAAGGAAGACTCTGCGCAGGAACAAGGAGAGGTGCGGAAGAAGATGGTGCAGCGCCCAGTGTATTTTGTAAGTTCCCTTCTCCAGGGAGCTAGATCAAGGTACTCTGGTGTGCAAAAATTGCTTTTCGGCCTCCTCATGGCTTCAAGAAAGCTGCGCCACTACTTCCAAGCCCATGAGATAATGGTGGTCACTCGCTTTCCGTTGAAGAGGATATTGCACAATCCAGAGGCAACAGGCAGGATCGTCGAGTGGGCACTGGAACTGTCAAGCTTCGGACTCAAGTTTGAAAGTACTTCAACCATACAGAGCCGAGCTTTGGCAGAATTCATCGCTGAGTGGACCCCAACGCCAGAAGAAGAAGTTCAAGAAACGAGCGTACCCGTGCAAGAAGCGACAAGTGAATGGATAATGTATTTTGACGGTGCCTTCTCGCTGCAAGGCGCCGGTGCCGGCGTGGTACTCATCGCGCCCACCGGAGAGCACCTCAAATATGTTATCCAGATGCACTTCCCCAGGGAGCAAGCGACAAACAACACTGCAGAATATGAAGGCTTGCTTGCCGGCCTCAGGATTGCGGCCGAACTTGGGATCAGGAAGCTGATTGTACGGGGAGATTCTCAGTTGGTGGTCCGACAAGTTAACAAGAGCTACCAGAGCCCTTTGATGGAAGCATATGTCGATGAAGTGAGGAAGCTTGAAGAGCACTTTGAAGGTCTGCAGATGGAGCACGTCCCAAGAGCTCAAAATGAGATTGCAGACGGCCTTTCAAAGTGCGCCGCGATGAAGTTACCTGTGGAACCAGGGACCTTTTTGCTCAAGCTGACTCAGCCATCAGTTACACCATCAATTGGACAGTCCAAGAAGAGAAAGTTGGTCTCCGGCGACTCCTTGCCGGCGGATCTTCCTGAACCCGCCGCCAAAGTTCCCAAGATCAACAATAACGCTGAGGAACAGTTTGCTCCTGCGAGCCCTCGGGCTTGTGCAGTTGAAGCAAGTGTTCCCGACAAGCCTCGCCCCGGCGAGCTTGCCGGGGGACCAACAGCTCCGACAGGACCAGAGGTCTTTGCCGTAGAAGCTGAGGTTCCCGCAGCGGCCCTCGAGCCTTTAGTCCTTGCCGTCGAGCCTCGAGCTCCGGCGTGGGCGCAGCAGATCGTCCGTTTTCTACAAACTGGAGAACTTCCCGACGACCCACAAGAGATAGAGAAGATAACCAGGCAGTCAAGTATGTATCAGTTTGTGGATAACGAGCTGTACAGAAGAAGACTCAATGGTGTCAGGTTGAAGTGCATCTCCAGGGAAGATGGACAGAAGCTGTTGGCAGAGATACACGGAGGCATATGCGGCCACCACATTGGCGCAAGGGCACTTGCCGGGAAAGCTTTCCGGCAAGGGTTCTTTTGGCAAGAAGCCCTCCAAGATGCAACTGCACTAGTAACCAAGTGTGAAGCGTGCCAGTTCCATGCAAAGCAAATTCATCAGCCAGCTCAAGCTCTCCAGACGATCCCTTTGTCCTGGCCCTTCTCGGTCTGGGGGCTCGATATCCTCGGCCCCTTCCCTCGTGCTGTCGGGGGCTTTGAGTACTTGTACGTTGCAATCGACAAGTTCACAAAGTGGCCAGAAGTGGAACCAGTGAGAAAGGTGACAGCACAGTCAGCGGTCAGGTTCTTCAGGTCGATTGTTTGCCGTTTCGGGATCCCTAACAGGATCATCACCGACAACGGTACACAATTTACTAGTCGCACCTTCATGCAGTACGTCCAAGACCTTGGCGCCAAGGTCTGTTTCGCTTCTGTTGCTCACCCGAGGAGCAATGGTCAAGCGGAGAGGGCCAATGCTGAAGTGCTGCGCGGACTCAAGACAAGAACCTTCGACAGGCTGCGCAAGTGCGGAAGAAACTGGATAGAGGAGCTACCGGCGGCTCTTTGGTCAATCAGGACGACACCAAGTCGAGCCACCGGACAGACACCCTTTGCTCTAGTCTATGGAGCAGAGGCAGTTCTCCCCACGGAACTCGTATACGGATCTCCTCGAGTGCTCGCTTATGATGAGCTCGAGCAAGAGCAACTGCGACAAGATGATGCATTGCTCCTTGAGGAGGAATGTCTCCAGGCTGCTGTACGAGCTGCTCGATACCAGCAAGCCTTGCGCCGCTATCATAGCCGCAAGGTTAAGGCCAGGAGTCTCGAGGAAGGCGACCTTGTTCTTCGGCGTGTTCAGTCCGCCAAGAATTCCAACAAGTTGACGCCGAAGTGGGAAGGCCCTTATCGGGTGAGACAAGTCACAAGGCCCGGCGCTGTCCGCCTTGAGACCGAAGAAGGCTTACCGGTGAGCAATTCCTGGAACATAGAGCATCTTCGCAAGTTTCACCCATGAGGCGCGGTTGCCGTGATCCGCTCCGGCAACCACCTTTTGTACAAGTCTTGCCGCTATTGCATGTAATCCTTTGTACAAAGCCGGGCGCAGATCCCGTGCATCAGTAAATCTTTTGTGTTTTCGCACTATTTGCCTTTTCCATGCTGTTCTTCGTTATTTGCATGCATTGTTTGGCATCTTGTGCAACACACATACCCGGTAAGCATTAGCACGCCGAGAGGCCATATACTTGTTTTCCCTCTTCTTTTTCTTTCCCTCTCAAGCAGAAGGAATATTCCTCGCACACAAGTTTGCCGGGGGGGGGGAAGGAGGTGGAGGATGAACCAAGTGCTGTTCAAGAAAGAGAAGCTTGCCGGAGAACGAACAGATTATGAAAGCTAAGTTACCAGAATTTGAGCAGTTCAAATTTTTAAATTTTTAGTTATCTTCCTTGAACAACCACGCTTTGTATGGTAAACCTGTGCGCGGAGGAACCTTCCCGTGGCTAGCCGCACCCTTACTTTGTTTTCGAGTACGCTCAACGACTTAAGTGAGCTGCGACAAGTGTCGCGCCCTTGCTTCGTTTTCGAGTTCGCTCAGCAAGCTAAGTGCGTTGCGACTAGCTGCGGCAAGGTTACTTGCCGGTAAGGCCTTTGCCAGCAGGCTTCTTAGAGTCCAGCACTCGGCACTCGCGGCAAGGGCCCCTTGCCGGCAAGTTTCCTAAAAACGTGGGGTAAAAAGCATACAAAGTAAAGGACCAAAGCAAGGGAGATAACACTGCATTAATTGATCAAAATAAGATAATATATTACAGAGATAACTTGTCGCAATGACTAATAGATTCATGTTCATGGCACACTTTGCAGCGGCAAAGGGAGTAAAAAGAAAGAGGCCTAATCTACGCGGTCGCCTTCACGCCTGGAGATCTTGTTCACCTTGGCGATGATGTGGGCGACCTGCGCCTTCAGCGCCTCCTGATCTGCGTCGGCCGGCAAGCTGCGGAGAACGTTGACGAGATTTATGCCAGGGTTGCGGTAGACTATCTTTGTCAAGACGCGCTCCAAGGTACCCGCGTAGAGCTGGCGCGACTCCTCGGCCAGCTGCGCGGGGAGCTTCTCTTGCAGCCGTGCAAGCGCCGGCGCGATCCCCCTGAAGAAGAGACTTAGCTTGGCGCTGTGGGGGAGATTCGGGTCCGGAGAGTACACAAGGTGCTCCACCCTCAGCGCCATCAGCTCCTTGTCGATATTGGCGGCGGAGGTGACCAGGTCCTCCGTCCATTGCTCCACCGCCCGGTTGAAGTTGCTTGCAGAGGTGGCAGCGCTCTCCACCAGCTCCCGCTCCTTGCGGAGCTCCTCCTTCAGCTTGGTCTCACGGTCCCGGGCGGCGTCTAGTGAATCTTTCAATGTGGAGACCTTCAACTCCAAGTCAGCAATCGAGTCCTTGGCGGCGGTAAGCTCGTCGCCCTTCTTGGAGAGGCATACCTGAAGGTCGGAGTTTGTGTGGGCGTCCTTCTCGCGCTCTATGTTGAGCGCGGTGACCCTATCCTCGCTCGCCTTCAGGTACCGCTCCAGCTGTTCGACCTTGAGCTCTAGGTCCCTCTTGGCGGTTTCCGCTGCGACTGCGGCTTCCTTCGCCTCCTTCATAGCTTGCTCCCGGGCGGTGAGCTCGTCGTCATGGGCGTCGAGCTCAACCTTCCGCTGGTTGAGCGCTCCTTCTCGCCGGGACAGCTCTTCACCAACTAGTCGCTGCTGCTCCTCGGCCTCAGCTTTCTCCAGGAGGAACTCTTGCTGCTCTCCGGCAAGCCTTTCGCGCTCCTCTGCCAAGTCACGGAGGGCCGCCTGGTTGGCGGCGCGGAGTTCCGCGGCGCGCTTCTCCAAGTCTGCTGCAGCCTTGGCGGTGAGGGCTTCCCGGGACTCCAGTTTCGCCTGCCTGGCCCGGTAGAGGGCCAGGAGCCGGCGAAGCAGTTTCTCCTCCTCGGGCTCGTCGCTCCCGCCAGGCGCTTCAACAATCTTCAACCCCGCGGAGGCGAGGACCTCTCCATCAAAGGTCTCTCCCTCCACGGGGGCTTGCGACGAGGACCCCCACGGCACTTGTATGAAGACGCCATTGGGGGCCTCAAGGTAGATCCCCGGCTGCTCCTTGGCGGCGGAGGGGTCGGCGGCCGGCGCAGCGCTTGACGCTCCTGCCGCCTCCGGGCCGGCAGTGCGGTCGCCTTCCCCCTCCCCGGCCGCGGCGTCTGCGGTCGGGGCCGTCTCCTCAGCGGCAGGCTCGTCGGCTCCTGCCATGTCTTTAACGACAGTGGCGTTGCCGCCGTCGCCTTGCGCGCCCTCCTCCTCGACGATGACCTCCGTCTCCATCCGCTCCGGGGGAGGAGGGTCTAGCAGAAGAAGAAGAAAAGAGAAGATCAAGCAAATATCCAAAAAGACAAGTCCAAGAAGAAGAAGCTGCAAGACTTACCTTCGCGGACTTCGTCGACGACAGGCTCCCTCGCCGGGGAGTCCTCCCTTGGCGGTGGAGCGGTGGCCCCTGCTGGCGGAGGGCCGCCCGTGCCCTCCCTTGGCGGGGTGGCCACCCTTGTCGGGCTGCCCGCCCTTGGCGGGGAGCCCGTCATTGGCGGAACGTCCTCCCTCGTCGGGGAGTTCGCCCTTGGCGGGGAGGGTGGAATCTGCAGCTCCTCGGGAGTGACCTTCGGTTGCTCCTGCGGCTGCGGCTCCATTTCTGCGCAAGACAAACAAAGCGAACAAGGCAACAAGATATCAGTACAAAGCAAAAACCTCAAGCGCGCCGGACAAGTAGGAAGCTCAAGACCAGACTTACGCTGGGGGCTGCGCTGGGGGCTGCTCCTCGGAGCAGCGGTTGGGTCCGGCAAGTTCGTCGCCAGCGCGTCCCCTGTCGCCGCGACGGGCGAGTCGTCCTCGACCTCAACCACGGGGATCTTGGCCCGCTTCGCCATCCGCAGGGCCAGGGGCCTGCAACCAAAGCAAGAACAAGATCAAAATCATAAAGAAAGAATCAAGACAGAATCGAAGAAGTTACAAATTACAAACACTTACTCCTCTTCCTCGTCGTCGTCGCTGAGGGCGGAGAAATCGAACTCCACCTGAGGCGCTCCCGCGCGAGGAGCAGGAGGAGAAGGCTCCCTCGGACGCTTGGCAGTCCCCGGGGCTGGGGGCTGCGATGACCCAGCCTCCGTTGGCGCCGAGGCCCGGGGAGCAGGCGGAGCAGCCGCTCCGCTCTGGGAGGATCCCCCTCCGCTTGGCGCGGGGCGCCTCCACCGCGGCTGGTGCGCGGGGCGCCTCCGCCGCGGCTGGTGCGCGGGGCGCCTCCGTCGCGGCTTGGCTCGCCATGGAGGCTCGCGCCGCCCGGCGGACAGGCTGCTGTCAGGGCGCCTGCGTCCTCGTCGCTGTAGGCGCCTTGCGGAGGCGTTTCCCCGGCGCTTGCTTGGGGCTTGCCGGAGGTGGGGAGTTCTCCGATGACGAGGAGGCGTCGTCGTCGAGTCCTAAAGATCCGCCGGTGTCTCCATCGGCCTCGACGTCCTCCTCCTCCTCCCCAGCAGGCCCGCTGGGCCCAGCATCCTGCCCTGCGGCCTCGCTTCCTCCGGCAGCTCCGTTCCCTCCGGCACCTCTGCTTCCTCCGGCAACCTCGCCTCTTGCAGCGGCTTCGCTCACGATCCCGGGGATCCCGGCATCCCTTAGGGAAGGAACCCCGGCAAGCTCGTCGGGCGGAAGTTTGAGCAGTCTGCGGATCTCCGCCTCCTCTGCTTGACACGACGCGTCTGCAGCATCTGCCTCGTCGACGGTGAATCCGAAGTCTCCCGCCGCGGCAGCTGCGGCAGCCTCTTCCATCCGGGAGGCAATATAAGCTAGATCCCGCTCCGTGGTGGCCCGAGTGAGACCCTTGTTCTCCTCGGTGTTCTTGGGCACCTCGACCAGATTATCGAAGAAACTCATAATTGAATCCGGCGAAGGCACTATCCAGGTGGGGTCGACGCCGTGAGAGTCACACGCGGGCATCATCGCGCGCAAGGAGTCCCGGGAAGTGCTGTTGCACAGCGGCACCACTCCCCGGGGAGATCTAAACCACTCCGGATGGGCCGGGTCGTGCTTGAAAAGCTCCCGGACCATCCCCTTCAGCTCCAACGCCGTGAAGTTGAAGTTCAATCCCGGGCGCAGCCTCATAATATCCGCCGCATTGCCAAACTCCCATGCTGGCCTTTTCCTTTCCTGTAAAGGGGCAATGCGGCGGCGGAGGAAATCTGCCCCTACCTCTCCGATGGTCAGTTTAGCTACCCGGAGACGAAGTATCCTGATAAGGGCGACGTTGAGCTTGCCGTCATCCGGGGCCAACTCGCTCCAGTCCCTGCCGCGCACTATGGCTGTTGTGCGCGGCGCAGTGAAGGGCTCCGGCCTATCCTCCACTACCCAGCACCAATCTGCGCGCCATTCTTCCACTTGCCGCGAAGCTCTCCCTTCAGGTATGATTCCTTCTTATTCAACCGGAAGATCCAGGAGATGCCGCCGGAGAGGGGAGCGCCTGCCTCTACTCTAGGCATGAAGAAATGGCGAAAGAGTGTTACGTTTGGATAGATCCCTATGTAGTTTTCGCACAGATGGGCGAAAACCGCCATCGTAAGGATGGCGTTGGGGGTGAAGTCTAAGAGGTGGAGGTTGTATGTGTTCATGATGTCACAGAAAAACTCCGAGAATGGAGGGCACAAGCCGCAGTGAAAGAAGACAGCGAAGAAGAAATACCCGCCGGGAAACAGATCTCTGGCGACGGCGGGGTAGACTCTGGTGCGGGGATGAGCCTTGGTCTCCTTGGCCCAGAAGAGGTAGTACTTGTTCCAGAGCTCCTTCGCGCCGAGCCTTGGCGCGAAGACCACGTTATTCTTCCGCAGGGCGGCAAGCTTTGCCGCCTGCTCGGATTTCTCCCTCTTGGCCTTGTCCGCTTTCGCCTTCTCGGCCTTCGGAGCCATGGCGGAGGCGGCGGGGGAAGGGGTGAGAAGCTCGACGGCGCCGCAGATGCGGAAGAAGGCGGAGGAGGTGTGGAGGCAAAGCGCAGCGGAGGATGTCTGGAGGTTGAAGACGCAATGAAAGCGAAGGGGGGAAAACTGCCCCTGCTTCCTCTGCTTTTAAGGGGGAAGTGGGGGACGCTCCGCATTTCCCATTAAAGAACGTGGCCACGATCTCTCCCACGACGCCGCAATCGACGCGTGCCGTTAGGGAGGGACGCGGCGGATGCGAAAGGGGAATTACGGCTTGCCGTGGGCCGCGCGTGCCCGTGCACTGTTTTGGGCCTGGCCCAACAGCGCTCGGCACCGTGTGTGGCCCAGGCCCGGGGGCTCCTGTCGGTGTACTAAGATAGGGGTACCTTAGTACCCCAACTTGTGCACGGGCAGTGGCAGCTTCCCGCGGCAGGGTCTACCACGTGCTTGCCGGAAACCTCTCTGGTCCCTATTAAGCCATTCAAAAACAAAGTATACAAGTCAGAAGATCAAGGCCCCGGCAAGTGGAGCTTGACGGGAAGGCCGTCCCAGGCTCAAGACTATCACATTAGCACAAGACCCTGGCAAGAGGAGCTTGCCAGGAAGACCAGAAGACATGCCTTGGCGCATCATGCGCCCCGGCAGGGCCCGGGGAGCGACAAGCTTCCGGGCCCGGCAAGATCAAGACCCCGGCAAGGTGCTTGCCGGGGGAAGCCTGCGCTGTGTGCCCGCGCTCCAGCTCATCGGCCCACGCGTCGCCCTGGGGCCCTTCCAGGGAAGCGTGGCGGATGGCTGTGCAGCCTGGGGGACACGGTGGCACTCCACGGTGACGAGGCTACCGCCGTGGCGAACGGAGATGCATGGACGGGTGCTTTTGGGGTCGACGGTGACGGGCATTTAATGCCCTTGTCCCCTACTGTCAAAGTTAGGTGATGACCACTGTTCATCCACTGTTCACGCACTATTCCCGTACTGTTACAACTACCACCAAAGTTACATTTTTACCCTCTTCTACGTTGACACCTGTCGGTGACCCCTTGAGCTATAAAAGGAGGCCCATGCACAACGTAGAAAGGGTTCGGAACCTAGATAGCTCTCTTGCTCGGTGTAGCTAGTTCTTCAAGCTCCCGAGCTCACAAACTCAATACAAATCAAGCAGGAGTAGGGTTTTACGCGTCCGCGCGGCCCGAACCTGGGTAAACTGCCCGCGTGCTCTCCTCGATCCGCTCTTCGTGCTCCCTCCGCTCCCTTACCGCAACGTACAAGGGGCTCCGGTCCCATAGGTGCTCGTGGTGGACAGTTTCCCCCGACACTTACCAAGTGGGCCCAGAGGTACCTCTCCGTCATACGGAGTGACAACATCCCAGTTTCGGTTCGTACCAACTCAACAGACACTTTCGGAGATACCCGATGCATACCTTTATAGCCACCAAGTTATGTTGTGACGGTTGGCACACCCAAAGTATTCCTACGGCATCCGGGAGTTGTACAACCTCATGGTCTAAGGAATAAATACTTGACACCGAAAAGCTTATGCATTACGAACTATACGATCTCGTGTTATGCTCAAGTTTGGGTCTTGTCCATCACATCATTCTCCTAATGATGTGATCCCGTTATCACTGACATCCTATGTCCATGGTCAGGAAACCGTGACCATCTGTTGATCAACGAACTGGTAACTAGAGGCCTACCAGGGACTCATTGTGGTCTATGTATTCACACATGTATCGCTGTTTCCGTACAATACAATTCAAGCATGAATAACAGACAATTATCTTGAACAAGGAGATATAATAATAATGCTTTTATTATTTCCTCTAGGGCATATCTCCAACACATAGGCCTTTCACAAGGTCTATCCACTCCACAAAAATTAACATGCTTATATAAAACTTCATTTTTAGGAATTGGATCATGCATGTTGCAATCATCATGAACAATTTCATTTTCTTTGCAAATCTCTTTAAAAGGTTCATGATGCTTGATCCAATCCTCCTTAGGAATATTAAGATGTGAAGCAAAAGATTTGAGGAAATCAACAAGGAGTTGAGAATCAAGCCCAAACTTAGCACTAAACTTATTAAAACTTGTAGATTCAATAAAGGACTTAATGCAATCATACTCATAAATTATACGTG
>LR738716.1:326106682-326119302 GCA_902687465.1 Secale cereale
CTAAATCGCGGTACGAGGGCAGACTGACTGGAAAAGGCACGCTTGGAAGGGACTCAATAATATGCAGGGACGGTTATTCTTGGTCTCAAGCACACTACACAGTTCTACAGAACTCTACATTGGTGACCCCGTATGTCGATGAACACAAGAACAGTCTGCGCTCCAAACACCCGGAGCAGTGCGACGACTGGATTACACGTGAACACATCAGGACTTTCAGCAGTTGGTTGGAAACACGTCTCAGAGGTGACAACACTGTTTGTGATGAGTTGTACTTGTTGTCCAGGGGACCATCTTCGACTGTATTGATTTACAAAGGATACGAGATAAATGGGAATACATTTTACACGATTGTCCAAGATCAAAAGAGCACCAACCAAAACAGCGGTGTCCGCTTTGATGCAACAACCGAGAGGGGAAAGGACACATATTATGGTTACATAGTGGACATATGGGAACTTGACTACGGACATGATTTTAAGGTCCCTTTGTTTAAGTGTAAATGGGTCAATCTGTCAGGAGGCGGGGTACAGGTAGACCCACTGTACGGAATGACAACAGTGGATCTGAAAAATCTTGGATACACTGACGAACCGTTCGTCCTAGCCAATGATGTGGCACAGGTTATCTATGTGAAGGACATGTCTACCAGACCGAGAAAAAGAAAAGATAAGGAAGCGAATACATCATACGATGAGCCAAAGCGCCACATAGTTCTTTCAGGAAAAAGGGACATCCTGGGAGTGGAGGGCAAGACAGACATGTCTGAAGATTATGAAAAGTTTCATGAAATTCCTCCCTTCAAAGTCAAGGCTGACCCAAGCATCCTGATAAACGATGAAGATTATCCATGGTTACGGCGCAATAAGCAAATGACACAAGCGAAGAAAAAGTGAAGAGTTATTTCCGCAACTATTATGATGATACCATGCCAACTTTGTAACAAACGAGTATGATACCATTGTCCGTTTGTACTATTCAAATTTCAATACTACTTCCACTAACAAAACAAAACAAAACAAAACAAACTTGAAAAATAAATAGCAACAATAAGTATTTTGTTGTAAGTATAAACAAAATAAAATAAATAAAGCAACAAAGAAAATAAATAAAGAAAGTAAAATAAATAAAGCAACTCTAAATACAGCAAAAAACAACTTAGAAATAAACAAAGAAAATAAAATAAATAAAGCAACTCTAAATACAGCAAAAAACAACTTAGAAATAAATAGCAACAATAAGTATTTTGTTGTAATTAAGTATAAACAAAATAAAATAAATAAAGCAACAAAGAAAATAAATAAAGGAAGTAAAATAAATAAAGCAACTCTAAATACAGCAAAAAACAACTTAGAAATAAACAAAGAAAATAAAATAAATAAAGCAACTCTAAATACAGCAAAAAACAACTTAGAAATAAATAAAGCAAAAAAGGAAAAAAATATGCCACCTGCTGGGCCCACACGGCCTGAATACGACTAGAAACCCAACCATGGGCCAGGATTCAGGCCCGTAGAAAGCCCAGCAAGTCCACAGGCAAAGCAGTGTCAGTTTAGGCCCTTAGGCCTGCAGTTTAGAGGAGTTCGAGAGGAGAGAGGCAGCGGGGCTTATAAACTGGTGCTGCTCTCCCTCAACTAGCGAGGTGGGACTAAACTTCCCACCGCACCGCGGCAAGGCCTTTAGTCCCGGTTGCTGCCACCAACCGGGACTAAAGGGTGGCATTAGTCCCGGTTGCTGCCACCAACCGGGACTAAAGGCGCCTCCTTCCCGCCCTTTGGGCTGCTCAAAAGGGACCTTTAGTCCCGGTTGGTGGCAGCAACCGGGACTAAAGGGGGCTATTAGTCCCGGTTTGTGCCAAGAACCGGGACTAATACTCCTCCTATATAAGCTACACTTGCGAAAATTTCGTTCAGTTTCTCCTTCTTCCCAGCCCCGACGCCGCCCTCGATCTGCTCCGTCCCCGTCGCCGTCGCCGTCGCCCCCGTCGCCCCGTCGCCGTCGCCCCCGACGCCGCCTCGTCGCTCCGCCCCGCGCCGTCGCCCCGCCCCGCGCCGTCGCCGCGCCCCCCGGCCGGCCCGTCGCCCCGCGCCGCCGCGCGCCCCGCCCCGCCGCCGTCGCGCCGCCGCGCCCCGACGCCGCCTCGTCGCCGCCCCGCCCCGCCGCCGTCGCGCCGCCCAGCCCTGCCGATGTGAGGGCCGGCTCCCTTTTTTTTATATGTTTAATATATATTGCTGTATATATATATATAGTTGCTGTGTATATATATGTATATATGTGTATATTTTTTTTCTTAGGAATTTTCTTAGGAAATTGCAGTATATATAGTTGCTGTATATAGTTGCTGTATTTATATGTATGTGTATATCTTTTTTTTTCTTAGGAATTTGCTAAATATATATGTTAAATATATATTTATGTGTATATAAATATATTTTTTCTTAGGAAGTTGCTGTATATATGTGATGTGTGTATATGTGATGTATATATATGTGTATGTGGCTATATAGTTTTTTGTTTATATATGCTAAATATATATAGAAAGTTTTATATATGCAAAAGTTACAAATTTAGAAAAAGAAGGATAGGAAAGAAGAAAATAAGAAAGAGGAAAGAAAGAAGAAGAGGAGAGGAAGAAGAGGAGAAATAAATAAGAAGAAGAAAAAAAAGAAAAAAAGAGGAGAAGAAGAAAGGAATAGAGGAGAAGAAGAGAAATTTTCTCTTCAATTTCTCTTCTTTTCCTCTATTCCTTTCTTCTTCTCCTTTTTTTTTTCTTTTTTTTTCTTCGATCTTCTCCTCTAGCGGTTCCTTTTTTCTTCTTCTTCCTCTTTTTTTATCGGATATGTCTATGTCGATATACACCCTCCCCGATAACTTCGACATTAGGGGGGGCCGGGGTCGAGGGTCGTTGAGGGACCGAGAGGCTGAAGGTCGAGGGGTCGAGGGTCGTCGAGGGACCGAGAGGCCGAAGGGCGAGGGGTCGAGAGGTTGCCTAGCAGTCGGGGGTCTAGGGTTGTGGATCGCCGAGCAGTCGGGGGTCAAAGTATTGAAGAATTCCATGACTTCATCATTTGCCAGAAGTAACCGGGGCATTTTGGTACAAAGTTATGCAAAGATATTTTGGAACGGAGTTCCTGATAGAATAATCCGTCTTTTGTTACGAATTATCCTATCTGAGACTCCGTTCCAAAATAACTTTGGAGAGCTTCGTACCATCATGCTACTGTTACTTTCGCCTAATGATGAAGTATTGGTTTTGTTGAATCCTTTGACACTCGACAAAATGTGACATGAGGGGGTCTAGGGTTGTGGATCGCCGAGCAGTCGGGGGTCGAGGGGTCGAGAGAGGTTGCCTAGCTAGTGTCAAAGTATTGAAAAATTCCATGACTTCATCATTTGCCAGAAGTAACCGGGGCATTTTGGTACGAAGTTATGCAAAGATGTTTTGGAACGGAGTTCCTGATAGGATAATCCGTCTTTTGTTACGGATTATCTTATCTGGGACTCCGTTCCAAAACAACTTTGGAGAGCTTCGTACCATCATGCTACTGTTACTTTCGCCTAATGATGAAGTATTGGTTTGTTGAATCCTTTGACACTAGAATACAAGCGATAGAGGAACGGGAAGCAGATCGGGAGAAAAGAATTGCCGAAGCTTCCCCCGAAGCTACCCCGCCATCTCAGCGGAGAAGCAGCGTGGCTTCCACCGAGCTGCTTCAGCCAGAGCTTGCCTTGACGGCTACTGCCAGGAATCCTGTGGATGCTATCACGCAGGCACAAAATTGCCACCTTATGGCACAGTGGATGAATCTGAAGGTCAAGGCGGCTGCTGGCTCTGTTTATCCTTCTGGACCAGACGACACTTTTCACTGCCGGCCGATTCCAGAAGGATATGCTAGGGTGATGGTCGACGAAATAACGGAGGGATTTGAGGAGCTCCAGCTTGACCACCCTACCGGTGAAGGGGAGACTCGGCTGGGTTCTTCACTGAAGACTCCATGCCTATGGCGGAAGGACCTAATCAACATTCTGAACTGGACGCCTCCGCCTCCTCCTCCTCCTCCGACGAGTCAGGGCACTCTGCCTCCTCCACCGCCTCCTCCTCCGGCGAGTGACCATCAGGGCACTCCGGCTCCTTCTCCGGCGAGTGACCATCAGGGCACTCCGGCTCCTTCTCTGGCGCGTGGCGGCACACCGCCTCCTTCGCCGCCGGCGCGTGGCGGCACTCCGCCTCCTTCGCCGCCGGCGCGCCCGAGCAGACAGCCAGCTCCTCCTTCGCCTAATCAGCAAGGGCGGAAGAGACCTGCCGCCGCTCCGGCTGCTCCTGCTCCGGCGCCTAAGCAAGTAAAAAAGACAGCCGCTTCGTCTGGTCCGGCGACGTCTACCAGTACGGCCAGAGGCGGGAGGCGATGCAGATTCGGTCCTTCTCTCACGCCTCTAGAGAAGTTACCGTACGAGAGGTCCGACGAGGAAAACACGAAGATCGCTGAAGGCGAAGTGAAGGACTTTTTTGAAGGGTTGAAAGCACAGAGACATCCACCTCCGGAGGAGAAGATAGATGCGGTGAAAGCAAAGCGCACTCTTGCTGCCCTGAAGCAACCAGCGAAAAGTAAGCCGAAGGGCAACTATGACCGCATTATTCAAAAGACATTTCAAGATGCCAAGCGGTCCGGAAGTACAAAAAGTGATCAGAGGTTAGCAGAAGGGCGAGCTGGGAAACAAATTGCCCAGCTCGGCGAACAAGCGAACCAATCGTGCCCCCCGCTCAAGGTGTCTAGCGACATGGTCGCTAATGATCCGAGGATGGTGCCCGGTTATACCAATCTTGCAGATTACGCGTCCGACGATGTACACTATGATTTCATGGACGTGCAGATAGAAAGATACGAGTACAAAAAGCCTCTCGTCAAAAATGAAAGATCTCTATCAACGAATATGCGAAGATTGCATGATTGGTACATGAAAATCTGCAGAGAGTCTGGGGGGAGGAATAACTTGTATCTGAGAGTTAAACCGGAGCATGACCTCGTTGGAATTGACCTGTTGCCTGTTCCATTTGAGGAGTTCTATCAATTTTTCAATCAATTGGCCCTTGATAAAGCAACGGTCACCTGCTACTGTCTGTAAGTAGTACTACTTCTGTCATTAAGTCTCTCTATATAGCTGATCTTCATTGCATGTATTTATAATTATCCTCACTATATTATGCAGATTGAAGATCGTCGAATTGAAGAAAAGACAAGTAGGTGATATTGGGTTTATTAACACATACCTCATAGATGCAACCGAGGTTAAATTGCGTCCCGACGATACCGAGACCCACTTGCTACGATCGTTGGTGGTAAATGAAAACAAAGATATCATACTCTTTCCTTACAACTTCAAGTGAGTGTTAATGTCTTGTGCATATTTGGTTTCCCTTATATATCAGTCAAGTTTATAGTGATGTAATTGATGATCTCATGCATTCGTGCGCAGTTTCCACTATATTCTCTTAGAGATTAAGCTTGAGAAGGGAATAGTAACTGTCTTCGACTCTAAACGTAAAGATCCCGATGAGTATGCGGACATGACTCAAATGCTAGCCAGGTAAGTTAAATCGATCAATATTATCCACCATGCATATATATCAGCAACTTCATTTCTGATATCAACTAATTGTTTCCTTTGTCTGGCAGGGCTTGGAAAAAATTCACCAAAAAAGCTCCGGGACTGCCGAAGAAGCTACAATTTAGATACCCGAAAGTAAGTACTATATATTAGCATGTTCCGCGCGCGCATCTCCTATATCTTGATTCAAGCGCTAGTTTCATCAATACCAATTTGGCATTCTTGCTTATCAGTTTGATTGACCTCTATTTCTTATAAAGTGGTTGTGGCAGGAACCCGGGAATGATTATTGTGGATACTACATTTGCGAGTCCATCCGCCACACGACCTGTGAGCGGGGCTACACTGATGAACAATTTGAAGTGCGTAAGCAATCAATAATATTCACAAATTTATAGCATCATTTCATGTATTGACCCCCTACTTCAAATTAGATGTTTCGGATGCGGGATGAACTCCTAACACCAGATCGTCTGCGAGCAATTCAAGAGGAATTGGCGGCATTCTTCCTTGAACACGTGATCGCTGAAGACGGAGAATACTATGTGGACCATGCATCCATGTGTTAGGAGATTATTTTTGTAAGAGATAATTATTGTATATATGTGCCCGGTAGTGTCGGGATAGACGATATACGAGAACTTGTTGTTCGACCAATCTCTCGGAGAAGGAGAGGTGGTCGATATTACATCTCTCTGTATGCATATATATATATATATATGTTGATTATATATACGAGATCTTCTGTTCCTTCGTTTGCTTAGTATAGCTAGCAGCTAGCTAGCTAGCTAGCGTGACTCTAGTCCTCCATATACGTATGTGTAGTATATATGTAGCGTCGACCAAGCACGTGAAGGAAATATGCCCTAGAGGCAATAATAACGTTGTTATTTGTATTTCCTTATATCATGATAAATGTCTTTTATTCATGCTAGAATTGTATTAACCGGAAACTTAGTACATGTGTGGATACATAGACAAAACAGTAAGTCCCTAGTATGCCTCTACTAGACTAGCTCATTGATCAAAGATGGTTATGTTTCCTAGCCATAGACATGAGTTGTCATTTGATCAACGGGATCACATCATTAGGAGAATGATGTGATGGACAAGACCCATCCGTTAGCATAGCACTATGATCGTTTAGTTTTACTGCTATTGCTTTCTTCATGACTTATACATGTTCCTATGACTATGAGATTATGCAACTCCCGAATACCGTAGGAACACCTTGTGTGCTATCAAACGTCACAACGTAACTGGGTGATCATAAAGATGCTCTACAGGTGTCTCCAAAAGTATTCGTGGTGTTGGCATAGATCAAGAATAGGATTTGTCACTCCGAGTGTCGGAGAGGTATCTCTGGGCCCTCTCGGTAACACACATCACAATAAGCCTTGCAAGCAAAAGACTAATGAGTTAGTCACAAGATGATGTGTTACGGAACGAGTAAAGAGACTTGCCGGTAACGAGATTGAACTAGTTATAGAGATACCGACGATCGAATCTCGGGCAAGTAACATACCGTTTGACAAAAGGAACAACGTATGTTGTTATGCGGTTCTGACCGATAAAAGATCTTCGTAGAATATGTAGGAGCCAATATGAACATCCAGGTTCCGCTATTGGTTATTGACCGGAGATGAGTCTCGGTCATGTCTACATAGTTCTCGAACCCGTAGGGTCCGCACGCTTAACGTTTGATGACGATCGGTATTATGAGTTTATGAGTATTGATGTACCGAAGGTAGTTCGGAGTCCCGGATGAGATCACGGACATGACGAGGAGTCTCGGAATGTCCGAGACATAAAGATTGATATATTGGACGACTATATTCGGACACCGGAAGTGTTCCGGAAAAGTTTCGGATTTATCGGGATTGCCGGAGGGGGTTACCGGAACCCCCTACGAGAGGGGATGGTCCATAGTGGGCCTAAAGGGAAAGAGAGAGGCAGCCCATAGGGCTGGCCGGCGCCCCCACCTAGGGTTCCTAGTTGGACTAGGATTGGGGGGGGCGCTACCTCTCCTATTCCTTTCCCTCTTCCTTCTTTTGGTGAATCCTACTAGGAATAGGATTGCAATCCTATTCCTAGTAGGAGTCCACTCCCTAGCTGCACCAGGAAGGGCCGGCCGGCCTCCCTCCCTTGCTCCTTTATATACGGGGGCAGGGGGGCACCCAAAGACACACAAGTTGAATTGTTTTAGCCGTGTGCGGTGCCCCCCTCCACAGAATCACACCTCGGTCATACCGTCGCGGAGCTTAGGCGAAGCCCTGCGCCGGTGAACACATCATATCCGTCACCACGCCGTCGTGCTGACGAAACTCTCCCGTGAAGCTCAACTGGATCAAGAGCTCGTGGGACGTCATCAAGCTGAACGTGTGCTGAACGCGGAGGTGCCGTACGTTCGGTGCTTGATCGGTTGGATCGCGAAGAAGTTCGACAACATCAACCGCGTCAGTTGACGCTTCCGCTCCCGGTCTACGAGGGTACGTAGACACACTCTTCCCTCTCGTTGCTATGCATCTGGTAGATAGATCTTGCGTGATCGTAGGAAAATTTTAAAATACTACGTTCCCCAACAGTATGTACTTTGGTTTTAATGTGATGATGAACTTTTATCCATTTGGTCACTTAATTATCTATTTATGATGTTCTGTAATGGTTTTTGACACACTTAATTATATATAATGCACGCAGATGAACCGGCAATGGATGTACGGTGACAGACACACCTCCGAGTACATTAAGGGCGTGCATGAGTTTCTAAATGCGGCTGAGGCAAACAAGCAGAATGGTTTTATGTGTTGTCCATGCACTAAATGTGTGAATACGATGTCTTACTCTAACCGGAAAATCCTTCACTCCCACCTGCTTTACAAGGGTTTCATGCCACACTATAATGTTTGGACGAGGCACGGAGAAATAGGGGTTATGATGGAAGACGGCGAAGAAGAAGAGTACGATGACAACTATGTGCCCGCTGAATACGGTGATGCTGCAATGGGGGGAGCTGGTGAAGATCAAGAGGAACCAGACGATGTGCCCAATGATGCTGCAACGGGTGAAGCTACTGAAGATCAAGAGGAACCAAATGATGATCTCCGCCGGGTCATTGTCGATGCAAGGACACAATGCGAAAGTCAAAAGGAGAAGCTGAAGTTCGATCGCATGTTAGAGGATCACAAAAAAGGGTTGTACCCCAATTGCGAAGATGGCAACACAAAGCTCGGTACCGTACTGGAATTGCTGCAGTGGAAGGCAGAGAATGCTGTGGCTGACAAAGGATTTGAGAAGCTACTGAAAATATTGAAGAAGAAGCTTCCGAAGGATAACGAATTGCCCGACAGTACATACGCAGCAAAGAAGGTCGTATGCCCTCTAGGATTGGAGGTGCAGAAGATACATGCATGCCCTAATGACTGCATCCTCTACCGCGGTGCATACAACGATCTGAACGCATGCCCGGTATGCGGTGCATTGCGGTATAAGATCAGACGAGATGATCCTGGTGATGTTGATGGCGAGCCCGCCAGGAAGAGGGTTCCTGCGAAGGTGATGTGGTATGCTCCTATAATACCACGGTTGAAACGTTTGTTTAGAAACAGAGAGCATGCCAAGTTGATGCGATGGCACAGTGAGGACCGTAAGAAAGACGGGAAGTTGAGAGCACCCGCTGACGGGTCGCAATGGAGAAAAATCGAGAGAAAGTACTGGGAGGAGTTTGCAAAGGACGCAAGGAACGTATGGTTTGCTCTAAGCGCGGATGGCATTAATCCTTTCGGGGAGCAGAGCAGCAATCACAGCACCTGGCCCGTGACTCTATGTATGTATAACCTTCCTCCTTGGATGTGCATGAAGCGGAAGTTCATTATGATGTCAGTTCTCATCCAAGGCCCTAAGCAACCCGGCAACGACATTGATGTGTACCTAAGGCCAATAGTTGAAGAACTTTTACAGCTGTGGAATGGAAACGGTGTACGTGCGTGGGATGAGCACAAACAGGAGGAATTTGACCTAAAGGCGTTGCTGTTCGTGACCATCAACGATTGGCCCGCTCTCAGTAACCTTTCAGGACAGACAAACAAAGGATACCACGCATGCACGCACTGTTTAGATGACACTGAAAGTATATACCTGGACAAGTGCAGGAAGAATGTGTACCTGGGCCATCGTCGATTTCTTCCGACCAACCATCAATGTCGAAAGAAAGGCAAGCATTTCAAAGGCGAGGCAGATCACCGGAAGAAGCCCGCCATGCGTACCGGTGATCACGTACTTGCTATGGTCAATGATTTACATGTAATCTTCGGAAAGGGCCCCGGCGCACTAGCTGTTCCGAATGACGATGAGGGACACGCACCCATGTGGAAGAAGAAATCTATATTTTGGGACCTACCCTACTGGAAAGACCTAGAGGTCCGCTCTTCAATCGACGTGATGCACGTGACGAAGAACCTTTGCATGAACCTGCTAGGCTTCTTGGGCGTGTATGGAAAGACAAAAGATACAGCTGAGGCACGGGGGGACCTGCAACGTTTGCACGAAAAAGACGGCATCCTTCCGAAGCAGTATGAAGGTCCTGCCAGCTATGCTCTTACGAAAGAAGAGAAAGAAATCTTCTTTGAATGCCTTTTCAGTATGAAGGTCCCGACTGGCTTCTCGTCGAATATAAAGGGAATAATAAATATGGCAGAGAAAAAGTTCCAGAACCTAAAGTCTCATGACTGCCATGTGATTATGACGCAACTGCTTCCGGTTGCATTGAGGGGGCTTCTACCGGAAAACGTCCGATTAGCCATTGTGAAACTATGTGCATTCCTCAATGCAATCTCTCAGAAGGTGATCGATCCAGAAATCGTACCAAGGCTAAGGAGTGATGTGGCGCAATGTCTTGTCAGTTTCGAGCTTGTGTTCCCACCATCCTTCTTCAATATCTTAACACACGTCCTAGTTCATCTAGTCGACGAGATTGTCATTCTGGGGCCCGTATTTCTACACAATATGTTCCCCTTTGAGAGGTTCATGGGAGTCCTCAAGAAATATGTCCGTAGCCGCGCAAGGCCAGAAGGAAGCATCTCCATGGGCCATCAAACAGAGGATGTCATCGGGTTTTGTGTTGACTTCATTCCTGGCCTTAATAAGATAGGTCTCCCTAAATCGCGGTACGAGGGGAGACTGACTAGAAAAGGCACGCTTGGAAGGGACTCAATAATATGCAGGGACGGTTATTCTTGGTCTCAAGCACACTACACAGTTCTACAGAACTCTACATTGGTGACCCCGTATGTTGATGAACACAAGAATAGTCTGCGCTCCAAACACCCGGAGCAGTGCGACGACTGGATTACACGTGAACACATCAGGACTTTCAGCAGTTGGTTGGAAACACGTCTCAGAGGTGACAACACTATTTGTGATGAGTTGTACTTGTTGTCCAGGGGACCATCTTCGACTGTATTGATTTACAAAGGATACGAGATAAATGGGAATACATTTTACACGATTGTCCAAGATCAAAAGAGCACCAACCAAAACAGCGGTGTCCGCTTTGATGCAACAACCGAGAGGGGAAAGGACACATATTATGGTTACATAGTGGACATATGGGAACTTGACTACGGACATGATTTTAAGGTCCCTTTGTTTAAGTGTAAATGGGTCAATCTGTCAGGAGGCGGGGTACAGGTAGACCCACAGTACGGAATGACAACAGTGGATCTGAAAAATCTTGGATACACTGACGAACCGTTCGTCCTAGCCAATGATGTGGCACAGGTTATCTATGTGAAGGACATGTCTACCAGACCGAGAAAAAGAAAAGATAAGGAAGCGAATACATCATACAATGAGCCGAAGCGCCACATAGTTCTTTCAGGAAAAAGGGACATCCTGGGAGTGGAGGGCAAGACAGACATGTCTGAAGATTATGAAAAGTTTCATGAAATTCCTCCCTTCAAAGTCAAGGCTGACCCAAGCATCCTGATAAACGATGAAGATTATCCATGGTTACGGCGCAATAAGCAAATGACACAAGCGAAGAAAAAGTGAAGAGTTATTTCCGCAACTATTATGATGATACCATGCCAACTTTGTAACAAACGAGTATGATACCATTGTCCGTTTGTACTATTCAAATTCCAATACTACTTGCACTAACAAAACAAAACAAAACAAAACAAACTTGAAAAATAAATAGCAACAATAAGTATTTTGTTGTAAGTATAAACAAAATAAAATAAATAAAGCAACAAAGAAAATAAATAAATAAAGTAAAATAAATAAAGCAACTCTAAATACAGCAAAAAACAACTTAGAAATAAACAAAGAAAATAAAATAAATAAAGCAACTCTAAATACAGCAAAAAACAACTTAGAAATAAATAGCAACAATAAGTATTTTGTTGTAAGTATAAACAAAATAAAATAAATAAAGCAACAAAGAAAATAAATAAAGGAAGTAAAATAAATAAAGCAACTCTAAATACAGCAAAAAACAACTTAGAAATAAACAAAGAAAATAAAATAAATAAAGCAACTCTAAATACAGCAAAAAACAACTTAGAAATAAATAAAGCAAAAAAGGAAAAAAAAATGGGCGCTGCCCAGTGAGCCTGCAAGGCCTATAGCACATGATCCACCTGTAATATAAGGCCCAGCAAGCTCACAGGACAGCGCGCAGAGTTAGGCCCAGAAGCCTGCATTTGAGAGGAGCTCGAGAGGGTGGGAGCAGCAGCCCTTATAAACCACTCTCGAGCTCCCTCAGCTAGCGAGGTGGGACTAAACATCCCACCGCACCCGCGCCAGCACAGGGCCTTTGGTCCCGGTTGGTGGCACCAACCGGGACTAAAGGGAGGCATTAGTTCCGGTTGGTGGCTGAAACCGGGACTAATGACCCCCTTTAGTCCCGGTTGCTGCCACCAACCGGGACTAAAGGCCCCTCCTTCCCGCCCTTTGGGCTGCTGAAAAGGGACCTTTAGTCCCGGTTGGTGGCAGCAACCGGGACTAAAGGG
>LR738716.1:326134984-326146782 GCA_902687465.1 Secale cereale
TCAAGCATAAGTGCTTTGTTCACCAGGTCAGGGAAGGTTGGGCAGTCGCACACGACAAGCGAGTATTGCAGAGTCTGATTGAGGCCTTCCATGAAGCGCTCCCTTTTTGCAGCATCAGTGCTGACATCTTCAGGGGCATACCTTGACAGAACACTGAACTTCTGCATGTACTCCTTGACAGTGCCACTTCCTTGCTTCAGGGCTCGGAACTCACGCTTTTTGATAGCCATGATTCCGGAAGGAATGTGGGCCTTGCGGAATTCTGCCTTGAAGTTGACCCAAGTGATGTCTTGTTCAGCATGCATGACCTTGAATCCATCCCACCAAGCTCTAGCAGTCCCCCCGAGGCAGTGGGCCACATAAGCCACCTTCTTGCGGTCTTCGGTGCATCCGACTAGTTCCAGTATGTCCTCAATGGAGCGGACCCAGTCGTCTCCATCCAGGGGTTCAGCAGTCTCGATGAAAGTTGGCGGTGCATGCTTCTTGAACTCTGCCAACGTGGAACGTCCATTGCCATTCCCCGCCAGCTGGCGGTTGTTGGTGACAGCTTGAGCAATCAGCTGAAGGGCTGCAGTGTTGGCTTGGCGTTCCTCTCGGAAAGCTTGGGGAAGCTGAGCCATGTCCATGTTCGGAGGAGGTGGTGGTGGTGGAGCTTGGTCGTTGGTTTGGTCGTGGCCTGCCTCTGACTGAGCGGATGCTCCGGCTTCAGGCTGCTGGGTAGAGGTACCAGTACGAGTTACAACATGCATCCTGTTGGAGCGGTAAAAGGTCTCATGACTTGGAAGAGGGAAATAAAGATAGATGGGTGCCTAGTAAGGGGGTGGGTGTGACACTAATCAAATCATGCAAGGGCCGTAAGGCCAAAACACATTCATTAAAATCCAAATGGGTGATGCAGTCGTTTACACATTCTCGAAGGAAGAATACGACATACATCCAAACACGACAAAAGCAAACACTAGGTGGTTTCATATGAACCATACAAGGACTCGACTGCGCATAGGGGTTACATGACCTATCCTACCGCAGAGGTCACAACTGGCATATCCGAGTAGCGAATAATGCCTAAGCGGCGGAATGCTCGGTCGCGTATTCCGGCTCTTCTGGGTCTTCCTCCTTGTCTTCATCTGTCTGGGCCCCTTGTCACTTGAGGGTGTGGGGGAGTGGAGGAGTTGGATACGACGGTGCTTCGTCGATGGTGCAGGGAAAAGCTTGCGACATTCCCTTGTCGTCATCTGGCGTCGCCGAGGTGGTTCTTCATTCTTGGAAGATACATCCTCGGAGGGCCTTCCGCCTTGGTATGCGATAGCGGACTGTCCGGAAGGTGCTCCTTCCTTCTTGATCCTATTTGTCTTCTCTTGAGCTCTTCAAAGAAGTGCCTTGGTCTTGTGAAGTTCTTCTCGAAGCTTCATTGATTCCGAGGCCAAGTCTTGTGCCAAGCTGTCGGCACATAGACTGAAGTAGGTCTAGAACCGAAGCGAGAGTCCTTCCTTCAGTGGAGGGGCTAGTGCGCTGCTTTCTTCTTCACCTTCCTTTCGGTAAGGTAAGAAGCGGGTTGTCATCTTGGCTGCCATCTCCGGAAGAAGCTCGCGGAGACGGGTTAGTGCCTTGAGTGCAGCAGCCTCGACAGCGAGGGGTAGTGTTGCCATCTGGGGTCCCTCGAAGAACCAACTTGTGGGAGGATCGTTTGCCTTCACGATCACTTCCACATGGTACTCCACCTTAGTGTCGCTAACCCAATGCTCAAGGTAGGTGAGGATGGGCGCTCGGTGGAACTGACACTCCTGGAGGCTATCCTCGAGAAGCAAGGGAAACCCAGTGGTCAGGTGCTCTTCGGGTACAACGGCCATCTACAAAGGTGGAATAGGATGGGTTAATAAGCTGATGAAATCTCAGGTTTAGAGAAGAAGAGAGGTTCAGAAGGTTTTTTTTTTGAAAAAGGGTCTCATCTAACTAACGCCCATGCTAACTAAGGCTTCCTACAGTCAGGATGGCTCTGTGGGGACCCCGACTTAGAAGTCGAGATCACCGAATGCACGTGTACAGTGATCCCAGAGATCAATGCTCACTGAACACACAGAAGCTGAATAACAAGAGTCTTACATCCATACATATCGTTTTACACAAATTAAGGCCATTATGGCCAAGTCTTACATAGATAAAGCCTCACGGGCTGAATAGAAAATATCTTAAGTAGCGGAAGTCTTCGACGATAGGTAGTACCCACGCCATCTGCCTTAACCCTACAGGCATTCTGACTGGGAAAGCGTCCTAGTTCGCATGTTCGTCTCCAAAGAACTCTTCCTCAAATTCCTGTTCCTCCATGCCTGGCCAATTAAATAACCAGTGGCAAGCCAATGAGTACTTTGAATGTACTCGCAAGCAACCCATGATGTGGTTCAAGTAACAATGCAATTGAATAATAATGAGCAATCTAGCAATGGGCTAGAATATACATTCTACCATCAAGTGTATGCATCAACAAGTTCACGTAACCTCGAAAACAGGTTACCGATATCAACAAGAATATGATTCAACTCATCGAGTCAAGTCTCCACCTTGACTCATCATTCACACACTTTCACCGATGAAGTAAAATTCTGGACATAGTTTAAGTAGCACCACCCAACTGTCCATGACCGTGGACACGGCTATTCGAATAGTTTTATACTCTGCAGAGGCTGCACACTTTACCCACAAGATCCGGGAAGCTTTCGTGTCATCCACGATCCCGCAGTACCTCAAGTACTCGGGGGAAGCACCCGGACATTATCTTTCCTTAGACGATACTAACATAGAGTCCACTCGTTGGTACACGGCCCTCGGGTACAAACAATAGATCACGGGATTTTCCCTAGTTTCAATGTCACGCGTATCCGAAGGGACCAACGGTGTGTCCGGTGCCCTGTGAAAACAGTCATGGTCGTCTATCCAAGCACGACCCCGTCCCGGGAAAGACCTCAAGTCTTCCCGTCACTAGTAATGCGGGCACCATGCTAGTATCGACCTAAGTAATCAATAAAGCCCCGTCCCATAAGGGGTAGTGTGGTTGCACATGTTTGGTTGGGACGGTAGTCACACATAAATCTAATCCATTATTTCACCCATGCATAAGATTTACCAGCACATCACTTCTTCCTCAAGTGATGACCTAACTCAACATCGCCCTCGGGCATTAGGGGCACCCGATGGGATTTATGCAGAGATTTCAACCACGAAGGTTCATACCACACATGCATCACTAAGCATCACTACATACTATTTGCATGTCATCTAGCATATAGCAAGATCAAGATCAAAGCATGCATCATGTGGTGGTTCAACTAGGTCACCATTGTAATGCTATCATCATGCATTGGAAACAAACGGGTTCCGAAGAACAAGTGTATCATGGTCAAAGGGCTGCTTGCTTGGATTGGCTTGGTCTTCAAAGTCTTCAAATCCTTCTCCTTCTCCTTCTTCAGCAACTTCGTCAAATACGGTATCTATACGTCACATAATAACAACGGGAAAATAAGACCACAATAAAAACAGAAAAATCAAAGTGCTCAGAAAAATGTCAACTTATTTTTGTAAAATACTAGAGGGAAAACTAAGATGGAGAAAATTCTTAGTTGGAGTTTTGGAGTAACAGAATGGAATCTAAGGATTTTTGAACAGGAGTTTTAATGCTCAAATTTGAATTTAAATTTGAACAGAACAGAAAAGTTGCATGCATATGTGTGAAAGTGACACCATTAAATAGGTTGGAATATTACAAGATTTTTGGAGTTGGAATTATTTCATTTGGACCAATATTCATTTTTGTAAAATTATTTGAAATAATTACGGAAAAGAAAAGAAGAAAATGCCCTGTGCAACTGGGCCAGAGTGGCCACAGTGCACGGCCCAGGGCATCCAGCCCAGCCGCACGGGCGCCAACGCGCGCACGTCAGGTTTTCAAACCTAACGGGCGGGGCCTGGCGGTCAGAGGCTGTGAGGGGAGGGAGAGAGGGGTGAGGATGACAGGCGGGGCCCGCCTGTCATCTTGAACCTCATGGCCACGGCGACGACGAGCTCACCGGCGACGATTCTGGCCACGACGACGGCAACGGAGGGCAGGGACGGGTTCAACGACGAGTTGCGGAGGTAGTGGTGGTGGTGCAGCACGCCGGGGAGGTCGGGTTCGTCGGCGGTGAGGTGGGACGGCGGAGGGCCGTCGGGAACCTGCCGGCTAGCTCGTTTCCGGCAACTGCAGAAGGGGAAAAAGGAGGGGAACGCATCAGTGATGCATGGCGGTTCTAAATCGAGCTAAAGGAGGGGCGGAGGAGGCCCGTACTGCGAGATCGCCGGCTGCCCGACGCGGCGGAGCTCCGGTCGATCCCGAGCACTAGGGCTCTTCGGGGATTAACAAGTAGTGTTGGAGTGCTGCTGGGGATGAGGAGAGGCCGTTGGTGCTGAGTGGAGGGCTCGGGGGGGTCCTATATATAGGGGAACGGCGAGGTCCCGTGGACCTGTGCACCGACGAGCTTCTGCTTGACGCTACAGCGCATGGGAGGTGACGGGAGTGTGTCTGCGGCGTTGCTGGACGAGCCCTACGTCCATTAGAGGAGAGAGGAGGAGCGGGGAGGCTTCCAGATGAAGCGCGAGTGTGAAGCGGAGGAGTGGACGTCGCGGGCGGCCGGTGCGCGTGTGGCGACGGCCACTGGAGGGCGCAGGAGGAGGGGGACAACACTGGTGGAGGCTGCGGATGTCGAGGCGCGTTGGGAGGCGCGAGGGGAGAGCTCGAGGCTGTCGGGGGCAGGCGATTGGGCGAAGCTACAGTGCGTGGGCGCACTGTAGCGCGCTCTGGAGCGCCCTTATCGCTTGCCATGGCATGCCATTGGCCCTCTGGACGCGTCCACCGTGTCTGGGGGGTCTAGGGTGATGCAAGCACTACGGTTGAAGCTTTGGATGCTCTGGAGATGCTGTGAGAGAGAAGAGAGGCTGGTGACTTGGCAGAAAATGGATGTCCAGCAGGGTGAACTGGGGTTTTTACCCCTCAATCATAGAGCTGGGGTCCTGGGGGAAGTTACTGGAGGTGGCTAGTAACTAGATGAACGTGTGGTAGAAAGTTGAGGCCAAGGTAAAAGGTAAAAGTGATCAAGAAGAGGGTTTTAGTAAAAACCCATGATCAGTGTTTGGTCAAGCAAATGATCTCCACTTGCCATGACACTTAACAGGATTGAATGACATGTGAAAATAGGGTGCTTCACCAAATTTGGGCTCATTTGAAGAAACTAGCCAATGTAACTTTGGTGAACCCTAGAAATCAATAGAAATGGCTTCATCTTGTTTGAGTCAAGCTAATCATCTCCCTTTGATGCACCACTTGGTGTAGTTTCATCATTTAGGGTATTGATCATGCCCACAAAGTTTGAAGCTCCATGTAAAAAGTTGGTAATGTAAAGTTGTTCAAATTTGCATTTGAACAGAAAGGGTTTTGGGGTGTTCTGATCAAGTTTCTCTACTCAAAATCTTGTGCCATTTGGTCTAGATGCCTTATTAGGCATTTCTAGCATGTGCACCAAGTTTGAGAGCATTTGGACAAGTTTGGCAATGTAGAGTTGCTCAAACTTCAATTATGGATAAAATGGTTATGAAGGGTTTTGAGAATGTTTTCTTGCTTCCCAAGGCATGGGACTTGGCAAGATCATCAAATATGTCATATATGACATGATAGAATTTCCATGGAATTTTTGGAGAATATTTCCTTTGTAAATATTTCAAAAGCTTGAAATATCCAGAAAGGGTTTTAGAGGTATTAGCCCATTATTTTGAACATGACCAAGTGTTGAAACTCTTATATATGGACAATATATGTCCTATGAGTCTCCCTGAATTTTGGCAAATATTTTTGAAATACTTAAATAATTTTTCCCTATTAAAGACCATTTCTGGCCTTAAGAAAAAGCTTTTAAAAAAATAGGAAAATAACTTTTAAAATTATACTCTTGTGGTTTCTGGGAGTCCTATGACTACTAGGTCTCAAATATACCTTTTGAAATAATTTTCTCACCCTAAATCAAGCACTTGCAGTGCAAATCTCAATTCAGGGGTTTTTGGAAAACTAAATTTATAAAAATACATTTTGGCCAAATTAATTTTATAAGAAAATACTATACTGCTATATAACACTTGGCATGATCATTGGGCAGAAGTTTTGGGTATGGAGATGAATTCTACAAGAGGTAATAGTTGACTTTAATGAGCACATGAAAAAGCACATGGAGAAAAACTCAATTCCAAATAAAAGCCAAATGATGCTAAAATTTTTTGCTGGTCCAAATTTTCATGCTTCATTGATGCAAATAACATGTTACAAAATGCAGGGTGTGACAATCCCCCTCCCGGAACAGGCTCCAAGATGGGATCTCCACGGGAACAGCAGCTACGGCGGTGGAATTAGGGTTTTCTCTCTGCGTATGGAGTTTCTGGGGTACGTAGGCATATATAGGAGGAAGAGGGGCACCAGGGGCCATCGGGCCTGCCCTCGAGGAAGGGGGGCACGCCCTGGGAAGGGGGGCGCGCCCCCCACCCTCGAGGGTGGGCCCCCTGTCCTCTGGCTTGACCCCGAAGTTTATCTCGCGTGATTTTCTCCAAAAATATCTCCTGTGAAGGTTTCATTCCGTTTGGACTCCGTTTGATATTCCTTTTCTGCAAAACCCTGAAATAGGCAAAAAACAACAATCTGGACTGGGCCTTTGGGTTAGTAGGTTAGTCCCAAAAATGATATAAAAGTGAATGATAAAGCGCATTAAACGTCTAAGACTTCATAAATAATAGCATGGAACAATAAAAAATTTATAGATACGTTGGAGACGTATCAGTCCTGCTCGCATAGTACCGCTGACCCCACATAAACCCGGTCGAGGAGCAGCAGTTGCTGTGGCAGTAGGGCGGTAGTACTGCTTAGCCCATAAGCGGTAGTTCTGCGGCTACCTCCGTTGTGACTACCTCTCGTGGCTTCCTTCCCTCTACCTCTCCCCTGTGTGCACTGACCCCAGTGGTAGTACCACTGAGGCAAGCGGCGGTGCCGCTACAGCTAGCGGTAGTGCCGCTCTCTTGAGCGGTAGGACCGCTCGTGTGCGAGCTGAGCACATAACGGCTGGATTTTCCCCCACCTATCAAAGGGGGTCTTCTTTTCCATTGAACCTTATCCTTCTAGCTCGTGTTCTCCCCCATTGTTAACCTTATTAGAGCTTGATATCTCTCAATCCCTCCATGGATTCTTGCTAGTTTGGGGGGGGGGAGATAGAGGGGATCTAGATCCACATTTCCACCAATCACTTTCTCATCTAAATGAGGGGAACCCCTTGGATCTAGATTTTGGAGTTCTTTGTGTTCTCCTTCTTGTTCTTCATCTCGTATTCATCCATAGCTTTTGTTGCTTTGGTGGGATTTGAGAGTGAGAGACTTGGGCACTCTATGTGCCCTTGCCATTGCATTAGTTGCATTGGTTTGAGTTCTCCATGGTGATACGTGGAAGTGAAGTTGAGAAGCTTATTACTCTTGGGTGCTTGGTACCCTTGAGTTTGTTCCTCTTGGGTGCCTCGGTGCCCTAGACGTTTTGTGGTGTTCGGAGCTCAATCATTGTGGTGTAAAGCTCCGGGCAAGCGTCGAGGTCTCCAATTAGGTTGTAGAGATCGCCCCGAGCAATTTGACGGGTTCCGGTGACTGCCCCCAAGGGTTTCCAAAGTGTACATGTTCGATGACCGCCCCCAAGGGTTGCCATTTGTACGGATTCAGTGACCGCCCTCAAGGGCCCCTTAGTGGAATCACGACATCTTGCATTGTGCGAGGGCGTGAGGAGATTGCGGTGGCCCTAGTGGCTTCTTGGGCAGCATTGTGCCTCCACACCGCTCCAAACGTAGATTAGCATCCGCAAGGGTGTGAACATCGGGATACATCGCCGTCTCCGCGTGCCTCGGTTATCTTGTACCCGAGCCCTTTAATTATGCACTTTACTTTGTGATAGCCATATTGTTTATTGTCATATATCTTGCTATCACCTAGTAGTTTATCTTGCTTAGCATAAGTTGTTGGTGCACATAGGTGAGCCTAGTTGTTGTATATTTTGTGCTTGACAACTTAACCGCTAGGTTTATTCCACATTTGTTCAAGCCTAAACCATAATTATTTTAAAGCGCCTATTCACCCCCCTCTAGGCGACATCCATGATCTTTCATAAGCATTAAGCACACATTAAGCATAGTATGATCAATCACACAACCAAGCGAATAAGTAGCACGGATCAAACGGACAAAGTAGCAAGGCAAAAAGAACAAAGAGCAAAAGAATGAGACACTCTCTCTCAAAGCCTATGATCTATACATTTTCTTCCTCTTTGGCAACAAGTTACCAAAAAACTCAAAAACATATAGAGCTATACGTCTCTCTAGGCACGATCCTCTGGAGCTCCTGAAGGGGTCTTCTCGCTTGTGGCTCCGGTGTGCATAGATGGTGTTGAGAGAACTGCATCTGCAAATGCTTTCGAAGATGCCTGTTGAACGGGTGGGGTAGACACTGGAGGTGGCACTGGAGCAGTGGTAGCTGGTGCAGAGTGAGTAGACCTCAAGTCTGCAACTGGCACATGTGAAGATCTGGGTGCCCTTGGCACATTTTGAAACCTGTTGGTAGTAGGGTGCTCATCTCCATCCTCAGCATCATCTCGAAGCTTCTCCACTATAGACTGAATTTATGTGACCTTGACATCAAGATTATATATCTTTTCTTCCACAATCCACTATGAGATCTCTTGGTTCTTGGCTAAGTTGGCAATGACTTTGCTCAATCCTCAGTGTTTCTTTCAGCGGATATGTCATTTGGTCCTGCTTGGACTTGAGATTTGCTATAGGGGCATTAGGTGCAGTGGCTTCCTTTACTGCTCTTGCTGCTGCTGCTGCTGCCCGAGTCTTCTATTGGGCCTCAACTGATGTATGGTGTGAAGGATCCATCATCGCTACATTGTCCTCGAACTTTGGCTGAAGAGGGAGGTGCTCACGGTCAAGCAGATATGTGCATGTACCAACCTTGGAGTTGATAAGCATCTGAATGTGTGGGGCATATTCACATGACCTCTTCTCGTCAGCAGCTATCCTCTTGATCGTCTCAACAATCAAACTCATGACTTTGAACTTATGCGGAGGGGTGTCAAACAAATGAAGCATGTTGATGGAATGACCACAAATCATCCTCTAATCTCCAGATTTGGGCAACAGAGTGTGCCTCAAAATGTAGTTTGTGGTGGCCAAACCAATAAGCAAATGATATATGGATCCAAGTTTGAGAGTTTCCAAATCCTTGTCAGGAATGGGCTTGTATATGTTAGCCTTGGAATTGTGATCCATCCTAGGCTTCCCGTAGACATCAATATCATCTTCTGCTTCCTCAGGGGCATTAGTGAGAGCAGCCCACTCAGATATAGAAGATTTGTACTTGTGGCCCTCAGTCATCCATACAATTCTTCCATCTGGATAGAAATGTGATGTGGAGTAGAATTGCAAGATCATCTCATCATTCTACTTTGTGAGTTCCTGACCAACAAAAGCATTAACTCCAGCCAGTCTGAAGCTCTCATGAACATGGGGGAAATAGTCTTCATTTTCATCAATATACTCCCAGTCCACCCACTTCATGTCACTGACAATGGGCTTCTTATCAAGCAGCACCGTCTCGTACAAATCTTGATGTTCATGGGTGCGGAAACAATAGTCACAAGAAGTCATCCTCCTTGCAGAATATGGATCCTCGAACTTTGGCTGAAGAGGGAGGTGCTCACGGTCAAGCAGATATGTGCATGTACCAACCTTGGAGTTGATAAGCATCTGAATGTGTGGGGCATATTCACATGACCTCTTCTCGTCAGCAGCTATCCTCTTGATCGTCTCAACAATCAAACTCATGACTTTGAACTTATGCGGAGGGGTGTCAAACAAATGAAGCATGTTGATGGAATGACCACAAATCATCCTCTAATCTCCAGATTTGGGCAACAGAGTGTGCCTCAAAATGTAGTTTGTGGTGGCCAAACCAATAAGCAAATGATATATGGATCCAAGTTTGAGAGTTTCCAAATCCTTGTCAGGAATGGGCTTGTATATGTTAGCCTTGGAATTGTGATCCATCCTAGGCTTCCCGTAGACATCAATATCATCTTCTGCTTCCTCAGGGGCATTAGTGAGAGTAGCCCACTCAGATATAGAAGATTTGTACTTGTGGCCCTCAGTCATCCATACAATTCTTCCATCTGGATAGAAATGTGATGTGGAGTAGAATTGCAAGATCATCTCATCATTCTACTTTGTGAGTTCCTGACCAACAAAAGCATTAACTCCAGCCAGTCTGAAGCTCTCATGAACATGGGGGAAATAGTCTTCATTTTCATCAATATACTCCCAGTCCACCCACTTCATGTCACTGACAATGAGCTTCTTATCAAGCAGCACCGTCTCGTACAAATCTTGATGTTCATGGGTGCGGAAACAATAGTCACAAGAAGTCATCCTCCTCGCAGAATATGGATCCACTTTCCTCCATTCTCCCATACCACTGTCCTTCCCGAGTTTCATGTTTTCAGCAACTGGGTGAGCATTTTCATGACCTGTAATCTTTGGCTTCAATTTTCTGAGCCCTAGTGGCTCCTCATCAATCTGAACTTCTGGCACTGGGGCCTTGTTCTTCTCAGAAGTGGGTATGTTTCTAGTCTACCTCTTGGGTGCAGAAGCCTTGGGCTTGGACTTAGGCTTGGAGGTAGCAACAGTTGACTTCCTAGCATCTCACATGAGTTTTTGTACCTTAGCTGGAGGTGCTGCAACTTCTTCTTCTTCTTCTTCTTCTTCTTCTTCTTCTTCTTCTTCTTCTTCTTCTTCTTCTTCTTCTTATTGTTCTTCTTCTTCTTCTTCTTCTTCTTCTTATTATTATTATTATTATTATTATTATTATTATTATTATTATTATTATTATTATTATTATTATTATTATTATTATTATTATTATTATTCATCCATCCTCATGGAAGGCTTCCCAAGTACCGTGGCAGTAGTTTTCCTAGCCCTCTTCTTCTTACCAGCAGCTTCTTCATCACTTGGCTTCTCAAGTGTGAAGGTCATGGTTTCTTTGGTAGTTGAAGCTTTTTGAGGTTTTGATGTTGGGACTCTCTTCTTAGCAGTCTTCTTGGTACTTGGCTTGGGGGCAGCTGCAGAGCCATATTCTTTCCTGAGCACAGTCTTCTTCCTAGAAGTGGCCTCATCTGCAACAAAATCCTCATCCTCACTGTCTAAGGTTGGTGGCAGCCTTTGGCAAATCAGGAGAACTCATGATTCCTTCATGATAGCTCTCACCAGGGCTTGATCCCTCACTGAGATCAATGTCCTGTCTTGACTGTCACTGGCTTCTGACATCTTGCAAAAATTGACCCTATGAATAGATGGGTATAGACAGAGTAGATGAGCATCACAAAATTCAGATATTTTTTAAAAACTTTGAGTCCAAACTTCAGTTTTAGATTTCCACAGAAGTCATTTCGGAGCTACCGGTTTGATCATCTCGGTGACATCGAAGCACTCAAAGAACCTAAACACACAGTTTCGGTCAGACCGAGTTGTGGTTCGGTGGCTCTAAGATGCTAGAGTTTCACTGAGATTTTACTTTCAGTCTAACAGATCAGTACATTTTGATGGAACCGAGTTGTACTAGTGCAATGGCCAGAGCCAATCGGTGGGACCACAAATTTCATTTCGGTCGGTCCGAGATGAGTTCGGTGGAAACCTAACCCTAAT